>CM040618.1:109025525-109045175 GCA_022817965.1 Solanum lycopersicoides
TATAAATTGCAATTCTTTTTCATATCAATTGAGAAAACACATCGTAAAATGTTAGTCACAGTCCTTATCGTGTGACTCTCAAAAAGAAAATTGTGACAGGTACAAAGGAACGAAGGAAGTATTATTTACCCATAGCAAGTAAAGTGAGTAGCCAAGTGGTGAGAGAAGAGAAAGCAGCTGCATGTAAATTTGGTGCATTCCATTGTATCACATTGTGAATTCCAGTGAGTGAGGAAATGAAGCCAACAACTCCAGCAATAAGTGAAAATATGATGAGAAAACCAGTTGCCATATTCCCAAAAGGAAAGTATATAGGAAAGATCTTAGCTGGGATTGACAGACCTGATGCTGCAAATATTTTTCATCACATTAAAAGTCATCATCGCGACGCCTTTTACATGTTGTGGAAACAACTTCTACCTTGACAGGACGGTGCTCTAAATGACAAAAAAAGAAGAAGAAGAGAAAGGATCGATGAAATTACCTGTTGCTTCGGATCTCTCTATGGCATGATTGACAGCCCAGCCAGAAATTACAGCAACAATGAAGTAAAGGAAAACATTAAGGACCAAAAGCATAAAGGCTGCTGATTTGCCTGCCCCTGAAGCCATGGCCTGACAAGTTTAGCTTAAACAAAAGCAAAGGAGGGAAACTTTATTGAATCAAATCCCTTTTGTGATTTCAATACTGAATGCATATATGTATATAAAGCCATGATTGTTCCATTCTTTATCCAGACAACATTGACAGCTTGTAGCTTTTTCTCCAAAGAAATGAAAAGAATCTCTTGGACTAATTTATCAGTAGCATTCTGATAGGGGAAAGGAATCACTTTGTCTTCACACAAATGTAAAAGGTATTTAATAAATATTCTAAAGAAAAGAAAGCCAAGCTTGTACATGAGATTATGCATCTTTTACTCACTTGAAGTCTTCATTTACTTTGCACATCCAAGTACAAAGTACTGAAAAATGGCATGATGGATACATATATTCAAGTCCATGTAACATGAGTATATATATGTTGGAAAGCAACCAAGTTTAAATCCAGATAAAGGACGAGAGTCGTGGCAGATTGATGGCCAACATGCAATAAACCATTATGATGAATTCTATAAAGAACCTGAACTTGAACATAGTAGACAGAAGATAACATCATATAAGTAACTTAACTAGCTAGCTAGAAACTGAAGTGTACATGACTGATTATGTGTTCAAAGATTAAATTCGGAAAAAACACACAAATTGGAATTTCAGAGAAATGGATTCATCTGGAGAAAAGAAAGGTAAAGATGTTCAAAGTAGTCCAACAATTACACCTCAACTCCAAAGTAGTCTCATGTCTTAAGGAACCTATTTTCTAGGATGAGCTGGTAAATTTTGGTTCCTTTACAAGATTTTCCCAAATAAGGGAACCTCAACAAGGTACAAGCTTCAGAACTTATCTCATAAATTCTAAGAGGATTATTATGAAAACAATTTCCCCTTAAATACTCTAAACCTTCAATGAGATCTTTTGGGCAGCAAGAGCTTCAGCCTCAAGGGTTGGCTCCCACAGTATAGTAGTTTCGGCAAGTAATCCAGTCACAACATAGGGGTCCATGTTTGAAGCTGGGCGGCGGTCTTCCAAATACCCTGCATCCACCAACCCCAGAAACAAAAAAGGAGAAAAAAACAGCATCAGAAGGACCATCAATGCCAAGGCCAAAGTGTTTAGCTAAATAGTTGAAAATTCTTTAAAAGGCCATGAGAAACAGTGATACATGGATTATGGATAACTGTTCAGAAAAGAGTTAATTCATCTCTTTTTATTTTGAGATCCAGTATTTTAACTTTCTTTGTATGCTAAATGTATGTTGATAAAAGTGGTCCGCAAAATAAGCTATTTTTCATCATTGCACAATAAACTAAAGGATACTAATGTTACTCCCTCTAATGCAGAAACTTACCCTTGCCTTCCTTCTCAGTGTCACGCCCCACACGGATTGAGCAACCACGGTTAGCAACTCCCTGCATATTTAGAAAATCAAGCAGGAATGAGGACAATTGGTACACACTATTTATGGTACACATATTTATGTCCAAATGTAGGAAAGATCAGCAGCAGGCATACCCATGAAAATTGGTCAATACTAGCAGTTTCATGCTTTCCGGTCAATCTTCTCTCATTTCCTTCTCCATAAGCACTTATATGTTCCTTGTGGCGAAGGGATAGATTCAGAATCGCTTTCTTTATTACTTCAAAGCCTCCCTCTTCTCTCATACTCAGTGTACTGCAAACAACAAACCATGAATACCTAGTAAGTGAATCCTTCAAAGGAGTTTTACTATGGAAATCATACATAGGTTTTCAGAAGACAATTGCTAAACTCGAAAAATGAAAAACAGAGAGGGGAGTGGTTAAACAGAGAAACAAGAACTTGAGGAAAGAAAAACATGAAAATAATGATGAATCGCATAAGTCACTTGCAACTACTTCGTAGCTGTAGCAACTACCACATCTTGAGCAAGTGATTTCTGTCTTTAACAGATTCATATCCCAAATTTTATCTTTAAGATTCCTAGTTTCTATCTTGAAAAAAGGAGCTACCTGTAGTTAGTGTGGCATCCAGCACCGTTCCAGTCACCCTGTGAATACCAGGACCAGAGAAGAAAAAATGGATTTTCATGATTGTACTTAATTTGAATAGTAAAAAAATTATAACGAATTTTAAATCACCTCAATTGGTTTTGGATCGAGTGAAAGGACAACTCCTGCTTGTTCAGTAATTCTCTGTTAGATCAAGGAATGAAAAAAAAAAAAAAGAAGAGTGAGTTATCTGATTTCTAGTTGATCAGCAACCACTTCAATTAAAGGAGGACATAAACCATTCCAGCAGTCAAAGGAACTAATTTTAGGTAATAAGTCGCTCATTTCATGCCACTAGAAAAATATTTCCTTAATCCCCACAGCCGGGACCTGGAGCTGAGTTGATTAGGAATTCAAGTATTGTTAGTTGAATTAGGATGATATGCTTGCCAGATGCCGTTACCTGCAAAGGACATTCATGCAGATTTGGGAAGATAAATTACCTCGAGGAGGTATCTAGCACACCAGATATGATCTCCACCTTCAATTCCAACACTAGGACCTACTTGAAATTCCCACTGAAAATAAACAATTAAGTTAATCCTCCAATTAGAGTACTATAAGTGACAGTGATTTTATTATACTAGAAACAAAAGTAATGGAAATGGTACCTGTCCTGGCATAACCTCTCCATTAGTACCACTAATGTTAATTCCAGCGTACAGGCAAGCCTTGTAGTGAGCATCTGATATATCTCGGCCAAATGACTTTTCCGCTCCAGCACCACAGTAGTAAGGACCCTAAAGTTTCCACAAAGATAAATAGATGTCCGACAGTAAATAAAATTGAACAGATTTTACAGCATCGTCAGGATTGCATTTGTGCTAGATGATTTTTGAGCTGTGTATCATTCTTTTGTGTAAAAAAATTACCTGAGGTCCTGGGTAGCCTCCAACAGGCCAACCTAAGGGCCAGTTTACATTTGGCTGGAGTAAGGTGTACTCTTGTTCTATTCCAAACCTAGTCAACACCAAGTGCTAGACAACATTAGCAATATGATATTAAAATTCAAAAACTGGGAAGCAAAATGACACCAAGTAACAACATATACTCTTTTGATCCCATTTTCAGGGAGAAAAAAAGGATCTTGCTAACATCAAAAATGATTGTTTCATCATGTTATCATCCAACAGCTAAAAGAGAGTTCTTTTACCGAAACAGTTAAAAGAGTATAAGAAACAGGTTTTAAATGCTGCTGAGGGTCTACCTGAAACAACATCTCTACCTTGTAGGGGTAAGGTCTACCTTCCCAGACTGCACTTGGAATTACACCGGGTATATTGTTGTTGTTAAAAGAGTAAAAGAAGCAGGCTTTTACAGCTTAGCAGTTACTTGCAAGGAAACACAATGTCTTACTAAATTCATTTTCCTGGAAGTTTGTTAATGAGGTTTTACATAATAAATGAACTATAAGCATATTTTATTTTATTTTGGATTGTTCACAGGGAACAGTTGGTGTTCTCTTGGTTTTAGAGACCACAACAAAAGCTGCAGAAGAATAGCCACACGGCACATAAAACTAGAAAAGTGAGGCAGACGAATTTAAAGTTACCATGGAACTTGAGCTGCAACTTTTGGGTCGCTAAAAATTTGAGCAGCTTTATGGCGTTTGTTTGTAGGAATTGGCTCTCCAGCTGGTGTGTAGGCATCACAGATAACCTGTTTCAATTTAGACAAACAATAGCGCCAAACTTAAAACCAATGAGATCAAAGATTCAGTAAAACATCATGAAGCAGTATTGTTTACTAAACAACTCACCAAGATGTTGTTACCACCACGGAAAGGGTCTTTGAATATTGCCTGAGGACTGAGGTTAAATGATCAAGGTTAGCTTTAGAACGGGGGAAAATGAAAAGAAGAATTTTTTAAAAAGAATATGGAATAAAAGAAAGAAAGGAAAATTCTTCAAAAAGAAGAGGGAAAAAAAATCAGTTGATGATCTTACTATAGAATGACTTCACTGTCTTCTCCAGGTGCTTGTCCAGTACTTGATCCATCATAGTTCCACTTCGGGAGCTCAGAAGCATCCTTGACTGGCTTTGAAATAGTCTGAAAATTCAAAAGCAAGCAATTAAGAGAAAACACATGAGATAATCCAAATTCAGTTTCCTAAACTTTTGTTGGTTGATTAGAAAAGCAAGCATTATGTACCCTTGATTTACTGCGCATGTCAATTCCACTCCCTCCGATCCTGTTTTGAAGGAAATGTAATAAGGTCAGTCTATCGATAAAGAACTAGATGTAGCAAAGGTAGTGAAAGTGAAGAAATGACAGACACAATCTATAAATCTTCCAAGTGACAATGTTGAGTAAACAGTATGAGATGTGTATACTGTATAGCAAAGAATACTATACCAAATATATTCAGCAATGATCTTATCAGTGTATGGAGTTACGTCCAAGTTTAGCAGCTGTTCCACTCTGTTCACGGTGCCATTGTCAGACTGGAGGGCAAAAACTCTAAATTTGGCAGAGCTTTTAACAGCAACTCTTTTGTTCTGCTTCAGCACCACAGAGCTCCACATCTTTGAAGTCAAGGGACTAGCATCTGTTGAGCTCTTTGTCATTCTCATCTGCCATTGTGCAGATGGAGCCAGGATCTGAGCCATGTTCACCTCCTAACCAACTGTAAAAGTTTGAATAACAAAACAAGGAACTTTATCACCAAATTAAGAGTTAAAAATCTCATCAGATTAAGATGCTCATCAGATATACTAATTATCAGGATTTTACATTTCACTTTTAACTTTAAAGTCATCTTATTTTCATGCCATTAATGGATAACAACAAAATACTAGTGTAATCCCACACGTAGAGTTCGGGGAGGGTAGAGTGCACGCGGACCTTAACCCTGCCCTGTGGAGGTAGAGAGGATGTTTCCAAAAGACCCTTGGCTCAAGTAATGCATATCAAAGCAATCAGACAAGAAAAAACATAGAATCAAAGAGGACATAGCACATTATAGGGAAAACATTCAATATCATACAAAGAAAAGTAAGAGTAATAACAGCCAAATAATGCGATAACTAAAGCCCCAGAAACAACAGGTAATAACAGAAAACAAAGGACAAGGAAGTAGGAGAATAATGAAAAATGGATTAACTGTTAAAACTTCAACTAAAAAATGAGTTATGAACCATACCACTCGGCCCTATATCGAACCAAGATCTCTTCAAGAATCAAGATATAGTATGTAACAAAACGCTGATCATATTGCAATCTAAATTTTAGTTAAGGATGCAGTCTAATTTCGAAAAAAAAAGTAAAAAAATTCGTCTTTGTTTCTTTTCTGTTTCGAGGGATACAATCAAGGAAGAAAATGCCATTTCTACCATAACTCAAACACCCTCCCACTAGAGCTATTCTCCATTGTACCACAACAACAACAACATTCCCACAGTAATCCCACAAGTGGGGTTTACGTGTAGGCATACCTGAAATCTCACAGAGCAGATAACAAAGACTACTAACATGATGACTCTAAACATCAGTAGCAGTTAATCCATAAAATGCAAAGGTCACAACACCAGAAAGAACAAAAAAGATAGTAACTTGATATTCAATTTAGGTCTTAAAGATGAAATCTTGAAACAACAGTGACTAAAATCCCATTCTGATCCACACATTTTGTTATCAGCAACCAATACTCAAGAAACTAAAAACCCCACAAACCCAAACTTACAAACAGTGTTCTTTTGCATGAAATCACACACATTTCAGTCTTAGAAAAAAAAACAGAACTTGTTAATAGAAAATGAGTTACATACCTAAGTGTACAATGCAGAAAAGATGTTGTTGAGAGAAGTGAGAGAAGAAGATGAAGATGGGTGAGTAACAAAAATTTATTTTGAGAAAGTCTAATTTTAAAGGTAACAAAATTGAGTGGACATGGAAAGTTTCTTGGCTTTTCCATAGTAGATAGGGGTGTCTGTTGAGTGGCGGAAAATAGTTTTTAGTTTGAATAAGGTCACCCTTTACCAGATTCAATGACTTCTAAGTTTCTCCTATCATTTAAGATAAGGCCTTCTCTTCTCTAAATTTTTTTTCGTTTCCGTATTAGAGTTCGACTAATTCATATATTTTTACTGTATAGATTTTATTCAATAATAATATTCATATTTTTCTATCCACGATTCAAAATTCAAATATCTTGTTAAGAAAGAGTCAATTTTTTCCCCTGTGTAACCAGTTTGATAAAGACAAGATTTGAATAAATTAATCTTTTTTAGTAAATTAATCAGTCTATTTAATTAGTATTTAATACTCTGGCTTTTGTCATTATTTGTCTTTGTTTAACTTTGGTCAGACATTGATGATATAGTTCAAAAGTTTTAGGAAAAGGTAAAAAGTTGTTTTCCATGATCGGCTTCTTAATTAATTAATTAATTATCTATTCTTTATTATAAATAAAAAAGAAAAACTTTTTGGAAGTTCTTCCTTTTATAATTTCTTTAATTCAAGAGGACTTAAAGAATTAAGAATCATAATAATAAAATTAAAAAAGGGTAAAAACTTTCAAGTATTTCTCAGACATAATAACTTATTTAATACATATATATAAGGGTATGAAAGTTAAGAAGGGGATACAAGGTTTAATAAATAATTGAATATTGTCTAATTTTCTGTTCAAGTATTATTAACTCATCTATTATTTAATTTATTTATTTTTATTATTATTTATTGTTGATACTAATCTTTTTATCTATTTATCATGGGTTCATTACTATTTCATTTCTTTTTTAATATTTGATTTAAATTATTTTATTTAAGTCGAGGATCAACATTTTATCTTTATAATATAGTAATAAAATTTGCATAAATACATTACTTTTTCGAAATTTCATATTATTTTTTTAATTTTTTTTGATATTCTCCTATATAAGAAGCAACGATTATACTTCGCCTATTTATTTGATGATTTTTGTTTTGATAGTTTATGAACAAAGTTATTTCTTAGCCTTGGACCTTGTGGTTAACTTCAATTATTGTGTAGGTGGTCCTTTTATTATTTGGTCTGTTTGATTTTCAAATTATTTTTCTTAATAAGGTCCAACTAGCTACATTAATATTCTCTCATTTTCAATTTTTTTATTATATTTTTTTAAAAAAATATTATATATTTAAAAATTATATTAAAAGTATTTAACAACTTGAAAAAATCGATTATAGATTTTGATATTTAAAATGTGGGCCCCACTTTAGTATTTTCTCAATTTCAATTTATTTATCTTGTTTATTTAAAAAATTTGTTATATATTTGAAAATTATATTATAAGTATTAAAAATTAAAATAATTAATAAGTTTAAATATTCTAACAATATATAAAAATCTATCATTACCTTGTAAATTGAGACAAAAAGAGTAGTATATATAATATATTATTTAAAAATTATGTAACAAATATTATAAATCACAATAACAATAATTAAAAATATTTAAAAATTATAATAAAATTTAATTGACTATTCGAATTCTATGTCATATAGGTCGGGAAAAAAGATAAAAAATATATATCAGGGAAAAAACTTACCTGCATCGGGTGTTTACACCAAACTGATTCAATTTATATTATTATGTGATTCAATAAAGTAAAACACATGTTAATTAATTAAAGTTAAATAAAATAAATTATAAATTAAGTACATAAAATACATATATTAAATTAATGAAATTTATATAAACACTCGATACAGATAAGTTTTACTATATCGAACCCATGTTACCCAAGGATCCTAAATCTTTGTGATTAAGAGATATGGTACAAATCTAGTTCCTTTATCTTACAATATTGAATCTTGGGAAAAAATCTCATTGTTTTATTTTCCTTTTTTGGGGTATTTAGGGAGTTACTTTAGGTACTATCATGTTATTTTTTTACTTGTCTGATTTTGATTTTGATTTTGATTTTTTTACATGCTTATTTTCACTTATTACTTTTAATAAATTAAGAAAAGATAATATATTTGACCTATTATATTTTTAATTTATTTAGAGAATTAGTAATATTTTTTAAAAAGGTAGATCCTCTTTAATGAGTAAATTAATTTATTTTATAAATTAATATGAATAAAATAATAAAATTATTATATCTATTATTTATTTTTTAATAGGCGTGTCAAAATAAAAATTGACAGTTATTTTTTGCTCAAACACTTTAGGATTTGGGATATCACCAAGGTTACATGGTTACAAAAGGCAATAAAATACACAAAAAAGAAGGTTAAATACTTGAAAAAATGTATTTATGTGATTATTTATTTATGGATAAAAATCATTTACATCCCTCGTTTTATATTAAAAATCAATTCTCCCCTTCAATAATAAACTATTGATAAGGACAAGAGTTTGAATAAAATAATCAATTATTTTATTATTTTGTATTAGTAGCTTAATCAGTCGGTAATTATTTAACACTATTGCTTGTATCAATATCTGTCTTTTTGTTTAATTTTTGGTCAGACATTTATTATGGTTCAAAAATTTTGTGAAAAGGTCAGAAGTTGTTTTCCTTAATCGATTTTTCAATTAATAATAGGAAAATTATGCTTACGTTGAAGAAAATATTTAGTTCAATATAAAATATTATATCAAATTTAGTCTATATTTTTGTGTATAAGTGTATCTTTTAATATATTAGTATGATGTACTTTATATAAGTTTACACATTAGGCATTATGTTTTTTTTCACATATAACATTGTATATTCCCACTGTTTCTAATTATTTGTTTATTTTTGAATTAATATACCTATTAAGATAATAATTATTGATATTGTGAGTTTATTATTTTACTCCTATTAATTATGAAATAAATAAATTAAAATTTTAAGATTTTAAAGAAATTTTACCATTTTTAAATAATTTATTGAGGGTATAGTAGGAAAAAAATTATTAAAAACTTTATGCGGGCTCTCCCTTTTAATTTTTTTGATTCGAGTGGACTTGTGAATGGCAATGAATATTACTTGTAAATCTTATTTATATATGATATTTATATTTTAAGAATATTAATTTGTTCTGGTCAAAGTTATTAATTAAGATGATATCATCGTATTAATATATTAATAATTTAGCGATAAAAATATGTGACATGGTTGCAATTATTGGTATCAACATCAAAAGTCAGTATACAATCAGTATAATTAAGTATACTATAAGAATGAATAAGTAAAAATTAATACAGAAGAGAGCAATTGATATTACTAAATTCATTAGGACTCTAAATTTATATGATAAATTAATTAATCTATATAGTCTCCACTATTTAAATAACAACTCCAGATTCTAATTTTCTACAATTTTTAATTCAAATTATCTTGGCATAAAAGCTCAAAACTTTTTTTTCTTGTTGGATTTTCCTTTGAGGGTCAAATGAAAAGTTGGATATTTCTCGGATCTTTAAGGGATTTGTGGTATTTTTAATAAAATTAGAATAATTCTTAATTTAGCTAACTTTTGGGGTTGACTTAAGATCTGATCTAATGACTATTTTATCTGTTAATGTGGCATGGCCTCCATCACCATTCTTATTCCAATATTTGATCCTTATATTAGATTGATTGTCACGGCCTCACGGGTCTAAAAATGTTCACGCATCAGTTATCTAGTTTTGGGTCTGAAAGAGATGAAGAGACTCGTATCGACCCATTAAGGAATGTGGGGTCTCTTTAGTGAGTAACTTTAAAAAATGACTATAATTAGAACTTAATAAAAAATTAATAGTTATAGTTTGCTTGATTACGATTCATAGCTATATATTATATGAAAGAGAGAGGGGAGAGAGAGAATGAATATATGGTGTGTTCATTGTATCTGGTAAATACAATTTACTTGTATCACAAATACAATTGTATTTGTTGAGACAATTAATTTGTATCAACAAATACAATTGTACCAAGTGTATTAACAAATATATTGTGTATGAACAAATACAATTATATCAAGATGTATCATGTTGTATCAACAAATACAATTTGTGACAACGAATATCAAGTGTATATATTACTTGTGTATACACTTTGTATCAAGTGCATAACAAATACAATTATTATCTTTTTATCAACAAATTTACAATTGTATCGATCAATTGTTTTAACGAATATAATTATATCAAGTGTACTTGCCCCATATATTCAATCTATATTTATCTATTTGAGTGCATCACTTGTATTCATGTGCAATATAGGTTATCAACAACCATTAGAGTGATAGAGTTGAATTTATGCTTCCAACTCAGAGAATCAAGATTAAAAAAAACAAATTTCTATCTAGTATTGTTATAAAATCCTAAATATTGCTACGCAGTGTAATTTTTTTAACTATATATATATATATAAAACTCATATTTACCTTACTATATAATTTTCCCCTCTTCTCTTTAAGATAACGTGATCAACTCTCACCTTTTAAACTATATAACTTTTAAAATTGAGTTAGCTCGAAAATCCGCTATTTTATAACAAAAATAAAAATGACTATTTTCATCCCTCGGGTTTCACCTCATAAATTAATAGAGTTACATTATTATCATTGGAAAAAGGTCACATAAACTGACAATAAATTAATTATTGATTGGCATAGTAATAGTAACTTGATAGAAATACACCAAGAAACATGCTTATAATAATTGTAAAATGAATGGTTGAGGATAGTTTGTTAAAGATGGATGTTGACTTCTTTTCTTTTCCTTTAGGGACCATATATATCAAAGTGAAGTGCCACAGATAAGAAAAGCAACAAATTGTGGTTCACATAATGCAGAGAGAATAAACCATAAAGATGTATCTCTGAGGAATGTACATCTTATGATTATACAATTCCAAATATCACAATGGACAAATATTGCAAATGTACTGTACTAGAGATAGAATTTTTGTTACTATAAGGGCAAAATTTTAATGAGTAACAAACTATAGTACCAATCATGAATCATAACATTATTGTGTGTGTTTCAAATTTTTTTTAAGGGAAAATGCACAAGTTCCCCCTCAACCTATTCTCGAAATCTCAGAGACACACTTATAGTATATTAAGGTTCTATTACCCCATGAACTTATTTTATAAGTAATTTTCTACCCTTTTTCGGCCTACGTGACACTAACTTGGAAAAAAAAGTCAACCATCATTGGGCCCACAAGATAGCGCCACGTAGGACGAAAAGGGGTAGAAAATTATTAATAAAATAAGTTAGGGGGGTAATAGGACCTTAGTATAGTATAAGTGTGTCTCTGAGATTTCGAGCATATGTTGAGGGGGTACTTGTGCATTATCCCTATTTTTAATGGTCTGAGATAACTTTTCGTGGGATAAGAGAGGTTGCTTGACTGATAAGCACCCTATACCTTCAATCGTAAAGTTGTGGATTTGAAGCACTAAGATAGAGAATGGATTTCTCAACCCCTCACTATTTCACTCGATATTCTCCATTTATAGAGAAGAGAGGGAATTTTAAATAAAGAATAAAAGACTTTTTAGAGTGTGTTGGAGACATAATTCTCTATTTTACTCTCCAAATAAAGAGGGCGGAGAGTAAAATAGAGATTGTTTGAGATGGTCTGAATATTACTCTTTATTTCACTTTTTAATTAATTTATTGTTATTTCTATTATATAATATTTGTAATTAACATATATAAATTATATAATACCATTGATTAAATCTTTGATATTCGTAATTTCCTTTTAATATAATATAATACTTTAAAAATATGTTATTTAATATATATTATTTTCATTCCAAATTAATAATATTTCATTTTTTAAATTATAGTCACTTTAATATAAAATTATTGTAATTTTTCACTTTGAATAATGCACAAAATTTATATGATAAGATGAACTTTTTAATTTAAAAAATGAAATATATAACATTATAATTTAAATACGAGATAACAATTAATACAATATATAAACATAATAATTTTAAAAATTATAACAATAATTTAGTTGAGTATTCATGTAACATTTATGTAATTGTATTTTATTAATGATTTCACTCTTATTTTGAATTGTTCATTAACGTATATAATATTTTTTTTTGCAAATATGTTATTTATAAATTTAGTATACAATATAATTTCATATATTAAATAAAGAATTATAAAAGAATAAATTTTATATTACATGAAAATTATATACGGTGATTATTTGGAAAAAATAAGAAATGCTTTTATATTATGAAATAAGAAAATAAAAGTGAAATTAAAATAATGATTTAATATTGATGAGATAGAAGAATATAATTATTTATTTAGAGAGTAAAAAATGAAGAATTGGGTTGAAGTTGGTTGTATCCAAATATTTCATATATTTTAAGTTATAAAATGTAATAATTTGAATGATTTTTGTATATATTTTCTAAGTATTGTAGAAATCTAATTTTCTTTTTGAAAAATCTATAAGTAAAATTATGATCTATCTAGCCGTTTTTCTTCTTCTTCTTCTTCTTCTTAGAGCATGTTTGACATTGCTGCTAAAAATAACTTATTTTAGGATTTTTGAAAAATAGCTTTTTAGAAAAGTGTTGTTGAAAAGAAAAAAATAATTTGTGTTTGGCTAATTCATTTGACAAAGTGTTTTTCATAAGCAAATTATGTTTTTGACTTATCTTTTTTAAAAAGAGCTTTTAAGAATCAAATTACAAAAAAAAAACAAAAAAACTATTAATGTACTTCTAACATTAAAATTAAAATTATTTTATAGAAAGAAACTATTTTAAACATCTATTATTAAAAAAAGTAATTTAAATTTTTATTTTTTAAAAATTAAAATTTACATGTTTAAATTTTCAAACAATATTATACTTTCTTTGGAGGCTGAAATATTTAATTGTTATTTTTTTTTCAAATCTTGAAAAAATATTGTTGTTACTTTTTTTTTTTCTAATGCTACAAAATAATACATAAAATAATATATAATATATAAATGTAAAATAAGTTATAAAATTTTATTAATTAAAATAAAAAATAAAATTCTTAAATAAAATTTAACCAATCTTATGAAATATGCTAATTAATAAATAAAAAATATATTGATAAATATGTAATCATGTATATTGTATATGAAAAGGATATTTAAGTCTTAAGAAAAAAAATTGTTTCAACTTCTGTTTTCATTTTGAAGCACTTTTACTAATTAGTCAAACACTTAATTTTTTAATAAAAGTTTCTTTTTTTCAAAATAAGTGATTCTGGTCTCCCAACAATAATGTCAAACATGCTCTTAGTATCGTAGATATCAAATTTTCTTTAGAAAAATTTATTAGTGAAATTATAATTTACATAGAAATTTTTTTTTCTTCATCCTCCTCTTCCTCTTTATCTTCTTCTCCTTCTCTTCTACTTCTATTATTTTCTTTCTCATTTGATGAACAAGTAGATACCTAAAATTAGCAGGATCCTGTCATCCCATAGAATAATTTTCAATCGCAATAAATACATTATTTTGATCTATTTTTAGAGCATGTATTATGTCACATTTGAGGGGCACATGAAAGAGTAAAAATCACTCCAAAATAAGTGTTTTAGTGTCACGTGACATTACTAATTTAAATTATTTCTTCTTTATGAAGTAAGTCTACTTTTCATCTTTCTCCATAACCTTCATTTATAGCCATTGGAGATCTTTCCATCTAAAATAATAATAAAATTCTCCCTTTTTGAAATGTTTTATTATATCTAAACTCAATCTACATACATTTGGTAGAGAGATGAGTGATTTTTGCTAGCCGACTAATGTAATTTTTTCTTGCATAATATACATAGTGTGACGTGGTTATATGAGGTATATATGATTTGGTATAGCATGTTCGGTGTATAAGACTATAGATGAATAGCAATATAAAGGAACTAAATTAAAATTTTAGGTTAAAAAATCCCTTAAACAAAAGTTCGGGGTTAAAAAATGACGTGGATAGCACCCCTCCATTCGAAAGGCTTTAATTAACATGTACCTTCGATATAAGACTAAAAGTATCTAATATGCTAGAATAATTTGTTGTTCATATTACAATAGTACAATGATAATGTTTCACACACATATAAGCTTGTTAGAAAATCTCTTTATTGTTAAAACATTTTCGAAAAAGACATATGTTGATAATTTCATACTTCACAAATAGAGTAGATATACTACAAGAGTGAGTTGAAAACTGAGCCTACCTCATATAATTGGTATGAATGTCCTGAGTTGTTTTCTTTCAAATTCAAGTTTATCTTCTTCCTTGATCTAATAGTGGATTCAATCAAAATCTTTCTTTTTTCACTTCTTATTCACTATTCTCATCTATCTTACTTTTATTGTTTAAATTCCACATTTGATTTCAATTGGATTCATCTTCAATTGATTCTTATCACGAGGTCACCTCCAAATTCACACACTTGGAAGAATTTTTAACTTTTACACGTAATTTCATAAAGTACTTGTAACTTTTTGTACAAAACTTCGATGGATGAATGATTTGATGTGTTGAAATTTAAGTTCAATTTTTCATAAATTGAGACACATATCTAACTTAACACATATGATTTATCATAGTTTGGATCAAGTCACATGTATTTTTCTTAGTTTAACATGACCCGAACTTATGAAGTGTTACACCAAACTACACTAAAAAAGTTTGAAAGAGAGTTTTGAAGATGAGAGTAAAGTGGGGGTATGTCCATTTATGTGATTTAGTTCACATGAATATTGAAAAGATGAACCACAAAAGTCATCTTCTAGTGAATATACTAGTGAAATATAGAAAAATGAAGAGTTACTTACATATGAAGTTCATTGATTTAAAAAATCCCTATAATAAATAACTAATAAAGGTGAAATGTTTGTACGAAAAATATGTTTTGTGGCTTACATTAGGGAATTTAATGATATGTATGACAGAGACTCAAAAACACTAAATAATTTAGATATTATTGCTCTAGGGATTACCTCTTTATCTGGTTTTATTTGCACTGATGATTGATAAATTGACGCGATATATTGGCAATGTCCCATGGTGTAACACTTTGAAAATTCAAGACGTGTTCTAGAGCCTAACATAAGTGTCATAAGGTCTATACACTGTTTTAAGGCCTATTTTAATGAATATAGGTCATTTAGGAAGTCTAGGAACCAAAACGTCCAAGAACATCTATGACGTCCGGAAAGTAGTTCAAGAAGGTACTAGCGTGCCTTAGCCTATTTGACTAGCTTTTAGGAGTCGGAAATAGATAAAAATTGGTGGAAGGGTGTCTAACATGTATTTAAGTTGATTCATGGTTGAACGTCGGGGTAAGACTCCCCAAGTACCAACCAAGGGCCCTTGAGGAGGACCTTTGCAAGTGGAGTCAAACACTGTCTGGGCAGTGTGCACCCATGAGAGGCAGACGACGGGGCGTGTGTTGATCGACGGGGAGTCGATGCCATCCGTCGACTAACACTTAGACAATTCATTGAAGGGGCTAGTTTGCACACTCTTTGAACTCATTGACGGACGTGCAACACGGAAGGGGGGCTGGTCCGTCGATTGAGCCACGAGGCGTCTACGGGGTCTCGTCTGTGAGGCTCCAATTTTGCTGCACATTTTTAACTAAGTCTTACATAATTAATTAAGGGGTTTGGTGGTTAGTTAGGGATTAAGGAAATTCTAATTAACTTAATTAATCCCCCATATAAAACCCCAACCCCATTAGACTAATCACAACTCATAAAACAAAACTCTCTTCCTTCTCTCTTCTTTCTCTCTCTATTGGAAGACACCATTGAAGACTAATCTAGGGGAGGGTTTTCGGAGCTGTAAAAGGGACGATTTCACCATCAATTCTTCATCAAACATTGTGGTATATAATTCACCTTTGAGACCTCTTTCCTCAAAGGGTTCCTTCAAAGTATTTTCAAAAGTTGAGTTTTCATGTGGGTCTTTCTCAATCTCAAAAATTATGTTATGAATTGATTTGTTTATGATTTATTTTGAATATTATGAATAGATTAACATGTATTATAACTTAATTATGATGTATCTTGATGGTTTGGTCTAGTTTGTAGAAGATGACCCTCAACTCTTAACCCTAGGTTTTGAATCTTGATATGAATTATATTGTATTGGTTCAATTGACTTGGTTATTGGTTGAATTACTATTAAGTGATGTTGTTACACTAATCGTGAACAAAATTAGGATGATTTGTAGTCTTTCATGCTAGTTCTTGAGAAGATGATCTAGGTTATAAAGTATATTGTGAATTGACCTAAGTATCTTGTCTTAAGCCATGATCTAGTATTGAATTGTGATGTAGTGATTCTTCTAGCCTTGTTATCATGTTTATTATTAACTTATAATGATGTATACCCAAATTGGGTTGAATTGAGGGTTTATGGTAAGACCTTGATGATGAACTATGAAGGAGACTTGGTAAGTTTCATGATTCCTATCCTTTACTTCAAATTGTGGTTAATTGTGATTAAGTCATGATGTTATATTGAAGTATGCCTTGTATTAGGATTGATAGGGTGGAATGATGTTGAATTGAAATGTCTTGATTATGATTGTGAGGTGTTGGCTTAAGATGTAAATGTTATAAGGTGGGTGAATGATTTACCATTGTACCTTATCATGATGTAAATGTTAATGTGCTAACCTTACTTATATGAATTGCAATGAAAGGATTTATACTCATGCAATTCTTATTGAGCTATTGATGATGATGTTATACAAGGGTTAGATCCTACGACCTAAATTAAGCTATGATTGATAATAAAGTCTTGAAGACATTTCAAAAAGGGACTCTAGCTTAGCACCGAGTGAACTAGAGTGAGGAGTGTCCCTTTCTATATAGGGAAGGTAGGATCACTGATGTACTCTTGAGATTGGAGACTACAATGCATGTAGCATAAATAGAGTCCCAACTATATCTCCTAGTTCTTGCACTATGTTGCCCCCATATGAATACTAGCTAGTGGATCCACGTAGTTGCTATGTTTCATGTCTTGGTACTACCTTGGCAAATAGTCCGCCTTCCTTCGGTGTAGGGTTTTATGACACCAGATTCCACATTAGCTCATGTGGTCTATGTCGATTAGGGCAAGATGTTCCCAAAAGGTAAAATGAACTAAAAGATTGAACTCTAACTATGATAACCTAATGGGTCTAGCTTAGTCTAGGTAGGGGTATGGGACTCTACCTAAGCATTGCACTAGTTAGCCTTGAGGGGAGTCTTAGGAGGATGTTCTTATGTATGATTATGTTTATGATGGTATATGTTATATATATGATGAACTTGCACATTGTTGATACTATATGTTGATTAGTTCACTTATGAATATGTGTTGAATATTGTTAAAATAAGATGATATGTACACCTAAATGCCATGTTATGAGAAGTAGGATGTTAGTCATGATTCTTGTTATGGGCTTTACCTTTTTCATAACCATTTGGTATTTTAGGTGTATCATATCATCTTATTTTACAATTAATTCAACACATATCCCATAAGTTACACTAATCACACATATAGGAATCACAATGTGGCCAAAGTCTCATATAAATATACATGTCATCATTAACAATAATTCAATAACATTTAAAAGAATCAATCTCTAAAGACCTTCCCTGAAATATTTCTTTCAATTGTAAGGTTCCTCAAAATCCCTATATGGCCTGGACCAGCCCCAAGAGATCTCACAGTTCCTATTGTAACTTGTAAGTATATTTTAACCATAAACCTATATCATTCTAAATCCTGAGATAACGCTACGATGCATCACAAAGCATTACCCACATAGTTATAGGATTTACACACTTCAGTAGGAAGTTTGTCACACGCTAATAGTTCTTATGTTTAGAAGTAATATGTAACACATATTTAGGACATCTTTTGCCCCTTAATTCACGAACACTAAAATTGTCCCACGCTGAAGAGCTTAATAACGTGGGCAACTCCCTAAAAGGATTCTATATAATAGAATTCTTAACTCAAAAATGTTAGTGTATAATCGCCTAATAATACTCATAGTAACCCCAGAAGAAAGGAGTAAAAATAGGTACAAATTGACTTATATTGGTCTAATCGGTAGTACCAAAGACCCGCGTTAGAATGAATCATATTAGCAAACCTTACGTGGTAGTACCTACACATACTCGCTAGTATTGTCGTAAAATGGGTATCACGGCAGAACATAAGATTGAAGTTGGCCGATTCAATAAAGAATACCTCATAAGTCTGAATTGATAAGTTATGTGACTCATCTGCTGTGCACAAAGTTGCAACTCTGATAAGAGTACTCGTGCCATATAATCTAAGAGGAGACATAATTTGATGTAGATCAGTGAATCCAATTGTTCTTCCCCTTCTCTTATTAAGAAAAAGCTTTGATCAGGCCATCTCTCATAGCTCTAAAGTTCACTACCCTTAACACTTATGATGTGTTGTTAATTAGTGTTGACTGAAGCTTATGGAGTCCCTTATTCTTTGAAGAATTATCAACATGTTCAATCCATTTTCAAGTCCTTGTCATGTATACACTCATATATATATATATGAGTTCTTTATATTTATCAAATCCTTCTTTAGTGAATCCTAAATACGCTAGTGCTTTCCGTCAAATCATACTTAATGTCGTAGGATCTACATATAACATATCATACATTCTACAATAAAGAATTGCATGAGTATAAATCCTTTCATTGCAATTCATATAAGTAAGGTTAGCACATAACATTTACATCATGATAAGGTACAATGGTAAATCATTCACCCACCTTATAACATTTAATCTTAAGCCAACACCTCACAATCATAATCAAGACATTTCAATTCAACATCATTCCACCCTATCAATCCTAATACAAGGCATACTTCAATAAAACATCATGACTTAATCACAATTAACCACAATTTGAAGTAAAGGATAGGAATCATGAAACTTACCAAGTCTCCTTCATAGTTCATCATCAAGGTCTTACCATAAACCCTCAATTCACCCAATTTGGGTATACATCATTATAAGTTAATAAAACATGATAACAAGGCTAGAAGAAAATTCAAAC
>CM040618.1:109045200-109074632 GCA_022817965.1 Solanum lycopersicoides
TAGGATGTTAGTCATGATTCTTGTTATGGGGCTTTACTTGGTCATTGCACTTGTTGACTTGATAAAAATTCGTGGGTAATGGACTTGCTTTGTTTATAATGAAATGTACTCTTATTCATGCTTATTGTTATCATAACTTGATGATAGAATTACTTGAATAGGTATCTAATTATATGATATGCATGATTGACTTGACTAGACTTGATGTTATGGGTTTTATGATGTACATGCATATGACTTAATGAACATGCAATATTGATTGGTACGGTCTTGTTGAATGTGCATAAAGGTTTTAAATGAAAAGTGCATACTTTATGAAATGTCCCTTTCTTTCTTAGCATAATTTAAAAGTATGTGTGCATATGGTCTCATACTTAGTACAAGTGGCGTACTAACCCCATTTTTTCCTTTTTCCCCAATATTTTAGGTTCCGCTCATTGAAGTGTTTTGGAAGACGACTTGAAGAAGGCTTGGTTCTCTTGATCATCCAAGTAGGGTAGGTCCTCAATTTCCGAGGGCGATGCCACTATCTAGCTTACGAAGTTGTTTAGTTAAAGACTTATATGGTTCTTTCTTTTTCATTTAGCATGAAACATTGTATAGCCCATGTGAGGCAATCTTACTTTGATGTATGAGTTACGCCCAAGTTATTAGACTATTATTAGATGGTTATTAGATGATATGACTATTATGACTATGATATTTTCTATATATTTATGTGCAATAAAAGTAGAAGACTAAGTAATCTTCCTATACGAAGGATCTATGTATACTCGATATATAACTATTACGTGTATGTAGAGGTCTATGTAAACCTCCATGTAGTAGTAGTAAAAGTTTTAAATCTTCCACTAAATTTGGCCTATGAATGTAATGATGTAAACTAAGAGGCTAGTCTTAGTCCTCAAAGAGGACGACGAAGCCGATTACGTCTAGAGGGTAAACTCGGATGTGACACATGGTGTATGTTATTTGTGAATGAAATAGTACTGATTGATGAGACTTGTGACAAAGTTAACACCAAGTTGGAGGTTTGGAGATATACCTTGGTTTAAAAAGGTTCAGGTTGAGTAACACCAAAAAATTTGAAGTGTAAGTTCAGGGATGCAACACATGAGTCAATCATGAAGGCAAAATTTGATGATCAGGTCATCCCCCATAAAGAACATCTCAAGTATCTTAGTTTTTTAATCCAAAGAAATCAGAATATCGATGATAATGTTACATATCATATTGGTACAAATAGATGAAATGAAGACTTGAGCCTAGAGTCTTGCGTGATGAAAATATATCATCAAAACTTGAGGATAAGTTCTTATTACGATCCATACCATTATGACTGACACTCACATTAAGTCACCCGATGGGAGTACCATCTACAAAAGCCAGAGAGATAAGATTATAAATGAAGTTCGAAACAATGTGAAAGTGACCTCCATGGTGGACAAGATGCAAGAGACGAGATTGAAATGGTAGGCATCTGAAGAGGAGATGCACATATAAGTGTGAGAGTTGGTTGTGATGAAAATGATAAGAGGTAGATGTAGTACAAAGAAGAATTAGAGAAAGTGATTAAGCAAAACATGACACAATGCAAAACTCTAAGGATGTGACCTATATATATATATATATATGTATATGTATATATATATATATATGTATATGTATATATATATGTAGCAAATTATGGTAGAATGTTGGCCAAGTAGTTAAGTGTTATCGCGATCTTTTTATAAGAATATGCTTGGTAGTAGTCTAAAGCACCGTGTATATTGTAATATCACTACAAAAAACAGGCTCATTTGCAGAGGTTTATTTGTGGGAGTTATAAATTTTTTTACTATAAAATCATTTTGTAGCGTTTATTTTAACCCCTACGATATAATTTATTTTGTGACGGTTTTACTCCGGAGGCTTGTGATAACCTCCGCAAATTGCACCAATTTGTGAGGTTTTGTGAACGTCGCAATTTATTATAATTTGTAGCGATTTTATTATGGAGGTTTATGATAACCTCTGCAAATTACATCAAATTGTGAAGCTTTGTAAATGCCACAATTCATTACAATTTGTTACACTTGTATAAAACAGAAAATAAATAAATAAAACTTGAAATATTGAAGACACTTTAGAAAATAAGGTAATCATGAAAAGTAGAAATACAATTGATTATATGCATTGCATGTTTAATTAGCATGAAAAAGAGCAAATTAAGTTGTAAATTGAATTGTGGTATCAAAGTACAAACAATTTAAATATTCAGGTTCATTCTTTCAAGAGAATGCAATAATAGATGAATGTGTTACTCCTAATATGTAATTGAATGATTAATATAATAAAATTTATTGAGGTCTTATGTATATGTATATAAGGTAAATTTATATAATGACAATTATATGATAATAAGTACTAGGTCGGTAAAGTTTAATTTATTTTCATGAGATGAATATTTCAAAGAAGTGGATGTTAGTAGCACGTTTTGACTTTAAAATGAGAAATCATTTGAGATGATCTAGGTATAATTTATTTTTAATAAAATTAAGATGTCAAAATCTGAATATAATTAAGTTGTGCATAAAAATTTCAATATTAGACTTTAAATACAGATTTTAAATATTAGGATATTCTATTAAGACTCAATTACTATATAGTTAAGATTATTTTACATATGAATGTATAAATTAGTCTTTATCTAAAAATTAATGAATACAAATTTATTAAAATGTGAAATTCATCTCATACTATATCAACAAAATATTATTATGTTATAAGAATATATGGTGTTGTTATGATGAAAGAAAATATGAAATAAAAATAATAAACTCGCGATCAAATTACTATATTACCTATTTACATTTGTTTGATGTGAAATCACTTGTTAAAATTTTAAACTTAAGTTAATAAACATTGTTACTAATTGTGTCAATTTGTCATGAATTAAGATTTATGTTATTTTATAACTTCAATATTTTAAATGTAGTCTATGTTATAAATGACAGAACTCAAGTTTCTTAAGGCAAAAGTATTCATTACCCCCCTGAACTTGAAGCTTTTTATTCAATGTACAGCTAAACTTTATTTCGTTTTAATTACACCCTGAACTTGCTTATTCATCCAACACGTGCACCTTTTCTGTACACCTGGCATAGAAACTGAAATCAAACTCAGTTACAACGGTAATATACGTAAAAAATCTATTTTTTTAAATATTTGGCTTATTTTAAGAATTTTTCTCTCTCTATTCTCTAGCTATTTATTCTTCTTTATCCCTTCTCCCTTTTCAAATTTCAGATTTTTCTCACTTTTTTTATTTTAATTGTTATTGCTAAATTCATGAACTATAATAGGAGACTTGTTTGTTTATGTGGGGCTCCTCCAATTCTGAAAATTTCATGGACAAATGACAATCCCGGACGTAGATTTCTCGATTGTAGACACTATGGGGTATGTATTGTTACTCCTTTTTTGCTTTTTATTTGCCAAGTTCGTATTATATAATTTTCATTTTTTTAACTTTGATTTTATGAAATGTAGTCCTCATTTTGAAATTTTTGTAAGTTTTTCGATTGGTATGATCCTGAATTTCCGACCCAGGCGAATATTGTAATTTTGGGTTTGTTGAAGAAAACCAACAAACAAGAAGAACAACTCAAGTGTAAATGGATATTGAAACTGATTTTCGGTATTAATTTGATATGTAATATGATGTTGTTCTTTTATTTAGTGTGTCGTTGATTTTTTTTTTTGAATGCAATTGTTATTAAGGCAAAATCATTTGGTTCTAGGGTACTCATTTTGTGGATTAGTTTGGTTTGGTGTTCTAGTAATATATGTTTTTGCTGATTAAAGCTATATATATATATATATAGAAGGCAATTGACTTATCCTTTTTCATCAAACTACAATTACATGTAATAGGTAATATGATACCACAAAATAATAACATGAAGGCAATAAACATAACATAACTAGTGCTTTCTTGATCATCAAAAAGAAACATCATAGTGTTTCATTGTTTCAACCAACAACC
Organism: Solanum lycopersicoides; assembly: GCA_022817965.1. Lineage (NCBI taxonomy): Eukaryota > Viridiplantae > Streptophyta > Magnoliopsida > Solanales > Solanaceae > Solanum > Solanum lycopersicoides. Next base: position 109,049,231 of record CM040618.1, read on the forward strand.
ACAATAACTTAAGTTAACCAGCAAAACATAAAACAATCACTACTTTAAGGTTGGTTGAACAACCACACAAGCACCAAAACACAAAACAGTAACTACTTTAAGTTTGGTTGAACAACCACAGAAGCACCAAACATAAAACACACTATTTCAAGTTTGGTTAGACAACCACACAACCACCAAAATAAAAACAGTCAGTAACTTAAGTTTGGTTGTTACACCCATACAACCACACAACTAAGAAGTTTTCTTTGAGGGTGACTTTCCTTTGGCTTGTGACCTTGTTTGAATGCCAACAACTTTTGATCTGGTTTGAATACGACGCATAACACTTTCGACTTGAAGTTGTCTTTGAGTCATGGCCTGTTTGCCTTTCCACTTCAGTCCCTTGGTAGGTTTAAAATTAATATCACCTGTCACATGCGCAGAACTCACCACACCAATATTAACCCTCATCCTGCTAGACAATCCTTGCTGCAATATCAACTACATAGTTATTTTGGGACTCACATTTAGAAGGCAAATATAATTTTGACAGTTTTATAAGACACTTACATTAATACACGTATATCCAATATCAGCAACAAATACACCTTGTCCAACAACTTTAGGCCTCTTCTTGTAATCACTTTCTGCACCTCTTCTTGTACCAGTCTTACTGGTGTTTGCTCTTTCATAGTGACCTCTACCCATCTTTTTTTCCAGTGGTGGACTAATATGAGTGAAAAAGAATACAACAAGAGATTAAATTAATAAGTATTCTAACATAATTTATAAAAGCAAATCAATATGAATGTACCTCTTGAGTGGGTGTTGGTGTAGACTTAGGTTTAGGATTTTTTGGACAATTTTTCTTGTTATGATTTGGTCCTTTGCAAATTGAACATGTCATTACTATCCCCATTCTTGGCAACTTTCCAGCTTTTCTCACTTCACCAATTTCTCTTCTTCTATTCTTTGGTGGCCTATCAGGCATTTGTCTTGCCTCAGGTTCAACCATTGGGTTTCTGCTTTCGGGCCACATTTCCATGTTTGGGACTGATTGAATGAAATGAGAATATGTCTTCATATATGTATCTTTTCTATACCAGCTAGAATTGCTTGTGATGCATCCATGTTCAAGTGGTTCATTGTTGCTATATCATGTGCACATGGGATACCTTTTAATTCCCATGATCTGCAACTATATTTTTGTTGACCCAAGTTCACAGTATGCTTGTATACCCCTTCTAACACTTCAAATCCAACATCACCATTCCATTCAATGTTGCACTGCGTTGATCTTGTTATATTTGTATTGAATACCATCATTGCCATTGGAGATATTTCATCTGTCCATGTTTCAGCAAATGCTCTTGACTTACTCACCCTACTCATCACCTTAACTCTAATTTCTTTCAACATAGTTACAATGGTCTTGTTCCTAGGTCCCAAGATCCAAGAATTGAACTCTCTGCCATGTTGTTATCTATACTATCACACTTTGAAAATGTTTGGATAAAAGCTTTGCACTATGTCTCCTAGTTGTATTTGAAGAGATTCAACAATACCTATTCCCAGCTTGGATAGGGCATTTATATTGTACTTAAATTGTACCTCAAATGTTGATCTAGCACAAGCCCAAAATTTCTTCCTTCTCTCTAAGCCTCTGAAGTTTTGTGACCAATTTGCTAATATGTGTCTAGCACACATTCTGTGCTCACATTCTGGAAATAATTCATCTACAGCAGCTATTAGTCCCTGTAGTTGCAAAGCAAAACAAGATAGTTAAATTTTGGTCAAATTAAATTGGCAATTAAATTAAACATAAACAAAAGAAATATATTCAATTACCTTTTGCATATCACTAATGATAGTTAGCTGGGAACCATTTCCTAGATTAAGATCATCTTTCAGAATGGTCATGAACCATTTTCATGTCAACTTGCTTTCAGTACCAATTACCGCCCATGCTATTGGATATATTTGGTTGTTTGCATCTTTAGCAACAACTATCAAAAGTTGACCCTTACAAATTCCCCTTAGAAAACACCCATCCAGCCCTATACATCTTCTGCATCCTTGTTGGAAACCCTTTTTCATAGCATCAAAACAAATATAAAAAGAGTGAAACTGTTTCATCCCATTTCCTGATTCTGAATTTTTAAGCTTCACAACACAAGTGCTACCAGGATTTGTTTGGAGTAACATATCCTTGTAGTCTAGGATTCTGTTAAATTCTGCCACATGATCCCCTATAATTTTTTTAAAAATAATTTTTCTTGTTTTTAAACAAAGTGCCTTGCCTACATGAACATTCAACTCTTTCCTCACCAATTCTTGTATCTCCCACCCTTTTATACTAGGTTGAAAAATAATTCTATCTTTCAGATACTTGCAATTACACAAAATATTATTGGTGGTCCTGGTACATTTGTGCCTTGGGTTGTATGTCTTGATAGTAAAGTTCTCACTCTTTCCTTCCTTGCTTGCATACAACAGCCATGGACAATCACTTTTACACTTCACTCTCACTCTAGTACTCTCATTCACATACTTATCTAACTCAACTTCTTTTTTTATAGCATATTTTGTAACTGCCTCTCTAAATTTCTTTACACTTTCAAATACCAAACCAGACTGCCATATTACAATATTACAAGAAGAATCATATACCATCCTATTACTCTTCTTTCTCCCCCTTAAACTCCCTCCTTCAAGTTCATCATCAGAAATAGGTTCTTCTTCATCACTTTGAAAACTATCACTCACAACTGTCATAGTATGGATCATCCTCTGTTAGCTTACCCTTGAAATTCTTTTTCCCTTTTTCAATATCCTCATACCCTTCATCAAGTCCAACTTCACCTAAAAAAACCTTTTGGTTTTTCCTTCTTCTTTCTCCTCCTACTTTCTCTAAGTTTTCTAACAATTCTCAACTCCTCATGCACATCACTTCCATAGTCAATAGACTGGTCAGAACAGACAGAATCACTGTCTATGTCTTCCTCTGCATTTTCTTGGGCACTTGGCTCAACTTCTTCTTGAATAGAAGGTTCAGTTCTTTGTTGGACAGTTGGTTCAACTTCTTCTTCAGTATTAGTTCAATCTATTGAAGAATAATCATCATCACTTTCTTGTTCGACCCTTGCAACCCCATTATTTTCAAGTCTTTCAGTAGCTGGAAAGGAAGAAGAGAAACCTAACCCTAGATCTGATTTTTTTGGTTGTGCAGTTAAAGATTCCCCATGTGCATTAAAAGACTCAACCACTTGACTTAAAGATTGACTAATTTGACCTTTACTAGGACCCACATCATCCAGAATAGTGGCATCACACACATAAATATCTATTGTGTCCCCATCATGCATAAATAATGCCATGCTATAAATGTCCATGTCATTTTTCAATTCCACCAAATCACCCCCTAGAGATGGAGCTGCATATGTTTTTCCTAACTTACTAATCCCAAAAGACTTAGCATAATATGCAAGTTCAGAAATTGATAAATGATCTTCATCCACATTCTCTACATATTCAGTCATACCCCAACATATACTGGACCTACCTCACTCACCAAGATACCCCCAAATTTGAACCTTAAATTGAGGTACTTATTAGCCATAATGTCAACCTATAACCACAGTAACAATCAGTATATTGTGCAATGCAAGCAACAAAATTGAAGCATAGACAATAACACCAAAACAGAAACAATAATTGGTACTTAGTATAGTAGACGTATTACTCATCAACATACAATATGCATCCCACACAATATACTTAAACAAATTAGAAAATACCCCACCATTTAACAATACGAGAAACCCTAATACTTAGAACCTTAATTTTACTAAAAAGCCTTAATTTTTTAAACTGATTATCAGAAACCTTAATGCTCATGCATGAATAAGGTGAAAAACTTCATAATAATACATTTATTAAGTGAAAATTCTAGTTGAAAACTATCAGACCCCTAATCAGAACTCAATCGGAAACTATGACGAAACCCTAGTCAAATCATGGCGAAACCTTAAACGAAAAATAGGGCAAAATATGAATGAAAAAGTAAAATAAACAGACAACAATACATCAAGCCTTCATGAAATCGAGTGGATAATCACTTACTTGTTAACAATTTCAGACAAGATCCAAAGAAAATCGACCAATCGACACCATTCGACCAAACACTTCACGAAATCTAGCAAGCCTTTACTCAAAAACTGCAACTAGTCCAAATCTACTTGTTACTTCATCGATTACACTTGCCATATCTACTCGTGAGAGGTTTTGAGAAAATCAAAGAGGTTTAGAACAACGCGGAGAAGCTTCTTTGAGAAGTTTTAATCGATGTGAATTGTGAAGGTTTTAAATTTGGTCCCAAAGTTTTAATTATCTAGGTGGCAAAATATTTATCTAGGTGTCGTGCGCGTGTAGACACGATCGTAGTGATCGGTCAGAAAAGGTGTACGTGTTGGATGAATAAACAAGTTCAGGGGGGTAATTAAAATGAAATAAAGTTTAGGTGTACATGTTGACATCCTTTGGACGGGAGCAACGTCGCGACGACTCAATTAAAAAAAAAAAAATTTAGAAGAAGAATCACAAAATCGGATAAAAGGGGGTTAAATGGAAAAGGGAGTCGCCACCTAATTTTAGGAAAAAACTAGGAAACCGATTAATAAATTAATTTAAAAGATACTCTACGAAACCGAATTGATTCTAGGTAATGGGTTCAAATTATTCCGAAGGGAAGGGATTAGGCATCCTTCGAAATCCACAAATGTGGTTCCCAACTGAGTTCATTTTTTCAAATTGAGGAGGAAAAATAAAATAATATAACAAATATAATAACATGCAATATACACAATAAAAATAACATAATAATATCGGCCAAAGGTTCGCCTAACATTGATATATACAAAATAATAAATTGAAAATATAATTCGAACTCCTTTCGAATAGCTTCAAGGAAGCAAGTCTTGGGTACCTGTAAACACACTTAATAAAAGTGTTAGTAATAAACAAATATGAATAAAATTGAATATATGAAATAATAATTTAAAAATAAAAATCCGTCTTATTAACATTGGAGGCCTTGGAAATCGACGGTAATTTCTTCATCGGCCAAACTTATTTAAAAGATCTCAAATGTAACGAATAACGATTAACTTACTAGAAGCAACAATTAAAACTAAAGAAAAGAAGTACCAACCAAACAAATAATAAATGAAATCTTAATGGAGTAAAGAACATAAATAATACTAGTAAATAGCAACTATCATGTTATCATTGTGCAATAAAATAATTCAATAGTGATGAAATATAATAAAATATAAAGTGACCATATACAGTAACTAAAGATTCAACATAATAATAAAATAATGAATTAATGAGCAATAATAATAAATAATATCAACCATAAAAAGGAGCAATATATTATAATAATAAAATTAAAATAACAATTCAAATGCAACAGTGGAAAGAGTAGGCGTGCATAATAAACAATTAAATATAAAGTAAATTAATAACTAGAGAAAGTAATATATAATAAAACTTTGGACATATTACAGTCCAACTAATATATGACAAAATACTAAATAAATGAATAAAACAAAGAAATGAACAATTAAAAATAAAGATAAACTAGAGCAACAATGATAACCTAATTAATTAACAAACAGTAACCAAACACATAAGATAAAAATCACATGCTAACAAATCAACTTTACTCACCAAAAACAAAGAGATTAAAGAAGGAAATTCGCTGAACAATAACATTTCTAACTAAAAATACACAAAATAAAATGGATCTATTCATCACAATAATAAAAAGTTTTCCGTTTTACAAAAATAGAGGGATTATGGAGGTAACAGTGTTACCGTTAATGGAGGTTCAACGAAGGAGATGACGTTATGTGACGGCCGGGAGTTCAAATCTGGTCTATTGGGTGTGGTTTACCGGCAATGGGGCCACGCCGGAGCTGGAGTCGGAGCTTCGAGCTTGCTGGTTCGCGTGAAAGCTGCAACAACAACCAAAAAATAAATCGTGAAAGGGAAAGGGGAGGGGTCTGGTTCGTCGGACTTTTGTGAGTGTGGTCCTTCGCCGGAGAAAATGGTGAAAAACACCTACAAATCCAAACAAAAATTGAAAAGGGTAAACGGAAAGGGGCTGGTCCGAGAAGAGGAGAGATGGATCTGCTTGGTTGAGGTTCGGATCTGGTGGAGGAGGTAGTTGTTTACTAGTTATTTTCAGGCGAGTTTGGGGTCGATGGTTGCTTTGTTGAACGGATGTTCCACCTGGTAGTGAGGGGAGAATAGAGGGGTTTTGTGGTGGCGTTGGTGAGAAAATGGTTGGAGATAGGGGAGGAGAGAAAGGAGAAGAGAGAGAGGGTGGTGGAGGCGGTTTTGGTTGGCTGGAGAAGAAGGAAAATGGAGAGTGATTTGAGGTTGTTTGGGTGGCTTCCAAGGAGAGGGAAGGGAGAAGAGAAGAGGGAGTGAGGGGGCTGCAAGGAGAGGGGTTTTACGTGAAAATGGAAAAAAACAAAAGGGGTCTTTTGGGTTGCCGGAACTTCGCCGGATTCCGGGGTGGTGGTGACCGGAAAATATTGATAAGTGAAATTTTTGTCTATAAAAAATCTGAAAATTCTCAACCCTAATTTAAAAATATTTCACCACCCTAAACCTAATGGACAAAGTTTCTTTAAATAGGAATTGTAATACAATGAGCCCAAGTTATGGGCTTGAAATTATGGCCCAAAAAATCGCTTATTGATAAAATATCTGTGTATGAATTTTTGAACTGTGCAAGATATCAAAATAAATATTAACAAATGTAATCGAAAAAATTAATATGAAAAATATAATAAACGTAACCAATGACATGTATCAAAAGTAATTTTAACGGAAATAATAATTTTATAAAAAATAAACAAATATTGAAACGTCTGGCTGTGATAAAATAATATAAACATAACAACCGATAAAAATCTTAATACTTTGAGTAAAAGGATGATTATCAACCAAATTTCATTAAAATGACAAAAGTATGTAATTTGAACTATTTAAAATAAAATACTTTAAAAATGTATTAATATTAAAACTATCAGACCAAAATTTGGTGTCAACAACTTGCCCCTAATATTTTTTTTAATTGAGTCGTCGCGACGTTGCTCCCGTCCAAAGGATGTCAACAGAATGGCGACTCCGCTGGGGACTATAGAGGTTTTAACCATTATGGGTTTATTTTTTCAAATTTGAGGATATTATTCTTTTATTGTTTTATTCATTATATCTTGTATATTTTGTTGATTATTTGCATATTGTACTCAGTATTCATTCATTATTTTTTGTATATTGTCATTGCATTTATGACTTTTTTCAACATGTATGTAAAGTATATTAAAGAACGATTTAGCGGAACCGCAGATCGGACTTTTTATACTCAACCCTTTTTCGGAATGATCGACAATTTATTGGTTCGTCATGCGTCCAATGGTTGTCATTATTTCCAGCCTAAGTTGTCCACTTGGGTTCCCAGTGACTCAAAGCCACTCTTGATCAGCTAGTTTTAGAACATTCATAATCTGAGTCCATTCTATTCGAGTTACAGTCTGTTGGAACTACGTTTGACCTGAATAGAATGGAATGGACTCAGATTATGAATGTTCTAAAACTAGCTGATCAAGAGTGGCTTTGAGTCACTGGGAACCCAAGTGGACAACTTAGGCTGGAAATAATGACAACCATTGGACGCATGACGAACCAATAAATTGTCGATCATTCCGAAAAAGGGTTGAGTATAAAAAGTCCGATCTGCGGTTCCGCTAAATCGTTCTTTAATATACTTTACATACATGTTGAAAAAAGTCATAAATGCAATGACAATATACAAAAAATAATGAATGAATACTGAGTACAATATGCAAATAATCAACAAAATATACAAGATATAATGAATAAAACAATAAAAGAATAATATCCTCAAATTTGAAAAAATAAACCCATAATGGTTAGAACCTCTATAGTCCCCAGCGGAGTCGCCATTCTGTTGACATCCTTTGGACGGGAGCAACGTCGCGACGACTCAATTAAAAAAAATATTAGGGGCAAGTTGTTGACACCAAATTTTGGTCTGATAGTTTTAATATTAATACATTTTTAAAGTATTTTATTTTAAATAGTTCAAATTACATACTTTTGTCATTTTAATGAAATTTGGTTGATAATCATCCTTTTACTCAAAGTATTAAGATTTTTATCGGTTGTTATGTTTATATTATTTTATCACAGCCAGACGTTTCAATATTTGTTTATTTTTTATAAAATTATTATTTCCGTTAAAATTACTTTTGATACATGTCATTGGTTACGTTTGTTATATTTTTCATATTAATTTTTTCGATTACATTTGTTAATATTTATTTTGATATCTTGCACAGTTCAAAAATTCATACACAGATATTTTATCAATAAGCGATTTTTTGGGCCATAATTTCAAGCCCATAACTTGGGCTCATTGTATTACAATTCCTATTTAAAGAAACTTTGTCCATTAGGTTTAGGGTGGTGAAATATTTTTAAATTAGGGTTGAGAATTTTCAGATTTTTTATAGATAAAAATTTCACTTATCAATATTTTCCGGTCACCACCACCCCGGAATCCGGCGAAGTTCCGGCAACCCAAAAGACCCCTTTTGTTTTTTTCCATTTTCACGTAAAACCCCTCTCCTTGCAGCCCCCTCACTCCCTCTTCTCTTCTCCCTTCCCTCTCCTTGGAAGCCACCCAAACAACCTCAAATCACTCTCCATTTTCCTTCTTCTCCAGCCAACCAAAACCGCCTCCACCACCCTCTCTCTCTTCTCCTTTCTCTCCTCCCCTATCTCCAACCATTTTCTCACCAACGCCACCACAAAACCCCTCTATTCTCCCCTCACTACCAGGTGGAACATCCGTTCAACAAAGCAACCATCGACCCCAAACTCGCCTGAAAATAACTAGTAAACAACTACCTCCTCCACCAGATCCGAACCTCAACCAAGCAGATCCATCTCTCCTCTTCTCGGACCAGCCCCTTTCCGTTTACCCTTTTCAATTTTTGTTTGGATTTGTAGGTGTTTTTCACCATTTTCTCCGGCGAAGGACCACACTCACAAAAGTCCGACGAACCAGACCCCTCCCCTTTCCCTTTCACGATTTATTTTTTGGTTGTTGTTGCAGCTTTCACGCGAACCAGCAAGCTCGAAGCTCCGACTCCAGCTCCGGCGTGGCCCCATTGCCGGTAAACCACACCCAATAGACCAGATTTGAACTCCCGGCCGTCACATAACGTCATCTCCTTCGTTGAACCTCCATTAACGGTAACACTGTTACCTCCATAATCCCTCTATTTTTGTAAAACGGAAAACTTTTTATTATTGTGATGAATAGATCCATTTTATTTTGTGTATTTTTTAGTTAGAAATGTTATTGTTCAGCGAATTTCCTTCTTTAATCTCTTTGTTTTTGGTGAGTAAAGTTGATTTGTTAGCATGTGATTTTTATCTTATGTGTTTGGTTACTGTTTGTTAATTAATTAGGTTATCATTGTTGCTCTAGTTTATCTTTATTTTTAATTGTTCATTTCTTTGTTTTATTCATTTATTTAGTATTTTGTCATATATTAGTTGGACTGTAATATGTCCAAAGTTTTATTATATATTACTTTCTCTAGTTATTAATTTACTTTATATTTAATTGTTTATTATGCACGCCTACTCTTTCCACTGTTGCATTTGAATTGTTATTTTAATTTTATTATTATAATATATTGCTCCTTTTTATGGTTGATATTATTTATTATTATTGCTCATTAATTCATTATTTTATTATTATGTTGAATCTTTAGTTACTGTATATGGTCACTTTATATTTTATTATATTTCATCACTATTGAATTATTTTATTGCACAATGATAACATGATAGTTGCTATTTACTAGTATTATTTATGTTCTTTACTCCATTAAGATTTCATTTATTATTTGTTTGGTTGGTACTTCTTTTCTTTAGTTTTAATTGTTGCTTCTAGTAAGTTAATCGTTATTCGTTACATTTGAGATCTTTTAAATAAGTTTGGCCGATGAAGAAATTACCGTCGATTTCCAAGGCCTCCAATGTTAATAAGACGGATTTTTATTTTTAAATTATTATTTCATATATTCAATTTTATTCATATTTGTTTATTACTAACACTTTTATTAAGTGTGTTTACAGGTACCCAAGACTTGCTTCCTTGAAGCTATTCGAAAGGAGTTCGAATTATATTTTCAATTTATTATTTTGTATATATCAATGTTAGGCGAACCTTTGGCCGATATTATTATGTTATTTTTATTGTGTATATTGCATGTTATTATATTTGTTATATTATTTTATTTTTCCTCCTCAATTTGAAAAAATGAACTCAGTTGGGAACCACATTTGTGGATTTCGAAGGATGCCTAATCCCTTCCCTTCGGAATAATTTGAACCCATTACCTAGAATCAATTCGGTTTCGTAGAGTATCTTTTAAATTAATTTATTAATCGGTTTCCTAGTTTTTTCCTAAAATTAGGTGGCGACTCCCTTTTCCCTTTAACCCCCTTTTATCCGATTTTGTGATTCTTCTTCTAAAATTAATTTTTTTTTAATTGAGTCGTCGCGACGTTGCTCCCGTCCAAAGGATGTCAACAGTACACTGAATAAAAAGCTTCAAGTTCAGGGGAGTAATGACTACTTTTGCCGTTTCTTAATGACAAGAGGGAGTTGGTTGGATGGTAAGCACCCCTCACTTTCATCCCAAAGGTTGCGAGTTCGAGTCACCAAGGGAGCAAAAGGGGTAAGAGTTGGGTTGTGAGTTCGAGTCACCAAGGGAGCAAAAGGGGTAAGAGTTGGGTTGCTAGTTTGAGTCACCAAGGGAGCAAAAGAGGTGGGAGCTCCTAGGAAGGGTAAAAAAAAAGGTAAAAACCATTTCAAAAGAATAAATAGTTAAACTACTAAAATCATATTTAAGGGGTTACGAATTACCACAAATTAATTTTTAAAACCACCATAAATTGCAAATTTATTTTGTGGCGGACGTAATGCAGATTCTATAAAACCATCACAAATATGCTTGTGGCATAGGTAATTGTGGGAGTTTCTAAAACCGCCTCAATTGATTTTGTGTGGGTCAAAAACTCCCATAATTCGATAAAAAACCCTCCACAAAATGATCCTTTTTTTTAAGTGTATTAGCCTTATTCATATTTGTTACCATATGACATTATTACTATTTATATCATTTGTATTGCTTTTGTACCAATTGTCATATTTTATTCATTGACGTATTTCTTTGTTTTTGTTACAATAAGTTATAGTTTCACATTCGCACAGTAGTAGTTTGGTGTTCTATTTGTATGCACTTGTTAGTCTTTCCCTCATAAGTTAGTTTTTGAGGTTGAGTTAGATTCATGTACCATATCTGTACATGGTATCAGAGCAACATCTTTCACTATTTAGACTCTCGATTTATGCTCCTGTTGAGCTTCGGCGTGCATGTGATATTAGAGTAAGTTAAAGTCCCACATTAATTAAGAAATGAACTAGTGCCTAGTGATTTGCTTACATAGACTTGAACAATTCCCTTTTTGTAAGGATCGTGATCCGGTTACTCGACATAGACACGATGTCGATAAAGAGTTGGCTTAAATGACTTTGTCATGGGCCAAGGTAGGGGTGAAATCAATCATGTATAATATGGGCGAAGTATGTTAGCATCACTTAGTGATTTCAAATACTGTTAGTCAGGTAGTGTCATTGCATTAAATGAACGTTGACAAGGCAACGTGCCATGGCATGGCATGGACGCTAACCGACATCGGTTGTGGGCAGGTTTGACATGGGGAAAACACACGGTCTAGTCAAGTGCGCAAAAATCGAGCTGAGCTAAATTAAAGCATTGTAAAATATGAATGAAACGCAATAAGAAAACAACGAATGACACGAGTGAATAAAAAGTTAGCATGACCAAGACAAACGTAGGCAAGACAGCGAAAGAGCGTTGACAATTACACATACATGAAAAATGGGCGGATGAATTCGGGTGGACTTTGATGAGACAATGACTATACAATGTTTAGACATTGCATTAACACCAAAAATGTGGAGGAAAATGGCAGCAAAGAGCCGAAATTCAGTCAGCCAAGATCACATGCCAAACACATGTGACAGTTACCTTTTTGTAACGCTTGTGTCTAGATTCATTGTAACTTGTATTTTCTTTTTGAATTCAAAATTTGAAATGCCTTATCAGTTTGGGGGTGTCAACTGAAATTTAATTTAGTGTGCTGATGGTTTGATAAGTGTTAGACATGTGTCACAACACTATACATTGTAAACACACAAGGCTGTCACATGGTCTACAAATGTGCAACCTTGGTGTTGAACGAAATTAGGAAGTGAAAAAGGAAGGATTAAGTCTGGAATTTCACCAAGATACTTAGAAAAAACGTGAGGGTTTTAAATAGTGTCAAAGACAACAATCGACTTGTGATTGTGCCTAAGTCGAAGTTGAAATTGAAATTGAAGTTGAAGTTGTTGTTCTAACGAGTGAGGTCCTTTGTATTGTTTTGATTATTAATATAAAGGTTGGTTTTGCCTTTATTTCATGTGTGCATTTCATTGTTAAAGATCGAAAAATATCTAAGGCAAAACAGAAAACGTTAAACAAAATAGGCTGCGAATAGACTGAGTTAAGTGTGGGACTTGACTGCCGTACAGTGGGCTAACCTCTTGCACTGAATTGGGGAGAAGTAGTTTGGCCGTGTGACACACCCCGTGAGCAACATAAAGAGTGCATGTACTATATGCGTCATGTATTACGTTTGTGAGATTCATATATTGTTATTGTTGTATCATAACTTTTAAAGAGAAGTGTTGAAAACACATTTCTAAATTTAGTAGAAATTATTAATTTCGCTCTTAAACTATTAAAAACTTTTAAAAAACACCATCTACTTATCTAATTAAACTTAGATATACACAGATAATATTCCGCAAACTTGGATTTTTTTTTTTCCTTTTAAGAATAGCGTGAAGGAACACGTGATATTGTTGGATGACACAAGCCGGTCGACGACTTCTTTTTTTTGTTTTTGTGTGCAAAGAATCAAAATGCGAATGGAGTCCAACGCAACCAACCAAGGGTCATACACCGCTTTTCTCGTTTTCTTCTTCTTTTCTTCATCTGTCCCCTCCCCACCGCAATAGCGCTGCTTGCATTTCTTACCTAATTTATCACACACAAAAAAAGGAAGAATCATATACAGAGGTCAAGAAACTTGTACAGTTTTCTATTTTGGAGAGAGAGAAAGAAGATCTTGGGTTACCTAAATCTCATGGAACAACTTGTCAACTTCATTATTCGACCCCCAAGGTATGAATTGATAAACCCTTTTCGAGTCGACCAGTTTTTTTTGTTTATTGCAATTGATATGATGTGTAGATATGTTTGTTTTGTGTTCCTGTTTGTAAAGTTCGAATCTTTTTCCCAAATTCTGATGTGGGTTAGTTCGAATTTGATGTGGGGGTTTTCTTTTATGGCAATTGCAGATGTGGGGCTCTTCTTTTGTTATGGTTCTATTTATTGTGCTACTGATTTAGGTTTGTTGATCTTAGGAGTTATTATTTTGTACTTCATGATTTAAATGGGTAGGTGTAAACCAATGAATTGTGGATTTCCTTCAGAAGTTTGGAAGTTCTGGCAAGGTCATTAGTTTGTCTTTATTTTAGGGTGTGATGTTCTTTGGACATTTGAAAATGAAGTGTTCTCATCCAGGAAATGAAAATTCTGCAGTAATTTAGGGAAATTTGCAAAATGTTTGCCTTTCCTCTTTATCTTACATTGGATAGTGCATGTTTTGATTGGAACCCGTATCGGAACTAATGACTCTGTGTGTAAGGTATGTTTCTGTAGTTTGGACTTTGGAGGTGTCTCTTAATATTGCTTTTCTTGAGAGAATAAACTTAAAAAAGCTACATTTCGTGTTATTTATGAAATGCAAACATGTTGGGTAGGTGGTGAGGACTATATATTTAGTAAATTATATCCATCTCATATAGTGGGAATCCTCTTTTCGTTTTTACGAAATTTCTCTCTGAAATTTTGTATCTCTTCCACTTGCCAATTTTCTGTATTAATGGATGACTTCTGGCCCTAAGAATCTAAAAAGAGGAGATATTTCTTAAGACTTAAGGTTCTGATTCATCCATGTGGTACACGATAAAACTAACTTTGGAAAGGATATTTCCAGAAATAATCTGGAGAAATTTTTGCTTGTTATGCACTGGGAGTCAGAAAGGCGCTTGAAGCAGCTAGATATCTGTTTCTACTCAAGATAATTGAGGTTACTACCATCAGTTATCTGTCAGAAGCAAAAAGTTCTTTTGATTTCCTTACAACATAATATGTCTTGACAACTTATGTATACCTATATTCTTCTTCCAATCTCTTGAACTATAACAGATGTAAATCTGAAACTAAAGACCTTACTTCCTGTGGATTGCAGGGCTGAGTATGATCCTAAAAATGATCTGCTTGATGAAGAATTCATGCTTAAAGGGAAATGGTACCAAAGGAAGGATCTGGAGGTGAGTACATTGGTAATTAATATCCTATTGTTTTCAATAAAATTTAGGTCTCTGAATCACTTCAATGTTTTATGTACTCATAAATAGACTCTGTTTCTTTGCCCTTGTTCACGCGTGTTCTTCATTTGACATTGTCTTTGTTAGCAACCAAGTAATGAATTGGAGAACTTATATGAGACAGTCGATGTTGGACAACCAGAAACTGATCTAGGAGTATATTTACAACCTATCAAGTAGGTTGAAAGTGTATCACGTGAAGACACATCTAGTATTCTATGGGAGTGAATGAAAATGAACCAAGTAGAGACACCTAATATTCTATGGGAGCAAAAGAAAGAATTATAGTCAGCTAATCAATTCTCAGGCCAATGTGTATTCAAATATAAACTGTTTGTTCATAAGATAACAAATGCAAGCAAAAATAATAGCTGACACTTTTACTTTGTTAATTTGACCAGCTGAGAGAAAAATCTGTACGATTGTTTTGTAGTATCAATATCTTAGGAAATGTGTTAAATCCCTTTGCTCTTTATAATTAGGGTGTAGAAACTTACTTTTTATCTTTCCACTTCAAAATAATAATAATTTAGGGTGTAGAAACACTGAACATATAAGAGGCATCTTATTATCTAGCCTCCGCTAGAATGATGTATTGAGAAGCAACAAGAGAATTGTTATAAGTATTCCCATTGAGGAACACACGTTATGGAGAAAATTCATAGCAGAGAAATGCTGTTTGCAGCTGGGGAATGGAGTATCAACCAAATCATGATGCCAAATTTAACTGTCTTATGGAAACATGTAATGAAGGATTGGGAGACTTCTACTGAAACATCTAGTGTGAAGTTTGTAAGGGGGCAAGACTTAACTTTTGGAAACATAGATTGTCTGATGACTTCCTTATGTGGCACTCTCATACTAATCTTCTGCATATCGTGCCACACGGAGAAAGTACAATACGAGACCTTAGATTCTGAAGAATTTGCTAGAATGGGTAGAAAGAGGAGCTTAATGAACTTTGGTTCAATTTTTAATGTAAAAAAAAAAATCTTTAATTCAATTTTCTTTGTAAAAATAGAGGACCTTAGATTCTGAAGAATTTGCTAGAATGGGGAGAAAGAGGAGCTTAATGAACTTTGGTTTAAAAAAAAAAAAAACTTTAATTCAATTTTCTTTGTAAAAATAGAGGACCTTAATGAACTGTTCAAGTTTTATATATAAGCAAAAGATTTCCCCTATGTAAAGAAATAGTAGGCATAGACTGAACCAATTAGGGGCAAATTCACAGGTGAAATTTTATTTACTTGTGGCTGTTGAGAAGGGATGAAGATACTTCCCTTTTCATCTTTGTGGATCTCCAAAACTCCCTGAAAAGTTTGCTCTTTTTCATGAATAATTGCTTGAGGAGCAATTCTGAGCATTGAACATAAGAAGAAGAAACATCCTCTGCATAATTTGGTGCTTAATGCATATAAGGACCCATGAGAAGAAGTAAATAATTTGTTACCCCATTGCTCCATAGCATATCGGTTATGGTGTGCCATATGGAACATGTCTTGAGTGGGATGGGTGAGGCCAATAATGCAAAAACTGTCAGCGAACATTAGCAGGATATAACTGTGAGAGATAGCTCCATTCCTGATCACTAGGACTCTATGGAAATAGAGAGTCATAACTCATAAGTGCATTTAAAGAAATGGACTTTGGGCCCAACTCAACCCCTAAAGCTAGATCATGGGGGGAGGATTGCCCAAGACCATGTAAGGAGGCAAGGACCAATCTCACCAATGAGGGACTACCAACAATATTGTCTTTCTATCTTTCTGATGCAACCTGATCTTTGTAAATGGTGTAGATTCCAGTTAGCAATCGCAGAGATTTGCACAATCTGTAACTTTTAAAGCATTATCTTAGTGTTGTTTATTTTTTCTATAAAATTTACCTTTATCATAAAAATGTCTTCGGATGAAGATTCTCCACCTTTTTGGAAATCTGATGTGCTAGATTTTTCTTTTCAATCACTAAAATAACTTATCTTGTAACTTAAGAAGTCACTACACAAGGTGTTAGATGGATACCTTAGATTGGAA
The DNA here is from genome assembly GCA_022817965.1 of Solanum lycopersicoides. Classification (NCBI taxonomy): domain Eukaryota; kingdom Viridiplantae; phylum Streptophyta; class Magnoliopsida; order Solanales; family Solanaceae; genus Solanum; species Solanum lycopersicoides. Next base: position 109,065,947 of record CM040618.1, read on the forward strand.
AAAACCGTAGAGCTTTAGAAGGCAAAGTCGATCTTGCAACTTTGTACTACTGCACTGGCATTTTCGTTATTTGAGTATAACACCACTACTTGTATAGATGATTAGGTGGAGTTTGTAGAAGTTAGAAAGAAGTTTAATGTAGAACTCAGTTTTGTCAAAGGCTCATTTGAGGCACACTTAAACCTTGAAGCTCAGGGAGGGCTCTTCGCGTCGCTTCTATGCTTTAGTTTAGGCTCGGGCCACTATGCACTAAGGTGTGTGCCTCAGTACACGTGAGTTCTATCTTGAATTGAGTACCTTATTAATTGTTAAGGAAAACATTATGAATGAATTTGTTACCTTAATGAAGTTCTGTACCAGAATCCTAACATTGTATTAGTACGGGAAAAGGGTTAAAAATGCCCTTAACATATCTCAAATGGTTCATATATGCCCTCCTTTCATCTTTTGGTTTAAAAATGCCCTCAACGTTTTTTTAAGGTTTAAAATTGCCCTTTGTTAACAGCCCAATGACATGGCAAATGTGAATTTTCCTTACCCATTCCAAAATATATGACCTACTTAGTGTAGAAACCCATTTTAAAAAACCTGACCCGATAGGCCAATCGTTTTTGGCTCTTTTATTCCCATTAGTTCTAGTTCTCTTCTTTCTTCCTACCTCCTTCAACTCTTCTTCTTTCTCCATTTCTCTAGTTTATTTCAGGAAGAAAAAGATGGAAGAACAATAATGTTTGGAACAATGAATTTCCTCTCTACAACAAGATTTGTCGAGTTGATGTTTTTGCATATGACTGGACAATCAATGACTGAACTACAAATTTGATTACCACTTGTATTTTTATAAATAACGGACGGAGATTCTGCAAGTTCTCTAGTTCTATTCTAAGCAAGTTTTTGAATTCAATTTGTTTGGCATATACTGAAGAAGCTATCTTGAAACTTTAGTCGTTTATAATTCAAATTCCTCATTAGAAACTCAATACAAAACTGAAAACAGAGTAGTGAATGATAATGCTTAACATTTATTCGATTTAGAATACAAGGTAGTCCGAAGAAATTTCTATAATTAGTTGTTCAAGTAGGTTACAAGAATCCTAAAAATCTGTTATGAACTAACATCTTATAATCTAGTAGATAGTTTTGTTAGTATCAACTTTGTGCTGCTTATGATAGTAAATTTTCCAATAGTGATTTATGATAAACAAGAGTAGGGTACTGTCATTAGAGGTGAAAATTGATTACAATCATCTTGGACAAATAATTCTTAGGATTAAAATTCATACAGTAACTCTTAACGGATAGTGCATTCAAAAAGAAAGCAATTAACAGGAAATTTATGAATTAGTAATTCTTTCGGGGGATTAGTATGCAGTGACAATGGAAATATCAAGAAGAAGAAATGGGTCGGGTCGTTAAGGTGGACTTTAAAAATTAGGTGAACCAATAAAATGAAGTCATTTATCTAATTAAATGACTCATCATTTGCCATGTCAGTGGGCTGTTTTAAAAGGGCAATTTTAAACCTCAAAAGAACATTGAGGGCATTTTAAAACCAAAAGGTGGAAGGAGGGCATGTTTGAACCATTTGAGATACGTTAAGGGCATTTTTAACCCTTTTCGCTTACTACAGAGTTCTATGATTCTTTCTTATATTGAAGTCAAGCGAGCCCTCAATGTATATATGTGCATGGTTTTATGACAAGTAGAGTTTTTTAGAAAATCAGCCAACCGTAAGTTAAGTTTAAGAGGGTTTTTTCCTTTTAACTGTTTTTTTTTTCTTTTGGTAGTTGAAAGTTGACATTTATTATGACCACTTTTAGACAAGATCAGACTTTTCTACTTCCCTATAGCCATAATGAAAGAATTATTTTTCTCAAAGAACATTAGGTGACTTTTCCCCATCTGCCTAAGTTTTGGGGAGCAGTGTAACCCGTACCTATGCTAGGTACCTAGTGAACTGGTCGAGGTGCACAAAATCTAGTTCGAATACCACCTTCATAAAAAAAAGTGAAAGCTTTTTTCCTTAAAATGATTTTGTAGTCTCTCTACTTATTTGTTATGTAGACTCCGGCGATTTGTGTGGTTACCTAATACAAAAGCAATATGCTTTTACTACTGTTACTGGACCAAGCTCGTGAAATGGACTGCTGTAAGACTTGAGCTCATAACCTCTATAAGGGCTCTATCATGATGAATTGTGTGACTACCATATCGGAGCGTTTAAGATGATGCAGAATTTTTCTTTCTTATTACATACTCGTCAGATCATTGCTAGTCTTCTTGAACAGTTTACCTAATGCTTGACTTTCGAGTTTTTATCTGGTCATTTTAGATTTAAGGGCCTTGCTTTTTTGCAGGTTAAGAATAGTAGGGATGATGTTCTTAAATGTAGCCATTATATGCCTCTTATTCGTCCAGAAGGAAAGCCGCTACCTTGTGTGATATACTGTCATGGGAACAGGTTAGTGAAGGTTAAGTAGCACTCTTCCCACTGTGATGCTAGAAAATTACTGTACATTTCCTCTCATGCAGCAAGTATATGGAGAAGTTTTATTATTTTAATATGACTCCATTAAGATTTTATTTTTTCACTAAGTTGTTTTGGATGATTCTTTGGCAGCGGGTGTAGAGCAGATGCCAGTGAAGCTGCTATTATATTATTGCCATCAAACATCACTGTTTTCACCCTTGACTTTTCTGGATCTGGACTTTCTGGAGGAGAGCACGTTACATTGGGGTGGAATGAAGTGAGTAGATGATTATTCTATTTGGGTTCAAGTGAAAAATAATGCCTTAGGTTTTGGTACCATTGTTGGCGTTGTTTATGTATTTCTTTTCCTTTTTTTTTTTTTTACAAGTCAGGGTTCTCCACACTTTTGTTTCTCCAATATTAACAAATATGGTGGAGGCAACATAAATGGATAATTGAAGTGAATATTATTTTTTTCAAAAAAATATTAGGCTCGATTAGTTGGTTAAAATATGTTCTGCTTTATTTTCTGTTTCTCAAAAAAAAAAAAAGTTTTACTTTGTTTTCTACTTTTGTCTTCCTTCTTTTTTGTTTGTTGCGTGTTAGTGGATTGAAGTTTGTTGTCCCTTTCTTTCAGTGATTATTTATCGTTTGTCCAAATTATAATGCATGTTACTAATAATTTGTTCTAAGTATATATTGGATGAGTTTTTGGTAAATGTTCTTCCATGCCCTAGCTTGTAGATGTTGGAGTTGGAAATCTCTGAAGCAAAAAGAATATAGAATTTGATTGTTTAGCTGAACCTATGTTGTTATGGTGGATGTTATTTCAAATAATGCTCACGGGGATGGTGGTGATAAAGCGAGGACTATGGCTTTGAATTCTTATCTTGTATAAACTTCACCTTCTTTTTCCAAGAAAATAAAAAAACGATCCCTTATGTTTGGGTGTAGGTTCAGTCTAGTTCCTTGAATATATTCCTAGAACTTTTGGTCCTTTAAGTTTTCCAAAAGTGAGCATTTTGGTCTCCATCAAATACTTAACAAATTGTCTTTTAATTTGACGTGAACTGTGAAATGAGAAAACTCACATGTGAGGTAAAATTTCTACTATTTTTGGTCTATTTTCTAGAGTCCGGTGCTGTTTTCTGAGGTGCAATGCCTAGTGCAGTTTTTGTTTGGTGATCTTGGTGGTTAAATCTTTTATCCCCCCCAGTTCCCTTTAACATATAACAAACAATGTTTGTTAAAATATCTAACGGAAACCAAAAGTGCTCTCTTTTGGCAAATTGAAAGGACTTAATCTGCCCAGGAGTATATTTAAGTGACTATTTTGAACCTATCCCAAACACAAAGGACCATATTTTTGTCGTAACTATTATTATTTTTTCAAATACTTTCCTTCTTTCCCCCTTCTACTCCCTGTTATAAGCAAGAGAAGATGGAGAATATTTTTCCTACATGCTCTTACTTCTTTTTGAGTTACTTCTTGTTGCAAACAACTGCCTGCTGCGGTTCCCTCTACTAGTAAGGTTTTTCGACACTTTTTGCCTCTTTCTCAGAAGGACGATCTCAGAGCTGTGGTTGAATATCTGCGGACAGATGGCAATGTTTGTTTGATTGGCTTGTGGGGCCGTTCAATGGGTGCTGTTACTAGGTAATAATTTCCTTGCTTTTGCGTTGATCATGCTGCCTCATGTGCACTGCTTTGCTTTTAGATTCTTTGCAGCAGGGATGGCTATAGAGTACAACAGGTGGATCATCAGTGTGTTATTGGTTCTCCAGTGGCAGGAGTTGATGTGCCACTTTTCTTTTGTTTTTTTGAATGGACTACAGAAAAATGTTGCTACTTTTTATTGGATTACGACAGAACATTGTGTTGTGGACATAATAACTTTTGTTTTGATGGTCAAGTGGCCATATAACGTCTTAAAGAGGGACTGGTATCTTGTAGCAGACCCTAGGTGAAGGGGTTAACTCGCCAGATTGAGTTGAAGAGAGTATTTAAATTTTTTAATGAGCTGTAGCAGTGAGCATGGAGTTAGCATCTTGATCTGGCAAGCATAATATCTTATTATGAAGTTAAGGATTAGTGGAAAAGTATCTGGATCCTTACTCATTGAATAACCTGCTGGTCATCCGAATTGTTGAACAACCAGGGAAATATAAGGCTTGGAGTTGCTTTCCTGAATTTTAATTTCTTGAACTAATATGAGACACTGGTGGAGTTTTTTTATGTGCAGTAGTACTGGATGTTGCGACCAGATGGCCCAGAAGGAAAGTGTCACATTTATAGATATCCAACATCCAACAATTGAAGGCATACCAAATCCACAATAGGGGAGAACATTGTTTATGTTAGAATATGAATAGGTTTATACAATCCTATTCTAACACTCCCCCTCAAGCTGGTGCATACAAATCATATGCAGGGCCCGTCTCACCCGATGTTGGGACCCCCGAAATCAAAAATTGCCCACGCACCAGATGCTAAGCACTGGGCGTGAGGTGGGGTGTTAAAGAATGACAAAAGTCCCACATCGGTGGTTAATGAGATGGGTGGACTCCTTATAAGGCTTGGGTAATCCTCCTCCCTTTGAGCTAGCTTTTGGGGTGTGAGTTAGGCTTAAGACCTAATTTCACATGGTATCAGAGCCTCTACGATCTTGGTAAACAATCAAAGAGCTTTCGCTGTCGGCGGGCGGCTATTACTCATATATGCCGCCCGTCCGGCTAATGATTATGTTAGCAAAAGCTAGGTCACTTGAGAACTTCAAGTCACCGGTGTCAAATTTCGGTGGCAACGGTGGGACTGATTTGCGTCATCTTTCGTTCTAAAGGTGTTGTGCAAAAGACAACACCGTCACGAGGCTCGGGAGGCTCAGGCGACCAAACTCCGACCTGATCTTTGGTTACGACATTGGAATTTCAGGGGGAGTTACTTCTATGGATCCTTTTCTCAAACTCTTTTCCCTTTGTCGCTTCTTTTGTTAAGAAACATGGCAGAAAAGTTACAATGTTCCTTGGAGGTCTCTTCTTCTTGCTTGGTGCCCTTCTTAATGTTGTTGTTGTCCACATTAGCATGCTCATCTTGGGTCGTATCCTTCTTGGAGTTGGAGTCGGATTTGCTAATCAATCAGTTCCTATTTATTTATCTGAGCTTGCTCCCTACAAGTACAGGGGTACATTCAATGTTCTCTTCCAATTGGTCATCACAGTTGGGATCTTGATTGCTAATGTCGTCAAAAGTTGGGTCACCGTGTATATTTGCGTACTTTCTTATATTTAATTTTGTAGCACCGTCCCATCATTCCGGTGACTACTTTTTCATATTATATTTGTGTAGCACTGTACCATCATTCTGGTGACTACTTTTTCATATTTAATTTTGTATCACCGTCCCATCTTTCCGGTGACTACCTTTTTTTGCATATCTGATTTGCGTAGCACCGTGCATCTCCCGGACTACTTTTCATATTGAATTTGTGTAGTACCGTGGAATTTTTTCCGAACTATTTTCTCATATCTGAGTTGCATAACATCATGTGTCTTTTCAGTAACTTAGATTTGATTTGCATAGTTCCATTCGTCTTTTCCGGTGACTCCTCAAATCTGATTTGCGTAGGGTTGTGCCATCATTCCAATCCTACCTATATAATTTCTCTTTTTCATTAGGGTCGTGCCATCATTCCAACCCTACCCATATTATTTCTCCTTTTTTGTCAATGGGGTCAACTATCCTATATAATTTCTATTTTCTAGTTGGGTCGTGACATCATTCCGACCCTACCTATATAATTTTATTTCTTAGATTGTGACCATTTTTAGCCATCAAATCTAATACTACGGCATATGAGCATGTTCCAATAATTATTTTGGTGACTTTCTTATTTAATATTAACTCATCTATTGATGCCAACATGATCCATATACTTTATATTAGATTTGAGCACTTTGTTGCTCAGGGGGAGTTTAGTAGCCTTGTATGTCGATTGTGTTGTGTCATCGATTGTGCAGATCACTCTATGGTCTAGAACAATTTTTCTCAAGCTTGGGTTGGGAAGTTCAACACCAACATTATGAATCAAATCAGTATTTCATGCGAAGATTAAGCACATTGAGATTTACTGGCATTATGCATCAAATCCAGTATTTAATGAGAAGACAAGCACATTAAGATTGACCGTCAATTTTGTGAAGTCTGCAAATATCTCACCAAGCCCCTCATCGGTCCCCGTGTTAATTACATTTGTAACAAGCTAGGTGCATGAATTGTACGCACTAGCTTGAGGGGGAGTGTTAGAATATGAATAGGTTTATACAATCCTATTAGAATAGGAATAGTTTATACAATACTATTAAAATAGGAATAGGTTTATATAATCCTATTAGAATAGGAATAGGACTACTAAATTTAGTTGTAGTTCTTTGACATCCATAACAGGCCATTCTGGTATATGATTACTTTGACCAGAAGTTTGTGCTCCTAGTAAGATGTATTTAAATTCTAAATGTCTTGTTCTATGATGTGGTCAGGTTTAGGGAGCCAAACCTGTGCTCATAGGTCTTAGCAGTGTTATCAAAGTCGAAAAGCGCAAAATAGCTCTAAGGTATGTGGGGGCTTTAAGTGCAAAGTGCAAATAAAGCGTGGGCTTTAATGAAAAAAGGCGCAAAGGGAGAAAAAAAATACAAATGTATATGTTTAGTCGAAGAGTAATAATTACAAAATGACAAATAGAAAAAAATTATGACAAAGTGAAACATCAATTGTTTGGTGTCACTTCTTCATAAGAGGCTTATTGGCAAGGGAAAGTTTGTCTTAGAACCTTGATGACGACATTGAAGCGCGTATAAAGCGAGGCGAAGAGCTCAACACGTTTTGAGCCTCGCTTTAGGGCTTAAGCGCACCTTTGACAACACTAGGTCTTAGGCATTCACAACCTTAGTCATAGGTGCATTATGAGTCAAGTTAATGGTTGAGACGTGAAACATGTCAAATCTCCCAAAACATATTTTATAAATGTGTTTTAGGATCACATAATTTGTATTACTAAAACATTTAGCATGTCGCAAAACATACTTAAATTCAATATTTTAGGATCAGAAATTTGTATTACACTACTATTCATCACACCATTCATGTTGCCTTTAGCTCAAGAAAGGTATGGTTGGCCGAACGTAGTAGTTGTCAACCATAACAGGTGAATCGTCAAAATTGGTCTTGATATGCAAAGTTCTCATTAGATGAGAATTTTATTTTTGATTAGATATATCAAGAGAAGATGGGATGCTTTGTGCGCAAGATTGTCTTCAGTTGGAAAGTGTTAATATTACTTTGGAGAAAGGTTTTCTTTTTCTGGATAGCTAACACATGGGGTAATCAGTTTGTCTTGATATCAGAGTGCATGTGCATGCAACCTCTCTACCTCTTTGTTTTCTGTATTATCTATCTATACCTATAACATTGTGCTTCAGTGGCAGCAGTATTGAAGTGACAGACTTAAATATCGATTTTGCAGCCTCATGTACGGTGCTGAGGATCCATCCATTGCTGGAATGGTTTTAGACAGTCCCTTCTCCGATTTGGTTGATTTGATGACGGAACTTGTAGACACTTACAAAATACGGCTGCCCAAGTTCACCGTAATGTTTTATAGTTGAAATCTCTGTTGCAGATTGAAATTTACTGTGTTCTTTTCTTGGTTATTCTCAAATTTTCTCTTTGCAACTAAAGGAGTGTGGCCTTCTTTTCTTCTTTCTCCTAATTCATCACTCTTTCTAAACATTCTCCTTTTGTGTTATTTTTAGGTGAAATTTGCAATCCAATATATGCGCAGAGCAGTTTTAAAAAAGGCAAAGTTTGACATAGCTGAGTTGAACACAATTAAGGTATTTCCTTTGGGAAGTTTTTTTACGTATTGAGTTTTGATATAAGCTATTTCTTTTTATGTTTGAACACGTTCAGCAATTGATAAATGAATAGTGTTCAAGTGAAGATATTGTAGGAAATTTTCCTAACCAGTTTCAGGTTTTCGTGGGGGTGCATTTTCAGAAGTGACAGTTCATTTTATTTTTAGCACAATTTTGTTTACCAGCTTTGATCTTTTCTTAACGCTAACTTTTATGTAGGTTGCAAAGTCATGCTTTGTTCCTGTTTTACTGGGTCATGGTGTTGATGATGATTTCATACAGCCCCATCATTCAGATCGTGTATTT
>CM040618.1:109075632-109113081 GCA_022817965.1 Solanum lycopersicoides
TCTTATTAAATCCGATTGAACATAAACAGGACTATAATGTCTATAAGACCATATAGCAGTAGGATTCCAACTTATCTTAGTAAAAAAGACTATAAGGGGTCGCTCAGTAGAGTGTATAAGAATAATGCTAAATAGAGTATATTAGTAATGTTTGCATTAGCAATGCATGTATTAGTTATGCTTTCATTAGTTATACATAGATTATTTTTATGCATTGTTGTGATTTAATGCATTATAAAATAGCATGCATTGGATAAAAAAATTAATTTACAAAGATACCCTCCACTGTTATGGTAGAAAAGATGTAAAAAGGGTTTTGAGGGGCAATTGGGCCTTCAATCATGCTAATGCTAGCATTAAAACCATTGCATTGCTAAAACCTAGACATTCATGGTGTTAACAATACACACCTTAATACACAATAGAGTGTATAACTAATGGTTGGAAAGAGTACCAAACAAGGTACTAGCAATACACAAGGCTAATGCATGCATTATTTTTCCTACTACACTCTACCAAACGACCCCTAAGACTACTAATAGTCGTAGAATTCCAACTTATTTCCTCCCTAAACCTACATATCCATGAAGCACAACCAATCAACGGCAGCAAATTAGGTAGCTAGCATGATTCCATCCAGCACGTACAATATGACTTCTAGTTAGCCTGATAGGCTGATACAACATCATCACTTTGTCCTTTGACTTGTGCAACTTCCCAAACAATTTCAAGAGTTATGATGGTACAATCCTCCCTGAGGGGCCTTGCTAAAGTTAACTGCAAGGGTACAAAAACCTTCACCAGTACTTCTTAAGGAGTAGACTGGTTCAGCTCTAACATCCAATAACTATTATAACCTCAGAATGGTGGAAACTAATACCATCCTGTGTATGGTGGTCAGTCTGGAAAGAAACAAATGGAAGATGTTTTGAAGATAGATCCAATTCCATCCAAAAAGTTAAATGAAACTGTATAGCATCTCTACTTTTTTGGTGTAAACAGCTTTTGTATAGATGATATAGATCAGATTATAGATTTGATAGGAAATCTGTAATTATCCCTCTTTTGAGGTAGCCAGCATACCCTTAATGCTGAAGAATTCAACCTTACCAGTTTTTTTTAAAAAAAAACTACTATGGCCTCAGAACAATGCATGGCAAAGACCATATACCCACTGTTGATAGCTTTTTCCATTGGGAATAGCAGTATACAAACGACTTTAATGCCTTGTAGATATATTTTTCTGATGCCTAACTATTGTTAAGACAAAATCCAAATTTGAGCACCAATATTATTCCCTCCATCCCATTTAATGTGAAGGTACTCCCCTCAGTTCCAATCTATGTGACAGTTTGAATCAGCACAGAATTGATGAAAGAAATGAAGACTTTTGAAACTTGTGGTCTTAGACATGAGCATTTGTGTGGTACTAGAAGTTTCTCATCAAGTGTAAAATGGAAAGTGTTAAGTTGATTTCACATTCATAAGTGATTTTAGAACGGACTAGAAAGAATAATGTTCACTTAAACTGGAACAGAGAGTTCAAGACAGGAAAAAGACATCGAAACTTGAGGTCTAAAACATAACTGGAAACGTTTCATGGACAAAGGGTAAAATGTAAAGGTAAAAATTAAAAGTTTATAATATAGAAAAGTGTCTTCTATTTCAGGCAAACTAAAAATGGAAGCATCACACAAAATGATATAGCAGGAGCAGCATACAACACAAATCAAATGCTAATACATAGTTTCACTGAGGTAGGAGATCAAAAGGTTGTGAAAATGCAATCTCCAAAGATTATGCTGCCAAAAAATATAACCCTACATATTGTAGATAGCAACAAACATCACTCAGGAAGGGAAGGGAAAACAATCAAGTACATGTAATTTGTGAATCTATCAGCACAAAAGACGATCGTAAACCCAAAGAAAAGGAAAAAGAAAACCAGTATAGCTATTAGTTGTACGGCCATGACATGTGTATTTACCAGCATTTTCTCGTTTTTAGATTTGAACACAAACACTTGGAATAACATAGAGGAATAATGGGCATGATACTTCCTTCATAAAGAACAATACAACAGAAGGGTCAACAGACATGCGAAAGAAAGAGAAGATCTCAAACCTTGAATACTGGAGCCTGTATTTCTTCGACTCTAATACTTTGTATGTTCTCTTCCTTCAATGGACCAAAGAGTTGTGCTCGAAGCACAGGGGAGCGGGCAGCAAGAACCAACTTGTGTGCAGCAAAGACTTCACCTTCAACTTCAAACTTTATATCAGCTCCCTCTCCACTCTCTAGGAGCTGCCCAAAATGAAGCCCAATGTCTGACGGTGGAACAGGCAGGGAGAAAGTCTTTGGTGTTTCATTGTATGATCTGACAACACCAACAGTACATTGGATCAAGAGACAATCATCTTTAAGATAGTCTGATGTTTCTAGTAATGTTCTCCTGAAAAAGCGTTTATAGCCCCTGCAAAGGCAACCGTGAAACTGGAAAAGGTTAACATATACACTGATGGAAAAAGAAATAGAAGAGTACATGTACTATAGATCTAAAATCCCCCCCAAAAAAGATTACCTAAAATGACAGTGACCTAATAAAAGAAGTTCCCTAAATACATCTTTCACACATTACTTTCAGTATTGTGTAGCAAATGTGTTATTTTATATCACAACCATCACCAGTCAAAAAAACTCCGCCCCAGAAACCAATAGTTGGTTTTCTAACTCCCCTCTTTGTAACTCGATCCCAATCATGGTCGAAGCGTAGGATCTTTTCCACCACCACCCAGTCACTCGTCACAAAGAAGCAAATGCCAAGCACTATCCCTCAAACATGTCTTAAGACCTCAATGAACTCATGTGGATGGGCATCCATCAACCAAGGAAAACCTTTCAATGAATAGAAATCCAAACAGAATGCATAACCCTATGAGTGAAACCAGTGTTTGGGACGGCGAGAGGCGACAAAAGGCGACAAGGGCCTGCCTTGCCACGCGGCGAGGCGCTCACCTTTTTGAATCGAGGCGCCAATTAATACCAAAAATAAAAAAATATTTAATTGCATCTATAAATATCCATTGAATTCACTATTGTACAAGTTGCAACAAATACTAAATTAATTACTATTAATTACTATAGAAGAATTAATTTTTTTTAAAAAAATAATAGACAGCACAGTGAAAGCAGTAGCATTCAGCAGCATTTTACAGTGAACAAAGAAAACAGAGGAGCAGTGAAGAGAACAGAGGGGAACAAAAGAGTAGTGAAGGCAGCAAGCAGTGAAGCGTGAAGACAGCAAGCAGTTCAAAACTTCAGATATCAGAATTTAAGATTTACTCCACACGAAATTGAACAGAAGAAAAGAAGAAAATAAGAGAAGAAGAGGACTGAAGAGAAGAACGAAGAAAAGAAGAGAAGAAGAAAGAAAAGGGGCCATATCTTTCGCGCGAGTCGACTGAAGGAGAAGAAGAGATCGCGAGGTTGAGGAGAAGAAACGCGAGTCGACTGACTGGAAATATGGAAAAAAAAACTAATTTTGACTAATATTATTAAGTCAAGGCTTTTTAAAAAAAATTAAACCAAAAGGCGCCGCCATTCAGTGCGACATTACGTTGCCTCACGTCGCCTAATTGATCTAGCCACGCCTCACTGAGAAATGCCGTTACATGGTCGCCTCGCTTCGCCATAGCGCCTTTGGCGAATGGCGGGTGCCATTAAGAACACTGAGTGACACTCATTTTACTTTTTTTATAAGAGGCCAAAAACACATTAAGGGTGACTAGAGGACAAATATGATTTTGTGGCTTGTCCTAATATTGCAGCAACAGACGCTAGGAGGTCCATTTTCTGGAAGCTGTATGAGAAGGTGGCCTTAATTATGGATATACCCGAGGCGTCATGTTTCACTGGAAAAGGTGAGTATCTTTGGAAGGAAGAGAAAGAGCAAAAATATATACTGCATAGATGTTTGAATTGAGTTGCTTATTCTTCACTTTAATTGACTATCAAAAACCCCAGAGTTGCTTATTTTTCACTTTAATGCACCCAACAATGTTTGAATTTGTAATGATAACCATGAATATCACTCTCAATCAGTTTCTAAGCACCAAAAATGGAAACCATTATACAAATTAAGGAGTCCTTGTTTTTCCTCTAAATATTTCAAATTATATACAAAATGGGGCTAAATAGGGTAAGATCTTAAAACATGGGCTCATTTTGGTTATAGGAAGCTTGGACAGAGTGAGGGTAAAATCTCAAAAAAAATAAGAAGGATAGTTAAATAAAGAACTAAAGTCATTGCAGGTTAAAGCAAGAAGTAGACTACCTTAATTATAATCGAAGAAATTTCATTAATATCGCACTAAAAATGACTTCATCACGCGACTCCGGATTAGACGGCCCTAAAGTGGGCACCGGAAATCAGCTGGGAAACCTAAAAAGACATCGCACAAAGTTCATTTTTGTGTGCAAGAGTAAGGTTTACCTCTTAACTCCAAAAAATTCATCCAACCATAAAAACAAAATAGAAGACGCCCTTATGATTCTCCAGTGTTATAAAATTCAAATCTTCCATATTTTACAAACCACTTATCCTCAACATTCAACTTCAACTTATGCACCTTAGCACTCAATTCACATAATTCAAAAATGTAAACATACCAACACAGCTCATGATGTAATCCATTAGAATACAAAAATATGATCCAGATCAAACAACTTGAGGGCCAGACACAATCCATATTAATGAATAACTCAACTATGCCTCAAAATCTCAAGTACTAGGGGCTTGAGCATCCTCTATATCCATTCCATTTCATGAACCCGCTTTGTTCCGGCACTAAAGAATCATCATTAACATACAACTTACTCCCCGAAATATGAATCTAATGTAACTATATACCAAAGCAATATCAACAAAAACAAAAAACAACTTAACTACATGATACAAATGTGCAAAACAAATTACCACATGCTACCCCGGTATTTGAGTGTGTAGGGACCCGTCTCCAGCACCCTACCAAAGTGGGTATGAACCTTATGCCTCTCATTACCGCTCTGATCCATAAGAGACAGCTCAAACAAAGCTCTAACATCGGTAGCATCACTAGCAAGGGCGATGAAAAGAGAAACATAGGTACCATTATCCTCTGAGCTTTTTCCATCGGGATAAAAGTAAACAGCCCAAGAATGACCACCCACCGTAAAAATCTCGGAAGTTACATATTTCCCGATTCCCATACCTTTAGATAAGGCGTAACCATCAACCTTAAATTCATGGGACCCATTAATCGTATCGATCCGAGAGGTCGATGTGGTTGTTGTGGGTTGAGAAGATGATGAATTTTGGGGTTTTGAAGGTTCCGATGGAACCCTGAAGGTACCCATATGATGAAAGATTGGATTTTTTTGTAGAAATTGAAAGAAAAGAAGATCCTTTAAGCTAATGGGTCGGCAAAAAAATGGGTGGAATTGAGGAAAAAGATTGAATCTAATCGGTGAAAATTGATGGAATTGAAGAAACGGATCGACCCTTTGGCTTAATGGGTCGGTAACAATGGGTGGAATTGGAGAAAAAATGGAGAAGAAGAGGTTTACGAAGATGGAGGATTAGGGTTTTGTCGATATGGTAAAGATGGGAAACGGTGTGAGGTGAGGTGAGGTGATCAGAAAAGTATTCAGACAGAACCATTTTCAACAATTTATGCATAATATTTATAACCAAAAAACTACTGCTAATATGTCTTACAATTTTTTTTTTTTTTAATAGAAATAATAATTTATTAATTGATGTAATAATAGTAATAATAGTATGGATTACTCCATGTTCACACAATGAAGAAACAGTTTTTCGTCATGGATTATAGTGTTGTGGTGAGACTTTTTCATCTTTAATAAGAGATTTTGAGTATGAAAAAAAAATTATTTGGAACACTATCTCTGAACGAATCTTGCAGTACGCGATTCATAATTAAGTTAAGTTTCAGACTGGCCAACAAACACAGAGTGAAAAAACAAAAAAAAAGTTTTTCTATTTGACAAACCTATCTCGACGATGAACTACTCAAGTTGATCTTTTCTAATTTTTTGTAAATTCGTAATTCGACGTAATAAATTACTTATTTCCTTTTATTTTGAAAGAGATCAGTTTGTTTAAAGAAGATAAAATAAGGTCAACATTTTTGTTATATATAATTGATCATTATTTGCTTTAACTCTACTAACTTTTTATATTTTACTTTGAGGTGTTTATTATCTAAAGTTATTTGTGACGAGAAATTAAAATTGTCTATATAGTATATTAAATCACTAGCAACTGTGTATTGTTGTAACATA
The DNA here is from genome assembly GCA_022817965.1 of Solanum lycopersicoides. Lineage (NCBI taxonomy): Eukaryota > Viridiplantae > Streptophyta > Magnoliopsida > Solanales > Solanaceae > Solanum > Solanum lycopersicoides. Next base: position 109,081,975 of record CM040618.1, read on the forward strand.
TGGTATTTATATATGGTATATATTATATATTGATATGGTATCATAAAATAGCAGTTTATTCCTTGAAAGAAATCTCGTCATTTCTTGATGTTACTCATATTAATAAATGCCATTTACGAAAAAGATATCATAAATAATTGACAGTTTATTCCTTCAAGAAAAACAAGAAATCCTCTATGATATCAATATAGTATATATCATATATTAATAGGGCATTATAGACGGATTCATTTGAACACTACTTAGCTTATTGTAATGCTCTCATGGTATATAGAACACTACTTTTAAAAATATCACAATTCAATCATCTATAAAAACACATGGTATACATCATATACTGAAAAGATATTACTAGTGACTGATCATATGATGATGAATAAAAAGATTTTTAATAATACTTACTTACTAAAAAAAAAAAAAAGATAACTTAATATCACATGGAGAAGTCGTCAAGGTTATATCATTGTCGGCAACCAAGAAGATAGCTTAGTACTAAATAGGAAAGTCCTTTTATGTTTACGATCAAGAAGATATATCCCATCTGTCCGTACTTATTTGTCAACTTTCTTTTTTAGTTATTTCTAAATATCTGTCTATTTTGACAAATAAAGAAAATAAATTTTTTTAACCTATTATACTTTCAATAAATTACTTTGAAAGAAAAATAAAATTTCCTCAAAATCTTAAGTTTTCAATTCAATCAATTCATAATTTATAGGGGTAAAATGATAAATTTATTATGTCAATTATTATTTTCTTAATAGGTGTGTTAATTTAAAAATAAACAAGTAATTAGGAACAGAAGGAGTATGACTTAGCTAAATGAAAATAATATTTTTTTCTATAATTGTTGGCAACCATTTAATCTCAAGCTCCGTTATAGGAATAAGACACATAGATAATGATTTAGTAGTGAATGAATATGTAGGATTAGTTTTAGCATGAACATATACTGAGTAATTAATTAGGATTATATGTATTTTCTATAGTTTTTTTTTTTTAAAAAAATAAAATAAATCAACCATCTCATTTCACTTTTCCGTAATTTTATTAATATTTTATGAACAAGATTTTTAAATTTGTCTCTCCCTCAACCTTTAGCAATATTTAAGAAAAAGGATAATATGAATTTTTATCTTCATTATTGAGAATAGGAAAAGAGATGATTTTCTTCAGAAATACACTCTACATATATTTTAAATAGGGTCAGGTATGTGTTTAAATTTGAAGGTGAAAGATAAAATAAAATAAAATAAGGTAAATTTTTTAAAATGTTGCTACGTGTATGATATACATGACCTAGCAATATGACGGTAAGGGCATATAACCTCAAAATTAGAGCTGTCAATATGGGCTATCTCACCCCATCGGGACTAACCCATACAAGCTTTGACATTTTACGGGCCAGGCCGGTTAACTCATTTTTGATGTGGACCAAAAAATGGTCGGCCCAACTCACACGTACGTGGGCTACTGGCTTGACGGGCTAGCCCATTTTTTTTTAAAAATTATATTTTTTTATAATTATTAATTCAATTATAAATTATAATTTAAAAATATTATCATAAATATCAAAGAAATAATATTACATGATTTTAATGTTACTACTTGTTAATCAAATCGACAAATAAAATTATCTTTATAGTATTTATTAAGTAAATAACGTCTACTTCAAAAGTGCTAATGCAAAATATATATCACCGAAAGAAAAGGTGGTAGAAGTAGGGGTGGGCATAAACACCGAAAAACCGAAATACCGAACCGAACCGAATTTTTTAAAAATTTCGGTTTCGGTATTTCGGTTTTCGGTTCGGTATTCGGTTTACTTTTTTGTATTTTTCGGTATTTCGGTTCGGTTTCGGTATGTATTATTTTGGAATTCGGTATTTCGGTTTAAACCGAAATATTATATTAAATTAATATTATATTTATATTATATTAATTAATAATTATTAATGTTAAATAATCTTTTAAAAAATCAAACAAAAAAATATTACACTATATTTACTTTTTAGCCCATTAAGTTGAAAAATCAAACAAAAAAATTATAAAGTTTAAAATTTGAAAAAGCCCACTAAGCAGGCCCATTAAAAAACCGAAATAAAAAACCGAACCGAATTAATAAAAACCGAACCGAAACAGTAAAAACCGAACAGAACCGAAATATTTCGGTTCGGTATTCGGTATACATTTTCCAAAACCGAAAACCGAAAAAACCGAAAAAAAAAACCGAAACCGAACCGAAATACCGAATGCCCACCCCTAGGTAGAAGAGTGTAGTCATTTCACTCTACGTAAGTTATAAATTAAAATTCCAAACAAGATCAATAAAAGTAAAGTCACCACAAATATTTTTTCAAATCTAATTCATAAAGACATAGTAAATTCAACAGATCTAAGGAAGCAAGTCCCAAGCCTCACTATCTATCAATCAAGAAGGTAAATGAGAGAAAGTTTGATTGAAAGTTGTATGTTTGCAGGAATCCATCATTAGTGATTTGATCGGGACACATCTAATTGAAAGTCTGATGAGCTTAAATGTTATGCATATCATGATTTTAACATGATAATCATTCAAGGAGACGTTATAAAATACATACCTGATGCGGCAAAAATTATGAAAAAACATGTTGACTGACATGTTTCATCTTTCTTTGTCAATCATCAAAACTATATAAATCTCAACGAAAACTTTTCTGGAACGGCTAAGGTTGACGATCAATAACAACATGAACTTTGTGAGATTTCCTTTTATCCTATATTTTTTTTTATAAAAAAAATTATTTAGAGGAATAAGGTCAAATAAAAGGGCAATATCATATTTTTAACGAATCAGATCGAACGGTTGAATTATTAAATGGTTTAAAAGGATTTTTTGAAAAAAAATTTGGTTGGAAATAAAAATTCTATGTCAACAAATTTGATTTAAAAAATCAATTAAATAGATTGAGTGACTTTGTAAATAAAACACTTATAGTTGAGTAATTTTTGAGTTAATAATCAAAATCAAACGACATTTGAGAAAAATATCCATGATTGAGTGACCATATGACACATTTTCTTCAAAAATTAATTATCGATAGAGTCTTTGACAGTTGACCAAAACCATTGGTAAAAATGAGGATGGTTTCTTTCATGATTTTGCAAACTCGCTCACGAATCTTTCATGATTTTGCAAACTCAAGTAAGACTTTTACTCAAAGACTTGGAAGATTTGGTTGATCCTTGCTTGGTTGTATTACGAATGAATGTCCCTCTATTTATACTACGTACATAAGACCTAATATGTAAATGATAATTGATATACAAGTCCCTATATATTTACTAATAAGCATTCGTTCTAGAATTCTCTATAAGCCTAGAATATTCTAAATCTTTTAAAAATTCCAAACTATTCTAGATTTTTTTCAAGAATCTCTCCATGATCTAAAAATTTTGAAGAATTCAATTTCAGTCATATTAGAAGAGATTCAAAATAAAAATAATCTAGATGTGCTTATGATTCTTAACTCCTTATTTAATAAAAAAATAAAAAACTTAATTAAAACGCATATATTTAACGAATGCATATTATATTCTTTTAAATAAGTACAAGCAATTAGACGAAATGAAAACATCTTCTAAATTAAATATTTACCCAAATTGGTGTTTTATATTGGCTTATGCACTTTTATCTAACTAATTTGGTGTACATATATTGAACGAGTGTATCACATCAAACACTAAATATATCAAAATCATTGAAAATAATAGTAATTAACATTCAAATAAATGTAATGTTTGTGCAAATGACGGAACAAATGATATTACACAAATTTCTTAATATAAATATGATGAATTTCGTTAGTATTTATATCTCACAATCACTAATTATTATTATCACAATCATCACTAATATTTACCAACAATCATTATCATTACTCACTATTATTTATCGTCAATCACCGTTGTCATTCATCATCACCACCTATCACTTTTATCCATCACAATTATTAGCCGCCAATCACCAATTACTACCACCATTAACTACTACTGTCAGCACAATGACCACTAACTACTATCTACACCACCACCATTAGCTTACATGATCATCTCTAGTATTTGATAAAGGTTAGAAGTGTTAGAAAATTTTCTAAATCCAAACATCTACCATGTTATTAATTATAGTTGCATACGCTAATTTATAATTTTTTAAAGGGAAAAATGACCAATATAATGTTCGAACTATCGTAAATAGTATGCATATATCCTCTATCATATTTTTGAGACATTGGTGCCCGTGCCGTCCAAAAAACTAGAGCATGTATACTCTTTATATTAACGGACATACACGTGTCATAATCTTACGAATCAATCGACGTTTATTAAATATTGGATTGACGGATTAGATTACGTCATGTGTCTACATTTAGTCTTCCGTTAGAGTGAAGGGTAAATATATGCTCTAGTTTTTGGATGACAGAGGCACTAATGTCTCAAAAGTATAACAGAGAGTATTTGTATACCATTTACGATAGTTTAGAGACACATTTATCCTTTTTCCCTTTTTTAAAAGTGTCAGCTCGGTGAAAGCTCAAGTGAAAACCTATTAGGACTTGGAACCCACATCCACGCCGCTCCATTGCCACTAATATCCTCCATCAATTATGTTAGATTTTATCATACTACTTCTAATTAAATATTTAATTAAATTAACTATGATACTATTTCAATGGATAAACAACAATACATGCATCCACACAATTGATGAATGATTGAGTTACATAGTAATGTCCAGATCATGTTTATTTCTTGCTTATATTTGAAAAATTATAATTATTGGATGTTGTTGAAGTGGACAAGCAACCAATTCTAATGACCAAATTAAACAGAAATAATACATTTGTTTATTAGACGACAAGTAATATGTATAACAAATGGAATTCACTTATCTTCTAAGCCTTTTTTTAGCATTATAACCACCTCACCACGTCTATATATGTACGTAATAACAACAAAAAAATTACTGAAATTCGAACTCGTGACACTATAATTTTAAAATGTAACATTTCAAATTTCAATCATTACATGCTCCGTTGACAAATGTAAACTTTTTAGTTATTTTTTTCGTTGGACATAAATAAAAAACAACTTTCGAATCTCTTTTTTGTTTTTTTGCATGTATTTAAATACGTAATATAATTTGTTTATGATATACTAAAAAGTGACTCATTAATTATAAGATTTAATTTGACAGACTTCTTTCTTCTTGTATAGTCCAGTCTTGCAAGGCAGAAGACCAGCTCATTTGCCTGTTTTGTACATTATGATCATATCTAAGTGATCTTCACTAATAATTACATTATTAATTAGTCAAATATGCTCAATTTATCATAGAAATAACCTAAAATAGAATCCAATTAAGTTAATTGTTTTTATGTCCAATTGGGTAAATGCATTAACAATAAGTGGAATATATAAATCTATATCATGTCCATTTGTTTTTAAGAGTATACTGTGTTTTAAATATTCATTTCACGAATATAATCAGTGAGTTTAAGTCGTGGAAATAACATCTTGTCAAATACAAGATAAGATTGGATATATTAGAGGTAAAATAGTTTGATCTTTCCTTTAACATAATAAAAACTTAATACACCAAACATACTTCAAAACAATGATGTCATCAATGAATCGCTAACAAATTTAATTCTTATCTTGCAATAGCTTGTTTTCCAAGAAAGTTACACATGCCACATCATATAGGCAGACTCAAGCTACTTTTTAATTGACTATAAACAATTTTTTACTGTATCTTAGGAGCGCCACTTCCGAATGAGTTCTATCGTGCGCGATTTGAATTTAGTTAAATCTTTAATATGAGCTTCGAACATCGAGCGGAAAACCAAGAAAAAAACTTCCAAGGTTGTTATTGAACTGTCATATCTGTAAAGTCTCCCTCCACTAGAAAAAACTTGTGACAAAGAAAAATCTGGTAAAATAGGAGTAAGAATTTGTTATATTTTTATACATATAGGGGAAACTACTTTAGCCAAAATTAGGGGAAAGCTTGAAGGTTGCTTTCTATATTTTACTTTTTAGCAACTCCTGCTATTTTTGCCTTTTGTCAATTATTCTGGTAATCCCTCGTTTCAATTTATTTGTCTTCAACACTAAATTTAAGGGGAAAAAAATTCAATCATGTGGTCTTGAACTAAAGATATGTAAATGTATCAAAAGACCCTTTAATCTTTGTGGTCTTATACATGACATATGGAAAGATGAAACTAAATAGTAATATAAAAAAAATATTCTATTTTAAACATACTAAAAATAAAAACAAAACAAATAAATTAAAACGGATGAAGTATCTAGTATTAGTAACCATTACTGAAATTTTAGAAACTTTCACCTTATATATTGATTTTTGCGAGATATTAACTAGGTCGAAGAAGGAGCGAATGGAGTAGAAATAGCAATATAAGGTCTTGGAGTTTTAAATTTCACGAGTAAAACTTAAAAATAGTAACTCCTTTTTAAAATCGACTATTTGTGAATTTTTCGGGTGTAGTGCCTATATATCTTGACCTGACCAACTTACAAAATATTCAGTCGGTAATGAATTTCGTTTTGAGAGTTTTTAGAAGTATACAGTATAATTTTTCGACGAGAAGTGGAAAAGCATGTTGGCAAACTTAAAAGCAGGGCAGCCAAAACAAACAAACTTAAGCAGCAGAAACTTATAAACTAACTTTCCTTGAAATAATAGCGGAAAGAAACACAACTTAACGTTTGTCTTTCCACAACTTAAACGTGTACTCTAAGCTCACTTTCCCTATATATATTTCTAACTATTTTTTTTTCTATGAACACAACAACACGATAAAAGAGATCGAAAAATGGATTGTAGATCATCGATAGAGAGTGAAGGAAGTGTTCATTTAGAGATAAATGGGATGTTAAGTTTAACAGAAAGTGGTGTTCCTACTATCTTTGAACCTCATAGTACAATTGAGACAAAGAATAGCAGTACATCAAATTCTGTTTCTCCGAAAAGGGGAGTGGTTCGTGCACCGGAGAAAAAGATTACTCTTTTTGCTCTAAGGCTAGCAGTGCTTGAAAAGACAGCAACTGGACTAGGCACACTTGGATTCATATGGGCAACAGTTGTGCTTCTTGGTGGCTTCGCGATCACTTTAGATACGACAGACTTTTGGGTCATAACAACTATTCTGTTGATTGAAGGAACAAGAATCTTTAGCAGGAGTCATGAGCTTGAGTGGCAGCATCAAGCAACATGGTCTATTGCTGATGTGGGGATCAGTAGTTTTCGCGCCATTAAATCAAGTACAAGGAGCATTGTCAAGGCTGCAGAAGCAGTTTTCAAGCCTTTTTCTGATGTTACAAAGGCAAACAGTAGGGAAATTGGAAGGAATTCACAACAGACAGCTCGTGGGAAATGGGATAAGCGGAGGGTGTCAACACGAATGTGGACTAGTTCAGAGGTTCCTCTGCTTCCATATGCGCGATGGATGTTCATAGCAAGACATGTTAGTAAGATGCTGTACTGGCTTCAAATATTATCTGCAACAGCATGTTTGGTGCTTTCGTTGATGAAGCTTGTTTTGAGAAACTTTGGTGAAGTGGCCAAAGGAGATACCGATAAGAGGAACAGGAAAAGTGCTCTACTTATATTCTACTCCCTCGCGTTCACGGAGGCATTGCTTTTTCTCTTGGAAAAAGCATATTGGGAATGGAAGATCAACTTTTGTACACTGTTGGAGGAGGTGAACAAAGAATGTGAATTGGGGCCATCAGATATGACTTGTGTTAGGAGGTTCTTTTATGATGCTTATTCGAGATGTGTTAATGGGAGCATATTTGATGGTCTTAAGATGGACATGGTTTCATTTGCTATGGAACTACTAGCCTCTAGCTCACCAGATGAACAGCTTATTGGTGCTCAAATCCTAAGAAAATTTGCTACGAGTCCACGATATTGTTATGACACTCTTCAGAAGATAGGAACAGACATAGTAGTAATGGAGAGGTTGGTTGAGATGTTGAATTGGAAAGACATCCAAGAAGAAGAGTTGAGGCTATCAGCAGCAGAGATCATATCGAAGATTACTGGTAAAAAGCAAAATTCTCTTCGTGTTGCGGGGATACCTGGTGCTATGGAGTCCATATCTTCACTTCTTCAAATCAGCAGGATGCCAACTGGAGCAAGTGATGAAATCTGTGAAAAGAGGATCATCTTTGACAATGAGAACTATGGATTTTGGACATTCAATCATTTGGGGCTGCTTATTCTGAAGAAACTTGCTCGCGACCACGATAACTGTGGGAAGATTGGCAATACTAGAGGTCTTCTGCCCAAAATCATAGAGTTCACACAAGCAGGAGAGAGATTACTAACAGAGGAATCAGCCACACCAACACAGATATTGACGTTAAAACGGTCACTCCAGGTCGTGAAGATGCTGGCAAGCACAGCAGGCGCCACAGGTAAGGAGCTAAGAAAAGAAATTTCAGAAATAGTCTTCACCATTAGCAATATCAGGGACTTATTAAGATATGGAGAGAGACACCCTACTTTACAACAATTGGGAATAGAGATATTGAAAAGTTTGGGACTGGAGGAAGATGCAACAGAGAGAATTGGAGGCACCGGTGGAATCCTTAAGGAGTTGTGCAATATCTTCCTCAAGGAGGCCATGTCAAATCATCAAGGTCATGTAAGAACTGCAGCAGGAGAAGCACTAGCTATGCTAGCACTTGAAAGCAAGAACAACTGCCATAGGATATTGAAACTGAAGGTTACTGGAAAGCTTGTCGAAGCATTGGAAGTTCCATTGCTTCGAATAAATGCAGCAAGAATCCTGAGAAACTTGTGCGTCTACAGTGGAGAAGGTTACATTGAAGAATTGAGGGAACTTGCTTCTGCAGGACCAACTGTAAGTACCACAATAACTTATTCATTCAGTTCCTACTTAATCGAATTTCTCAAACCACAAACAAACATAAACTTATAACCATTTCAGGTACTCAAAGCAATCATGACAGAGGAACACAAGTTACAAGAAGTAATGATGGGACTAGGCGCGCATATATTCAAGTTTATAACACCAGAGGATTCAATCATCATGTTCCAGAGCGCGAAAATTCAAGAAGCTGAATTGGCTGCAAAACTTGTTGAGATTCTTAAGAAGCATCAACATCCCTCAATAAAAGTTCCAAGAATTAGGAGGTTTGTCATAGAGTTGTCAATCTGGATGATGAGGGATAAAAGAACAAACATTCAAGTGTTGGGAAATCTGGGAATGGAGACGGAGCTCGAGTACATCATAGAGACAACATCAGAGCTAGAGAGCTTTAATGTTTTCTCAGGAACAGTTGGAATGAATCGACACGGCGTGACAATCCACTCACTGGTGGATACTGCAATGAAGTTGTTGGCTGGTGAAAAAGAATTGTAGAAGCTCAACTATTCTTGCATCAATGATGTATACCAATGGAAGGCAATAATGTTGTACATACTGATGTATATGGTAGATCATTCTTTTTCTATAACTTAATAATTATGTATACAACTTGTAACATAAGACATTAAGAGATATTATTTCGTGATTTACAACAATTTCCCTGTTTTCCAATGTAATACTAATTTATTGCTTCAAGGAATACAAACATTCATTAGATTTGAAACGTACTTTTTGGATTGATATTAGAAGGTTCAGTATCAAATTTGGAATCATTTAGAGTTGATTTGATCAATTTAAAGCAGATATTAGAGTGTTCTGTTGAGACTTTTGAACAAATTGTTCCAAAGTTGCAACAAAACTTGTGTACAGTATCTCAGGACTTATAACAAGTTGTTTCAAAATTATGATGAGCATTGCTTACCTGCAAATCGAAAAAGACTTCAAACAATAAAACCATCATTGACAGGATCTCAGACACCTCAAAAAGAGAAAAACAATGTTTCATATTGAATGATTCAAAGTTGTTTCATTTGGCATACAATACTTTAAAAAGGAATGAAGCAGAAAAACTTGACAGCGCTACCGATTTCCAATTTTGTCGAGAAAAATTGTGCAAATCACCTGTACATATACAAAACACATTCTGCTCAGTCCATAATTTACAACAAACAATGGGCCTAATTACTTAACAGGGTGTAAATACATAGTTGATTCCTTGTACTCAAAGAAGGAAGACCTATGCAAACTAGTGACAAACGAACCCAACCCCCCTTCAATTCCCAGAACCACCTGCCCCAACTTTCTCATCACTCCTGACAGAAAGAACAAATATTTACTCCCCCCAAAATGTACATCCAGCAAACAGCAAATTTGTATAACCACTATAACTTTTTCTGCTACCCGTAATCCTTTCCAAATGTATCTTTGTAAAAAGTCAATCTTTCAAATCATTGTTTGTTCTTGAAGAAGTTGAGATCCCAACGACGCCACAAACCATCCATGACATTACTTGTTGGGTTCTTTACAACAGTCACAGTAGCTTTAGTACCATCAACCGTGTCAACACTGGACGAACTTTGATTGCTGACAGACTTCTCACGATGAGAAGTTCCATTGCATTCCACTTCTTTCGCTGATGAAGTACTATTAGCTGGAGTTACTGATACTTTTTTAGTATCTGGAACTTGGACTTTGGCGTCTGAATCTTGCTCATTACAAACTATGGCACTAGCACTAATTTCTTTTGAGGGGGTACATTGCTTTGCAGTAGACAACTCCTCTCTAGCATCCTGCAGAGGTTGAGGAAGTTCTATGACAGCATCTGAGGACGCTTGTTCAGCGGAGGAGGTTTAACATCCAGGTCCTTTAGAGACTCGAGTACTGCTTTCATTAACATCTGATTTTTTTTTCACCAGTCAAAATGTTAAAAGCTGAGGAAGAATACTGAAGCCAATACTAAAGTGATGCAATTCTGTAAAATTCAACATACTTACCCTTTCTTCTTCATCTACATTACTTGGAAAATCTGCCATATTATCAAGTGGGTATTCCACATAGTCATCATCATCTATTGATGCAGGAACATTGGGACAAATGGATCACCATTGGAAAGTTCAAAGCTGATCATTTTTGAAGATGATGGGGCAGAGTAGGTTCCAGTACCTTCTTCCTAAAGAAGAAAAAAAGTATGAATTAGTTATACAGCAATACAATTTACTTTTGCCAAACTATACTAACATTTCAAACCCGGAAAGTAACAAGGGCATCTTTTATCAATTATATTCTATTGGAGGCCAACTTGCCAAGAAACATGAAATTTCCATAAATTCTTAAAAGCAGACAAACTATTCCTGTTAGATTTTAGAGTGTCATATTTCAAGTGAATGATGAAATGGAAGAGCATTTGAGGAATATAACATTCTAAAAAAGCTTTCGCTGCCTAATTGCCATAGTAAAATAAATCTGAAACTTGTGGGATTACCTGGTCTGCAGTCTGGTTGTCCTGAGCAGATATGTCAGAAGGGACCTGAGCAGAATTAAATAAACAAGAATGAGACATCAAATATAGGATAGACTATTACCAAAGAACTGATCTTTTGGCAAAGTTGTGCTCACCAATGATTACATTAACTTAACAGACTGCTAATATGCAACACAAACTTACTAGAAGAATGGTTTCGTAAGACCACGTGGACACACATAGAAACCTAACCACTTGAATCCAATCAGATGCATTAACTGGGGTTAGCACAGCTCACAGTTGAAAATAAATAAATAATTTCTCTTTTATCCTTGACATCTCTCCTTATTATCTCACCCCCCTTATCCCCCATGGCAGAGCTACCTTGCTTAAAGGGATGTCAATCAACACCCCTGGGAAATTATTTAGTAGATAGGTAAAAAAAAATTGTCTACTATATTTTGAATCCTCTCGGCTTTTTCGTGTGTATACTTCTTTATATTTTGACTCCCCTTAGTGAAAATCATGGCTCCACCACTGCTTTCCCCATCCACTATCCCTTGGAATTCTCCCTGTAGATACCTACCCCTTCCCTTCCCTTTCTGTCACCAGAAACTATCCCTTCAGTATTCTTGCCTCGGACCACTCCTTTTCCATCACGAGAACCCTCAGCATCATGGGTCTCTCAGCTAAATCTCTTCTTACAAAATAAAAGAAAACATCATATAACCTTCAACAGAATGTTCTCAACCTTGACTTCAGAATAGCCAAGTAATGTTCAAAAGATTCGACAAACATTGAGAAGAATTCGCTTGCACCCATAGAAAATAGGTATACATAAGGCCAAGGGTCTTCGTGATGGCCTTATTGGGAGCCATGGTCTTCCCAATGAGATATCATCGACATCGACATTTTACCGATAGTTATGAACCTCTTCGCAGAGCCGCAAAGACATTCCCTGCATATGATTCTTGCCGAGGTATTTCAGTCATTATCACAATGCACAAGAGGGCATAACTTCTTTGGAGGCTACATCCTATTTTTACAGATCTGGGCAGTCATTATCACAATGCACAAGAGGGATTACATGATTGCATTGAACATAGGAGCAGAAAGATGGTGCACGCCAATGTATTACGCATGGCGAACCACTGGCTTAACCAAGAGCACATAGGAGATCATAGGGTTTGCAAACAACCAATAGGTCGATAAGGTTAGAGAAGAAGTACTTCCTTTCATGGAACTCACCATTCCCATTTACAATCAGAGAGTTCCTATTTAATACAAGTGGTTGAGGAAGAAGAGGATCTTGAAGAGGACCTAGAAAAAGATTCAGAAGAAGACCCAGAAGGGGATCCTGAAGAGGAACCAAAAGAAGACCAAGAAAGGGATCCTGAAGAGGGACCCCACGCAAAGAAGGACCAGAAAGGGATCCCCCCAAGGAGGACCACCAAAGTAAAGAAAAACCAAAAAGATAGGAGACTCCAAAAGAAGATATGTAGGTGCCGATTCTTGTGGCTCGGGGTCGTGTCTATCACTACTCCATCTCTCGAATCGTAGATGTTGGAACTCGTTTCTGAACCTTCCGTATGGTCTTTTACATATCTTCTTTTGGGTCCTCCTTGGGATCCCTTTCTTGGTCTTCTTTTGGGTCCTCTTCAGGATCCCTTTCTTGGTCTTCTTTTGGTTCCTCTTCAGGATCCCCTTCTGGGTCTTCTTCTGAATCTTTTTCTAGGTCCTCTTCAAGATCCTCTTCTTCCTCAACCACTTGTATTAAATAGGAACTCTCTGATTGTAAATGGGAATGGTGAGTTCCATGAAAGGAAGTACTTCTTCTCTAACCTTATCGACCTATATTGGTTGTTTGCAAACCCTATGATCTCCTATGTGCTCTTGGTTAAGCCAGTGGTTCGCCATGCGTAATACATTGGCGTGCACCATCTTTCTGCTCCTATGTTCAATGCATCATGTAATCCCTCTTGTGCATTGTGATAATGACTGCCCAGATCTGTAAAAATAGGATGTAGCCTCCAAAGAAGTTATGCCCTCTTGTGCATTGTGATAATGACTGAAATACCTCGGCAAGAATCATATGCAGGGAATGTCTTTGCGGCTCTGCGAAGAGGTTCATAACTATCGGTAAATGTCGATGTCGATGATTCTCATTGGGAAGACCATGGCTCCCAATAAGGCCATCACGAAGACCCTTGGCCTTATGTATACCTATTTTCTATGGTGCAAGCGAATTCTTCTCAATGTTTGTCGAATCTTTGAACATTACTTGGCTATTCTGAGTCAAGGTTGAGAACATTCTGTTGAAGGTTATATGATGTTTTCTTTTATTTTGTAAGAAGAGATTTAGCTGAGAGACCCATGATGCTGAGGGTTCTCGTGATGGAAAAGGAGTGGTCCGAGGCAAGAATACTGAAGGGATAGTTTCTGGTGACAGAAAGGGAAGGGAAGGGGTAGGTATCTACAGGGAGAATTCCAAGGGATAGTGGATGGGGAAAGCAGTGGTGGAGCCATGATTTTCACTAAGGGGAGTCAAAATATAAAGAAGTATACACACGAAAAAGCCGAGAGGATTCAAAATATAGTAGACAATTTTTTTTTACCTATCTACTAAATAATTTCCCAGGGGTGTTGATTGACATCCCTTTAAGCAAGGTAGCTCTGCCATGGGGGATAAGGGGGGTGAGATAATAAGGAGAGATGTCAAGGATAAAAGAGAAATTATTTATTTATTTTCAACTGTGAGCTGTGCTAACCCCAGTTAATGCATCTGATTGGATTCAAGTGGTTAGGTTTCTATGTGTGTCCACGTGGTCTTACGAAACCATTCTTCTAGTAAGTTTGTGTTGCATATTAGCAGTCTGTTAAGTTAATGTAATCATTGGTGAGCACAACTTTGCCAAAAGATCAGTTCTTTGGTAATAGTCTATCCTATATTTGATGTCTCATTCTTGTTTATTTAATTCTGCTCAGGTCCCTTCTGACATATCTGCTCAGGACAACCAGACTGCAGACCAGGTAATCCCACAAGTTTCAGATTTATTTTACTATGGCAATTAGGCAGCGAAAGCTTTTTTAGAATGTTATATTCCTCAAATGCTCTTCCATTTCATCATTCACTTGAAATATGACACTCTAAAATCTAACAGGAATAGTTTGTCTGCTTTTAAGAATTTATGGAAATTTCATGTTTCTTGGCAAGTTGGCCTCCAATAGAATATAATTGATAAAAGATGCCCTTGTTACTTTCCGGGTTTGAAATGTTAGTATAGTTTGGCAAAAGTAAATTGTATTGCTGTATAACTAATTCATACTTTTTTTCTTCTTTAGGAAGAAGGTACTGGAACCTACTCTGCCCCATCATCTTCAAAAATGATCAGCTTTGAACTTTCCAATGGTGATCCATTTGGTCCCAATGTTCCTGCATCAATAGATGATGATGACTATGTGGAATACCCACTTGATAATATGGCAGATTTTCCAAGTAATGTAGATGAAGAAGAAAGGGTAAGTATGTTGAATTTTACAGAATTGCATCACTTTAGTATTGGCTTCAGTATTCTTCCTCAGCTTTTAACATTTTGACTGGTGAAAAAAAAATCAGATGTTAATGAAAGCAGTACTCGAGTCTCTAAAGGACCTGGATGTTAAACCTCCTCCGGCTGAACAAGCGTCCTCAGATGCTGTCATAGAACTTCCTCAACCTCTGCAGGATGCTAGAGAGGAGTTGTCTACTGCAAAGCAATGTACCCCCTCAAAAGAAATTAGTGCTAGTGCCATAGTTTGTAATGAGCAAGATTCAGACGCCAAAGTCCAAGTTCCAGATACTAAAAAAGTATCAGTAACTCCAGCTAATAGTACTTCATCAGCGAAAGAAGTGGAATGCAATGGAACTTCTCATCGTGAGAAGTCTGTCAGCAATCAAAGTTCGTCCAGTGTTGACACGGTTGATGGTACTAAAGCTACTGTGACTGTTGTAAAGAACCCAACAAGTAATGTCATGGATGGTTTGTGGCGTCGTTGGGATCTCAACTTCTTCAAGAACAAACAATGATTTGAAAGATTGACTTTTTACAAAGATACATTTGGAAAGGATTACGGGTAGCAGAAAAAGTTATAGTGGTTATACAAATTTGCTGTTTGCTGGATGTACATTTTTGGGGGGAGTAAATATTTGTTCTTTCTGTCAGGAGTGATGAGAAAGTTGGGGCAGGTGGTTCTGGGAATTGAAGGGGGGTTGGGTTCGTTTGTCACTAGTTTGCATAGGTCTTCCTTCTTTGAGTACAAGGAATCAACTATGTATTTACACCCTTGTTAAGTAATTAGGCCCATTGTTTGTTGTAAATTATGGACTGAGCAGAATGTGTTTTGTATATGTACAGGTGATTTGCACAATTTTTCTCGACAAAATTGGAAATCGGTAGCGCTGTCAAGTTTTTATGCTTCATTCCTTTTTAAAGTATTGTATGCCAAATGAAACAACTTTGAATCATTCAATATGAAACATTGTTTTTACTCTTTTTGAGGTGTCTGAGATCCTGTCAATGATGGTTTTATTAGTTTGAAGTCTTTTTTCGATTTGCAGGTAAGCAATGCTCATCATAATTTTGAAACAACTATGTTATAAGTCCTGAGATACTGTACACAAGTTTTGTTGCAACTTTGGTACAATTTGTTCAAAAGTCTCAACAGAACACTCTAATATCTGCTTTAAATTGATACAAATCAACTCTAAATGATTCCAAATTTGATACTGAACCTTCTAATATCAATCCAAAGAAAGTACGTTTCAAATCTAATGAATGTTTGTATTCCTTGAAGCAATAAAGTAGTATTACATTGGAAAACAGGGAAATTGTTGTTAAATCACGAAATAATATCTCTTAATGTCTTATGTTACAAGTTGTATACATAATTATTAAATTATAGAAAAAGAATGATACAACCATATACATCAGTATGTACAACATTATTGCCTTCCATTGGTATACATCATTGATGCAAGAATAGTTGAGGCTTCTATAATTCTTTTTCACCAGCCAACAACTTCATTGCAGTATCCACCAGTGAGTGGATTGTCACGCCGTGTCGATTCATTCCAACTGTTCCTGAGAAAACATTAAAGCTCTCTAGCTCTGATGTTGTTTCTATGATGTACTCGAGCTCCGTCTCCATTCCCAGATTTCCCAACACTTGAATGTTTGTTCTTTTATCCCTCATCATCCAGATTGACAACTCTATGACAAACCTCCTAATTCTTGGAACTTTTATTGAGGGATGTTGATGCTTCTTAAGAATCTCAACAAGTTTTGCAGCCAATTCAGCTTCTTGAATTTTCGCGCTCTGGAACATGATGATTGAATCCTCTGGTGTTATAAACTTGAATATATGCGCGCCTAGTCCCATCATTACTTCTTGTAACTTGTGTTCCTCTGTCATAATTGCTTTGAGTACCTGAAATGGTTATAAGTTTGTTTCTGGTTTGAGAAATTCGATTAAATAGGAACTGAATGAATAAGTTATTGTGGTACTTACAGTTGGTCCTGCAGAAGCAAGTTCCCTCAATTCTTCAATGTAACCTTCTCCACTGTAGACACACAAGTTTCTCAGGATTCTTGCTGCATTTATTCGAAGCAATGGAACTTCCAATGCTTCGACAAGCTTTCCAGTAACCTTCAGTTTCAATATCCTATGGCAGTTGTTCTTGCTTTCAAGTGCTAGCATAGCTAGTGCTTCTCCTGCTGCAGTTCTTACATGACCTTGATGATTTGACATGGCCTCCTTGAGGAAGATATTGCACAACTCCTTAAGGATTCCACCGGTGCCTCCAATTCTCTCTGTTGCATCTTCCTCCAGTCCCAAACTTTTCAATATCTCTATTCCCAATTGTTGTAAAGTAGGGTGTCTCTCTCCATATCTTAATAAGTCCCTGATATTGCTAATGGTGAAGACTATTTCTGAAATTTCTTTTCTTAGCTCCTTACCTGTGGCGCCTGCTGTGCTCGCTAGCATCTTCACAACCTGAAGAGACCGTTTTAACGTCAATATCTGTGTTGGTGTGGCTGATTCCTCTGTTAGTAATCTCTCTCCTGCTTGTGTGAACTCTATGATTTTGGGCAGAAGACCTCTAGTATTGCCAATCTTCCCACAGTTATCGTGGTCGCGAGCAAGTTTCTTCAGAATGAGCAGCCCCAAATGATTGAATGTCCAAAATCCATAGTTCTCATTGTCAAAGATGATCCTCTTTTCACAGATTTCATCACTTGCTCCAGTTGGCATCCTGCTGATTTGAAGAAGTGAAGATATGGACTCCATAGCACCAGGTATCCCTGCAACACGAAGAGAATTTTGCTTTTTACCAGTAATCTTCGATATGATCTCTGCTGCTGATAGCCTCAACTCTTCTTCTTGGATGTCTTTCCAATTCAACATCTCAACCAACCTCTCCATTACTACTATGTCTGTTCCTATCTTCTGAAGGGTGTCATAACAATATCGTGGACTCGTAGCAAATTTTCTTAGGATTTGGGCACCAATAAGCTGTTCATCTGGTGAGCTAGAAGCTAGGAGTTCCATAGCAAATGAAACCATGTCCATCTTAAGACCATCAAATATGCTCCCATTAACACATCTCGAATAAGCATCATAAAAGAACCTCCTAACACAAGTCATACCTAATGGCCCCAATTCACATTCTTTGTTCACCTCCTCCAACAGTGTACAAAAGTTGATCTTCCATTCCCAATATGCTTTTTCCAAGAGAAAAAGCAATGCCTCCGTGAACGCGAGGGAGTAGAATATAAGTAGAGCACTTTTCCTGTTCCTCTTATCGGTATCTCCTTTGGCCACTTCACCAAAGTTTCTCAAAACAAGCTTCATCAACGAAAGCACCAAACATGCTGTTGCAGATAATATTTGAAGCCAGTACAGCATCTTACTAACATGTCTTGCTATGAACATCCATCGCGCATATGGAAGCAGAGGAACCTCTGAACTAGTCCACATTCGTGTTGACACCCTCCGCTTATCCCATTTCCCACGAGCTGTCTGTTGTGAATTCCTTCCAACTTCCCTACTGTTTGCCTTTGTAACATCAGAAAAAGGCTTGAAAACTGCTTTTGCAGCCTTGACAATGCTCCTTGTACTTGATTTAATGGCGCGAAAACTACTGATCCCCACATCAGCAATAGACCATGTTGCTTGATGCTGCCACTCAAGCTCATGACTCCTGCTAAAGATTCTTGTTCCTTCAATCAACAGAATAGTTGTTATGACCCAAAAGTCTGTCGTATCTAAAGTGATCGCGAAGCCACCAAGAAGCACAACTGTTGCCCATATGAATCCAAGTGTGCCTAGTCCAGTTGCTGTCTTTTCAAGCACTGCTAGCCTTAGAGCAAAAAGAGTAATCTTTTTCTCCGGTGCACGAACCACTCCCCTTTTCGGAGAAACAGAATTTGATGTACTGCTATTCTTTGTCTCAATTGTACTATGAGGTTCAAAGATAGTAGGAACACCACTTTCTGTTAAACTTAACATCCCATTTATCTCTAAATGAACACTTCCTTCACTCTCTATCGATGATCTATGATCCATTTTTCGATCTCTTTTATCGTGTTGTTGTGTTCATAGAAAAAAAAATAGTTAGAAATATATATAGGGAAAGTGAGCTTAGAGTACACGTTTAAGTTGTGGAAAGACAAACGTTAAGTTGTGTTTCTTTCCGCTATTATTTCAAGGAAAGTTAGTTTATAAGTTTCTGCTGCTTAAGTTTGTTTGTTTTGGCTGCCCTGCTTTTAAGTTTGTCAACATGCTTTTCCACTTCTCGTCGTCGAAAAATTATACTGTATACTTCTAAAAACTCTCAAAACGAAATTCATGACCGACTGAATATTTTGTAAGTTGGTCGGGTCAAGATATATAGGCACTTCCCCCTACACCCGAAAAATTCACAAATAGTCGATTTT
The DNA here is from genome assembly GCA_022817965.1 of Solanum lycopersicoides. Classification (NCBI taxonomy): domain Eukaryota; kingdom Viridiplantae; phylum Streptophyta; class Magnoliopsida; order Solanales; family Solanaceae; genus Solanum; species Solanum lycopersicoides. The sequence continues at coordinate 109,101,375 of CM040618.1, forward strand.
GAAAAGGAGTTACTATTTTTAAGTTTTACTCGTGAAATTTAAAACTCCAAGACCTTATATTGCTATTTCTACTCCATTCGCTCCTTCTTCGACCTAATTAATATCTCGCAAAAATCAATGTATAAGGTGAAAGTTTCTAAAATTCCAATAATGGTTACTAATACTAGATACTTCATCCGTTTTAATTTATTTGTTTTGCTTTTATTTTTAGTCCGTTTAAAATAGATTTTTTTTTTTTATATTAGTATTTAGTTTCATCTTTCTGTATGTCATGTATAAGGCCACAAAGATTAAAGGGTCTTTTGATACATTTACATATCTTTAGTTCAAGACCACATGATTGAATTTTTTTCTTCTTAAATTTAGTGTTGAAGACAAATAAATTGAAACGAGGGATTACGATAATAATTGACAAAAGGCAAAAATAGCAGGAGTTGCTAAAAAGTAAAATATAGAAAGCAACCTTCAAGCTTTCCCCCTAATTTTGGCTAAAGTAGTTTCCCCTATATGTATAAAAATATAACAAATTCTTACTCCTATTTTACCAGATTTTTCTTTGTCACAAGTTTTTTCTAGTGGAGGGAGACTTTACAGATATGACAGTTCAATAACAACCTTGGAAGTTTTTTTCTTGGTTTTTCGCTCGATGTTCGAAGCTCATATTAAAGATTTAACTAAATTCAAATCGCGCACGATAGAACTCATTCGAAAGTGGCGCTCCTAAGATACAGTAAAAAATTGTTTATAGTCAATTAAAAAGTAGCTTGAGTCTGCCTATGATGATGTGGCATGTGTAACTTTCTTGGAGAACAAGCTATTATAAGATAAGAATTAAATTTGTTAGCAATTTATTGATGACATCATTGTTTTGAAGTATGTTTGGTGTATTAAGTTTTTATTATGTTAAAGGAAAGATCAAACTATTTTACCTCTAATATATCCAATCTTATCTTGTATTTGACAAGATGTTATTTCCACGACTTAAACTCACTGATTTTATTTGTGAAATGAATATTTAAAACACAATATACTCTTAAAAACAAATGGACATGATATAGATTTATATATTCCACTTATTGTTAATGCATTTACCCAATTGGACATAAAAACAATTAACTTAATTGGATTCTATTTTAGGTTATTTCTATGATAAATTGAGCATATTTGACTAATTAATTATGTGATTATTAGTGAAGATCACTTAGATATGATCATAATGTACAAAACAGGCAAATGAGCTGGTGATCTTCTGCCTTGCAAGACTGGACTATACAAGAAGAAAGAAGTCTGTCAAATTAAAGTCTTATAATTAATGAGTCACTTTTTAGTATATCATAAACAAATTATATTACGTATTTAAATACATGCAAAAAAAACAAAAAAGATATTCGAAAGTTGTTTTTTATTTATGTCCAACGAAAGAAATAAGTAAAAAAATTTACATTTGTCAAGGGAGTCTGTAACGATTGAAAATTTGAAATATTACAATTTAAAATTATAGTGTCACGAGTTCGAATTTCATTAAGTTTTTGGTTGTTATTACGTACATATATAGACGTGGGGAGGTGGTTATAATGCTAAAAAAAGGCTTAGAAGATAAGTGAATTCCATTTGTTATACATATTACTTGTCGTCTAATAAACAAATGTATTATTTCTGTTTACTTTGGTCATTAGAATTGGTTGCTTGTCCACTTCAACAACATCCAATAATTATAATTTTTCAAATATAAGCAAGAAATAAACATGATCTGGACATTACTATGTAACTCAATCATTCATCAATTGTGTGGATGCAAGTATTGTTGTTTATCCATTGAAATAGTATCATAGTTAATTTAATTAAATATTTAATTAAAAGTAGTATGATAAAATCTAACATAATTGATGGAGGATATTAGTGGCAATGGAGCGGCGTGGATGTGGGGCGATGTGGGTTCCAAGTCCTAATAGGTTTTCACTTGAACTTTCACCGAGCTGACACTTTTTAAAAAGGGAAAAATGATAAATATGTCTCTAAATTATCGTAAATGGTATATAAATACTCTCTATTATACTTTTGAGACATTAGTGTCTCTGTCATCCAAAAACTAGAGCATATATTTACCATTCACTCTAACGGAAGACCAAATGTAGACACATGACGCAATCTAATCCGTCAATCAAATATTTAATAAATGTCGATTGATTCGTAAGATTATGACACGTGTATGTCTGTTAGTATAAAGAGTATACATGCTCTAGCTTTTTGGACAGCAGGGGCACCAATGTCTCAAAAGTATGACCGAGAGAATCTGTATACTATTTACGATAGTTCGAATATATATTTGTCATTTTTCCCTTTAAAAAATTACAAATCAATTTATGCAACTATAATTAATAATATGGTAGATGTTTGGATTTAGAAAATTTTCTAACACTTCTAACCTTTATCAAATACTAGAGCTGATCATGTTTGCTAATGGTGGTGGTGTAGATAATAGTTAGTGGTCATTGTGCTGACAGTAGTAGTTAATGATAGATGAATGATAACGGTGATTGACGATAAATAGTAGTGAGTAATAATAATGATTGTTGGTAAATATTAGTGATAATAATAATTAGTGATTGTGAGATATAAATACTAACGAAATTCATCATATTTATATTAAGAAAGTTGTGTAATATCATTTGCTCCGTCATTTGCACAAACATTACATTTATTTGAATGTTAATTGCTATTATTTTCAATGATTTTGATATATTTATTGTTTGATGTGATACACTCGTTCAATATATGTACACCAAATTAGTTAGATAAAAATGCATAAGCCAATATAAAACACCAATTTGGATAAATATTTAATATAGAAGATGTTTTCATTTCGTCTAATTGTTTGTACTTATTTAAAAGAATATAATATGCATTCGTCAAATATATGTGTTTTAATTAAGTTTTTCATTTTTTTTATTAAATAAGGAGTTAAGAATCATAAGCACATCTAGATTATTTTTATTTTGAATCTCTTCTAATATGACTGAAATTGAATTCCTTCAAATTTTTTAGATCATGGAGAGATTCTTGAAAAAAATCTAGAATAGCTTGCAAGAATTTTTAAAAGATTTTAGAATATTCTAGGCTTATAGAGAATTCTAGAACGAGTGCTTATTAGTAAATATGTAGGGACTTGTATATCAATCATCATTTACATATTAGATCTTATATACGTAGTATAAATAGAGGGACATTCATTCGTAATACAACCAAGCAAGGATCCAAATCTTCCAAGTCTTTGAGTAAAAGTCTTACTGGAGTTTGGAAAATCATGAAAGATTCGTGAGAGTTTGGAAAATCATGAAAGAAACCATCTTCATTTTTACCAATGGTTTTGGTCAACTGTCAAAGACTCTATCGATAATTAATTTTTGAAGAAAATGTGTCATATGGTCACTCAATCATGGATATTTTTCTCAAACGTCGTTCGATTTTGATTATTAACTCAAAAATTACTCAACTATAAGTGTTTTACTTACAAAGTCACTCAATCTATTTAATTGATTTTTTAAATCAAATTTGTTGACATAAAAATTTTATTTCCAACCAAAAGTTTTTTTAAGAAATCCTTTTAAATCATTTAATAATTCAACCGTTTGATCTGATTCGTTAAAAATATGATATTGATCCTTTTATTTGACCTTATTCCTCTAAATAGTTTTTTTTATAAAAAAAAATATAGGATAAAAGGAAAATCTCATAAGAAGTTCATGTTGTTATTGATCGTCAACCTTAGCGGTTCCAGAAAAGTTTTCGTTGAGATTTATACAGTTTTGATGATTGACAAAGAAAGATGAAACATGTCAGTCAACATGTTTTCATAATTTTTGCCGCATCAAGCATGTATTTTATAACGTCTCCTTGAATGATTATCATGTTAAAATCATGATATGCATAACATTTAAGCTTATCAGACTTTCAATTAGATGTGTCCCGATCAAATCACTAATGATGAATTCCTGCAAACATACAACTTTCAATCAAACTTTCTCCCATTTACCTTCTCGATTGATAAATAGTGAGGCATGGGACTTGCTTTCTTAGATCTGTAGAATTTACTATGTCTTTATGAATTAGATTTGAAAAAATATTTGTGGTGACTTTACTTTTATTGATTGTGTGTGGAATTTTCAGTTTATAACTTAGGTAGAGTGAAATGACTACACTCTTCTACCACCTTTTATTTCGGTGATATATATTTTGCATTAGCACTTTCGAAGTAGACGTTATTTACTTAATAAATATTATAAAAATAATTTTATTTGTCGATAACATTAAAATCATGTAATATTATTTTTTTGATATTTATGATAATATTTTTAAATTATAATTTATAATTGAATTTAATAATTATAAAAAAATATAATTTTTTTAAAAATGGGCTAGCCCGACAAGCCAGTAGTCCACGTACGTGTGGGTTGGGCTGACCATTTTTTGGCCCACACTAAAAATGGGCTAGCCCGACCTGACCCATAAAATGTCAAAGCTTGTATGGATTAACCTCGATGAGGTGGATTAGTCCATATTGACAACTCTAATTTTAATATTATATACCCTTACCGTCATATTATTAGGTCAGGTATATCATACACATAGCAACATCTTAAAAATTTACCTTGTTTTATTATATTTTATCTTTCACCTTCAAAATTAAAAACACTCAACTATCTATTTACCTAACCCTATCTAAAATATATGTAGAGTGTATTTCTGAAGAAAATCATCTCTTTTCCTATTCTCAATAATGAAGATAAAAATTCATATTATCCTTTTTCTGAAATATTGCTAAAGGTTGAGGGAGAGACAAATTTAAAAATCTTATTCATAAAATATTAATAAAATTACGGAAAAGTGAAATGAGATGGTTGATTTTTTATTTATTTTTAAATAAAAAACTATAGAAAATACATATAAGCCTAATTAATTACTCGTATATGTTCATGCTAAAACTAATTATCCTACATATTCATTCACTACTAAATCATTATGTATGTGTCTTATTCCTATAACGGAGCTTGAGAATAAATGGTTGCCAACAATTATAGAAAAAAAATATTATTTTCATTTAGCTAAGTCATACTCCCTCGGTTCCTAATTACTTGTTCATTTTTAAATTGACACACCTATTAAGAAAATAATAATTGACATAATAAATTTATCATTTTATCACTATAAATTATGAATTGACTGAATTAAAAACTTAAGATTTTGAGTTTTTTTTTTTTTTTTTAAAGTAATTAATTGAAAGTATAATAGGTTAAAAAATTATATTTTCTTGATTTGTCAAAATAGACAGATAATTAGGAATAACTAAAAAAGAAAGTTGACAAATAAGTACGGACAGATGGGATATATCTTCTTGATCGTAAACATAAAAGGACTTTCCTATTTAGTACTAAGCTATCTTCTTGGTTGCCGACAATTATATAACATTGACGACTTCTCCATTTGGTATTAAGTTATCTTCTTGTTTCTTTTTAGTAAGTATTTTTAAAAATATTTTTATTTATCATATGATCAATCACTAGTAATATCTTTTCAGTATATGATATATATCATGTGTTATTATAGATGATTGAATTGTGATATTTTTAAAAGGAAGTAGTGTTCTATATACCATGAGAGCATTACAATAAGCTAAGTAGTGTTCAAATGAATCTGTCTATATTGCCCTATTAATATGTGATCTATACCATATTGATATCATAGAGGGTTTCTTGTTTTTCTTGATGGAATAAACTGTCAATTATCTATAATATTTTTTTTGTAATGGCATTTATTAATATGACTAACATCAAGAAGAAATGACGAGAGTTCTTTTAAGGAATAAACTGCTATTTTATGATACCATATCAATATATGATATATACCATATATAAATACCATATGTTACAACAATACACAACTGCTAGTGATTTAATATATACTATATAGACAATTCTAATTTCTCGCCACAAATAATTTTAGATAATAAACACCTCAAAGTAAAATATTAAAAGTTAGTCGAGTTAAAGCAAATAATGATTAATTGTATATAACAAAAATGTTGATCTTATTTTATCTTCTTTAAACAAACTGATCTCTTTCAAAATAAAAGGAAATAGGTAATTTATTATGTCGAACTACAAATTTACAAAAGACTAGAAAAGATCAACTTGAGTAGTTCATGCTCAGAATTCAAACTCAGAATCTTTTATTAAAGATGAAAAAGTCTTACCACAACACTATAATCCATGTCGGCGGAAACTGTTTCTTCATTGTGTGAACATGGAGTAATCCATACTATTATTATATTATCATATCAAAATAAATTATTATTCTTATTAAAAAATTAAATTAATTGTAAGACATATTAGCAGTAGTTTTTTGGTTGTAAATATTATGCATAAATTGTTGAAAATGGTTTTGTCTGAATACTTTTCTGATCACCTCACCTCACCTCACCTCACCTCACACCGTTTCCCATCTTTACCATATCGACAAAACCCTAATCCTCCATCTTCGTAAACCTCTTCTTCTCCATTTTTTCTCCAATTCCACCCATTTTTACCGACCCATTAAGCCAAAGGGTCGATCCGTTTCTTCAATTCCATCAATTTTCACCGATTAGATTCAATCTTTTTCCTCAATTCCACCCATTTTTTTGCCGACCCATTAGCTTAAAAGATCTTCTTTTCTTTCAATTCTACAAAAAAATCCAATCTTTCATCATATGGGTACCTTCAGGGTTCCATCGGAACCTTCAAAACCCCAAAATTCATCATCTTCTCAACCCACAACAACCACATCGACCTCTCGGATCGATACGATTAACGGGTCCCATGAATTTAAGGTTGATGGTTACGCCTTATCTAAAGGTATGGGAATTGGGAAATATGTAACTTCCGAGATTTTTACGGTGGGTGGTCATTCTTGGGCTGTTTACTTTTATCCCGATGGAAAAAGCTCAGAGGATAATGGTACCTATGTTTCTCTTTTCATCGCCCTTGCTAGTGATGCTACCGATGTTAGAGCTTTGTTTGAGCTGTCTCTTATGGATCAGAGCGGTAATGAGAGGCATAAGGTTCATACCCACTTTGGTAGGGTGCTGGAGACGGGTCCCTACACACTCAAATACCGGGGTAGCATGTGGTAATTTGTTTTGCACATTTGTATCATGTAGTTAAGTTGTTTTTTGTTTTCGTTGATATTGCTTTGGTATATAATTAAATTAGATTCATATTTCGGGGAGTAAGTTGTATGTTAATGATGATTCTTTAGTGCCGGAACAAAATGGTTCATGAAAATGGAATGGATATAGAGGATGCTCAAGCCCCAAGTACTTGAGATTTTGAGGCATAGTTGAGTAATTCATTAATATGGATTGTGTCTGGCCCTCAAGTTGTTTGATCTGGATCATATTTTTGTATTCTAATGGATTACATCATGAGCTGTGTTGGTATGTTTACATTTTTGAATTATGTGAATTGATTGCTAAGGTGCATAAGTTGAAGTTGAATGTTGAGGATAAGTGGTTTGTAAAATATGGGAGATTTGAATTTTATAACACTGGAGAATCATAAGGGCGTCTTCTAGTTTTTATAGTTGGATGAATTTTTTGGAGTTAAGAGGTAAACCTTACTCTTGCACACAAAAATGAACTTTGTGCGATGTCTTTTTAGGTTTCCCAGCTGATTTCCGCTGCCCACTTTAGGGCCGTCTAATCCGGAGTCGCGTGATGAAGTCATTTTTAGTGCGATATTAATGAAATTTCTTCGATTATAATTAAGTTAGTCTACTTCTTGCTTTAACATGCAATGACTTTAGTTCTTTATTTAACTATCCTTCTTATTTTTTTTTGAGATTTTACCCTCACTCTGTCCAAGCTTCCTATAACCAAAATGAGCCCATGTTTTAAGATCTTACCCTATTTAGCCCCATTTTGTATATAATTTGAAATATTTAGAGGAAAAACAAGGACTCCTTAATTTGTATAATGGTTTCCATTTTTGGTGCTTAGAAACTGATTGAGAGTGATATTCATGGTTATCATTACAAATTCAAACATTGTTGGGTGCATTAAAGTGAAAAATAAGCGACTCGGGGTTTTTTGATAGTCAATTAAAGTGAAGAATAAGCAACTCAATTCAAACATCTATGCAGTATATATTTTTGCTCTTTCTCTTCCTTCCAAAGATACTCACCTTTTCCAGTGAAACATGACGCCTCGGGTATATCCATAATTAAGGCCACCTTCTCATACAACTTCCAGAAAATGGACCTCCTAGCGTCTGTTGCTGCAATATTAGGACAAGCCTCAAATCATATTGTCCTCTAGTCACCCTTAATGTGTTTTTGGCCTCTTATAAAAAAAGTAAAATGAGTGTCACTCAGTGTTCTTAATGGCACCCGCCATTCGCCAAAGGCGCTATGGCGAAGCGAGGCGACCATGTAACGCCATTTCTCAGTGAGGCGTGACGAGATCAATTAGGCGACGTGAGGCAACGTAATGTCGACCTGAATGGCGGCGCCTTTTGTTTTAAATTTTTTTAAAAAGCCTTGACTTAATAATATTAGTCAAAATTAGGTTTTTTTTCCATTTTTCCAGTCAGTCGACTCGCGTTTCTTCTCCTCAACCTCGCGATCTCTTCTTCTCCTTCAGTCGACTCGCGCGAAAGATATGGCCCCTTTTCTTTCTTCTTCTCTTCTTTTCTTCGTTCTTCTCTTCAGTCCTCTTCTTCTCTTATTTTCTTCTTTTCTTCTGTTCAATTTCGTGTGAAGTAAATCTTAAATTCTGAAATCTGAAGTTTTGAACTGCTTGCTGTCTTCACTCTTCACTGCTTGCTGCCTTCACTACTGTTTGCTGCCTTCACTACTCTTTTGTTCCCCTCTGTTTTCTTCACTGCTCCTCTGTTTTCTTTGTTCACTGTAAAATGCTGCTGAATGCTACTGCTTTCACTGTGCTGTCTATTATTTTTAAAAAAAAAATTAATTCTTCTATAGTAATTAATAGTAATTAATATAGTATTTGTTGCAACTTGTACAATAGTGAATTCAATGGATATTTATATATGCAATTAAATATTTTTTAATTTTTGGTATTAATTGGCGCCTCGATTCAAAAAGGTGAGCGCCTCGCCGCGTGGCAAGGCAGGCCCTTGTCGCCTCTCGCCGTCCCAAACACTGATGTCACTCATAGGGTTATGCATTCTGTTTGGATTTCTATTCATTGAAAGGTTTTCCTTGGTTGAGGGATGCCCATCCACATGAGTTCATTGAGGTCTTAAGACATGTTTGAGGGATAGTGCTTGGCATTTGCTTCTTTGTGACGAGTGACTGGGTGGTGGTAGAAAAGATCCTACGCTTCGACCATGATTGGGATCGAGTTACAAAGAGGGGAAGTTAGAAAACCAACTATTGGTTTCTGGGCGGAGTTTTTTTTGACTGGTGATGGTTGTGATATAAAATAACACATTTGCTACACAATACTGAAAGTAATGTGTGAAAGATGTATTTAGGGAACTTCTTTTATTAGCTCACTGTCATTTTAGGTAATCTTTTTTAGGGGGATTTTAGATCTATAGTACATGTACTCTTCTATTTCTTTTTCCATCAGTGTATATGTTAACCTTTTCCAGTTTCACGGTTGCCTTTGCAGGGGCTATAAACGCTTTTTCAGGAGAACATTACTAGAAACATCAGACTATCTTAAAGATGATTGTCTCTTGATCCAATGTACTGTTGGTGTTGTCAGATCATACAATGAAACACCAAAGACTTTCTCCCTGCCTGTTCCACCGTCAGACATTGGGCTTCATTTTGGGCAGCTCCTAGAGAGTGGAGAGGGAGCTGATATAAAGTTTGAAGTTGAAGGTGAAGTCTTTGCTGCACACAAGTTGGTTCTTGCTGCCCGCTCCCCTGTGCTTCGAGCACAACTCTTTGGTCCATTGAAAGAAGAGAACATACAGAGTATTAGAGTCGAAGAAATACAGGCTCCAGTATTCAAGGTTTGAGATCTTCTCTTTCTTTCGCATGTCTGTTGACCCTTCTGTTGTATTGTTTTTTATGAAGGGAGTATCATGCCCATTATTCCTCTATGTTATTCCAAGTGTTTGTGTTCAAATCTAAAAACGAGAAAATGCTGGTTAATACACATGTCAGGGCCGTACAACTAATAGCTATACTGGTTTTCTTTTTCCTTTTCTTTGGGTTTACGATCGTCTTTTGTGCTGATAGATTCACAAATTACATGTACTTGATTGTTTTCCCTTCCCTTCCTGAGTGATGTTTGTTGCTATCTACAATATGTAGGGTTATATTTTTTGGCAGCATAATCTTTGGAGATTGCATTTTCACAACCTTTTGATCTCCTACCTCAGTGAAACTATGTATTAGCATTTGATTTGTGTTGTATGCTGCTCCTGCTTTATCATTTTGTGTGACGCTTCCATTTTTAGTTTGCCTGAAATAGAAGACACTTTTCTATATTATAAACTTTTAATTTTTACATTTACATTTTACCCTTTGTCCATGAAACGTTTTCCAGTTATGTTTTAGACCTCAAGTTTCGATGTCTTTTTCCTGTCTTGAACTCTCTGTTCCAGTTTAAGTGAACATTATTCTTTCTAGTCCGTTCTAAAATCACTTATGAATGTGAAATCAACTTAACACTTTCCATTTTACACTTGATGAGAAACTTCTAGTACCACACAAATGCTCATGTCTAAGACCACAAGTTTCAAAAGTCTTCATTTCTTTCATCAATTCTGTGCTGATTCAAACTGTCACATAGATTGGAACTGAGGGGAGTACCTTCACATTAAATGGGATGGAGGGAATAATATTGGTGCTCAAATTTGATTTTGTCTTAACAATAGTTAGGCATCAGAAAAATATATCTACAAGGCATTAAAGTCGTTTGTATACTGCTATTCCCAATGGAAAAAGCTATCAACAGTGGGTATATGGTCTTTGCCATGCATTGTTCTGAGGCCATAATAGTTTTTTTTTAAAAAAACTGGTAAGGTTGAATTCTTCAGCATTAAGGGTATGCTGGCTACCTCAAAAGAGGGATAATTACAGATTTCCTATCAAATCTATAATCTGATCTATATCATCTATACAAAAGCTGTTTACACCAAAAAAGTAGAGATGCTATACAGTTTCATTTAACTTTTTGAATGGAATTGGATCTATCTTCAAAACTTCTTCCATTTGTTTCTTTCCAGACTGACCACCATACACAGGATGGTATTAGTTTCCACCATTCTGAGGTTATAATAGTTATTGGATGTTAGAGCTGAACCAGTCTACTCCTTAAGAAGTACTGGTGAAGGTTTTTGTACCCTTGCAGTTAACTTTAGCAAGGCCCCTCAGGGAGGATTGTACCATCATAACTCTTGAAATTGTTTGGGAAGTTGCACAAGTCAAAGGACAAAGTGGTGATGTTGTATCAGCCTATCAGGCTAACTAGAAGTCATATTGTACGTGCTGGATGGAATCATGCTAGCTACCTAATTTGCTGCCGTTGATTGGTTGTGCTTCATGGATATGTAGGTTTAGGGGAGGAAATAAGTTGGAATTCTACGACTATTAGTAGTCTTAGGGGTCGTTTGGTAGAGTGTAGTAGGAAAAATAATGCATGCATTATTTGTCAAAAAAATAAAAAATAATAATGCATGCATTAGCCTTGTGT
>CM040618.1:109113838-109129710 GCA_022817965.1 Solanum lycopersicoides
AATACTAGTACCTTGTTTGCTACTCTTTCCAAACCATAGTTATACACTCTATTGTGATATTAAGGTGTGATTATGTTGTTAAATCCATGAATGTACGTATTAGCAATGCAATGGTTTTAAATGCTTAGCATTAGCATGATTGAAGCCAATTGACCCTCAAACCCTTTTACATCTTTTCTACCATAATATGGACAGCAGGTATATCTTTATAAATAATTTTTTTTATTCAATGCATGCTTCTTAATGGAAGAAAAGAATCATGAGTGCATACATCATCATCAATATGAAAAGGGAATGCCACTCATTTGAATATAACTGGCGACGATCAAAAGAAAAAGACTGAATACTACTCTCAGAAAAATAAAACAATTTGAATATTGATGGCAACAATCAAAGGAGAAACATAAGTACTCCTATCAGAAAACATACTTCCAGCATTTAAAATATGAAAAAGATCAAACGTTGGACCCTACTAGAAGTGTTAACAAACTAGTGAAATCAAACCTTGAACATTCTGAGGAACTTGGAGAGGCAGCCTTGTCATGGGGATCATTGAACTCCGGTCCGCTTGTGGTTTCTCATCTTCTTTGATAGAGCACTTAGAAAGATCATTTGCAACTTCAACTGGATTTTGCACTGAATTGTCCGAGTATAATACACAAGCCCTGTATCTAAAATTTATCAGTGGCTAAAGTTGTGAAATAATTAAGAAATGTCTGATAGCCAAAACTTGCAGGGAATTCCTTTGATTAGAAAAACTAGGAAAACAATAAAAAATGGTCAAAGGAAAAAGGATTTGATCAACCAGCATGACTGCCAGGGACTAACCTAGGTAGGGATGATGAGTGCTGCCTCTCAGGTGGAGCAGCAGCGCCTCCTTTGCCATAATGCTCTTCAAGATATGCAAACTGCTTCTTGAATTTGTCAACGGCACTGGGGAATGACACAAGAAACTATAAGTAAATCCTTTTTGGCTCCAGTCAAGCGCGATGAAACCAAATTATGTTTCTTAAAAGGAACAACAGTAAATAGCACTCTATTATGAGATTTTTACAAGTAATAATGAGCTTATTAATATAGGACCAAGTGATCACTGATATGTACCATAGCAGAATATTATGGTTGCCACCAAATTTTCTCCTTCACCCATTGCCTCACTCCATAGATTTTGTTATGCAGCTAGCTAAGCATGCATACACAATTAAGCAAGAAATGATAGATTTCTCTTAGAGGAAGGTTCTCTAGTGGGTTAAAAGCAGTCTGAGTGAGGCTTGATAATAGAACATATTTTTAATAATAAGTCTGGCATGACTGACCAGGGAGAGAACCAAGTACACTGTGATAGTATCAAGTTTAACTTCTTGAGATAATGAGAAAAACTCGAGTCAAAGTGCAATATTTCCCCTCTGTTTATAACTTATAAGCTTCTAAAGTTGGCTACATCTTTCTCAAGCAATGTCAGATGAACCATGCTATTTTCTTTATCAGGAAGATGAATCATAATTTATGTGATTGGCAAAATGAGGGTTGACCAAGATACTACCACATCCAAGTATGGGAAGTTCAGAGATCCACATGAATTACCTTCAATATAAAATAATAAGCATACTGTCATATCGAATGAGTTGGTTTCATTCCAAGACCTCCTAGAGTACAAGAAATCTAGATTTACCCATTTCTATGTGAAAGAAAACAACACCAGAACCACTACCATTAATCCTACATTAAAAGAGTTCTCAAAGTTTGACGAACATGGAAATGAAGTAAAGAGTTCCTTTGAACTCTGAACTACCCCAAGGAGGAGAAACTAAAAAGGAAGTCTTCCCTGATTCACAATACCGGTAAAGCAATTTACCCCAGAACTACATTGATTAATTAACTTTTAATCAAAGGAAAAACATGGAGGTTCCAATTCATACCAAATAGAAGAGTTCCGCACTACAATTAACTAAGGAAATAGCAGAAAGAAAGAGAACACCGGAGAAGACTTCACGTGAAGAAAGTGAGATTAAATAGAAGTATTTTTCAACTCTATCCACCTTTCTAAGGAAAAACTCGAAATTGTGGCCACGCCACCTCAGACGCCACACTGGCACGTAAAAACATATTATACAGATGTGCTATGAACACATTGCCGTGCACATGCAAATAACAGGTACGGATGCGGAGAAAACCATGCAATACACGGGTTCAAAGACGAGAAAAAAACTTAGTTTGAGACAAATGTACCTTGGGTACATGAAACCTGTAGGTTCTTGCCCCTCTAAGAACTCCTTCAACATTTTTGGGTGGTATTCAAGAATTTCTCTGTATATCAGCTCCCTCACATCCTCCTTTGTTATCCTTCGCCTTTCAAACTCAAATTCCATTTTTGTAACTGGTTGAGCAGAAGGTTCTCTTTCCACTTTGGCTAGATTCCTGAAATATGGATCTGCAAGAGCCTGAATTTTGAACAAGGAAAAAAGCCCAGTTAGGAGCTGGAGTCACAATAATACTACTTTGTGGAAACAGATAGACAAAGAATTTGTACCTCTTCTGCATTAGGACGATCCTTGGGATCAAAAGCAAGCATCCTTTCTAGCAAACGAAGTGCAAGGGGATCTGCATGTGGAAATTTATGGGAGAAAGGTACAGGCTTTTTCTTACGCATACTGCTCAAATACCTCCGAGCCTTTTCATTTCTTATCTATAGGCACATAAGCAACCATATATTAGCCACAAAACTATCACAGTAATCTTGAATTCCAGGGGGGAAATAGGACTTACCCTGGCAATGGATTCTGGGGAGGGTGTGCCCAACAGATCGGTCATCAAGTCTAATTGGTGAACCACATTTTTACCCGGAAAGAGAGGCTTCCCAGTTAGTAGCTCCGCAAATATACATCCAATGCTCCATATATCAATTGCTGGTGTATACTGAGGACAAATCACAATAAACTGATCTTAGAATGTGCTGTTACCATAATAAAATGAAGAAACTATAGCTAATTCACCAATAAATCAGAATAACTATCTAAAGCAAAAAGTGTATATTCACACCTTAGAGAAAAATGATCCACACAATTCAGGAGCCCTATACCACCTCGTAGCAACATAATCCTACAGGAACAAAATAACCAGGTTATTAGATGTTACGTGTTCCTCTAATCTCATTAACAGAGCTATTTTTGAAGTTAAAAGTTTTGTGCAGAGCATTAAGAAGCATACAGTCCAAAATATAGCTGTTGGAGTATCATTGAAGGCCACTCTTGCAAGACCGAAGTCACAGATCTTAAGCTTGCAGTCAGCATTTGCTAATATATTTTTGGGTTTCAGGTCACGGTGAAAGACATTGGCTGCATAATATTCCAACATAGAGGCATTGTTAGAATTGGAGAAACTTTTATGGATTGTAGTATACCATGGCAGCTAATATGGCTATGTTAATGTCAAAATACATAAATATGGCCTTCGTGGAAGAAAGTCATAGTAATTAAAGCACAATCTTGTAGCCAGCATACAACCTGTGTGTATATATTTCAGCCCTCGAAGAAGCTGATAAAGGAAAAATTGATAATGTTCCGGCGTCAGATCATCATTTGCTTTAATGACTTGATGCAAATCAGATTCCATGAGTTCAAAGACAACATAGATATCCTTAAATTCCCTCCGAGAAGGAGGTAACAATATATGCTTGATTTCCACTATATCTGGATGCCGAAGAAGCCGAAGAAGCTTGATCTCACGAAGAATACGTGTGGCATCAGAGACATGTTCAAAGATGTCATTTATCTTCTTGATTGCAACTTTCTCCCCTAGATGGGTATCATACGCAGAGCATACTACACCATAGCTACCTTTGCCAATAACTTCCTCTATCTTGTATCGACTCCCTTCACCATATTCAGTAAAGAAATCTACATCTCCAGACCCCTGCATATTGATATTATAATTCATAAGATGAGTTATAAGACCTGTCAAAATGGATCTTATTACTATAACTCAATTGCTACACACGTTCTCTCTTAATAGGAATGCTTTTAATTGTGCAGCTATGCTATTCCAACCTTGCACAGGCTATAAGGAATTCAATCATTTCTTTTTTATCAAAACTGTATAAGTTCAAATATTTGATTCACCCCACCAACTGTTTCTCAATAGAATTGGATCATAGAATTAAACTTGCAAAATACCACAGTACAACATTTATTAGGTCTAATATGTCAATTAGCCTTAAACCTAACCACATATCAAAGCCTGAAAAGAAGATCCAGTCACCGCTTAACTAGGTTCCTAAATCATACAACTCTCAACATATCAATCCTCCAACCAAATGTCCTAAGCCATATAACTACAGCAACAACAACATAAACAGTGGGATCCCACAAGGGGAGTCAGGGGAGGATAGAGTATCCACATAACTTACCAGATAACTGATTGCCCAAATTTAAATTGGTTGTCAATCAGAAGATCGCGTTATTAAGTCGATTTTCTAAAGCTAATAATAACCCACAATCAAAAACCATTACTAATGAGTAAGGGAACAACAAATCTAAATAGTTGTAACAACTAGGTTTAGTATTGTAACTGATTCTACCATACTACTCCTAGCTTCAACTAGTAGCCAAGCTGACAAATTCGAAAAGACCCTTACTTTTTTTCGCTGATCAGGCTGCATACTTCAGGTGGCAAGCATCAAAACCACAAACAACAGCTAGCAATAAGCAAAAAGGTCAAGAATCTTATCCAAAAAAGTAACTCAACCAAGTTGACTTCCAACTTACAGATCAAAAACTATACCTAGAACCCAAAAGTAACCACAACACAAATGATCAAATTCAAACAACACCCACCAACAATCTTTCAGTCAAAACCCCAAATCTCAGGAACAGACAGAAAGGGGAAAAGAATGGGAAAACCTTGTACAGCTTTCAAGATCCAATATGAGTAAAAAAAGAGTTTGTGGGTGGCATTATATGACAACAAATTTGGGATATAGCTGTAAATAAAAGTACTCCACTAAATAGAAAAAAGATCAACAAACAAACAACAGTTGTCAATGATCTAGAAATGCACATACAACAATGTCAAGATTGAAATCTGTTGATAACTATGCTAAAGATACAAATTTTAGAGAGAGAAAATGAGTAAAAATCAGATCTTGGAAACACCCAACAAGAGAGAAAAGGTAAAGAAGATGGAATATCTCTACTACTGTATGTTCAAGTTTTGAAGAGAGAGAGGAAATAGGGAAATTTGGATTAGAAAATTTCTATCCATAAAACTTTGGGGACCATATTAATAATTTTCTTTACTTTGGGGGGTGAAAATGACACAATTGCCCATTGGAATATATTCACTAGATTTTACAGTTATATTAACAAGATTTTTTGCTAACATCTAGTGGTTAGGGAGCACTTTGGATTAAGACTAATAATTTAGTATATTTATTTGGTAAAGTAGTTGATTTATTTTATTTTATTTTCTCCTAAAACACCTGAAGAAAAATATAGTTACTTCACTTTTTTTAATAAAATATAATATTTTGGTTGCTAAATTGGGGCATCTTGTAATCTTGATAAAAAAAAGTCTAAAGAGGTCATAATTTGGACTAGAAAAAGAGTGACTTGAGGTAGCTAACACTTGTAATTTGTGGAAAATTATTGAATTGACTAAACTCATGTAATATAGGATTATATGACTAACTTTTGGTTTTGTGTACAGTATTTGTATTAATATTTGATTAAATTTAGATCCATGCATGATAAGGTTTAGTTTAGAAAGATGACGTCTTTAATATGATTTTTTCATTTTCAAAAGCTTGGATCTGAGATCTTTGATTAAGAATATTATTTGGCACATATTATATAAAAATAGATCTAACCTATAAAAAGAAAAAAACTCCAAAATCTTACTTTTAAAAAAGATTTTATTATTTATTCACCCCTTTAATAACTTGATTGTGACTTTTTATCTGTTAATATTAATTTAATGTACTCTAATGAATCTTTAAGAAAAATAATAGAGTGCAATTGAACCATTTTGATTTATAAGTAGAGGGAGATTGGGTGGGAGAGAAGGCTAGAAAGCAATTACTTTGGTACAATTTATTTTGTTATAATGTCAAATTTAAAGTTAAAACTAAAATATCAAATAAAGTCATTAATTTAATAGATATAAAGACGATTTACGATAATTTTACTAATAAGTAATTTATTTGTTAGACATTATTGGTACCTTTTTATTGAATTTTTCAAGTCGATAATTGACTTTCTCTGATTTATAAAGAAATTTTTTTTAAATTAATATATGAAAATATACGTTAGTGAAAAATATAAATAAATGACTCTACACTAATATTAACTATGAACTAGAGATATATACATAAAAATAAGCTTGTGGAACTAAATTAAGTATGCTTAAAATTATTCAAACAAACTGCACCTCATATTGAAGCCATCTAAAATGTTAGAAACAACAACAAAAATGGTGTGTGTATAAATAGCAACAAAATAGGGAAATGTTATAAGTAGATTGTATTATGGATATTTATTTAAATATTAATTCGTTTAAAAAATTTATTGTCATTGGATAAACTTGCAATTGGATAAGCTTGCGATAAGATAAACATGTGATTGATTAGATAAGTTTGCGATTGAATAAGCTTGCAATTAGCTTACAAGTAGCTTATGTCTCACCTATAAATAAGAAGACATTTCATTCTTACATCAATTTGAAGAGAAATAAATCGATTTCCCTAAAAATAAGTTGGCTATTAATTTCTCTTATTATGTTGATATTGTATTATTATCAATAGTTGGCAAGAATTAAGCAATATTATATTGTTGCACCCTATATAGGCCTCTAATATTAACAAATTAAGGAATGAATTTTTCACCTAACATATTGTTGATCAATCTTGACAAGAACTCAACACCAACAAAGAATGTCACCCCATTTGATGCTTTTGGTAGATTTGATGAAGCTCTTAACCATTTAAATTGATGAAATATCACATATCAATAATAATTTTGTTTACTTTATTATCTACTTATACTTCAGAAAATCTTATTATAAAAAAAGTTATATAAAGATAATCTCAATCAATTTTATCGTATACTTTTGTCATGTCAAATTTCATAACAATATATAATTTCATGCGTTATGCAGAGCTTGATTAATGCATGAATATCTCATATGTCAAAAAAAATATTGTTAGCCGTTGAGTTTTTTTCAATAAAATTAATTTGATATAAAAGGAGATATTAATCAATAGATAAGATATTAAAGTTTATAATTCATATAATCTTATAAATGATTTGGATATTAATGTACAACAAAGAAATCAAAAATCATTAATAGCAAATCATTCTTAATAATATCCCAACAAATTTGAGAAAATTTACTTGACAATATTTCCATCAGGTCCAGGATCATTGCATGTAAGTCCCCATTTAGTTGATTTATTTAACTCCGACTTAAATTATAATTTTCACAAAGTTTATTCACACTTAATTACTCCTTATATTATCAGCCATGAATCAAATAATTCATATTACACATTTATTGTCGTATGGTGTATGACACTGTTTGAATGTGTATTAAAGCTAAGAAGTACATACTATTCTCTCCTTTTTGTATCAATTTTCCATATTTTTTTATATGTTCTTTAAGAAATTTTAAATAAAAAGATTAGTTTTACTAAATTACCTTTTAAAATACTTTTTTAGAATTTTACTGGACATGTTTAGACTTTTTTAAAAAAAATAATTGTTAAAGTAAAGGAAAATTTCAATTAATTTTTTCTTGATTTTGTAAAATGACAAGTAATTTATGATAACTATTTTATTGATGTGGACAACTAATATAGAACGAAGAAACACTACACTAAAAATAACTTTTAGCGAAAATAAATATTGACATTAATAAAGAGTGTTAAAGTCTTTACTGATATTAATTAGTTAAGTGTCATTAGAACTAATGTTACTAAAGGCTTTAGAGACATATACAAAAAATGTTAATTATCGCTAAAAATACATATTTAATAATAATTAAGAATTAGTCATCGTTAATAATTATTTTTGATGTACTAAAATTGTGATATTTTCACTAGTGCATGTATATCAAAATTCAAAAGTAATATCATCCAAAATAGCAAGTGAGACCAAATACATATACTCTTCCGTTTCAAAAAGAATGATCCTATTTTCTTTTTAGTCTGTTTAAAAAAGAATGACCTCTTTCCTTTTTTGGCAACACTTTAACTTTCCACGTGACATGTTTAAGATCACAAGATTAAAGAATATTTTGGTACATTTGACATAACTTTAATTTAGAACCACAAGATTAAAAAGTCTTCTTTCTTTTCTTTAACTTCATTCCAAGTTAAATTAGACCATTTTTTTTTAAACGAAGGGAGTATAAATAATTCAGAATCATTTGTGTGGGCTAGGGGGTGGGGCTAAATGAAAAACTTTGTTTTTATGTATTTTTGTTAAAAATATATATGGGAAATTCTTAAAATTTATCTGCTTGGGACTTGGAATTTGTGGACATGTATCACATTGGTAGGTATATTATATATATATATATATATATATATGTACCCCGTGAATCTCTAAGAAAATACAAAGTTTTATACTACTACTTCTTTCGATCCGTTCTATAATATCTATCGTTTTAACAAAATAAATTTGTAGTATGATAAGTATTGCTTTATAGATTTAAAATTAAAATAGTAATAATTATTTTTAATTATATTATTATATTAAAGAATTATTGCTTCTTTATAATGTGTTTAATTCTCAAAAAATATTTTAATAAATAAGAACAATTAATTAATAAATTATACCTTACATTATTATTTTTCATATTATTGATAAAATGAATTGAAGCGATAGTTAGTTAGAATAGAGGGAGAATTATTATAAAATTATTATTTTATTTCTTGGAATGCTTAATATTGTTGGTTAAAACAAAAATATTCTCAACTATAGTTACGTTATTCGATAGTCACATAATCAATTATTTATTTATTTATTCTTTTATTGTTGAATTTAAAAAATGAAAAAATAATAAATAAATAACTCATTTTCTTATGTCGAGAGAGATTGAGATTCCAAAAGTAACACATAAAATGGTTATCAATGTTAAATATCATTTCCTTCACTGATACATTGTGATAATTGTTGAGATACTTATTGTACACGTCAGCTTTCAATTAGTTAGGATTACAATTAGTTAGTTAATCCATATCTTCAAGATGTATAGTGTTAGTTGGTTAGCTTAACTAATTAGTTGTATAAATAGACACTAGTTAATTGTAGTTAGTAGTTTTCTGCTTCCTTCTTCTATCAATATAATCAGAGAAGTTTTTTTCTCTCAATTCACCTTTGACTTCATCTATGGAGTTTGTGCATATTCCACCATTTTAGGTGTGTTTTTCTTCTCTTCAATCATAGTTTTCACATGGTATCAGAGCTGCTGTAGATCGGTAATTTCCAGTTTTTCATCGACATTTTTTTTAGCAGTTTCGATCTTCTCTATTTTGATCTTCTCTTCTTTCTGATTCTTCGATTGATTACCATTGTTTCATCTCATCATGGTTGAGATCACTGGCCAAAGTTCTACTATAGCAGGGGGGAAACTCAATTGATGTAAGTAATCCTCTTTACATCCATGCATCTGATAATCCAAATCTAGTTTTAGTTACTGCGAACTTTGAAGGAATTGGATAACGATCATGGAGACGAAGTGTAATGAGGTCCTTATCTGTGAAAAACAAGTTAGGTTTTATTACTGGTGAACTCAAATGACCTGCCCTTAATTCCTCTCAGTATCGTCAATGGGAGAGATGTGACAATATGGTCACATCATGGATTCTTAATTCTCTTAGCAAGGATATTGCAGACAGTGTAGAATATGTTTGTGATGCTGCAGAGTTGTGGAAGGAGTTGGAGGATCGCTATGATCAAACGAATGGGGCTAAACTTTTTCAGATTCAAAAGGAGATCAATGATCTCAATCAGGGTATACTTGATGTTACTGTGTATTACACTAAAATGAAGAAACTCTGGGAGGAATTGAGTAATTTGAACATTAAAAATCAATGCAACTGTGTATGTAATTGTGGGGGAAAAGACACTATGCATAAGGCAGAACAGGATAGATGGTTAATTCAATTCTTAATGGGGCTGAATGAAGTCTACACAGTCATTAGAGGTAGTATACTCATGATGAATCCCTTACCATCTATGGCTCAGGCCTTTGCTTTGTTAGTTCAAGAAGAGAAACAACGAGAATTCAAGCCTCAAAGTCAGATGTTCACTGAAGGAAGTTCAATGAATTCTTCTATGAATGCTAGCTCATCAAGTTCTTCTATGAATCCTAGCTCATCAAATTCTTTGACTGGAAGACCCATTCAGAACAATTACTCATCCAATAATCATCTGCAAACAATAGATCTAGGCATTTTTTATTGTTAAGAATGCTTATTCAACCTCGAAAAGCGCGTAAGTAGATTAGTTTGAAGTACAGTTTTACCAAAGAATCTGAGAACTACTCCTCCGTTTCAAAAAAAGAATGTCCCTATTTTCTTTTTAGTTTGTTTAAAAAGAATGACCCTTTTTCTTTTTTGGCAACAATTTACTTTAACTTTAACTTGTCCACGTGACATGTTTAAGACACAAGATTAAGGGCATTTTGGTACATTTGACATAACTTAATTTAGAACCACAAGATTAAAAAAGTCTTCTTTCTTTCTTAAACTCCGTTACAGTCAAACTAGGCCAATCTTTTTGAAACGGAGAGAGTATTTTTGAATTTCCTTATCCAAAATAATTGGTTGATTTTGGTGATATTTAATTGAGTAGATAGCTTATGACTATATTGATAGGTCACATGACTTAAGAGTGCATTTTTTTTTTAGTTTCCATCCAGTGTCGGAGCTCACATTGGAGCTCCGATTAAATTCGAATCGCGCTATGCAAGGCCCATTTTGGGTGGCTCTCTAACAAGATTTTCTCCATATTCAATGTTCGAACTCGAGACCTCTGATAAGGCGTGAAACACTACCACCAGTGCACCACTTGAAGTCAAGAAGGGCATGTCATATATAGAAGGGCATTGTCATAAATAGATTAGTACTATTTAAAATAAGGCCACTTAGAAGTTGTTTATAACCAACTTTATGGTATCCTACCAATCAAGCATATGCACATGACTTTATTTAAATATTACTATTATAATATTAATAATAATATTAAACTCAACCTAAAAGGCAATGACATGTGTACGATAAGATACTAAAATTATGTATTATTGAAAAGTTAAGGTAAAACTAATTCTTTAAAAATGAGAAAAATAATATTTTATTTTAATTAAAAGAAGAAAAACAAATTTATATGTTAGTTATTTCACTTTTTGAATATGAGAAAAATATATTTCTACTTAGAAGTGGAGAATTTATTTTTATAATTAATATTTTTTTTTTTATCACTCGACATATCCAATCCCACCCCAACTCATAATAACTCACACCACCTCAATAGTATTTCTAAATCCTTTATAAATATTTTGAATTAATAATTTCTACTCTTCACTAACTAAATATCAAAAAAAAAAATTATGAAATTAAAATTGTTATATTTTCCGAGGAAATAGTTTTATAGAAACATTTATTCATACCAAACACACCCTAGCTAGATAAATAAGAAATTTCCCGTTAATTTATAACTAAAAGTAAATATGTTTATTTTTATAATTTCCGTTAGAAAAAAGAGAAGAGAGTATCATATAAAATTTGAAAAGAGGAGAGTATATATTATAGTATATACATTATAGTATTATACATATATTCAATTTTAAATTAATGCTTATTATGTGAAACTATGATTGAAGAGAAGAAAAACACATCTAAAATGGTGGAATATGCAAACTCCATAGATGAAGTCAAAGGTGAATTGAGAGAAAAAAACTTCTCTGATTGTATTGATAGAAGAAGGAAGCAGAAACTACTAACTACAATTAACTAGTGTCTATTTATCAACTAAGTTAGTTAAGCTAACCAACTAACATATACATCTTGAAGATATGGATAACTAACTAATTGTAAAACTATTGAAAGCTGACGTGTACAATAAAATTATCCAACACCACCCCTCAAGTTGGAGGTGGAATTAGCACAGCCAAACTTGTCTAAAACTGCAGAATGTTGTGACTCCAGTGAGTGCCTTGGTGAGAATGTCTGCTAGCTGATCTCCAGTGCCAATATGATGTAAGGAATTAAACCTTGAAGCTTGCTCGCACAAAATGGCAATCAATTTCAATGTGTTTAGTTCTCTCATGAAAACATGATTCTTAGCAATTTAGCAGGGCGACTTGACTATCACAATACAGGAAAGGACCAGTGTATGGTACAGTAAGCTCTTCAACAATATGCTCAACCAGACAGTTCTCCACTACCTTTCTAATAGACTGTATCAGCTTAGCAGAGGAAGGTGAAGTGGTTTCTTGTTTCTTAGATTTCCACTTAAGCTTGTCCCACAGCACAAATAACTGTAACGGACTTTTAAATCAAGACATGCAGCCCAGTCAGAGTCGCAAAAAGCTTGAATTCTGTAGTCATCAGTAGAAGACATAAGCAGGCCTAGTGTTGGATCCTTCTTTAAGGTACCGAGCATGTGATATGTTGCCTGCAAGTGGGTTCTCTAGGGTCCTGCATAAATTGACTAAGATGTTGCACTCCATATGCAATGTCTAGTCTAGATTAGTGAGGAAGTTCAACTTTCCACCAGCTTTCTGTAAGAACTAGCTATCTGGATATAGGCTTACCCTCATTAGCTCTTAGTTTAACTGTTGTATCAAGAGGAGAGTGACACTTGAGTATTGTGAGCAATGGTAATCTTTAAAGATCAAGAAAAATTTCTTTGTGATATGAGTACCCCAGCTTTAGTATAAAGAATTTTAGTCCAAGAAATAATGTAGTTTCCCAAATCTTTGATTTTAAAATGATTATGGAGAAACTTTTAATTGATCAATCTCCTCAGAATCAGTTCCAGTAAGAAGAATGTCATCTACATACACACAGCGATAAACACAATGGAAGAACCTTTTTCTTGTAGAAAGAGAATAATCATTGAGGGAATGAGTGTACCCTCTGTGTTTTAAAGCATCTGAAAGTTTGGCATACCATTGCCTACTTGCTTGTTTTAGCCCATATAGAGATTTGTTGAGTTTGCATACACAGCCCTTACTGTGTATCTCTAGTCCCTGTGGAAGTCCATGCAAACCTCTTCATGCAAGTCACCATGAAGAAAGTATTATTAACATCTAACTGATACATGTTCCAGTGTTTCTTTACAGCAGTAACAATCAGTGCCTCACAGTTGTCATTTTAATAACAGGAGAAAAGTTATGTATAGTCTATTCATAATGTTGTGTGTAGCCCTTCACAACCAGCCTGCTTTATACCTTTCTATACTCCCATGCTCTAATGCTTGATCTTGTATACCCACTTACACCCAATACTTTTTACCAATAGGGATAGGTACAAGGTCCCAAGTATGTTATCATACAAATTATTTAACTCTTTTTTCATAGCTTCTTGCCATGCAGGGTCCATAGCTGCCTCATCATATGATGATGGTTCACAATCATGTGAACACTCAAACACAAGAGATTGACTGTCAGGATACAAGGTTTCAGAAGCAATATGATGGTGATGAGAAAACGAGGCATGTAAGGATGTTGAAGCTTGTGTAGGTTGGTGACCAGTGCAAATGTAGTCTTGGAGTAAGGTGAGCTTTTGTGAGTTCTAGTGGATTTTCTTGTAGGTGAATTATCTTAGATGGATAGATAATAATTTGGTGATGAAGGTGAAAATGTAGAGGATGTATGTTCATAATCACATTGTCCATTACAGAAATAGGATGAGCAGGAGAATCAGAATGAATTTCAGGAAAAGAAGAATGCATAGACTCATAATCAGTGTCTAAGATTGGACTAGAAATAAGAACATCATAAAAAACTTAGAGGAAGTGGAGAAGGGAAAGACTGTTTCATGAAACACAACATCTCTAGAGACATGAATTTTCTTGTTGACCAGATTGAGGACCTTGTAACTTTGGTACAAATGATATCCTATGAACAGATGTATTCGTTGTTCTATGTTGTCATGTAGGTGAGTATAGGATTATGCATATAGATGTGGATACGAAAGCATGCCAAAACTCCTCATGTGAGAGTATTGAGGTTCTTGTTGATAGTATAGTAAATGACATTTGTTTTGGAGTAGAGAAGTTAAGGTCTGTTATCTTGCTATGTAGGGATGAATAACCCAATATTTGGTTGTGTAACTTCGATTGAAATAAGAGTGCCTAGCTGTTTCTAAGAGATATTTATGCTTTCTTTCAACCACACCATTTGTAAGGCATGATTTTGGTGAAGTATTCCCTTGGACTGAAAGTACATGATAGATTCTTGGTTTACAAATTCAAGACCATTGTTTGATCTTATGGTTTGAATTATTGTATTGAACTGGTTTTCAACATATTGACAAAAGATTTTAAGATGTGCAATGCATTGCTTTTACAACTCAGTAGATGTGTCCAAGTGCATCTAACTAAACATCAAATAAGGTAATGAAGTATTTGAAATTGTCATAAGTAGGTACATGATAAGGTCCCACAGATCAACATGAAGTAATTCAAATGTTTAGATGTAGTGTGAGTTTTGGGTGAAATGGTAATCTGATTTGTCTAGCCATAGGACATATGTTGCAAATGAAAGGCTGCTTAGAGGAAAATTTCACAGGGATTGATGAGATGCCCTTCATTTTTATAAATGGCACATGGCCTAGCCTGTAATGCCATAATAAATCATTGTATTTGTATGATGTGAATGAAACATAGAATCAAAGAAACAACATTGTGTGCATTACTTGGAATGGTGTTCATTACATTTGAAACATAATGAAAAAATGGACTTCTTACATGAAAAAGAACCAGAATTATTATGTGAAGTGAAATTGCAAGTATGAGAAGAACATTGACAATGAGAGACTATTTTTTGTTATGAAAAGAAGGGCATTGAACTGTAATTGATTGTTGAGGGATGAAAGAGCTCTTAGCAGACAATCTGAACAAAGGAAATATAATCCATCTTGTGCTCTACCAATCCTCCAGAGCCTCTTCAGTGAAGGGCCCTGCAAGATACAGACGACTCAGAAAAGAAGCAATACATTTGAGATGTGAAGCTAGAGAACTGATAGAGATTAGATTATATTTGAAGGAGGAATGAACAGAACTTTGACATAGTGATCCTATCAGTAAGCCTTACATCTCCAACTTCAGTAACTTAAAACATTGTATCCATTTGGCAATTTTACTTAGGAGAGGGTATGGTAGTGTGGTGATGTTAAAAAAATGGTTTCTAGGAAGGTCATATGGTGTGTGGCTCCTGAATCCAGTATCCATACCATTCCTTGATTTGAGACAACCACAATGAAAGTGTATTAATCAGTAGATGAATGACAAGCTACAATACCATGCAAAGTTTGCAGCTCCACATGTTATCTTCTCATCAGTGTTTCCCATCTCCTGTTTTCCCCAACTGAAAATGCTGCAATAGACTAATAAGCTGGCCACATTGTTCACTAGTGAGATTGGCATATGGAGATTCATCAGTTCCTATGTTAGGATCATTAACAAAAGCATTAGCTGCTACTCTTTACCCTTAGCAAACCTGTGGTTCTGATTGTTAACTGATTCCTTTGATTTTGAGTATTGGTGTATCTGTTCTGATTGAAAAATTGTCCAGTAGTATTGGTGTTCTGGTTGGATAGCCATGTAACTTGTAAATTTATCAATAATGTGCCCTGATCTCCTGCAAACTAC
>CM040618.1:109129735-109582844 GCA_022817965.1 Solanum lycopersicoides
AAATAGGCTGTTAATAATTATCATTCTGTTATTTTAACAATATTCAACACATATTCATAAATGTTGAACTACTAATTCAATACATAATATAAAGAGTAGACTTTCTAACTAAATTGCAGTCATTTACATATAATAATAACATGATATAACCATCGATAAACATAATCATACATTAGAACATCCTCCTAAGGACTCCCCTCAACGGCATAACTAGTGCAATGCTTAGGTAGAGTTCCCATACCCCCTACCTAGACTAAAGCTTAGACCCTATATTAGGTTATCAATAGTTAGAGTTCAAACTCTTCTTCAGTTCATCTATTAACTATACTCTTTCGGTGAAACATCTTGCTCACTAATCGACATTAGACATACAATCGAGTAATGTAGGGGAATCTACGTGTTTACTTTACTGAAAGTACACCCTTACTCACCGAAGTGAAGGCGGGGGTGACATTATTTGACCAAAAATTTGAAGGGTCAGTACCAGTACATGAAAAATAGCAAATCTACCGTTGGACTCCTCATCGTATGTTTTGCTAGTATTCATATGGGGGCAACAGGTTAGGATGCAAGAGACGTATGGAGATATATAGTTGGGAGCTCTCTAATTTGTCTGTTTTCTACATTTTTGCTCATGTTCGTAGTCTTTCAGAGTCTGGCAATTTAGAGAATACATCAGTGGAATGCCTACATCGTTCACCATAAAGAGAGAAGGGAACACTCCTCAACTCTAGTATCCTCGAAGTGCTAAAACTAGAGTCCCTTTTGAAATGGTCTTTACAAGACTTTAATTAATCAATCAATAGCTTAATTATAGTGTTCTATTTCTAACTCTTTGTTTCAATTTGAAGTATTCAAACTCCTCAGCATATGAGAGGTAGACTTCATATGTAAAGAAGTTGTCATATGCAGCTGATAAAGGTCCTTTTCATTGCAATTTCATATTAAGTATAGTATTTAGCACATTACATTTAACATCATTGATAAGGTACAACTGGTAAATCATTCCTCCTCATCTTTTATATATAACATTTTATCATCTAAGCCAACACTACTCACAACTCATAATCACAAGAACATTTCAATATTCAACATATTATCCACTCCTTATCATATCTTAATTACAAGGCATACTTCAATTCATAACATCATGACTTAATCAACATTATACCACAATTTGAAGTAAAGGATAGGAATGCATGGAATACTTACCAAGTCTCCTTCTATAGTTCAGTCATCCAATAAGGTCTTACCATACACCCTCATCATTCATAACCCAATTTGGGATATAACTATCATTATAAATTTCAATAATAAACACTTTAGATAACCAAGGTTAAGAAGAATCATTACGATTCACACACTTTCAATTACTAGATTTCATGCTTAAGACAAGATACTTGAGGTCAATTCACAATATACTTTATAACCTAGATTTATGTCTCAAAGACTAGCATGAAAGACAACTACAATCATCCTATTGTTGTTCACTGATTAGATGTAACAACATTCACTTAATAGTAATTCAATCCGATACCAAGATGCAATTGAATTACGAATTACAATTATAATTCATGATCAAGATTTCAAACCTAGGGTTAAGAGTTGAGGGTCACTATTCTACAAACTAGAACCATATAGCATCAATGGATACATCGATGTAAAGTTGTTAACGATGTATTTAATTGATCTACTCTCTATAATTTTCTCAAAAATATATCATAACCATAATCAAATTCAATAAACATTGTGTGTGAAGAGTGCTCGTAGAACACAGAAATCCCACAGAAAAACTCAACTTTTAAAGCAAATACTTATAGACAGGAACCTTGAGGAGGGAGAGAGGTCTCAAGAGGTTGATTATATTACCAACTTGTGATGATGTGAATATGATAAGGTGAAATCGTTTGCCTTTGTTCAAGCTCGCGGAAACCCTCCCCCCTAGATTAGTCGTTTACTCGAGATTTGGTGTCTCTTCCGCTATTATAGAGAGTCAGAAGAAGAGAGAGCAAGGAGAGAGTTTTATTTGGTTTTATGAAATTGTTGTGATTAGTGCTAATGGAGAGGTGTGGTGGTTTTGATTTATTGGGGATTAATACCTAAATGCCATGTTATGAGAAGTAGGATGTTAGTCATGATTCTTGTTATGGGGCTTTACTTGGTCATTGCACTTGTTGACTTGATAAAGATTCGTGGGTAATGGACTTGCTTTGTTTATAATGAAATGTACTCTTATTCATGCTTATTGTTATCATAGCTTGATGATAGAATTACTTGAATAGGTATCTAATTATATGATATTCATGATTGACTTGACTAGACTTGATGTTATGGGTTTTATGATGTACATGCATATGACTTAATGAACATGCAATATTGATTGGTACGGTCTTGTTGAATGTGCATAAAGATTTTAAATGAAAAGTGCATACTTTATGAAATGTCCCTTTCTTTCTTAGCATAATTTAAAAGTATGTGTGCATATGATCTCATACTTAGTACAAGTGGCGTACTAACCCCATTTTTTCCTTTTTCCCCAACATTTTAGGTTCCGCTCATTGAAGTGTTTTGAAAGACGACTTGAAGAAGGCTTGGTTCTCTTGATCATCCAAGTAGGGTAGGTCCTCAATTTCCGAGGGCGATGCCGTTATCTAGCTTACGAAGTTGTTTAGTTAAAGACTTCTATGGTTCTTTCTTTTTCATTTAGCATGAAACATTGTATAGCCCATGTGAGGCATTCTTACTTTGATGTATGAGTTACACCCAAGTTATTACACTCTTATTAGATGGTTATTAGATGAGATGACTATTATGACTATGATATTTTCTATATATTTATGTGCAATAAAAATAGAAGACTAAGTAATCTTCCTATACGAAGGGTCTATGTATACTCGATATATAACTATTACGTGTATGTAGAGGTCTATGTAAACCTCCATGTAGTAGTAGTAAAAGTTTTAAATCTTCCACTAAATTTGGCCTATGAATGTAATGATGTAAACTAAGAGGCTAGTCTTAGTCCTCAAAGAGGACGCCGACGCCGATTACGTCTAGGGGGTAAACTCGGATGTGACACATGGTGTATGTTATTTGTGAATGAAATAGTACTGATTGATGAGACTTGTGACAAAGTTAACACCAAGTTGGAGGTTTGGAGATATACCTTGGTTTAAAAAGGTTCAGGTTGAGTAACACCAAAAAATTTGAAGTGTAAGTTCAGGGATGCAACAGATGAGTCAATCATGAAGGCAAAATTTGATGATCAGGTCATCCCCCATAAAGAACATCTCAAGTATCTTAGTTTTTTAATCCAAAGAAATCAGAATAACGATGATAATGTTACATATCATATTGGTACAAATAGATGAAATGAAGACTTGAGCCTAGAGTCTTGTGTGATGAAAATATATCACCAAAACTTGAGGATAAGTTCTTATTACGATCCATACCATTATGACTGACACTCACATTAAGTAACCCGATGGGAGTACCATCTACAAAAGCCAGAGAGATAAGATTATAAATGAAGTTCGAAATAATGTGAAAGTGACCTCCATGGTGGACAAGATGCAAGAGACGAGATTGAAATGGTAGGCATTTGAAGAGGAGATGCACATATAAGTGTGAGAAGTTGGTTGTGATGAAAATGATAAGAGGTAGATGTAGTCCAAAAAAGAATTAGAGAAAGTGATTAAGCAAAACATGACACAATGCAAAACTCTAAGGATGTGACCTATATATATATATATATATGTATATGTATATATATATATATATGTATATGTATATATATATATGTAGCAAATTATGGTAGAATGTTGGCCAAGTAGTTAAGTGTTATCGCGATCTTTTTATAAGAATATGCTTGGTAGTAGTCTAAAGCACCGTGTATATTGTAATATCACTACAAAAAACAGGCTCACTTGCAGAGGTTTATTTGTGGGAGTTATAAAAAAATTTCACTATAAAATCATTTTGTAGCGTTTATTTTAACCCCTACGATATAATTTATTTTGTGACGGTTTTACTCCGGAGGCTTGTGATAACCTCCGCAAATTGCACCAATTTGTGAGGTTTTGTTAACGTCGCAATTTATTATAATTTGTAGCGATTTTATTATGGAGGTTTATGATAACCTCTGCAAATTACATTAAATTGTGAAGCTTTGTAAATGCCACAATTCATTACAATTTGTTACACTTGTATAAAACAGAAAATAAATAAATAAAACTTGAAATATTGAAGACACTTTAGAAAATAAGGTAATCATGAAAAGTAGAAATACAATTGATTATATGCATTGCATGTTTAATTAGCATGAAAAGAGCAAATTAAGTTGTAAATTGAATTGTGGTATCAAAGTACAAACAATTTAAATATTCAGGTTCATTCTTTCAATAGAATGCAATAATAGATGAATGTGTTACTCCTAATATGTAATTGAATGATTAATATAATAAAATTTATTGAGGTCTTATGTATATGTATATAAGGTAAATTTATATAATGACAATTATATGATAATAAGTACTAGGTCGGTAAAGTTTAATATATTTTCATGAGATGAATATTTCAAAGAAGTGGATGTTAGTAGCACGTTTTGACTTTAAAATGAGAAATCATTTGAGATGATCTAGGTATAATTTATTTTTAATAAGATTAAGATGTCAAAATATGAATATAATTAAGTTGTGCATATAAATTTCAATATTAGACTTTAAATACAAATTTTAAATATTAGGATGTTCTATTAAGACCCAATTACTATATAGTTAAGATTATTTTTACATATGAATGTATAAATTAGTTTTTATCTAAAAATTAATGAATACAAATTTATTAAAATGTGAAATTCATCTCATACTATATTAAAAAAATATTATGTTATAAGAATATATGGTGTTGTTATGATGAAAGAAAATATGAAATAAAAATAATAAACTCGTGATCAAATTACTATATTACCTATTTACATTTGTTTGATGTGAAATCACTTGTTAAAATTTTAAACTTAAGTTAATAAACATTGTTACTAATTGTGTCAATTTGTCATGAATTATGATTTATGTTATTTTATAACTTCAATATTTTAAATGTAGTCTATGTTATAAATGACAGAACTCAAGTTTCTTAAGGCAAAAGTATTCATTACCCCCCTGAACTTGAAGCTTTTTATTCAGTGTACACCTAAACTTTGTTTCGTTTTAATTATCCCCTGAACTTGCTTATTCATCCAACACGTGCACCTTTTCTGTACACCTGGCATAGAAACTGAAATCAAACTCAGTTACAACGGTAATATACGTAAAAAATCTATTTTTTTTAATATTTGGCTTATTTTAAGGATTTTTCTCTCTCTATTCTCTAGCTATTTATTCTTCTTTATCCCTTCTCCCTTTTCAAATTTCAGATTTTTCTCACTTTTTTTATTTTAATTGTTATTGTTAAATTCATGAACTATAATAGGAGACTTGTTTGTTTATGTGGGGCTCCTCCAATTCTGAAAATTTCATGGACAAATGACAATCCCGGACGTAGATTTCTCGATTGTAGACACTATGGGGTATGTATTGTTACTCCTTTTTTGCTTTTTATTTGTCAAGTTCGTATTATACAATTTTCATTTTTTAACTTTGATTTTATGAAATGCAGTCCTCATTTTGAAATTTTTGTAAGTTTTTCGATTGGTATGATCCTGAATTTCCGACCCAGGCGAATATTGTAATTTTGGATTTGTTGAAGAAAACCAACAAACAAGAAGAACAACTCAAGTGTAAATGGATATTGAAACTGATTTTCGGTATTAATTTGATATGTAATATGATATTGTTCTTTTATTTAGTGTGTCGTTGATTATTTTTTTTTAATGCAATTGTTATTAAGGCAAAATCATTTGGTTCTAGGGTACTCATTTTGTGGATTAGTTTGGTTTGGTGTTCTAGTAATATATGTTTTTTCTGATTAAAGCTATATATATATAGAAGACAATTGACTTATCCTTTTTCATCAAACTACAATTACATGTAATAGGTAATATGATACCACAAAATAATAACATGAAGGCAACAAACATAACATAACTAGTGCTTTCTTGATCATCAAAAAGAAACATCATAGTGTTTCATTGTTTCAACCAACAACCACAATAACTTAAGTTAACCAGCAAAACATAAAACAATCACTACTTTAAGGTTGGTTGAACAACCACACAAGCATCAAAACACAAAACAGTAACTACTTTAAGTTTGGTTGAACAACCACAGAAGCACCAAACATAAAACACACTATTTCAAGTTTGGTTAGACAACCACACAAACACCAAAATAAAAACAGTCAGTAACTTAAGTTTGGTTGTTACACCCACACAACTAAGAAGTTTTCTTTGAGGGTGATTTTCCTTTGGCTTGTGACCTTGTTTGAATGCCAACAACTTTTGATCTGGTTTGAATACGACGCATAACACTTTCGACTTGAAGTTGTCTTTGAGTCATGGCCTGTTTGCCTTTCCACTTCAGTCCCTTGGTAGGTTTAAAACCAATATCACCTGCCACATGCGCAGAACTCACCACACCAATATTAGCCCTCCTCCTGCTAGACAATCCTTGCTGCAATATCAACTACATAGTTATTTTGGGACTCATATTTAGAAGGCAAATATAATTTTGACAGTTTTATAAGACACTTACATTAATACACGTATATCCAATATCAGCAACAAATACACCTTGTCCAACAACTTTAGGCCTCTTCTTGTATCACTTCCTGCACCTCTTCTTGTACCAGTCTTACTGGTGCTTGCTCTTTCATAGTGACCTCTACCCCTCTTTTTTTCCAGTGGTGGACTAATATGAGTGGAAAAGAATACAACAAGAGATTAAATTAATAAGTAATCTAACATAATTTATAAAAGCAAATCAATATGAATGTACCTCTTGAGTGGGTGTTGGTGTAGACTTAGGTTTAGAATTTTTTAGACAATTTCTCTTGTTATGATTTGGTCATTTGCAAATTGAACATGTCATTACTGTCCCCATTCTTGACAACTTTCCAGCTTTTCTCACTTCACCAATTTCTCTTCTTCTATTCTTTGGTGGCCTATCAGGCATTTGTCTTGCCTCAGGTGGTTCAACTATTGGGTTTCTGCTTTCAGGCCACATTTCCATGTTTGGGACTGGTTGAATGAAATGAGAATATGTCTTCATATATGTATCTTTTCTATACCAGCTAGAGATTGCTTGTGATGCATCCATGTTCAAGTGGTTCATTGCTGCTATATCATGTACACATGGGATACCTTTTAATTCCCATGATCTGCAACTATATTTTTGTTGACCCAAGTTCACAGTATGCTTGTATACCCCTTCTAACACTTCAAATCCAACATCACCATTCCATTCAATGTTGCACTGCGTTGATCTTGTTATATTTGTATTGAATACCATCATTGCCATTGGAGATATTTCATCTGTCCATGTTTCAGCAAATGCTCTTGACTTACTCACCCTACTCATCACCTTAACTCTAATTTCTTTCAACATAGTTACAATGGTCTTGTTCCTAGGTCCCAAGATCCAAGAATTGAACTCTCTGCCATGTTGTTATCTATACTATCACACTTTGAAAATGTTTGGATAAAAGCTTTGCACTATGTCTCCTTGTTGTATTTGATAAGGGATTCAACAATACCTATTCCCAGCTTGGATAGGGCATTTATATTGTACTTAAATTGTGCCTCAAATGTTGATCTAGCACAAGCCCAAAATTTCTTCCTTCTCTCTAAGCCTATGAAGTTTTGTGACCAATTTGCTAATATGTGTCTAGCACACATTTTGTGCTCACATTCTGGAAATAATTCATCTACAACAGCTATTAGTCCCTGTAGTTGCAAAGCAAAACAAGATAGTTAAATTTTGGTCAAATTAAATTGGCAATTAAATTAAACATAAACAAAAAAAATATATTCAATTACCTTTTGCATATCACTAATGATAGTTAGTTGGGAACCATTTCCTAGATTAAGATCATCTTTCAGAATGGTCATGAACCATTTTCATGTCAACTTGCTTTCAGTACCAATTACCGCCATGCTATTGGATATTTGGTTGTTTGCATCTTTAGCAACAACTACAAAAGTTGACCCTTACAAATTCCTTTAGAAAACACCCATCCAGCCCTATACATCTTCTGCATCCTTGTTGAAACCCTTTTTCATAGCATCAAAACAAATATAAAAAGAGTGAAACTGTTTCATCCCATTTCCTGATTCTGAATTTTTAAGCTTCACAACACAAGTGCTACCAGGATTTGTTTGGAGTAACATATCCTTGTAGTCTAGGATTCTGTTAAATTCTGCCACATGATCCCCTATAATTTTTTTAAAAATAATTTTTCTTGTTTTTAAACAAAGTGCCTTGCCTACATGAACATTCAACTCTTTCCTCACCAATTCTTGTATCTCCCACCCTTTTATACTAGGTTGAAAAATAATTCTATCTTTCAGATACTTGCAATTACACAAAATATTATTGGTGGTCCTGGTATATTTGTGCCTTGGGTTGTATGTCTTGATAGTAAAGTTCTCACTCCTTCCTTCCTTGCTTGCATACAACAGCCATGGACAACCACTTTTACACTTCACTCTCACTCTAGTACTCTCATTCACATACTTATCTAACTCAACTTCTTTTTTTATAGCATATTTTGTAACTGCCTCTCTAAATTTCTTTACACTTTCAAATACCAAACCAGAATGCCATATTACAATATTACAAGAAGAATCATATACCATCCTATTACTCTTCTTTCTCCCCCTTAAACTCCCTCCTTCAAGTTCATCATCAGAAATAGGTTCTTCTTCATCACTTTGAAAACTATCACAGTCAGAACTGTCATAGTATGGCTCATCCTCTGTTAGCTTACCCTTGAAATTGTTTTTCCCTTTTTCAATATCCTCATACCCTTCATTAAGTCCAACTTCACCTAAAAAAACCTTTTGTTTTTTCCTTCTTCTTTCTCCTCCTACTTTCTCTAAGTTTTATCACATCTTTCTTAACAATTCTCAACTCCTTATGCACATCACTTCCATAGTCAATAGACTGGTCAGAACAGACAGAATCACTGTCTATGTCTTCCTCTGCATTTTCTTGGGCACTTGGCTCAACTTCTTCTTGAATAGAAGGTTCAGTTCTTTGTTGGACAGTTGGTTCAACTTCTTCTTCAGTATTAGTCCAATCTATTGAAGAATAATCATCATCACTTTCTTGTTCGACCCTTGCAACCCCATCACTTTCAAGTCTTTCAGTAGCTGGAAAGGAAGAAGAGGAACCTAACCCTAGATCTGATTTTTTTGGTTGTGCAGTTAAAGATTCCCCATGTTCATTAAAAGACTCAACCACTTGACTTAAAGATTGACTAATTTGACCTTTACTGGGACCCACATCATCCAGAATAGTGTCATCACACACATAAATATCTATTGCGTCCCCATCATGCATAAATAATGCCATGCTACAAATGTCCATGTCATTTTTCAATTCCATCAAATCACACCCTAGAGATGGAGCTGCATATGTTTTTCCTAACTTACTAATCCCAAAAGACTTAGCATAATATGCAAGTTCAGGAATTGATAAATGATCTTCATCCACATTCTCTACATATTCAGTCCTACCCCAACATATACTGGACCTACCTCACTCACCAAGATACCCCCAAATTTGAACCTTAAATTGAGGTACTTATTAGCCATAATGTCAACCTATAACCACAATAACAATCAGTATATTGTGCAATGCAAGCAACAAAATTGAAGCATAGACAATAACACCAAAACAGAAACAACAATTGGTACTTAGTATAGTAGACATATTACTCATCAACACACAATAGGCATCCCACACAATATACTTAAACAAATTAGAAAATACCCCACCATTTAACAATACCAGAAACCCTAATACTTAGAACCTTAATTTTACTAAAAAGCCTTAATTTTTTAAACTGATTATCAGAAACCTTAATGCTCATGCATGAATAAGGTGAAAAACTTCATAATAATACATTTATTAAGTGAAAATTCTAGTTGAAAACTATCAGACCTCTAATCGGAACTCAATCGGAAACTATGACGAAACCCTAGTCAAATCATGGTAAAACCTTAAACGAAAAATAGGGCAAAATATGAATGAAAAAGTAAAATAAACAGACAACAATACATCAAGCCTTCATGAAATCGAGTGGATAATCACTTACTTGTTAGCAATTTCAGACAAGATCCAAAGAAAATCGACCAATCGACACCAATCGATCAAACACTTCACGAAATCTAGCAAGCCTTTACTCCAGAACTGCAACTAGCCCAAATCTACTTGTTACTTCGTCGATTACACTTGCCAAATCTACTCGTGAGAGGTTTAGAGAAAAGCAAAGAGGTTTAGAACAATGCGGAGAAGCTTCTTTGAGAAGTTTTAATCGATGTGAATTATGAAGGTTTTAAATTTGGTCCCAAAATTTTAATTATCTAGGTGGCAAAATATTTATCTAGGTGTCGTGCGCGTGTAGACACGGTCGTAGTGATCGGTCAGAAAAGGTGTACGTGTTGGATGAATAAACAAGTTCAGGAGGGTAATTGAAACGAAATAAAGTTTAGGTGTACATTGAATAAAAAACTTCAAGTTCAGGGGAGTAATGACTACTTTTGCCGTTTCTTAATGATAAGAGGGAGTTGGTTGGATGGTAAGCACCCCTCACTTTCAACCCAAAGGTTGCGAGTTCGAGTCACCAAGGGAGCAAAAGGGGTAAGAGTTGGGTTGCGAGTTCGAGTCACCAAGGGAGCAAAAGGGGTAAGAGTTGGGTTGCTAATTCGAGTCACCAAGGGAGCAAAAGAGGTGGGAGCTCCTAGGAAGGGTAAAAAAAAAGGTAAAAACCATTTCAAAAGAATAAATAGTTAAAGTACTAAAATCATATTTAAGGGGTTACGAATTACCACAAATTAATTTTAAAAACCACCATAAATTGCAAATTTATTTTGTGGCGGACATAATGCAGATTCTATTAAACCATCACAAATATGCTTGTGGCATAGGTAATTGTGGGAGTTTCTAAAACCGCCTCAATTGATTTTGTGTGGGTTAAAAACTCCCATAATTCGATAAAAAACCTCCACAAAATGATCCTTTTTTTTTAGTGTATTAGCCTTATTCATATTTGTTACCATATGACATTATTACTATTTATATCATTTGTATTGCTTTTGTACCAATTGTCATATTTTATTCATTGACGTATTTCTTTGTTTTTGTTACAATAAGTTGTAGTTTCACATTCGCACGGTAGTAGTTTGGTGTTCTATTTGTATGCACTTGTTAGTCTTTCCCTCATAAGTTAGTTTTTGAGGTTGAGTTAGATTCATGTACCATATCTATACATGGTATCAGAGCAACATCTATCACTATTTAGACTCTCGATTTATGCTCCTGTTGAGCTTCGGCGTGCATGTGATATTAGAGTAAGTTAAAGTCCCACATTAATTAAGAAATGAACTAGTGCCTAGTGATTTGCTTACATAGACTTGAACAATTCCCTTCTTGTAAGGATCGTGATCCGGTTACTCGACATAGACACGGTGTCGATAAAGAGTTGGCTTAAATGACTTTGTCATGGGCCAAGGTACGGGTGAAATCAATCATGTACAATATGGGCGAAGTATGTTAGCATCACTTAGTGATTTCAAATACTGTTAGTCAGGTAGTGTCATTGCATGAAATGGATGTTGACAAGGCAACGTGCCATGGCATGGCATGGACGCTAACCGACATCGATTGTGGGCAGATTTGACATGGGGAAAACACACGGTCTGGTCAAGTGCGAAAAAATCGAGCTGAGCTAAATTAAAGCATTGTAAAATATGAATGAAACGCAATAAAAAAACAATGAATGACACGAGTGAATAAAAAGTTAGCATGACCAAGACAAACGTAGGCAAGACAGCGAAAGAGCGTTGACAATTGCACATACATGAAAAATGGGCGGATGAATTCGGGTGGACTTTGATGAGGCAATGACTATACAATGTTTAGACATTGCATTAACACCAAAAATGTGGAGGAAAATGGCAGCAAAGAGCCGAAATTCAGTCAGCCAAGATCACATGCCAAACACATGTGACAGTTACCTTTTTGTAACGCTTGTGTCTAGATTCATTGTAACTTGTATTTTCTTTTTGAATTCGAAATTTGAAATGCCTTATCAGTTTGGGGGTGTCAACTGAAATTTAATTTAGTGTGCTGATGGTTTGATAAGTGTTAGACATGTGTCACAACACTATACATTGTAAACACACAAGGCTGTCACATGGTCTACAAATGTGCAACCTTGGTGTTGAATGAAACTAGGAAGTGAAAAAGGAAGGATTAAGTCTGGAATTTCACCAAGATACATAGAAAAAATGTGAGGGTTTTAAATAGTGTCAAAGACAACAATCGTTTTGTGATTGTGCCTAAGTCGAAGTTGAAATTGAAATTGAAGTTGAAGTTGTTGTTCTAACGAGTGAGGTCCTTTGTATTGTTTTGATTATTAATATAAAGGTTTTGCCTTTATTTCATGTGTGCATTTCATTGTTAAAGATCGAAAAATAATCTAAGGCAAAACAGAAAACGTTAAACAAAATAGGCTGCGAATAGACTGAGTTAAGTGTGGGACTTGACTGCCGCACAATGGGCTAACCTCTTGCACTGAATTGGGGAGAAGTAGTTTGGCCGTGTGACACACCCCGTGAGCAACATAAAGAGTGCATGTACTTTATGCGTCATGCATTACGTTTGTGAGATTCATATATTGTTATTCTTGTATCATAACTTTTAGAGAGAAGTGTTGAAAACACATTTCTAAATTTAGTAGAAATTATTAATTTCGCTCTTAAACTATTGAAATTTTTTAAAAAACATCATCTACTTGTCTAATTAAACTTAGATATACACAAATAATATTCCACAAACTTGGATTTTTTTTTTCCTTTTAAGAATAGCGTGAAGGAACACGTGATATTGTTGGATGACACAAGCCGGTCGACGACTTCTTTTTTTGTTTTTGTGTGCAAAGAATCAAAATGCGAATGGAGTCCAACGCAACCAACCAAGGGTCATACACCGCTTTTCTCGTTTTCTTCTTCTTTTCTTCATCTGTCCCCTCCCCACCGCAATAGCGCTGCTTGCATTTCTTACCTAATTTATCACACACAAAAAAGGAAGAATCATATACAGAGGTCAAGAAACTTGTACAGTTTTCTATTTGGGAGAGAGAGAGAGAAAGAAGATCTTGGGTTACCTAAATCTCATGGAACAACTTGTCAACTTCATTATTCGACCCCCAAGGTATGAATTGATAAACCCTTTTCGAGTCGACCAGTTTTTTTGTTTATTGCAATTGATATGATGTGTAGATATGTTTGTTTTTGTGTTCCTGTTTGTAAAGTTCGAATCTTTTTCCCAAATTCTGATGTGGGTTAGTTCGAATTCGATGTGGGGTTTTTCTCTTATGGCATTTGCAGATGTGGGGCTCTTCTTTTGTTATGGTTCTATTTATTGTGCTACTGATTTAGGTTTGTTGATCTTAGGAGTTATTATTTTGTACTTCATGATTTAAATGGGTAGGTGTAAACCAATGAATTGTGGATTTCCTTCAGAAGTTTGGAAGTTCTGGCAAGGTCATTAGTTTGTCTTTATTTTAGGGTGTGATGTTCTTTGGACATTTGAAAATGAAGTGTTCTCATCCAGGAAATGAAAATTCTGCAGTAATTTAGGGAAATTTGCAAAATGTTTGCCTTTCCTCTTTATCTTACATTGGATAGTGCATGTTTTGATTGGAACCTTTATCGGAACTAATGACTGTGTGTGTAAGGTATGTTTCTGTAGTTTGGACTTTGGAGGTGTCTCTTAATATTGCTTTTCTTGAGAGAGTAAACTTAAAAAAGCTACATTTCGTGTTATTTATGAAATGCAAACATGTTGGGTAGGTGATGAGGACTATATATTTAGTAAATTATATCCATCTCATATAGTTTGAATCCTCTTTTCGTTTTTACGAAATTTCTCTGTGAAATTTTGTATCTCTTCCACTTGCCAATTTTCTGTATTAATGGATGACTTCTGGCCCTAAGAATCTAAAAGAGGAGATATTTCTTAAGACTTAAGGTTCTGATTCATCCATGTGGTACACGATAAAACTAACTTTGGAAAGGATATTTCCAGAAATAATCTGGAGAAATTTTTGCTTGTTATGCACTGGGAGTCAGAAAGGCGCTTGAAGCAGCGAGATATCTGTTTCTACGCAAGATAATTGAGGTTACTACCATCAGTTATCTGT
Source organism: Solanum lycopersicoides (assembly GCA_022817965.1). NCBI lineage: Eukaryota > Viridiplantae > Streptophyta > Magnoliopsida > Solanales > Solanaceae > Solanum > Solanum lycopersicoides. The sequence goes on from CM040618.1 coordinate 109,144,100, forward strand.
CAGAAGCAAAAAGTTTTTTTGATTTCCTTACAACATAATATGTCTTGACAACTTATGTATACCTATATTCTTCTTCCAATCTCTTGAACTATAACAGATGTAAATCTGAAACTAAAGACCTTACTTCCTGTGGATTGCAGGGCTGAGTATGACCCTAAAAATGATCTGCTTGATGAAGAATTCATGCTTAAAGGGAAATGGTACCAAAGGAAGGATCTGGAGGTGAGTACATTGGTAATTAATATCCTATTGTTTTCAATAAAATTTAGGTCTCTGAATCACTTCAATGTTTTATGTACTCATAAATAGACTCTGTTTCTTTACCCTTGTTCACGCGTGTCTTCATTTGACATTGTCTTTGTTAGCAACCAAGTAATGAATTGGAGAACTTATATGAGACAGTCGATGTTGGACAACCAGAAACTGATCTAGGAGTATATTTACAACCTATCAAGTAGGTTGAAAGTGTATCACGTGAAGACACATCTAGTATTCTATGGGAGTGAATGAAAATGAACCAAGTAGAGACACCTAATATTCTATGGGAGCAAAAGAAAGAATTATAGTCAGCTAATCAATTCTCAGGCCAATGTGTATTCAAATATAAACTGTTTGTTCATAAGATAACAAATGCAAGCAAAAATAATAGCTGACACTTTTACTTTGTTAATTTGACCATCTGAGAGAAAAATCTGTATGATTGTTTTGTAGTATCAATATCTTAGGAAATGTGTTAAATCCCTTTGCTCTTTATAATTAGGGTGTAGAAACTTACTTTTTATCTTTCACTTCAAAATAATAATAATTTAGGGTGTAGAAACACTGAACATATAAGAGGCATCTTATTATCTAGCCTCCGCTAGAATGATGTATTGAGAAGCAACAAGAGAATTGTTATAAGTAATTCCCATTGAGGAACACACGTTATGGAGAAAATTCATAGCAGAGAAATGCTGTTTGCAGCTGGGGAATGGAGGATCAACCAAATCATGATGCCAAATTTAACTGTCTTATGGAAATATGTAATGAAGGATTGGGAGACTTCTACTGAAACATCTAGTGTGAAGTTTGTAAGGGGGCAAGACTTAACTTTTGGAAACACAGATTGTCTGATGACTTCCTTATGTGGCACTCTCATACTAATCTTCTGCATATCGTGCCACGCGGAGAAAGTACAATACGAGACCTTAGATTCTGAAGAATTTGCTAGAATGGGTAGAAAGAGGAGCTTAATGAACTTTGGTTCAATTTTTAATGTAAAAAAAAAAAATTTAATTCAATTTTCTTTGTAAAAATAGAGGACCTTAGATTCTGAAGAATTTGCTAGAATGGGGATAAAGAGGAGCTTAATGAACTTTGGTTCAATAAAAAAAACAAAAAAACTTTAATTCAATTTTCTTTCTAAAAATAGAGGACCTTAATGAACTGTTCAAGTCTTATATATAAGCAAAAGATTTCCCCTATGTAAAGAAATAGTAGGCATAGACTGAACCAATTAGGGGCAAATTCACAGGTGAAATTTTATTTACTTGTGGCTGTTGAGAAGGGATGAAGATACTTCCCTTATTCATCTTTGTGGATCTCCAAAACTCCCTGAAAAGTTTGCTCTTTTTCATGAATAATTGCTTGAGGAGCAATTCTGAGCATTGAACATAAGAAGAAGAAACATCCTCTGCATAATTTGGTGCTTAATGCATATAAGGACCCACGAGAAGAAGTAAATAATTTGTTACCCCATTGCTCCATAGCATATTGGTTATGGTGTGCCATATGGAACATGTCTTGAGTGGGATGGGTGAGGCCAATAATGCAAAAACTGTCAGCGAACATTAGCAGGATATAACTGTGAGAGATAGCTCCATTCCTGATCACTAGGACTCTATGGAAATAGAGAGTCATAACTCATAAGTGCATTTAAAGAAATGGACATTGGGCCCAACTCAACCCCTAAAGCTAGATCATGGGGGGAGGATTGCCCAAGACCATGTAAGGAGGCCAGGACCAATCTCACCAATGAGGGACTACCAACAATATTGTCTTTCTATCTTTCTGCTGCAACCTGATCTTTGTAAATGGTGTAGATTCCAGTTAGCAATCGCAGAGATTTGCACAATCTGTAACTTTTAAAGCATTATCTTAGTGTTGTTTATTTTTTCTATAAAATTTACCTTTATCATAAAAATGTCTTCGGATGAAGATTCTCCACCTTTTTGGAAATCTGATGTGCTAGATTTTTCTTTTCAATCACTAAAATAACTTATCTTGTAACTCAAGAAGTCACTCCACAAGGTGTTAGATGGATACCTTAGATTGGAAAAAACCGTAGAGCTTTAGAAGGCAAAGTCAATCTTGCAACTTTGTACTACTGCACTGGCATTTTCGTTATTTGAGTATAACACCACTACTTGTATAGATGATTAGGTGGAGTTTGTAGAAGTTAGAAAGAACTTTAATGTAGAACTCAGTTTTGTCAAAGGCTCATTTGAGGCACACTTAAACCTTGAAGCTCAGGGAGGGCTCTTCGCGTCGCTTCTATCTTGAATTGAGTTCTATCTTGAATTGAGTACCATATTAATTGTTAAGGAAAACATTATGAATGAATTTGTTACCTTAATGAAGTTCTGTACCAGAATCCTAACATTGTATTAGTACGGGAAAAGGGTTAAAAATGCCCTTAACATATCTCAAATGGTTCAAATAGCCCTCCTTTCATCTTTTGGTTTAAAAATGCCCTCAACATTTTTTTAAGGTTTAAAATTGCCCTTTGTTAACAGCCCAATGACATGGCAAATGTGAATTTTCTTTACCCATTCCAAAATATATGACCTACTTAGTGTAGAAACCCATTTTAAAAAACCTGACCCGATAGGCCAATCGTTTTTGGGTCTTTTGTTCCCATTAGTTCTAGTTCTCTTCTTTCTTCCTACCTCCTTCAACTCTTCTTCTTTCTCCATTTCTCTAGTTTATTTCAGGAAGAAAAAGATGGAAGAACAATAATGTTTGGAACAATGAATTTCCTCTCTACAACAAGATTTGTCGAGTTGATGTTTTTGCATATGACTGGACAATCAACGACTGAACTACAAATTTGATTACCACTTGTATTTCTATAAATAACGGACTGAGATTCTGCAAGTTCTCTAGTTTTATTCTAAGCAAGTTTTTGAATTCAATTTGTTTGGCATATATTGAAGAAGCTATCTTGAAACTTTAGTCGTTTATAATTCAAATTCCTCATTAGAAACTCAATACAAAACTGAAAACAGAGTAGTGAATGATAATGCTTAACATTTATTCGATTTAGAATACAAGGTAGTCTGCAGAAATTTCTATAATTAGTTGTTCAAGTAAATTACAAGAACCCTAAAAATCTGTTATGAACTAACATCTTATAATCTAGTAGATAGTTTTGTTAGTATCAACTTTGTGCTTCTTATGATAGTAAATTTTCCAATAGTGATTTATGATAAACAAGAGTAGGGTACTGTCATTAGAGGTGAAAGTTGATTACAATCATCTTGGACAAATAATTCTTAGGATTAAAATTCATACAGTAACTCTTAACGGATAGTGCATTAAAAAAGAAAGCAATTAACAGGAAATTTATGAATTAGTAATTCTTTCGGGGGATTAGTATGCAGTGACAATGGAAATATCAAGAAGAAGAAATGGGTCGGGTCGTTAAGGTGGACTTTACAAATTAGGTGAACCAATAAAATGAAGTCATTTATCTAATTAAATGACTCATCATTTGCCATGTCAGTGGGCTGTTTTAAAAGGGCAATTTTAAACCTCAAAAGAACATTGAGGGCATTTTAAAACCAAAAGGTGGAAGGAGGGCATGTTTGAACTATTTGAGATACGTTAAGGGCATTTGTAACCCTTTTCGCTTACTACAGAGTTCTATGATTCTTTCTTATATTGAAGTCAAGAGCCCTCAATGTATATATGTGCATGGTTTTATGACAAGTAGAGTTTTTTAGAAAATCAGCCAACCGTAAGTTAAGTTTAAGAGTTTTTTCCTTTTAACTGTTTTTTTTTCTTTTGGCAGTTGAAAGTTTGACATTTATTATGACCACTTTTAGACAAGATCAGACTTTTCTACTTCCCTATAGCCAATAATGAAAGAATTATTTTTCTCAAAGAACATTAGGTGACTTTTTCCCATCTGCCTAAGTTTTGGTGAGCAGTGTAACCCGTACCTATGCTAGGTACCTAGTGAACTGGTCGAGGTGCACAAAATCTAGCTCGAATACCACCTTCATAAAAAAAAAGTGAAAGCTTTTTTCCTTAAAATGATTTTGTAGTCTCTCTACTTATTTGTTATGTAGACTCCGGCGATTTGTATGGTTACCTAATACAAAAGCAATATGCTTTTACTACTGTTACTGGACCAAGCTCGTGAAATGGACTGCTGTAAGACTTGAGCTCATAACCTCTATAGGGGCTCTATCATGATGAATTGTGTGACTACCATATCGGAGCGTTTAAGATGATGCAGAATTTTTCTTTCTTATTACATACTCTTCAGATCATTGCTAGTCTTCTTGACCAGTTTACCTAATGCTTGACTTTCGAGTTTTTATCTGGTCATTTTAGATTTAAGGGCCTTGCTTTTTTGCAGGTTAAAAATAGTAGGGATGATGTTCTTAAATGTAGCCATTATATGCCTCTTATTCGTCCAGAAGGAAAGCCGCTACCTTGTGTGATATACTGTCATGGGAACAGGTTAGTGAAGGTTAAGTAGCACTCTTCCCACTGTGATGCTAGAAAATTACTATACATTTCCTCTCATGCAGCAAGTATATGGAGTAGTTTTATTATTTTAATACGACTCCATTAAGATTTTATTTTTTCACTAAGTTGTTTTGGATGATTCTTTGGCAGCGGGTGTAGAGCAGATGCCAGTGAAGCTGCTATTATATTATTGCCATCAAACATCACTGTTTTCACCCTCGACTTTTCTGGATCTGGACTTTCTGGAGGAGAGCACGTTACATTGGGGTGGAATGAAGTGAGTAGATGATTATTCTATTTGGGTTCAAGTGAAAAATAATGCCTTAGGTTTTGGTACCATTGTTGGCGTTGTTTATGTATTTCTTTTCCTTTTTTTTTTTTTTACAAGTCAGGGTTCTCCACACTTTTGTTTCTCCAATGTTAACAAATATGGTGGAGGCAACATAAACAGATAATTGAAGCGAATATTATTTTTTTCAAAAAAATATTAGGCTTGATTAGTTGGTTAAAATATGTTCTGCTTTATTTTCTGTTTCTCGAAAAAAAAAAAAAGTTTTACTTTGTTTTCTACTTTTGTCTTCTTTTTTGTTTGTTGCGTGTTAGTGGATTGAAGTTTGTTGTCCCTTTCTTTCAGTGATTATTCATCGTTTGTCCAAATTATAATGCATGTTACTAATAATTTGTTCCAAGTATATATTGGATGAGTTTTTGGTAAATGTTCTTCCATGCCCTAGCTTGTGGATGTTGGAGTTGGAAATCTCTGAAGCAAAAAGAATATAGAATTTGATTGTTTAGCTGAACCTATGTTGTTATGGTGGATGTTATTTCAAATAATGCTCACGGGGATGGTGGTGATAAAGCGAGGACTATGGCTTTGAATTCTTATCTTGTATAAACTTCACCTTCTTTTTCCAAGAAAATAAAAAAACGATCCCTTATGTTTGGGTGTAGGTTCAGTCTAGTTCCTTGAATATATTCCTAGAACTTTTGGTCCTTTAAGTTTTCCAAAAGTGAGCATTTTGGTCTCCATCAAATACTTAACAAATTGTCTTTTAATTTGACGTGAACTGTGAAATGAGAAAACTCACATGTGAGGTAAAATTTCTACTATTTTTGGTCTATTTTCTAGAGTCCGGTGCTGTTTCTGAGGTGCAATGCCTAGTGCAGTTTTTGTGTGGTGATCTTGGTGCCCCCCCCCCAGTTCCCTTTAACATATAACAAACAATGTTTGTTAAAATATCTAACGGAAACCAAAAGTGCTCTCTTTTGGCAAATTGAAAGGACTTAATCTGCCCAGGAGTATATTTAAGTGACTATTTTGAACCTATCCCGAACACAAAGGACCATATTTTTGTCGTAACTATTATTATTTTTTCAAATACTTTCCTTCTTTCCCCCTTCTACTCCCTGTTATAAGCAAGAGAAGATGGAGAATATTTTTCCTACATGCTCTTACTACTTTTCTCCTCACACCCAAAGCTGGTGGTGGGATGACTGTGGAGGAGTTTTTTTTTGGGGGGGGGGAGGTGGTATGTTATTTGTGTCATAATCTTTTACTTCTACTGGGATGCTTTGTTGAGTTACTTCTTGTTGCAAACAACTGCCTGCTGCTGTTCCCTCTACTAGTAAGGTTTTTCGACACTTTTTGCCTCTTTTCTCAGAAGGACGATCTCAGAGCTGTGGTTGAATATCTGCGGACAGATGGCAATGTTTCTTTGATTGGCTTGTGGGGCCGTTCAATGGGTGCTGTTACTAGGTAATAATTTCCTTGCTTTTACGTTGATCATGCTGCCTCATGTGCACTGCTTTGCTTTTAGATTCTTTGCAGCAGGGATGGCTATAGAGTACAACAGGTGGATCATCAGTGTGTTATTGGTGCTCCAGTGGCAGGAGTTGATGTGCCACTTTTCTTTTGTTTTTTTGAATGGACTACAGAAAAATGTTGCTACTTTTTATTGGATTACGACAGAACATTGTGTTGTGGACATAATAACTTTTGTTTTGATGGTCAAGTGGCCATATAACGTCTTAAAGAGGGACTGGTATCTTGTAGCAGACCCTAGGTGAAGGGGTTAACTCGCCAGATTGAGTTGAAGAGAGTATTTAAATTTTTTAATGAGCTGTAGCAGTGAGCATGGAGTTAGCATCTTGATCTGGCAAGCATAATATCTTATTATGAAGTTAAGGATTAGGAAAAGTATCTGGATCCTTACTCATTGAATAACCTGCTGGTCATCCGAATTGTTGAACAACCAGGGAAATATAAGGCTTGGAGTTGCTTTCCTGAATTTTAATTTCTTGAACTAATATGAGACACTGGTGGAGTTTTTTTATGTTGCAGTAGTACTGGATGTTGCGACCAGATGGCCCAGAAGGAAAGTGTCACATTTTTAGATATCCAACATCCAACAATTGAAGGCATACCAAATCCACAATAGGGGAGAACATTGTTTAGTTGTAGTTCTTTGACATCCATAACAGGCCATTCTGGTATATGATTACTTTGACCAGAAGTTTGTGCTCCTAGTAAGATGTATTTAAATTCTAAATGTCTTGTTCTATGATGTGGTCAGGTTTAGGGAGCCAAACCTGTGCTCATAGGTCTTAGCAGTGTTATCAAAGTCGAAAAGCGCAAAATAGCTCTAAGGTATGTGGGGGCTTTAAGTGCAAAGTGCAAATAAAGCGTGGCTTTAATGAAAAAAGGCGCAAAGGGAGAAAAAAAAATACAAATGTATATGTTTAGTCGAAGAGTAATAATTACAAAATGACAAATAGAAAAAAATTATGACAAAGTGAAACATCAATTGTTTGGTGTCACTTCTTCATAAGAGGCTTATTGGCAAGGGAAAGTTTGTCTTAGAACCTTGATGACGACATTGAAGCGCGTATAAAGCGAGGCGAAGAGCTCAACACGTTTGAGCCTCGCTTCAGGGCTTAAGCGCGCCTTTGACAACACTAGGTCTTAGGCATTCACAACCTTAGTCATAGGTGCATTATGAGTCAAGTTAATGGTTGAGACGTGAAACATGTCAAATCTCCCAAAACATATTTTATAAATGTGTTTTAGGATCACATAATTTGTATTACTAAAACATTTAGCATGTCGCAAAACATACTTAAATTCAATATTTTAGGATCAGAAATTTGTATTACACTACTATTCATCACACCATTCATGTTGCCTTTAGCTCAAGAAAGGTTTGGTTGGCCGAACGTAGTAGTTGTCAACCATAACAGGTGAATCGTCAAAATTGGTCTTGATATGCAAAATTCTCATTAGATGAGAATTTTATTTTTGATTAGGTATATCAAGAGAAGATGGGATGCTTTGTGCGCAAGATTGTCTTCAGTTGGAAAGTGTTAATATTACTTTGGATAAAGGTTTTCTTTTTCTGGATAGCTAACACATGGGGTAATCAGTTTGTCTTGATATCAGAGTGCATGTGCATGCAACCTCTCTACCTCTTTGTTTTCTGTATTATCTATCTATACCTATAACATTGTGCTTCAGTGGCAGCAGTATTGAAGTGACAGACTTAAATATCGATTTTGCAGCCTCATGTACGGTGCTGAGGATCCATCCATTGCTGGAATGGTTTTAGACAGTCCCTTCTCCGATTTGGTTGATTTGATGACGGAACTTGTAGACACTTACAAAATACGGCTGCCCAAGTTCACCGTAATGTTTTATAGTTGAAATCTCTGTTGCAGATTGAAATTTACTTTGTGTTCTTTTCTTGGTTATTCTCAAATTTTCTCTTTGCAACTAAAGGAGTGTGGCCTTCTTTTCTTCTTTCTCCTAATTCATCACTCTTTCTAAACATTCTCCTTTTGTGTTATTTTTAGGTGAAATTTGCAATCCAATATATGCGCAGAGCAGTTTTAAAAAAGGCAAAGTTTGACATAGCTGAGTTGAACACAATTAAGGTATTTCCTTTGGGAAGTTTTTTTACGTATTGAGTTTTGATGATATAAGCTATTTCTTTTTATGTTTGAAAACGTTCAGCAATTGATAAATGAATAGTGTTCAAGTGAAGATATTGTAGGAAATTTTCCTAACCAGTTTCAGGTTTTCGTGGGGGTGCATTTTCAGAAGTGACAGTTCATTTTATTTTTAGCACAATTTTGTTTACCAGCTTTGATCTTTTCTTAACGCTAACTTTTATGTAGGTTGCAAAGTCATGCTTTGTTCCTGTTTTACTGGGTCATGGTGTTGATGATGATTTCATACAGCCCCATCATTCAGATCGTGTATTTGATGCTTACATGGTAAGTGTCTAATTTATACCTCCCCCTCTCCGGAGAAAGGAGTAAAAGGAAAGAAACGGCTAATTTTTTTCCTCTGTTCTTTTCTCTACATACCTTATGTGTTTGAATGCATTTCTAATGTTCCATTTCTTCTTGAAGTAGATGCATAGGTTTGGACAGTAGTTCCTTTGTATGCTCCTATGTATATTCTATCCGATACACTTGCATTGTTATCTGTGAAGTTGAATACACTATAGCAATATGACAATGTGTTCTCTCTTGAACATTTGTGCTGTATGAAATTGATTTGCAATGTGTTGAACATAAGATTTCAAGCAGTTCTCTTTTGTTTTTACATTACTTATCATTGTAAGCGGTATTTATTGCTGTAGTCCACATATGGCGTATGCCAGCAGTATATCCCATCTTTTTTTTTTTGTTCATTGTACTTTTAATTTTGTCAGGGAGACAAGAATATTATAAAATTTGAGGGTGATCACAACTCTCCGCGCCCACAGTTTTATTTTGATTCTATAAGTATCTTCTTCAACAATGTTTTGCAACCACCAATGGATGAAGCTGGTGCTGCATTCTTTGACATGCCACAGGATTATTTTGGCAAGGTATAGTTCTACGAATAATCATGTCATTGTTGGTTCAAGTATGAGGAACTGCTGAGTTAGTCTCATAAAACTCAATGGATTTGTATTCTAAATTATTTCCAGGGCAGTTGGAGTACAGTCCATGAACTGGACTATATGGATGATGTCCATGATGGTATTACTCTTCCGTTCTCTTTAATTTGCCGCAGGTGTTTCGTTTGCTTCAGTTTCATCTTAGAAAAGGAAAAACAGGGTTCATTCTGAAGTTTCACGCCATACAACTATCGGGTGTGATACATGTTTAATTTTTATCAGTTGCAGCTGCACCAACTAGTAGCACCGAAGATGTAATAAAGCAGGTTCGCTCCAAAAGACCCATGAGTCGGATAGAGGTAACAGAAAAACCTTCCAGTTATTGCTTTGATTATTGGTAAAATAGATTGCATGAGCTCCATTAGATTATGGGAAGATACGGGTTTTTAAGAGGACAAATTCAAGCAGTGGAAAAGAAATTTATATGCGGCCACGTTTGCTTGAATTCCTTGTTCAAGTTGAAAAGGAGTATGGGTGAAAATGTGTAGTTACGGAATGCTGGAGACAGCTAAATACAGGAAAAGGATCAATTAGTCCCTTTACTATGCTAAAAGGATCAAATTTACCCTATATTGTACTATCTGTACGAAAATACCATTGCCGCTACCTAAATGATCAAACATACCCTTCCTCCGTTAGGGTTGTACAAGGGGGACACCTAATCCCATGTGGCACTTACATTTTGATGAGGTGGACAGCACGTGGTATACCACCTTAACGCTCCAACCCATTTACCCTCTTTCCTGCTTGTTCTTCCACCACTACCATGAATATGTCTCATTTGTGTGAACTTTATCTACATGTGTATTGTTAAAGAATGAAGAAAGTCCCACATCGGTGGTTAATGAGATGAGTGGACTCCTTATAAGGCTTGGGCAATCCTTCACCATTTGAGCTAGCTTTTGGGGTGTGATTTAGGCCTAAGACCTAATTTCACGCGGTTTCATAGCAGGGCCCGTCTCACCCGATGTTGGGGCCCCCCAAAATCAAAATTGCACATACACCAGATGCTAAGCATTGGACGTGAGGTGGAGTGTTAAAGAATGACAAAAGTCCCACATTGGTGGTTAATGAGATGGGTGAACTCCTTATAAGACTTGGACAATCCTCCTCCTTTTGAGCTAACTTTTGGGGTGTGAGGTAGGCCTAAAACGTAATTTCACAAGTATGAGGCCAAGGATGAAAGTCCAACTAACCTCGCTGATGAGAGAGGTTAGCTCAATGCCTAGATGTAGATTATCGTAGCAGTACGTAATTTTTCTAAATTAATTCAGTTGGAAATTTGACAATAACAATAATATGGATTTGAACAAATTAGCTGATTAAGGAAAGAAAGGATTAATCCCAAAACATGGGAGCGATGAGGAAATCCAAAAAACCGTAGGGAAGTATACAAATTAGCTATGCAGCTAAACCAAAGTGCAGAATCATTGAGCTGTGGTGAGCTTTAGTATTCTCTCTGAGTAATGAAAAATCAAATGTATCATCCTTTATAGTGAAAAGTTGAGGGTTAAGAATTTAAGATTGATTTTTCTTGTTTCTGATCAAGTAATGGACAATGAATGATATTACAGAAAGGTTGGATAGACCCTCAGGGTCAAAATATAGAAAGGTTGTTTCCGATGGACTCTTAGCTCGAAGACAACAATTCAAAGCAGTTTGCAAAGCATGACAAATAATGAGTAAGCACGGAGAACAATAAGTGAAGAAGCTATGGCAAAAATAAGGAAAGCAAGACAACATTTTCAAAAGGGATAGTTGTAACAACAAAAGTATATCATAACCTTAGTACAAGGAACAATAGATAACAATAGAAATCGAAGAACAAAATACTAAGAGAATTATACTACTACTATTGCTATTGAAAACTACGAGAAAAGTTTGTTACTAGTAGGGTTTATGTATAAATTTTAAAGGTACCAGCCAAAGGTAGTAATTTGAGCGGAAGAAAAAACAAAGAGAGAAATCAATAGAGGAAAATAGCCAAGTGGAGTGATCTTTGTTACTTTTAAAGATGTAACAAGTCGTGGTGATGAACATAGGACTCATATGGGAGGCAGTTAAGGGACCAAAGTGCGACCAACATGTTGAAGCACTCCTTATGATAGCCACACGATTGGATGGTATTAATGTCACCATAGTTGATTAAGGAGGGAATATGTTTTTCATTTGATGTGTGGTGAGTTCATACTTGGTGAAGAAGTTGGAACTTACAATGCATCAAACACACTTTCTTATAAGTAGTGTTATGAAAAGCGAGGAAAAGCGTGCTTAAAGTGCGAGGCGAGGCGAAGCTCATCCCCTACGCTTTTAATTCCTGAAGCGAGGACATTGAAAAAGCGCTCGCTTCTACTATAGAAGCGAGAAACGCAAGAAAAGCGGAAGCGTGAAAAAGTGCTAATTTTAGGGTTTCTTAAAAAATTTGTAAGTTTTTTTTTTTAATTTCTAAAATCCTTACGCGACTTCACATACCTTTTTCGCGACTTCAAATTTATTTTTTGGACTGCTGCTATAAGTTCTCTTCTTCTCTTCTTTGCGACTGCTTTGCGCCTTTTTTTTTCCAATTTTTGGTTGCTGCCACTGCTGTAAGTTTTCTTCTTCTCTTCTTCTCTGGGAGGTTGATGCGACTGATTCTTTTGTGATTTAATTATGTTTTTGTTTATATGTTACGACTTATGAGGATTATTGACTATCTATTTACTTTTAATCTAAGAATATATTACCTCCATTCAATTATTTAATATTTTTTTATTTTTCTACTAAATATCGCTTTACTAAAAAAAAGCGCGTGCTTTTTTCTGCTTCTCGCTTCCCAAAACACTGCTTAAAAGCAGAAATGGTTGAATGATTTTGATGAGCTTATGCTTACTAAGCAATGCATTTCTTTCACCATTGTGAGATATTATGATAATGTTTTTTTGTGATGTTATTCCAATGCAAAATTGTCATATCATGCTTGGGTGTCCATGACAGTTTAATAGGAATGCATCTCATGATAGGAGAAAGAATAGAGTTTCTCTTGAGCTAAATAGGAGAAAATATAAGCTCACATTTTCAACTCCATCACAAGTTTATGAAGATCATAAATGTTTCGAGGAAACAATGAATTTTTTTTAGAGAAGAATGAATGGAGTAAGGGAGTGCATGTTGACATCCTAAGAGCAAAAAAATGAGAGTATCTGTTGTATGAAGAGAATGTGATGTCAAGTGTAATAAACGAGGAGGATCATAAGATAGGAAAAAAGGGAGGGATGATCGTGAGATTGAGAAAGAAAAAGAAGTGATGTTATTTTTTATTCTAGATCTGACATTCTTACTTTTTCTAGTTATTTTAACTTTCTTACTCATGGAAAGGTTTTGTATTGAAGAACCATCATTGGATGAACTTAATCTTAAAGTGGTCGAAACTACATGCTAAGTGCATGTTAGTGGGAAAGATAAAGATGAAAAAATTATTATGGTGTTGTCCAAGGTAAAACTCATGACAAGAAGTCCAACTAGGCAGTTGTGGATCTAGGGATAACGAGGTGATGTTGTTCCTTTGCTCTCTAAGACAGTACAATGAGCTGCACATGGAGTCCAATAAATGTGCGACAACTCTCTCTTCAACATTTTCTCTTGAATTATTTATAACAATTTGAATAACATTTTTTGCCCCAATCTTCTCTTTAGTGTCTTGAAACAAGGAGAACATTTTGATAGAATCAGTAGATGAATTGCTTGCATCAATAGATTCGAGCAATACACTTCCTTTTGGAGAATCCACCATCACATTGATGTCATTTTTTTGGTTCTTGCCGTCCACTTATTCATCACAATGGAACTTCCAAACTTGATCGATTCGACATGATTATCCTACACATGTTTTCTCTCTCTCTTTCACTTGAGTTTGATAGATAAGGACCTCTTAAGTTCATGAGAAGTAGGGCTTTCATTCCAAATGGTCTACGATCTCATTGAAGGCTCCCAAAAGTGTTGGTATGATCGACAAATTGAAGGAGAGACCTGCATTATTCACCCACCATGAAAAAGATGCAATTGCACGATCACTCAAAATATCCATGTCAACAATCATGTAAACTTTAAAAAAAAAAATAATTATTTTTCCCTACATTTTCTCCTTGGAAATTGGAATAATGTTGTTCATGCTCTTAAAATTGAAACAAAGCCTCCCTTAAATGTTTGTGAGGGACACCCTTTCCATCAAACATGTCAAAGTTTGGTGGCTTGTATCCCATATCAATGTCTGGATGGTGCATAAGTCATCACAATCAAGGCTCTTCGTTCCCTTAGTGACTTTAACGCCTTTCTTAGACCATGAAGTTGGGCGTCTGTCGATGCATCTTCTCTTAATCGAGCATCTTTCTCCATTTCTACATATTGATTGACCTCATGTAGGACATTGACCACAGCTGGCGTTGTGAAGGTAGGAACTCCAATGGCGTATACACGTGGAACAAATGGCTTGTAGGGGGCGACTATGTTTCCCCAAATATATGTTGCATTGCTGCAGGTCTTGAGTAGAAAGGTCAGGAAAGTCCTGACTGCTTATGGAGAAGCTGGTGTGGCTTGACCATGAGTAGGAGTATGCTGAGTTTGTTTAGGCAGTTTGGTAAGTTAGTAGAAGGTAAGTAAGTTTAGTTTTTGAGAAACAAATGGGCATCTTGAAAGTTAGGGAAGTGGTAGCCAAAAGTTTGGCCAAGTCTCGCACTTGACGTAGTTCCTTCTTTAGGATCTCAAGCTCTTGTGCCATGTGAGCCATTTTCTTGGCATTTTGGATATCTGAACTCTAGGGGTTCTCTATAGGTATCATTATGTTTGCAACAACATTGAATTCTTCTTTGTCAGTCATCTTCCTGTTGGATCGAAGGTTGTTTCGTGAGTCAGTCAGTTTGCAAGTCGATACAAACCAACGTTCTTTTGGGGAATAATAATGAACAAAAAGAAAGAAAGGGAACCATGTTAGTTTGGGAGATGTTGAAAGATGTAACAAATTTATAACACGTATATACGCCAAGTTGGCGACATTCAAAATGTGTCCTAATATGGAGTCTCTTTTTGCTAGAGGTAGGCCTACATTGCAATCCGTTTGATGACAAATGATCCATTTAATCACATTTTGAATTTGAAACAAAACACAACTTTCAGTCATCATAGGAGGTTTGGATCTTACAAATGAAGTTGGCGAGTAAAAGCCTAAGAAATGGAAGTACAGGGGTGGCCACAAGGCACCCAAAAAGGATTGATCATACATCTCTTTGAGGAAATATGATAAAGTATAAATGGGGAAAGATAATCTAAGGCCATGTTGAAGCATCATTGTCATCGTCATAATCACTCATATATCATAGTTAGGCTTCGAGTGGTACTTTGGAGACTCATCGAGGTTATACTCGGGGCCGTGTCTATCACTGCTCCATCTCTCGGATCGTAGATGTTGGAACTCGTTTCTGAACCTTCCTTATGGTCTTTTACATATCTTCTTTTGGGTCCTCCTTGGGATCCCTTTCTTGGTCTTCTTTTGGGTCCTCTTCAGGATCCCCTTCTGGGTCTTCTTTTGGGTCCTCTTCAGGATCCCCTTCTGGGTCTTCTTCTGAATCTTCTTCTAGGTCCTCCTCAAGATCCTCTTCTTCCTCAACCACTTGTATTAAATAGGAACTCTCTGATTGTACATGGGCATGGTGAGTTCCATGAAAGGAAGTACTTCTTCTCTAACCTTATCGACATATTGGTTGTTTGCAAACCCTATGATCTCCTATGTGCTCTTGGTTAAGCCAGTGGTTCGCCATGCGTAATACATTGGCGTGCACCATCTTTCTTCTCCTATGTTCAATGCAATCATGTAATCCCATTCTGATTGCAAGTTCCTTATCCACGCTGCTGGGATTGAGGTAAAACCATCTCCATGTAAACGCCATGGTCAACCATAGCAGTATGTCTTGGACAACTCCAAATTGTTGCAAAACGCAAAGAGGCGCATATGGTTGAATTCCTCCTAACCCGATTAACTTGATAAACTACAAGTGCCGAGTCTTGACAAACGCCAATCCCGCCATCCAAGGATATTTCCACCGGATGGAATCTTCAGTAAGGCTGGTCAAAAACGAACGCCACTTTTCCTCTCCCGTGGGCACATTCCAATGTCTGAGGCGATTCTCGTGGCTCCGGATCCTGGTATGGGCATCTATGCAGTAGTACATTTGCGGATGACACGAGAAAAATGTTCTATTGCCCAGATTTGTAAGAACAGGATGTAGCCTCCAAAGAAGTTATGCCCTCTTGTGCATTGTGATAATGACTGCCCAGATCTGTAAGAATAGGATGTAGCCTCCAAAGAATTTATGCCCTCTTGTGCATTGTGATAATGACTGAAATACCTCGGCAAGAATCATATGCACCAAGGAATGTCTTTGCGGCTCTGGAAGAGGTTCATAACTATCGGTAAAATGTCGATGTCGATGAAATGATATCTCATTGGGAAGACCATGGCTCCCAATAAGGCCATCACAAAGACCCTTGGCCTTATGTATACCTATTTTCTACGGGTGCAAGCGAATTCTTCTCAATGTTTGTCGAACCTTTTGAACATTACTTGGCTATTCTGAAGTCAAGGTTGAGAACATATCTTGTTGAAGGTTATATGATGTTTTCTTTTATTTTGTAAGAAGAGATTTAGCTGAGAGATCCATGATGCTGAGGGTTCTCGTGATGGAAAAGGAGTGGTCCGAGGCAAGAATACTTAAGGGATAGTTTCTGGTGACAGAAAGGGAAGGGAAGGGGTAGGTATCTACAGGGAGAATTCCAAGGGATAGTGGATGGGGAAAGCAGTGGTGGAGCCATGATTTTCACTAAGGGGAGTCAAAAAATAAAGAAGTATACACACGAAAAAGCCGAGAGGATTCAAAATATAGTAGACAATTTTTTTTTACCTATCTACTATATAATTTCCCAGGGGTGTTGATTGACATCCCTTTAAGCAAGGTAGCTCTGCCATGGGGGATAAGGGGGGTGAGATAATAAGGAGAGATGTCAAGGATAAAAGAGAAATTATTTATTTATTTTCAACTATGAGCTGTGCTAACCCCAGTTAATGCATCTGATTGGATTCAAGTGGTTAGGTTTCTATGTGTGTCCACGTGGTCTTACGAAACCATTCTTCTAGTAAGTTTGTGTTGCATATTAGCAGTCTGTTAAGTTAATGTAATCATTGGTGAGCACAACTTTGCCAAAAGATCAGTTCTTTGGTAATAGTCTATACTATATTTGATGTCTCATTCTTGTTTATTTAATTCTGCTCAGGTCCCTTCTGACATATCTGCTCAGGACAACCAGACTGCAGACCAGGTAATCCCACAAGTTTCAGATTTATTTTACTATGGCAATTAGGCAGCGAAAGCTTTTTTAGAATGTTATATTCCTCAAATGCTCTTCCATTTCATCATTCACTTGAAATATCACACTCTAAACTCTAACAGGAATAGTTTGTCTGCTTTTAAGAATTTATGGAAATTTCATGTTTCTTGGCAAGTTGGCCTCCAATAGAATATAATTGATAAAAGATGCCCTTGTTACTTTTCCGGGTTTGAAATGTTAGTATGGTTTGGCAAAAGTAAATTGTATTGCTGTATAACTAATTCATACTTTTTTTCTTCTTTAGGAAGAAGGTACTGGAACCTACTCTGCCCCATCATCTTCAAAAATGATCAGCTTTGAACTTTCCAATGGTGATCCATTTTGTCCCAATGTTCCTGCATCAATAGATGATGATGACTATGTGGAATACCCACTTGATAATATGGCAGATTTTCCAAGTAATGTAGATGAAGAAGAAAGGGTAAGTATGTTGAATTTTACAGAATTGCATCACTTTAGTATTGGCTTCAGTGTTCTTCCTCAGCGTTTGACATTTTGACTGGTGAAAAAAAATCAGATGTTAATGAAAGCAGTACTCGAGTCTTTAAAGGACCTGGAGGTTAAACCTCCTCCCGCCGAACAAGCATCCTCAGATGCTGTCATAGAACTTCCTCAACCCCTGCAGGATGCTAGAGAGGAGTTGTCTACTGCAAAGCAATGTACCCCCTCAAAAGAAATTAGTGCTAGTGCCATAGTTTTTAATGAGCAAGATTCAGACGCCAAAGTCCAAGTTCCAGATACTAAAAAAGTATCAGTAACTCCAGCTAATAGTACTTCATCAGCGAAAGAAGTAGAATGCAATGGAACTTCTCATCGTGAGAAGTCTGTCAGCAATCAAAGTTCGTCCAGTGTTGACACGGTTGATGGTACTAAAGCTACTGTGACTGTTGTAAAGAACCCAACAAGTAATGTCATGGATGGTTTGTGGCGTCGTTGGGATCTCAACTTCTTCAAGAACAAATAATGATTTGAAAGATTGACTTTTTACAAAGATACATTTGGAAAGGATTACGGTTAGCAGAAAAAGTTATAGTGGTTATACAAATTTGCTGTTTGTTGGATGTACATTTTTGGGGGGAGTAAATATTTGTTCTTTCTGTCAGGAGTGATGAGAAAGTTGGGGCAGGTGGTTCTGGGAATTGAAGGGGGGTTGGGTTCGTTTGTCACTAGTTTGCATAGGTCTTCCTTCTTTGAGTACAAGGAATCAACTATGTATTTACACCCCTGTTAAGTAATTAGGCCCATTGTTTGTTGTAAATTATGGACTGAGCAGAATGTGTTTTGTATATGTACAGGTGATTTGCACAATTTTTCTCGACAAAATTGGAAATCGGTAGCGCTGTCAAGTTTTTCTGCTTCATTCCTTTTTAAAGTATTGTATGCCAAATGAAACAACTTTGAATCATTCAATATGAAACATTGTTTTCTCTTTTTGAGGTGTCTGAGATCCTGTCAATGATGGTTTTATTTGTTTGAAGTCTTATTTCGATTTGCAGGTAAGCAATGCTCATCATAATTTAGAAACAACTTTGTTATAAGTCCTGAGACACTGGTACACAAGTTTTGTTGCAACTTTGGAACAATTTGTTCAAAAGTCTCAACAGAACACTCTAATATCTGCTTTAAATTGATCCAAATCAACTCTAAATGATTCCAAATTTGATACTGAACCTTCTAATATCAATCCAAACCAAGTACGTTTCAAATCTAATGAATGTTTGTATTCCTTGAAGCAATAAATTAGTATTACATTGGAAAACAGGGAAATTGTTGTAAAATCACGAAATAATATCTCTTAATGTCTTATGTTACAAGTTGTATACATAATTATTAAGTTATAGAAAAAGAATGATCTACCATATACATCAGTATGTACAACATTATTGCCTTCCATTGGTATACATCATTGATGCAAGAATAGTTGAAGCTTCTACAATTCTTTTTCACCAGCCAACAACTTCATTGCAGTATCCACCAGTGAGTGGATTGTCACGCCGTGTCGATTCATTCCAACTGTTCCTGAGAAAACATTAAAGCTCTCTAGCTCTGATGTTGTCTCTATGATGTACTCGAGCTCCGTCTCCATTCCCAGATTTCCCAACACTTGAATGTTTGTTCTTTTATCCCTCATCATCCAGATTGACAACTCTATGACAAACCTCCTAATTCTTGGAACTTTTATTGAGGGATGTTGATGCTTCTTAAGAATCTCAACAAGTTTTGCAGCCAATTCAGCTTCTTGAATTTTCGCGCTCTGGAACATGATGATTGAATCCTCTGGTGTTATAAACTTGAATATATGCGCGCCTAGTCCCATCATTACTTCTTGTAACTTGTGTTCCTCTGTCATGATTGCTTTGAGTACCTGAAATGGTTATAAGTTTATGTTTGTTTGTGGTTTGAGAAATTCGATTAAGTAGGAACTGAATGAATAAGTTATTGTGGTACTTACAGTTGGTCCTGCAGAAGCAAGTTCCCTCAATTCTTCAATGTAACCTTCTCCACTGTAGACGCACAAGTTTCTCAGGATTCTTGCTGCATTTATTCGAAGCAATNATATATTTAGTGTTTGATGTGATACACTCGTTCAATATATGTACACCAAATTAGTTAGATAAAAGTGCATAAGCCAATATAAAACACCAATTTGGGTAAATATTTAATTTAGAAGATGTTTTCATTTCGTCTAATTGCTTGTACTTATTTAAAAGAATATAATATGCATTCGTTAAATATATGCGTTTTAATTAAGTTTTTTATTTTTTTATTAAATAAGGAGTTAAGAATCATAAGCACATCTAGATTATTTTTATTTTGAATCTCTTCTAATATGACTGAAATTGAATTTCTTCAAAATTTTTAGATCATGGAGAGATTCTTGAAAAAAATCTAGAATAGTTTGGAATTTTTTAAAAAAGAATTTAGAATATTCTAGGCTTATAGAGAATTCTAGAACGAATGCTTATTAGTAAATATATAGGGACTTGTATATCAATTATCATTTACATATTAGGTCTTATGTACGTAGTATAAATAGAGGGACATTCATTCGTAATACAACCAAGCAAGGATCAACCAAATCTTCCAAGTCTTTGAGTAAAAGTCTTACTTGAGTTTGCAAAATCATGAAAGATTCGTGAGCGAGTTTGCAAAATCATGAAAGAAACCATCCTCATTTTTACCAATGGTTTTGGTCAACTGTCAAAGACTCTATCGATAATTAATTTTTGAAGAAAATGTGTCATATGGTCACTCAATCATGGATATTTTTCTCAAATGTCGTTTGATTTTGATTATTAACTCAAAAATTACTCAACTATAAGTGTTTTATTTACAAAGTCACTCAATCTATTTAATTGATTTTTTAAATCAAATTTGTTGACATAGAATTTTTATTTCCAACCAAATTTTTTTTCAAAAAATCCTTTTAAACCATTTAATAATTCAACCGTTCGATCTGATTCGTTAAAAATATGATATTGCCCTTTTATTTGACCTTATTCCTCTAAATAATTTTTTTTATAAAAAAAAATATAGGATAAAAGGAAATCTCACAAAGTTCATGTTGTTATTGATCGTCAACCTTAGCCGTTCCAGAAAAGTTTTCGTTGAGATTTATATAGTTTTGATGATTGACAAAGAAAGATGAAACATGTCAGTCAACATGTTTTTTCATAATTTTTGCCGCATCAGGTATGTATTTTATAACGTCTCCTTGAATGATTATCATGTTAAAATCATGATATGCATAACATTTAAGCTCATCAGACTTTCAATTAGATGTGTCCCGATCAAATCACTAATGATGGATTCCTGCAAACATACAACTTTCAATCAAACTTTCTCTCATTTACCTTCTTGATTGATAGATAGTGAGGCTTGGGACTTGCTTCCTTAGATCTGTTGAATTTACTATGTCTTTATGAATTAGATTTGAAAAAATATTTGTGGTGACTTTACTTTTATTGATCTTGTTTGGAATTTTTAATTTATAACTTACGTAGAGTGAAATGACTACACTCTTCTACCTAGGGGTGGGCATTCGGTATTTCGGTTCGGTTTCGGTTTTTTTTTTTCGGTTTTTTCGGTTTTCGGTTTTTGGAAAATGTATACCGAATACCGAACCGAAATATTTCGGTTCGGTTCGGTTTTTACTGTTTCGGTTCGGTTTTTATTAATTCGGTTCGGTTTTTTATTTCGGTTTTTTAATGGGCCTGCTTAGTGGGCTTTTTCAAATTTTAAACTTTATAATTTTTTTGTTTGATTTTTCAACTTAATGGGCTAAAAAGTAAATATAGTGTAATATTTTTTTGTTTGATTTTTTAAAAGATTATTTAACATTAATAATTATTAATTAATATAATATAAATATAATATTAATTTAATATAATATTTCGGTTTAAACCGAAATACCGAATTCCAAAATAATACATACCGAAAACCGAACCGAAATACCGAAAAATACAAAAAAGTAAACCGAATACCGAACCGAAAACCGAAATACCGAAACCGAAATTTTTAAAAAATTCGGTTCGGTTCGGTATTTCGGTTTTTCGGTGTTTATGCCCACCCCTACTTCTACCACCTTTTCTTTCGGTGATATATATTTTGCATTAGCACTTTTGAAGTAGACGTTATTTACTTAATAAATACTATAAAGATAATTTTATTTGTCGATTTGATTAACAAGTAGTAACATTAAAATCATGTAATATTATTTCTTTGATATTTATGATAATATTTTTAAATTATAATTTATAATTGAATTAATAATTATAAAAAAATATAATTTTTAAAAAAAATGGGCTAGCCCGTCAAGCCAGTAGCCCACGTACGTGTGAGTTGGGCCGACCATTTTTTGGTCCACATCAAAAATGAGTTAACCCGGCCTGGCCCGTAAAATGTCAAAGCTTGTATGGGTTAGTCCCGATGGGGTGAGATAGCCCATATTGACAGCTCTAATTTTGAGGTTATATGCCCTTACCGTCATATTGCTAGGTCATGTATATCATACACGTAGCAACATTTTAAAAATTTACCTTATTTTATTTTATTTTATCTTTCACCTTCAAAATTTAAAACACATACCTGACCCTATTTAAAATATATGTAGAGTGTATTTCTGAAGAAAATCATCTCTTTTCCTATTCTCAATAATGAAGATAAAAATTCATATTATCCTTTTTCTTAAATATTGCTAAAGGTTGAGGGAGAGACAAATTTAAAAATCTTGTTCATAAAATATTAATAAAATTACGGAAAAGTGAAATGAGATGGTTGATTTATTTTATTTTTTTAAAAAAAAAAAACTATAGAAAATACATATAAGCCTAATTAATTACTCAGTATATGTTCATGCTAAAACTAATCCTACATATTCATTCACTACTAAATCATTATCTATGTGTCTTATTCCTATAACGGAGCTTGAGATTAAATGGTTGCCAACAATTATAGAAAAAAATATTATTTTCATTTAGCTAAGTCATACTCCTTCTGTTCCTAATTACTTGTTTATTTTTAAATTAACACACCTATTAAGAAAATAATAATTGACATAATAAATTTATCATTTTACCCCTATAAATTATGAATTGATTGAATTGAAAACTTAAGATTTTGAGGAAATTTTATTTTTCTTTCAAAGTAATTTATTGAAAGTATAATAGGTTAAAAAAATTTATTTTCTTTATTTGTCAAAATAGACAGATATTTAGAAATAACTAAAAAAGAAAGTTGACAAATAAGTACGGACAGATGGGATATATCTTCTTGATCGTAAACATAAAAGGACTTTCCTATTTAGTACTAAGCTATCTTCTTGGTTGCCGACAATGATATAACCTTGACGACTTCTCCATGTGATATTAAGTTATCTTTTTTTTTTTTTTTAGTAAGTAAGTATTATTAAAAATCTTTTTTATTCATCATCATATGATCAGTCACTAGTAATATCTTTTCAGTATATGATGTATACCATGTGTTTTTATAGATGATTGAATTGTGATATTTTTAAAAGTAGTGTTCTATATACCATGAGAGCATTACAATAAGCTAAGTAGTGTTCAAATGAATCCGTCTATAATGCCCTATTAATATATGATATATACTATATTGATATCATAGAGGATTTCTTGTTTTTCTTGAAGGAATAAACTGTCAATTATTTATGATATCTTTTTCGTAAATGGCATTTATTAATATGAGTAACATCAAGAAATGACGAGATTTCTTTCAAGGAATAAACTGCTATTTTATGATACCATATCAATATATAATATATACCATATATAAATACCATATGTTACAACAATACACAGTTGCTAGTGATTTAATATACTATATAGACAATTTTAATTTCTCGTCACAAATAACTTTAGATAATAAACACCTCAAAGTAAAATATAAAAAGTTAGTAGAGTTAAAGCAAATAATGATCAATTATATATAACAAAAATGTTGACCTTATTTTATCTTCTTTAAACAAACTGATCTCTTTCAAAATAAAAGGAAATAAGTAATTTATTACGTCGAATTACGAATTTACAAAAAATTAGAAAAGATCAACTTGAGTAGTTCATCGTCGAGATAGGTTTGTCAAATAGAAAAACTTTTTTTTTGTTTTTTCACTCTGTGTTTGTTGGCCAGTCTGAAACTTAACTTAATTATGAATCGCGTACTGCAAGATTCGTTCAGAGATAGTGTTCCAAATAATTTTTTTTTCATACTCAAAATCTCTTATTAAAGATGAAAAAGTCTCACCACAACACTATAATCCATGACGAAAAACTGTTTCTTCATTGTGTGAACATGGAGTAATCCATACTATTATTACTATTATTACATCAATTAATAAATTATTATTTCTATTAAAAAAAAAAATTGTAAGACATATTAGCAGTAGTTTTTTGGTTATAAATATTATGCATAAATTGTTGAAAATGGTTCTGTCTGAATACTTTTCTGATCACCTCACCTCACCTCACACCGTTTCCCATCTTTACCATATCGACAAAACCCTAATCCTCCATCTTCGTAAACCTCTTCTTCTCCATTTTTTCTCCAATTCCACCCATTGTTACCGACCCATTAAGCCAAAGGGTCGATCCGTTTCTTCAATTCCATCAATTTTCACCGATTAGATTCAATCTTTTTCCTCAATTCCACCCATTTTTTTGCCGACCCATTAGCTTAAAGATCTTCTTTTCTTTCAATTTCTACAAAAAAATCCAATCTTTCATCATATGGGTACCTTCAGGGTTCCATCGGAACCTTCAAAACCCCAAAATTCATCATCTTCTCAACCCACAACAACCACATCGACCTCTCGGATCGATACGATTAATGGGTCCCATGAATTTAAGGTTGATGGTTACGCCTTATCTAAAGGTATGGGAATCGGGAAATATGTAACTTCCGAGATTTTTACGGTGGGTGGTCATTCTTGGGCTGTTTACTTTTATCCCGATGGAAAAAGCTCAGAGGATAATGGTACCTATGTTTCTCTTTTCATCGCCCTTGCTAGTGATGCTACCGATGTTAGAGCTTTGTTTGAGCTGTCTCTTATGGATCAGAGCGGTAATGAGAGGCATAAGGTTCATACCCACTTTGGTAGGGTGCTGGAGACGGGTCCCTACACACTCAAATACCGGGGTAGCATGTGGTAATTTGTTTTGCACATTTGTATCATGTAGTTAAGTTGTTTTTTGTTTTTGTTGATATTGCTTTGGTATATAGTTACATTAGATTCATATTTCGGGGAGTAAGTTGTATGTTAATGATGATTCTTTAGTGCCGGAACAAAGCGGGTTCATGAAATGGAATGGATATAGAGGATGCTCAAGCCCCTAGTACTTGAGATTTTGAGGCATAGTTGAGTTATTCATTAATATGGATTGTGTCTGGCCCTCAAGTTGTTTGATCTGGATCATATTTTTGTATTCTAATGGATTACATCATGAGCTGTGTTGGTATGTTTACATTTTTGAATTATGTGAATTGAGTGCTAAGGTGCATAAGTTGAAGTTGAATGTTGAGGATAAGTGGTTTGTAAAATATGGAAGATTTGAATTTTATAACACTGGAGAATCATAAGGGCGTCTTCTATTTTGTTTTTATGGTTGGATGAATTTTTTGGAGTTAAGAGGTAAACCTTACTCTTGCACACAAAAATGAACTTTGTGCGATGTCTTTTTAGGTTTCCCAGCTGATTTCCGGTGCCCACTTTAGGGCCGTCTAATCCGGAGTCGCGTGATGAAGTCATTTTTAGTGCGATATTAATGAAATTTCTTCGATTATAATTAAGGTAGTCTACTTCTTGCTTTAACCTGCAATGACTTTAGTTCTTTATTTAACTATCCTTCTTATTTTTTTTGAGATTTTACCCTCACTCTGTCCAAGCTTCCTATAACCAAAATGAGCCCATGTTTTAAGATCTTACCCTATTTAGCCCCATTTTGTATATAATTTGAAATATTTAGAGGAAAAACAAGGACTCCTTAATTTGTATAATGGTTTCCATTTTTGGTGCTTAGAAACTGATTGAGAGTGATATTCATGGTTATCATTACAAATTCAAACATTGTTGGGTGCATTAAAGTGAAAAATAAGCAACTCTGGGGTTTTTGATAGTCAATTAAAGTGAAGAATAAGCAACTCAATTCAAACATCTATGCAGTATATATTTTTGCTCTTTCTCTTCCTTCCAAAGATACTCACCTTTTCCAGTGAAACATGACGCCTCGGGTATATCCATAATTAAGGCCACCTTCTCATACAGCTTCCAGAAAATGGACCTCCTAGCGTCTGTTGCTGCAATATTAGGACAAGCCACAAAATCATATTTGTCCTCTAGTCACCCTTAATGTGTTTTTGGCCTCTTATAAAAAAAGTAAAATGAGTGTCACTCAGTGTTCTTAATGGCACCCGCCATTCGCCAAAGGCGCTATGGCGAAGCGAGGCGACCATGTAACGGCATTTCTCAGTGAGGCGTGGCTAGATCAATTAGGCGACGTGAGGCAACGTAATGTCGACCTGAATGGCGGCGCCTTTTGTTTTAATTTTTTTTAAAAAGCCTTGACTTAATAATATTAGTCAAAATTAGTTTTTTTTTCCATATTTCCAGTCAGTCGACTCGCGTTTCTTCTCCTCAACCTCGCGATCTCTTCTTCTCCTTCAGTCGACTCGCGCGAAAGATATGGCCCCTTTTCTTTCTTCTTCTCTTCTTTTCTTCGTTCTTCTCTTCAGTCCTCTTCTTCTCTTATTTTCTTCTTTTCTTCTGTTCAATTTCGTGTGGAGTAAATCTTAAATTCTGATATCTGAAGTTTTGAACTGCTTGCTGTCTTCACTCTTCACTGCTTGCTGCCTTCACTACTCTTTTGTTCCCCTCTGTTCTCTTCACTGCTCCTCTGTTTTCTTTGTTCACTGTAAAATGCTGCTGAATGCTACTGCTTTCACTGTGCTGTCTATTATTTTTTTAAAAAAAATTAATTCTTCTATAGTAATTAATAGTAATTAATTTAGTATTTGTTGCAACTTGTACAATAGTGAATTCAATGGATATTTATATATGCAATTAAATATTTTTTTATTTTTGGTATTAATTGGCGCCTCGATTCAAAAAGGTGAGCGCCTCGCCGCGTGGCAAGGCAGGCCCTTGTCGCCTTTTGTCGCCTCTCGCCGTCCCAAACACTGGTTTCACTCATAGGGTTATGCATTCTGTTTGGATTTCTATTCATTGAAAGGTTTTCCTTGGTTGATGGATGCCCATCCACATGAGTTCATTGAGGTCTTAAGACATGTTTGAGGGATAGTGCTTGGCATTTGCTTCTTTGTGACGAGTGACTGGGTGGTGGTGGAAAAGATCCTACGCTTCGACCATGATTGGGATCGAGTTACAAAGAGGGGAGTTAGAAAACCAACTATTGGTTTCTGGGGCGGAGTTTTTTTTGACTGGTGATGGTTGTGATATAAAATAACACATTTGCTACACAATACTGAAAGTAATGTGTGAAAGATGTATTTAGGGAACTTCTTTTATTAGGTCACTGTCATTTTAGGTAATCTTTTTTGGGGGGGATTTTAGATCTATAGTACATGTACTCTTCTATTTCTTTTTCCATCAGTGTATATGTTAACCTTTTCCAGTTTCACGGTTGCCTTTGCAGGGGCTATAAACGCTTTTTCAGGAGAACATTACTAGAAACATCAGACTATCTTAAAGATGATTGTCTCTTGATCCAATGTACTGTTGGTGTTGTCAGATCATACAATGAAACACCAAAGACTTTCTCCCTGCCTGTTCCACCGTCAGACATTGGGCTTCATTTTGGGCAGCTCCTAGAGAGTGGAGAGGGAGCTGATATAAAGTTTGAAGTTGAAGGTGAAGTCTTTGCTGCACACAAGTTGGTTCTTGCTGCCCGCTCCCCTGTGCTTCGAGCACAACTCTTTGGTCCATTGAAAGAAGAGAACATACAGAGTATTAGAGTCGAAGAAATACAGGCTCCAGTATTCAAGGTTTGAGATCTTCTCTTTCTTTCGCATGTCTGTTGACCCTTCTGTTGTATTGTTCTTTATGAAGGAAGTATCATGCCCATTATTCCTCTATGTTATTCCAAGTGTTTGTGTTCAAATCTAAAAACGAGAAAATGCTGGTAAATACACATGTCATGGCCGTACAACTAATAGCTATACTGGTTTTCTTTTTCCTTTTCTTTGGGTTTACGATCGTCTTTTGTGCTGATAGATTCACAAATTACATGTACTTGATTGTTTTCCC
Source organism: Solanum lycopersicoides (assembly GCA_022817965.1). Taxonomy (NCBI): domain Eukaryota; kingdom Viridiplantae; phylum Streptophyta; class Magnoliopsida; order Solanales; family Solanaceae; genus Solanum; species Solanum lycopersicoides. The sequence goes on from CM040618.1 coordinate 109,171,970, forward strand.
TTCCCTTCCTGAGTGATGTTTGTTGCTATCTACAATATGTAGGGTTATATTTTTTGGCAGCATAATCTTTGGAGATTGCATTTTCACAACCTTTTGATCTCCTACCTCAGTGAAACTATGTATTAGCATTTGATTTGTGTTGTATGCTGCTCCTGCTATATCATTTTGTGTGATGCTTCCATTTTTAGTTTGCCTGAAATAGAAGACACTTTTCTATATTATAAACTTTTAATTTTTACCTTTACATTTTACCCTTTGTCCATGAAACGTTTCCAGTTATGTTTTAGACCTCAAGTTTCGATGTCTTTTTCCTGTCTTGAACTCTCTGTTCCAGTTTAAGTGAACATTATTCTTTCTAGTCCGTTCTAAAATCACTTATGAATGTGAAATCAACTTAACACTTTCCATTTTACACTTGATGAGAAACTTCTAGTACCACACAAATGCTCATGTCTAAGACCACAAGTTTCAAAAGTCTTCATTTCTTTCATCAATTCTGTGCTGATTCAAACTGTCACATAGATTGGAACTGAGGGGAGTACCTTCACATTAAATGGGATGGAGGGAATAATATTGGTGCTCAAATTTGGATTTTGTCTTAACAATAGTTAGGCATCAGAAAAATATATCTACAAGGCATTAAAGTCGTTTGTATACTGCTATTCCCAATGGAAAAAGCTATCAACAGTGGGTATATGGTCTTTGCCATGCATTGTTCTGAGGCCATAGTAGTTTTTTTTTAAAAAAAACTGGTAAGGTTGAATTCTTCAGCATTAAGGGTATGCTGGCTACCTCAAAAGAGGGATAATTACAGATTTCCTATCAAATCTATAATCTGATCTATATCATCTATACAAAAGCTGTTTACACCAAAAAAGTAGAGATGCTATACAGTTTCATTTAACTTTTTGGATGGAATTGGATCTATCTTCAAAACATCTTCCATTTGTTTCTTTCCAGACTGACCACCATACACAGGATGGTATTAGTTTCCACCATTCTGAGGTTATAATAGTTATTGGATGTTAGAGCTGAACCAGTCTACTCCTTAAGAAGTACTGGTGAAGGTTTTTGTACCCTTGCAGTTAACTTTAGCAAGGCCCCTCAGGGAGGATTGTACCATCATAACTCTTGAAATTGTTTGGGAAGTTGCACAAGTCAAAGGACAAAGTGATGATGTTGTATCAGCCTATCAGGCTAACTAGAAGTCATATTGTACGTGCTGGATGGAATCATGCTAGCTACCTAATTTGCTGCCGTTGATTGGTTGTGCTTCATGGATATGTAGGTTTAGGGGAGGAAATAAGTTGGAATTCTACGACTATTAGTAGTCTTAGGGGTCGTTTGGTAGAGTGTAGTAGGAAAAATAATGCATGCATTAGCCTTGTGTATTGCTAGTACCTTGTTTGGTACTCTTTCCAACCATTAGTTATACACTCTATTGTGTATTAAGGTGTGTATTGTTAACACCATGAATGTCTAGGTTTTAGCAATGCAATGGTTTTAATGCTAGCATTAGCATGATTGAAGGCCCAATTGCCCCTCAAAACCCTTTTTACATCTTTTCTACCATAACAGTGGAGGGTATCTTTGTAAATTAATTTTTTTATCCAATGCATGCTATTTTATAATGCATTAAATCAAACAATGCATAAAAATAATCTATGTATAACTAATGAAAGCATAACTAATACATGCATTGCTAATGCAAACATTACTAATATACTCTATTTAGCATTATTCTTATACACTCTACTGAGCGACCCCTTATAGTCTTTTTTACTAAGATAAGTTGGAATCCTACTGCTATTAGTGGTCTTATAGACATTATAGTCCTGTTTATGTTCAATCGGATTTAATAAGACTATGAGAAGTCATATAGCATTATAGTCTTGTTTATGTTCAATCAGATATAATAAGACTATGAAGCTTATAGACGTTATAGTCTTGTTTATGATCAATCAGGTTTACGTAATGCGTGTCGGGTTGATTTTTCTGAAACTAGTACTAGTATATTGTTACCCATAAGTAGTCGGAAACAGAAAGCACAAGAAGCGCCAACTTTTGCGGGTTTAAATGCAAAGCAAACTTAAATATATGGCCTTTAAACAAAGCTAAAGAAGAAGTAATAACAAATACATGTAATGCAAGGAAAAGGAAATGCAAGCACAACAATAACTATTAGGACTAAAGAATTGAAATCCGTTTAATTAAGCGAAATCAATGAAGTAAAATCATCAAGTTAGGAACAGTTTAAATTTCTGATTTAGGTGAGATGTTGTAATCTTATATTTTTGAGCTAGTTTTCTAATACTAAAATTTGGACTTCACTCTTAATCACTAATATTCGTTCATATTTAGTTTCTCAACAATTAACATATCAATTTGCCAACTACATCTATTATCTATTGCTGCCAGTACGTGCCTTCTAACCTTAATGCTGGTGTTGTCAAAGGCGAAAAGCTCTAAAGAGTGTTCTAGGTCAATTGGCCCCCTAGTGCAATTGAAGTGGGCTTTAGTAAACAAAGGTGAGATGAAGGGAAAAGCGAAGTAAAAATATGTCATTCAAGAAAAATATAAAAACCTCATGATATTTTCTTTTACAGCTAACTAATACACTTATTTGCCAATTACATTTTGTTGTTTAGTACTGCTAGATTCAAGATAGAACTCATGGGCAGTGTCTTGCCTACACTGAAGCGCAACTTAAGCAAGGCAAAGCACCCCCTGGAGCTTCAAGGCTTAAGCCTGCCACCTTAAATGAGCCTTTGACAACACTGCTTAGAGACTATACCAAAATGCCAACTAAGTGAGGCGAAGCACTCAACCTGGTTTTATTGCACTTAGACTTTTAAGTGTGCATCAGGCGAGCTCTAGACACCACTACTAATGTTATAGCTTCATTAGGCTGAAAGAACTGGAGTTTGACTCTTGTATTTTTTTTTCTGTTCTTACAAAATTACATGTAAAGCAGGTAGTGGCCCAGCCCCCTAAAACCAGTAAATAGCGAAACAATGTGTGTGTGAGAGAGACGGGGGCAGCTCGAACAGACTAGTGGCCTATAGCCAGAATTGAATGGAGGCCTTGTAACTGTTTCTAGAACAGTCTACTCTTCTAGCTCTTTAAGATGCAAAATTATCAATAATCTTTCTATAATCGATTTCTTCTTATAATTCTTTTCAATTGATAATATAGCCAATGCATTTGATCTTTCTTGAGACGGTACTCTAGAATGATATATGTCAAACTTCTATTAATTCTTTCCTCTTATATGAGAAGTTTATTTTTCTAAGAATAGTACTCTATTTTTTGGTAAAGAAAACCTACAATCTGTTAGTGCTGTAAAAAAAGGTCCCCTTCAGTTTTGTGGGCGTAAGGCACTAGCCTTTTTCTCAAGGCTTTATAGCCCGGCTCTGGAGTGAGAAGCTTCATCTTAGAAGCAGAAAGGTTTGAACCATAAATTGCCAGAGCTGGTGGGGGACATCATGTTATTTATTATATGGGGTTTTCAAACTCAATTTTGAGCATACCTATTAAGAGACCTGCACTCGAGCTCTCTTCATTGCTCACTGACCAAAAAATATTACTCCCTCTGTCCCACTTTATGAGAGATAGTTTGATTGGCACACAGTTTAAGGAACAAAGAAAGACTTCTAAAACTTGTGGTCCAAAATGTGATAAAAAAATTTGTGGCGGTCGATCATTTCATAATGATCAAGGGTAAAATAGACACTTTTAGTTAAATTGTTACTTAATATAGAAATGTGTCGTTCTTTCTGGGATGGACTAAAAAGGAAAGTATGTCATATTCTTTTTAGGATTAATATCATTTGAGACTAATTTGGGTTTGTGGGGGGGGGGGGGGGGGCTGACTCTAAAGTTTTTTCTCTTGTTATATTTCCTAGTGATTTCTATGTTGGCCTGCTATATGATTTCTATCTTCCTATTGTTTTTCCTCTTGAGAGTCCATCAGGCTTATTACTTCTCTCTTTTCATGCTTTGCTATGCTTTACTTTGTACTGTTTCCTCATCTTACTAGCATTCAGTCTCTCTGCAGATTTTGTCATCAAATAGCTCTCACACTCTATTACACTTGATATTTCCCAAGTTTGAACATATGAACTTGGCATCTGTGATTTTTAATTTTAAAAAGCATCTTGGCATCTGATAGAACTTATCTTTTTGTTTTTTTCTCTCTTTTCAGGCGTTGCTCCACTTCATCTATTGGGATTCCCTCCCTGATTTACAAGAGCTTGTGGGTCTCGATACAAAATGGGCAGTTGCTTTAATGGCTCAGCATCTGCTTGCTGCAGCTGACCAGTATGGTCTTGAGAGATTGAGAGCACTTTGTGAGGCTAAACTTTGTGAGGATGTTACAATCAACACTGTTGCTACAACTTTAGCCTTGGCAGATCAGCATCACTGTGTCCAACTGAAATCTGTGTGTCTTAAGTTCATCGCGTTGCCTGAAAATTTGAAAGGTGAAGTACTGGACGCCTATTAATTGGAGAACTTTTCTTTCATCAGTTATATTATTGAGCCACCATTTATTCACAGTCAGAAGTCTTTTGTCAACTAAGCCACCAAGCAAAGCATTCCCAATTTTTTCCTCTACTGGAGATAGCATCTCTTAATCTTCAAAATGTAGTCCTATTTTAGGTTGCTGCATTAGCGTTTTTCATTTTTTCTGCAACTGGATGCATCATCTGTTTGCACTTCAATTTTATGTCCTGTTAAATAGTCTGACTGGTTTTCAATTTGTTTAAGCTTTAATGCAACCAGATGAACTCGATGTGGCCATTGAATCTGTTTCTTTTTTCTTTTTTTTTTTGTTATCAGCTGTGATGCAATCTGAGGGATTTGATCACTTGAAGGAGAGTTGTCCTTCTGTCATCACGGAATTGCTGAAGTATGTTGCTGGGATGAATGAACATGCAATCATTTCTTATGTACATGGTGGGCACATTCTGGATGGCACTGATGTGAATGGAAGAAGAGTGAAGCAAAGGATATATTGAGTGCAAGCCACATATTTGACGCTGCGTAGAAATTTAGAATGAAGTTGCTGTCATTCTTTAGCAGTCCCAATTGGTAAAGTAAATTGATTGTAAGGTGCATATAGTCCAGAAATGCCATCGGATTGTCGGTCTCTCATATTGTTCTATTTCTGAGTAAATGATCTTTAACCTTAGAGGGTGGATGAGGATGTGCCTACAATATGTGATGTAGTAGGTGCTCAACCAATTCTCTTTTTAGAATTGTATCTCAACAGTCGTGCTTGGTTGGTCCAAACACCTGTTGATTATGCTATAGTGTGATTTCTTTCTTTCTATTCCTTTGTATACTGAAGATTTTAATCTTGTCAAGTTAAAGCCTATCGGCTGACTGGTTCGACTTTTCGTGTCATGTCCTGGTTTTCATGTATGATTGAATTTGGTGGTGATTTCTCTGGTTTACATTTTGTTTACTAACCCATGGCAAACAGGCTGACCAGAAATGAGTCAGAAAATGAATGAAAACATATTTATTTTCATACCAAATACACCTTCAATAGATGTATTTTTTTTTTGTTTTAGAGGTTTCTAACTGGTGGGTACTTCTATATTTAATTTATTTTCAAATGATTGAATCATTTAAAATGGATTGAATCGAACCAAGGACCATAAATTTTATCCATTTCATCAGCCTGCCATATAGGAACTACCTTTCTTTTCTAATTTCGGAGAAGGGCCTAAAATACCCTTTAAGTATAGAGATTGGAATAAAAAAAAACTTCATCCACCTTTGAGCTCAAAAATACCCTTCCATCTACCTATATGGACCTATATTACCCATTCATTTAAAAGATTTTTTATGAATAATAATTAATATTTTCATTAATGATGTGACAGTATTTAATTGGCTGGAATTTAAATTAAGCAAAACTAATAATTTCTCAAAATCAAACTTGGATCCATCTAAATTTTATCTGACCCACTTAAAATCTTACCCACCCATATCTTTAAAAAACAAGGAGAATCGAGTGTGTGACGATGGCCGGTGAGTTCCTTTTTTTCTCCATACACTGAATTTCTCTTCATTAAATTTTCTCGTAAAATTTGCAGATAACGGAAAGCAATATCAATTTCTTTTCTTCATCAAGTATATAATCTCTTGCTATGGCTAAAAAAAAAAAAATATGTTCTATTCCATGATTCTGCTCTGAGAATTTCCCAAAATCATGTCTATTTAAGAAATAAAATTATGTTGGTTTTGCTTTTCCATGCGGTGCTTTATATGAATCGCAAAAAAAAAAGAAGTAAAATAATTTTTAACTTTAAAATTTTGAATTTTGAGAAATTTACCGCTTTGAGTTTAAGTTTCCTAGAGATTGGAGATTTGTTGGACTTTTCACAATATTTCATAATATGGTGTATATTGGTGTATGATTATAGTGGCACTTGATCTTGTATTTCACTTCGTCCCTGTTGGAATGCTTCCAATGAATTTTGGAAAGTTTCATATTGTCTAATGTACCTCTTTTTTTACTGAGTTTAAAAATAAATGTAGCAAGTTGTTGATTGAATTTTGATTATTTAAGATATGGGTCAATAGAGTTTTTAAGTGGGTCGGCTAGAATTTAGATGGATTCGGGTTTGATTTGGACAAATTATTTTTTTGCTTAATTTAAATTCCAACCAATTAAATACTGACACATCATTAATGAAAGATTAATTATTTATTCATAAAAAATTTGTTAAGTGAAAGGGTAATATAGGTCCATATAGGTGGATGGAAGGGTATTTTTAAGCTCAAAGGTGCATGAAGGGTATTTTTATTTCATTTTCTATACTAAAGGGTATTTTAGGCTCTTTTCCGTTCTAATTTTATTACTTTGAGTTTCTTAAAAGTTAAAACTAGTTTTTTTAATGGAATTGTGGGAGTAACTACTTGTACATCACAAATACTTAATAAGTTTGCAATGCAACTATCCCTATTTATTAATATTAATAGACAAAGAAAATGATTCAATGAACTTTATGAATTTAGTGGAATGAGTAGTAGAGGGCTATTGATGTGGAATTAAGCACACTTGATTCATAGGAAAATAAAAGGACTTGTAAAATTCATAGAATTGCAATGTATATTAGAGAGGTGAATTTAAAATGATACTCCCACCGTTCACTTTTATTTGTCATGTTTTGATTTGAGTGTCATTAAGAAAATAATTATCGATAAGGTATTTTACCATATACTATTGCCTATTAAACGATGTCTTGATAAAATGATTTTAAAATACTTTCTCCATTCACTTTTACTTGTAACTTATTTCTAAAATAAATTTTAATTTTTTACTCATCATTTTGACATATTAACAAAAGACAATGAACTTTTTCCATGTTTTACTCTCAACGTTAAATACATGAAGATAAACATGGAAAAAGATAATGTCTTTTCTTAATATCATAAAAATCAATTTTAGAAAATGACAAAAAAAAATGAACGAAGGTGACAAAAACAAAATTAAAAAAAAAATAAGAACAGAAAACAAATACTTGAAACAGAAAAAAATAATTGGGAGGGATGGGGGGGGGGGTTTCAAACTCAAGGATCAGATTGGTAAAAATGAGAGCGCCCAAATTGTCGTAACCAGGCTGGGCTGGAACGCTCTTCTCGCATTTTTATTGCGAGTAATGACCACTCATCACATCCCATTAAAACTTGCCTGAAGGATCATGTTTTTCTAAACCCACAGCTAATTGTTTATTCAAGCCACAACCCCACAACTCTTTCATTATCCAGTGTGGGATATTTACTTCCATGGAAAAATACAATTGTGATGAATACACAATATAAAATAAGTTGTACTTAAAATAAATTATATTTATATTTCAATATCCAGTTTTATTATATTATTATTTCACTTTAAATTTACAGAAAGTATTTTCTGACTCAGTTTTTATTTTAAATATCAGTTTGTGTTTCAACATCATTTTGTATATCAAACGCAAAATGAATACCAATAATTTTATATTCTCCTTCTTGTAATGTATTCGTAGTAATTTTATATATTATGTATTCATAAAAATTTCATTGCTTTAGCCAAATAAAATACAAATAATCCCTTACTAAATTTGTATTTCAAATATTAGTGTGATTTTGTATTTCAAACGAAAAATGAATATCAATAAGTTTCTATTTTCCTTCTTATAATGTATTCGTCACAATTATATAAATTATGTATTCAATCATAATATATAGAATTGTGACAAATACATTATTTACCTATTTGAATGACTACAAACTAAAAAGAAATTTAATGTTTTAAAATAAAAATACAAATAATGAGTAAAATAAAAATAATTGACAAACAAAAATTAATATGAATATAATTTTGGTATGAATATAATTTTGCAACCTTCTTCTTTGACTCTGTCTTTCTTCTTCTTCATCATTTGCTATGTTCTTTTTTTCTGATTATTTTCATCAAAATCGAATCTGAATCCGTATTTACTTGTGCATTGGTAACCCCATAAGCAAAATTCAAAATAATGAAAATTATCTTGCCAATCGAGAAGTCTCTTGAATTAATAAAAAGATGTCGTTTAACAATCGACAAAATTTATTGAGTTAAAATATATATTTTGATGAACAATTTGTGAGCACTTTGAAGAGAGATAATTTGAAAACGTGAAAGGTGCGGATAGAAACGTAAAAGGTGAAGAAGGAAAGTTAATGGGTATTGTTTGTTTGTTTTCTATTAATTGCTAATTTTCCCTAAATTTTATCCATTTCATCATCCTACCCTATAAGTTACCTTTTTCCCTTCTTTTCTAATTTTATTACTTTGAATTTCTTAAAAGTTGAAACTAGTTTTTTTAGGGAATTGTGGGAGTAACTTCTTGTAATTAGAACACTTATTAAGTTTGCAATGCAATTATCCTTGTTTATTAATATTAGTAGATAGAAGAAATGATTTAATGAGCTTTATGAATTTAGGGGTGGTTTGGTCGAAAACAAGTTGGCTCAGATAACTTATCCTGAGGTTAGCTATTCTGGCATAACTTATCCAACCATGTTATATGAAATAACTTATCCCATTACTATGATATAAATGATGGGATAAGTTATCCAAAATATGATAACCAAACAACATAATTTTTTTAATACCATCACAATTTCTTAATCCTATCACTATTATTTTTAATCTCTCACACCAAACGAGCCCTTAGTGAAATGAATAGTAGAGGGCTATTGATGTGTAATTTAGCACACTTGATTAAGAGGAAAAGAAAAGGGCTTGTAATATTCCTAGAATTACAATGTATATTAGAGAGGTGAAATTAAAATGATACTCCCACCGTTTACTTTTACTTGTCACGTTTAGATTTGAGTGTCATTAAGAAAATAATTATTGATAAGATATTTTTACCATATACTATTTCCTATCAAATGATGTCTCAATAAAAAGATTTGAAAAATACTCCTTCCGTTCACTTTTACTAGTCACTTATTTCAAAAAATAGATTTTTATTTTTATTCGTCATTGACATATCAACAAAAGACAATAAACATATATATTCATTTTTATTCGTCGTTTTGACATATCAACAAAAGACAATAAACTTTTTCCATGTTTTACTCTCAACATTAAATACTTAAAGATAAAACATGGAAAAAGATTAAGGTAATTTCTTAATATAATAAAAATCTATTTTAGGAAATGACAACAAAATAAAGTGAACGGAGGTGACAAAGTAAATGTAATGAGTCCGAAGTCAAAGGGCAAAATAAATTTTAAAAATTCCAAAAGGGCAATGAAATTTTTTTTAGGGTAAAATCGCTACTGAGATAGCGATTTTATTTTACGTTATTAACAGATCAATCACTGTCAGAACAGCAATTTTATGTAAAAAAAAACTCAATAATCGCTGCGCTTGCAGCGTTTTTTCGAAACAGTCAAACAACGTTATTCCTTTTTTAACAATTAAAAAAAAGCAGCAATTGGTTGAAGGAAATTACCTTAAGTGTCAGTGAACATAAAAAGAACTTAATGCGATTATTTTTTAAAAAAATTGACAGTGAAATTTATAAAAAAATAAAAAAGATTTCAACCAATTGGCAGCGACTTTTTTTAAAAAAAGTTTTTGAAAAAAAGGGTTGCTGCCAATTTTCTAAAAAAAATTAGCATTTGGATGGTAGTATTTCAGGAAAAAAAATGAAAAAAAAATTCTACCAAAATTGCTGCCAAGGCAACGATTTTATTCTTTTAAAAAGGAATTTTTCAACAAAATCGCTGCAGCCAAGGCAGCGTTTTCCAAAAAAAAAGTCAAAAATTTCACTAAAATTATAAAAATGCTGCAACAGCAGCAATTTTGACAATAAAAAAAAATTAATGAAAATCTCTGTCAGGGTAGCAATTTCTATATATAAAAAAGTTGGTATTCCGCAAAAATGCTGCTAGGACAGCAATTTTAATAACGGCGTCAAACAAAATAGCTATTTCAGTGGCGACTTTATCCTTTTAGTTAGAAAAGAAATTGATATGCCCTTTTACAATTTTTATCAAAAATATTTTACTGTTTAAGCTCCGGACTCTAAATGTAATAATATTAAAGAAGATTATAATGGAAAGAAAACAAAATAAAGACAAACTAAGAATACAAAACAAACACTTGGAACAAAAAAGAGGAGGTATGTTGGGGGGGGAGGGGGGGAGAATTCGGGATCAGATTGGTAAAAACGAGAGCGCCCAAATTGTCGTAACCAGGCTGGGCTGGAACGCTCTTCTCGCATTTTTATTGCGAGCAATGACCACTCATCACATCCCATTAAAACTTGCCTGAAGGATCATATTTTTCTAAAGCCCACAGCTTACATTGTTTATTCAAGCCAACAACCCCACAACTCTCTTCATTATCCAGTGTGGGATATTTACTTCCAAAGGCTAGTTTTTTTTTCTGGATAAAATATTATATGGCTGTTGGTTCAGCATTTGGTAGCCTCTCCTTGCTAAATTGCTGTAATTCTCTGTGAATGTCTGGTATGACTTTGGCCATTATTTCACTGGTGTGTAGATACATATGAATCTTACTAACAAAAACTGCAAATATTGAAGATGATAATGGACACAAGAAAGGTAAATCAAACGACAACTTGATTCTTGATAAATGGCGATGAAGAAGAAGACGCCACGATAGAGTATAGTACTGATAATCATAAGCAAAAGGAAGCCAAGAGAAGGATGGACTTGTATATCTGAAGTTGGATATTCCAAATGGTATCGTATGTTATGCTTTTAAGGATCTGATATTCATTACAGATTACTGTGTTGTTACTGCTGCTGCTGCTACTATTTACAAGCATTTACTGTGTTTTACTCTTAGTTTAGTCCTAATTTCACTTACACTTATTCGAATCTGCCCATCCTACATAAATTCAAAAGTTTTAGTTGACTAAAAAAGAGCAACACACATTACAACACATCTGGTGTTATATTGATTCAACTTAACAATGGCTCAAAAAGATGGATCCACAAAAAAAGCCATGTTCCAGAGATAGGTAGCAGAATCAGTTAGGCGTCAAGCAAAAGTTTCATGTCCCTCTTCTGCTTTACAGAGTGCAGGAACATCAGAAACATAGAAGGTCCTTATTTAATAAAGAATGTCATAGGTTACACGTTAAGATCATCAATGTCTGAGTCATTAACAAAAGTATAACGCCTCTACAGTTTTTCTGCAAAGAATGAAGGGAGAGGGGAAAAGAACAAACATGTAGGGGTGAACTGATATCAGTAGTAGTTCATGTCATCAGCTACCAACATCCATCTTTATCGCACTTGCTTCCATTTCTATCCAGATCACAGAAAAAGAGTTGCCCATGGAGGAGAATCCATGCCGAACCTTTTAAACTTCAGAGGACAAATATAAGTAACGAGTTGTACGTAGATGTCTGAACCAACCAACCAAAATCACACTGGGATTCTTCAAGTTCATGTGCCCGTGTCAATTACCAAGCAATCCTGAACTTGGCATTGTGTGAGAAAATTACGGCCGACAGTCAAATTAGCTTGCATATGGTGTGTTTTATGAGAACCATCCTTAGGAGAATGGAAAGCTTACTGTAACATGGCTGATCAGAGATTCCAAATTTAATACCATTGATTACCAGGTCCACCTGGTGCTGCAGCTACTTTTCGAGCTATATACTGTTCAGGTTTAGGCTGCACCCCATTCGAAACTTCAGTACTATCTTCACCCCTTTCATTTTTACAGCTGGGATGTCTTCTAGGGTATGAAGTATTGGAAATGGGATATTGAGTTGGACCGCCAGGGTTCCTTGCAATTCTTCGCTGTTCAATGACTTCTGCTGCTGTCGCTGCTGCTCCACAGTTGTTGTAGCGCAACACTGAGCTGACCACCCTCCCAGGTCTTGCAGCACCACCTGCTGAAAAATTCTCCTCTTAATAACATAGTAAAGGCACTAAGTCTAAAGCAGCCTAGTATCGCTTGAGCAATGTATCTCTCCGTAGGGTGTGAGCACACTAAGCCATCATGTATCAGTTCTAATCTGTTTTTCATTAATAATAATAGTAACGATAATAATGAGCTAGAGAAGAACAGGACTTGACGTAGAATTTCTCACCATTGCAACTGATTTCATCCTTAGTGACACTTCAAAGAGTTAATTCAGAATGAGCTACAAAAAGAGTGGTGCACTGATACAGGGGACAATTCACGGAGACGGGTTCACTTAGACAGTAACAGTACCTTAGGGGTGTACAATATGCAAGTATATTAGAGCTTTGTAAACTGTATACTCTATTAGTTTATACTTTTGCTTTCTAGATGTCCATAAAGTCATAAACATCACCAACTTAGTGCTGATCCTTTTAGTAAAATTCCTTTATTTACTGATAAAAAATAATATAAAGAAACAAAAAAAAAAAAAAAAAAGAGTACACGGTCTTTAAAAAGGAAAGAATGCCTCAAAAACAGAAGTATGAGCGGTGTGATGGGAGACTTGTTAAAATCATGGACTCCTTATATATAAGAGACATTTTTTCTTCTTTAACGACTGTATTCTATTAATCATGATTTAAGACATCCCCCCCCCCCCCCCAAGGTGTCTTGATGCATTTTGTAAATCCAGATGCAGTCACTTTCTGCACCTCCTTGTTGCTATTTTTTCATAAAATTCTCTTTTCCACATCACAGAAGATAAGGTCAGCAGACTTACCAACACTTTGGGTGTGTTTGGTATGGAGGAAAAGGTTTTTTTCTTATGTTTGGTTGATCAAAATGTTCGGAAAACAAGCTCCTAAAAAATGAGGAAAATGACTTCCCTAATGGAAGTAGGGAGAACAAGTTGGATAAATGACGTTCCAAGTTTATTGCTCCCCCCCCCCAAACCCATGACCATCCCACCTCCACCGCCCTAGAACACCCACCCCCAAAACTCATTCTTACCCGCCTCCGTAACATTTCGCTAGACAATATATAATTGCTCTTGGATAATATTTTTTGCTTACTTACCAAATACTCGAAAATAAGAAAGAGACACCTATTTTCCAAGAAAACATTTACAAGGAAATCATTTTCCTTCATACCAAACACACCCGAATCATTAATTATCAGTCTGTCCGATTAGAAATCCCTACTAACACTCACATTCCGTGTTTCATGCAAATGCACTGACTAGAAACTTAGAAGCAAATGTATAAACCAATAACTAAGTCTTTCATGATAAAAATGTCTGCGGACACCACCATCTCGACTTTATTTTCAATTAAAAATAAAAGATGAGTTGGCAGAAGTCAAAAGATCTTCAAATATGTTGCCTAGGAAACTTACACTTTAATCACGTCAAACATCTGACAACCCCCTAAATATAATGTGCTAACAATTCACACTTCAGAAGTATCTAATACTAGATACTTCAACGGTATCTTTTTCAAACAGTATAAAAATTATATCCAACATCTAAGACAACTCAGTCCTTGAAACAATGTTAATTCCATGAACTTACTAATATTTACACATTGTTAACTAACAAATAGGACTACTCCAAGTGATTCAATTGTACATTTTTGGAGTAGGAGAAAACGTTAATATATACAAGTACACAGTTAAACAGCATGAGAAAGGTACATAAATACTAGTATAGCCAACATTTTGGATCATTCCAAATGGAAAACTTATCGCCTGAGACGGGGAACACTACTTCTGTGTTCACAATTTGGCAAGACAGAAATTTTAACATTTCCTTTCCAGGTTTTACACATGTAGATATCCAACAAATCATTGCATATGCTAATTCATTAACAAATACGCAAGGAAACTGCAGCATCCCAATATATCTTTCCTCATAATGCAGATGGAAGAAAATAATCATGAGTGCATACACCATCATCAATATGAAAAGGGAATGCTACTCATTTGAATATGGCTGGCGACGATCAAAAGAAAAAGACTGAATACTACTCTCAGAAAAATAAAACAATTTGAATATTGATGGCAACAATCAAAGGAGAAACATTAGTACTCCTATCAGAAAACATACTTCCAGCATTTAAAATATGAAAAAGATCAAATGTTGGACCCTACTAGAAGTGTTAACAAACTAGTGAAATCAAACCTTGAACATTCTGAGGAACTTGGAGAGGCAGCCTTGTCATGGGGATCATTGAACTCCGGTCCGCTTGTGGTTTCTCATCTTCTTTGATAGAGCACTTAGAAAGATCATTTGCAACTTCAACTGGATTTTGCACTGAATTGTCCGAGTATAATACACAAGCCCTGTATCTAAAATTTATCAGTGGCTAAAGTTGTGCAATAATTGAGAAATGTCTGATAGCCAAAACTTGCAGGGAATTCCTTTTATTAGAAAAACTAGGAAAACAATAAAAAATGGTCAAAGGAAAAAGGAAAAAGGATTTGATCAACCAGCATGACTGCCAGGGACTAACCTAGGTAGGGATGATGAGTGCTGCCTCTCAGGTGGAGCAGCAGCGCCTCCTTTGCCATAATGCTCTTCAAGATATGCAAACTGCTTCTTGAATTTGTCAACGGCACTGGGGAGTGACACAAGAAACTATAAGTAAATCCTTTTTGGCTCCAGTCAAGCGCGATGAAACCAAAAATTATGTTTCTTAAAAGGAACAACAGTAAATAGTACTCTATTATGAGATTTTTACAAGAAATAATGAGCTTATTAATATAGGACCAAGTGATCACTGATATGTACCATAGCAGAATATTATGGTTGCCACCAAATTTTCTCATTCACCCATTGCCTCACTTCATAGATTTTGTTATGCAGCTAGCTAAGCATGCATACAATTAAGCAAGAAATGATAGATTTCTCTTAGAGGAAGGTTCTCTGGGTTAAAAGCAGTCTGAGTGAGGCTTGATAATAGAACATATTTTTAATAATAAGTCTGGCATGACTGACCAGGGAGAGAACCAAGTACCCTGTGATAGTATCAAGTTTAACTTCTTGAGATAATGAGAAAAACTTGAGTCAAAGTGCAATATTTCCCCAAAGTTTATAACTTATAAGCTTCTAAAGTTGGCTACATCTTTCTCAAGCAATGTCAGATGAACCATGCTATTTTCTTTATCAGGAAGATGAATCATAATTTATGTGATTGGCAAAATGAGGGTTGACCAAGATACTACCACATCCAAGTATGGGAAGTTCAGAGATCCACATGAATTACCTTCAATATAAAATAATAAGCATACTGTCATATCGAATGGGTTGGTTTCATTCCAAGACCTTCCTAGAGTACAAGAAATCTAGATTACCCATTTCTATGTGAAAGAAAACAACACCAGAACCACTCCCATTAATCCTACATTAAAAGAGTTCTCAAAGTTTGACTAACATGGAAATGAAGTTGAGAGTTCCTTTGAACTCTGAACTACCCCAAGGAGGAGAAACTAAAAAGGAAGTCTTCCCTGATTCACAATACCGGTAAAGCAATTTACCCCAGAACTACATTGATTAAATTAACTTTTAATCAGAGGAAAAACATGGAGGTTCCAATTCATACCAAATAGAAGAGTTCCGCACTACAATTAACTAAGGAAATAGCAGAAAGAAAGAGAACACCGGAGAAGACTTCATGTGAAGAACGTGGGCTTAAATAGAAGTATTGAAACTTTTTCTATTCTATCCACCTTTCTAAGGAAAAACTCGCAATTGTGGCCATGCCACCTCAGACACCACACTGGCACATAAAAACATATTATACAGATGTGCTATGAACACATTGCCGTGCACATGCAAATAACAGGTATGGATGCGGAGAAAACCATGCAATACACGGGTTCAAAGACAAGAAAAAAACTTAGTTTGAGACAAATGTACCTTGGGTACATGAAACCTGTAGGTTCTTGCCCCTCTAAGAACTCCTTCAACATTTTTGGGTGGTATTCAAGAATTTCTCTGTATATCAGCTCCCTCACATCCTCCTTTGTTATCCTTCGCCTTTCAAACTCAAATTCCATTTTTGTAACTGGTTGAGCAGAAGGTTCTCTTTCCACTTTGGCTAGATTCCTGAAATATGGATCTGCAAGAGCCTGAATTTTGAACAAGGAAAAAAGCCCAGTTAAGAGCTGGAGTCACAAAATAATACTACTTTGTGGGAACAGATAGACATAAAGTATTTGTACCTCTTCTGCATTAGGACGATCCTTGGGATCAAAAGCAAGCATCCTTTCTAGCAAACGAAGTGCAAGGGGATCTGCATGTGGAAATTTATGGGAGAAAGGTACAGGCTTTTTCTTACGCATACTGCTCAAATACCTCCGAGCCTTTTCATTTCTTATCTATAGGCACATAAGCAACCATATATTAGCCACAAAACTATCACAGTATAACATCTTGAATTCCAGGGGGGAAATAGGGACTTACCCTGGCAATGGATTCTGGGGAGGGTGTGCCCAACAGATCAGTCATCAAGTCTAATTGGTGAACCACATTTTTACCCGGAAAGAGAGGCTTCCCAGTTAGTAGCTCTGCAAATATACATCCAATGCTCCATATATCAATTGCTGGTGTATACTGGGGACAAATCACAATAAACTGATCTTAGAATGTGCTGTTATCATAATAAAATGAAGAAATTATAGCTGATTCACCAATAAATCAGAATAACTATCTAAAGCAAAAAAGTGTATATTCACACCTTAGAGAAAAATGATCCACACAATTCAGGAGCCCTATACCACCTCGTAGCAACATAATCCTACAGGAACAAATAACCAGGTTATTAGATGTTACATGTTCCTCTATTCTCATTAACAGAGCTATTTTCGAAGTTATAAGTTTTGTGCAGAGCATTAAGAAGCATACAGTCCAAAATATAGCTGTTGGAGTATCATTGAAGGCCACTCTTGCAAGACCAAAGTCACAGATCTTAAGCTTGCAGTCAGCATTTGCTAATATATTTTTGGGTTTCAGGTCACGGTGAAAGACATTGGCTGCATAATATTCCAACATAGAGGCATTGTTAGAATTGGAGAAACTTTCATGGATTGGAGTATACCATGGCAGCTAATATGGCTATGTTAATGTCAAAATACATAACGTGAAAGAAAGTCATAGTAATTAAAGCACAATCTTGCAGCCAGCATACAACCTGTGTGTATATATTTCAGCCCTCGAAGAAGCTGATAAAGGAAAAATTGATAATGTTCCGGCGTCAGATCATCATTTGCTTTAATGACTTGATGCAAATCAGATTCCATGAGTTCAAAGACAACATAGATATCCTTGAATTCCCTCCGAGAAGGAGGTAACAATATATGCTTGATTTCCACTATATCTGGATGCCGAAGAAGCCTAAGAAGCTTGATCTCACGAAGAATACGTGTGGCATCAGAGACATGTTCAAAGATGTCATTTATCTTCTTGATTGCAACTTTTTCCCCTAGATGGGTATCATACGCAGAGCATACTACACCATAGCTACCTTTGCCAATAACTTCCTCTATCTTGTATCGACTCCCTTCACCATATTCAGTAAAGAAATCTACATCTCCAGACCCCTGCATATTATAATTCATAAGATGGGCTATAAGACCTGTCAAAAATGGATCTTATTACTATAATTCAATTGCTACACACGTTCTCTCTTAATAGGAATGTTTTTTAAGTGTGCAGCTATGCTACTCCAACCTAGCACAAGCTATGAGGAATTCTATCATTTCTTTTTTATCAAAACTGTGTAAGTCCAAACATTTAATTCACCCCAAAACTGTTTCTCAATAGAATTGGATCATAGAATTAAACTTGCAAAATACCACAGTACAACATTTATTAGGTCTAATATGTCAATTAGCCTTATACCTCACCACAAATCAAAGCCTGAAAAGAAGATACAGTCACCGCTTAACTAGGTTAGTAAATCATACAACTCTCAACATATCAATCCTCCAACCAAATGTCCTAAGCCAAATAACTACAGCAACAACAACATAAACAGTGGGATCCCACAAGGGGGAGTCAGGGGAGGATAGAGTATCCACATAACTTACTAGATAACTGATTGCCCAAATTTAAATTGGTTGTCAATCAGAAGATCGCGTTATTAAGTCGATTTTCTAAAGCTAATAATAACCCACAATCAAAAACCATTACTAATGAGTAAGGGAACAACAAATCTAAATAGTTGTAACAACTAGGTTTAGTATTGTAACTGATTCTACCATACTACTCATAGCTTCAACTAGTAGCCAAGCTGACAAATTCGAAAAGACCCTTACTTTTTTTCGCTGATCAGGCTGCATACTTCAGGTGGCAAGCATCAAAACCACAAACAACAGCTAGCAATAAGCAAAAAGGTCAAGAATCTTATCCAAAAAAGTAACTCAACCAAGTTGACTTCCAACTTACAGATCAAAAACTATACCTAGAACCCAAAAGTAACCACAACAGAAATGATCAGATTCAAACAACACCCACCAACAATCTTTCAGTCAAAACCCCAAATCTCAGGAACAGACAGAAAGGGGAAAAGAATGGGAAAACCTTGTACAGCTTTCAAGATCCAATATGAGTAAAAAAAGAGTTTGTGGGTGGCACTATATGACAACAAATTTGGGATATAGCTGTAAATAAAAGTACTCCACTAAATAGAAAAAAGATCAACAAACAAACAACAGTTGTCAATGATCTAGAAATGCACATACAACAATGTCAAGATTGAAATCTGTTGATAACTATGCTAAAGATACAACTTTTAGAGAGAGAAAATGAGTAAAAATCAGATCTTGGAAACACCCAACAAGAGAGAAAAGGTAAAGAAGATGGAATATCTCTACTACTGTATGTTCAAGTTTTGAAGAGAGAGAGAGGAAATAGGGAAATTTGGATTAGAAAATTTCTATCCATAAAACTTTGGGGACCATATTAATAATTTTCTTTACTTTGGGGGGTGAAAATGACACAATTGCCCATTGGAATATATTCACTAGATTTTACAGTTATATTAACAAGATTTTTTGCTTACATCTAGTGGTTAGGGAGCACTTTGGATTAAGACTAATAATTTAGTATATTTATTTGGTAAAGTAGTTGATTTATTTTATTTTATTTTTCTCCTAAAACACCTGAAGAAAAATATAGTTACTTCACTTTTTTTAATAAATATAATATTTTGGTTGCTAAATTGGGGCATCTTGTAATCTTGATAAAAAAAAGTCTAAAGAGGTCATAATTTGGACTAGAAAAAGAGTGACTTGAGGTAGCTAACACTTGTAATTTGTGGAAAATTCTTGAATTGACTAAACTCATGTAATATAGGATTATATGACTAACTTTTGGTTCGGTGTATAGTATTCGTATTAATATTTGATTAAATTTAGATCCATGCATGATAAGGTTTAGTTTAGAAATATGACGTCTTTAACATGATTTTTTCATTTTCAAAAGCTTGGATCTGAGATCTTTGATTAAGAATATTATTTGGCACATATTATATAAAAATAGACCTAACCTATAAAAAGAAAAAAAACTCCAAAATCTTACTTTTAAAAAAGATTTTATTATTTATTCACCCCTTTAATAACTTGATTGTGACTTTTTATCTGTTGATATTAATTTAATGTACTCTAATGAATCTTTAAGAAAAATAATAAAAGTGCAATTGAACCATTTTGATTTATAAGCAGAGGGAGATTGGGTGGGAGAGAAGGCTAGAAAGCAATTACTTTAGTACAATTTATTTTGTTATAATGTCAAATTTGAAAGTTAAAATTAAAATATCAAATAAAGTCATCAATTTAATAAATATAAAGACAATTTACGATAATTTTACTAATAAGTAATTTATTTGTTAGACATTATTGATACCTTTTTATTGAATTTTTCAAGTCGATAATTGACCTTCTCTGATTTATTAAAGAAAAAAAAATAAATTAATATATGAAAATATACGTTAGTGAAAAATATAAATAAATGACTCTACACTAATATTAACTATGAACTAGAGATATATACATAAAAATAAGCTTGTGGAACTAAATTAATTATGCTTAAAATTATTCAACAAACTGCACCTCATATTGAAGCCATAAATGTTAGAAACAACAACAAAAATGGTGTGTGTATAAATAGCAACAAAATAGGGAAATGTTATGAGTAGATTGTATTATGGATATTTATTTAAATATTAATTTGTTTAAAAAATTTATTATTATTAGATAAACTTGTAATTGGATAAGCTTGCGATAAGATAAACATGTGATTAAATAAGCTTGCGATTGAATAAGCTTGCAATCAGCTTACAAGTAGCTTATGTCTCACCTATAAATAAGAAGACATTTCATTCTTACATCAATTTGAAGAGAAATAAAATCGATCGCTTCCCAAAAATAATTTGGCTATTTCTCTTATTATGCTGACATTGTATTATTATCAATAATTGGCAAGAATTAAGTAATATTATATTGTTGCACCCTATATAGGCCTCTAATATTAACAAATTAAGGAATGAATTTTTCACCTAACATATTGTTGATCAATCTTGACAAGAACTCAACACCAACAAAGAATGGTCACCCTATTTGATGCTTTTGGTAGATTTGAAGAAGCTCTTAACCATTTAAATGGATGAAATATCACATATTGATAATGATTTTGTTTACTTTATTATCTTTTTATATTTCAGAAAATCTTATTATAAAAAAAATTATATATAGATAATCTCAATCAATTTTATCGTATATTTTTGTCATGTCAAATTTCATAACAATATATAATTTCATGCGTTATGTAAAGCTTAATTGATGCATGAATATCTCATGTGTCAAAAAAAATATTGTTAGCCGTTGATTTTTTTTCAATAAAATTAATTTGATATATAAGGAGATATTAGTTACTCCCTCCGTCCACAATTGTTTGACAGGTATACTAAAAATAGATGTCGAAGATTAATTGTCAATTTAAATAATCAAGAAACAATTAGCCATTTTTTTCCAAATTTGCCCTTAATGATAATGTAGTTCAATTGGAAAGTTAGGTAGACTTTTGATATTCTTGATAGGGTTATATTAGTCAAATTACACATTGTATTAAATTTTTCTTGAGGAGTTTGCATTACCTTAACATTATAAACAATTATGGACGGAGGGAGTAATGGATAAGATATGAAAGTTTATAATTCATAATCTAATAAATGATTTGGATTTTAATGTACAACAAAGAAATCAAAAATCATTAATAGCAAATCATTCTTAATAATATCCCAACAAATTTGAGAAAATTTACTTGACAATATTTCCATCAAGGTCCAGGAGCATTGCATGTAAGTCCCCATTTAGTTGATTTATTAAACTCCAACTTAAATTATAATTTTCACAAAGTTTATTCACACTTAATTACTCCTTATATTATCAGCCATGAATCAAATAATTCCTATTACACATTTATTGTCGTATGGTGTATGACACTGTTTGAATGTGTATTAAATTTAAGAAATACATACTATTCTCTCCTTTTTGTATCAATAGTCCATAATTTTTTATATGTTCTTTAAGAAATTTAAAAAAAAAGGATTAGATTTACTAAATTACCTTTTAAAATACTTTTTTAGAATTTTACTGGACATGTTTAGACTTTTTTTAAAAATTATTGTTAAAGTAAAGGAAAATTTCAATTAATTTTTTCTTGATTTTGTAATATGATAAGTAATTTATGATAACTATTTTACTGATGTGGATAACTAATATAGAACGAAGAAACACTACACTAAAAATAACTTTTAGCGAAAATAAATATTGACATTAATAAAGAGTGTTAAAGTCTTTACTGATATTAATTAGTTAAGTGTCATTAGAACCAATGTTACTAAATGCTTTAGGGATATATACAAAAAATGTTAATTATCGCTAAAAATACATATTTAATAATAATTAAGAATTAGTCATCGCGAATAATTATTTTTGATGTACTAAAATTGTGATATTTTCACTAGTGCATGTATATCAAAATTCAAAAGTAATATCATCCAAAATAGCAAGTGAGACCAAATACATATACTCTTCGTTTCAAAAAGAATGATCATATTTTCTTTTTAGTCTGTTCAAAAAAAATGTCTCCTTTCCTTTTTTGACAACACTTTAACTTTAACTTTCTACATGACATGTTTAAGACCACAAGATTAAATGACATTTTGATACATTCGACATAACTTTAATTTAAAACTACAAAATTAAAAAATCTTCTTTTTTTTCTTTAATTTCGTTTCAAGTTAAATTAGACCATTCTTTTTTAAATAAAGGGAGTATGAGTAATTCAGAATCATTTGTGTGGGCTGGGGGTGGGGCTAAATGAAAAAACTTTGTTTTTATGTATTTTAAAAAAATATATATATGGGAAATTCTTAAAATTTATCTGCTTGGGACTTGGAATTTGCGGACATGTATCACATTGGTAGGTATATTATATATGTACACCCCGTGAATCTCTAAGAAAATACAAAGTTTTATACTACTACTTCTTTCGATCCGTTCTATAATATCTATCGTTTTAACAAAATAAATTTGTAGTATGATAAGTATTACTTTAGAGATTCAAAATTAAAATAGTAATGATTATTTTTAATTATATTATTATATTAAAGAATTATTGCTTCTTTATAATGTGTTTAATTCTCAAAAAATATTTTACTAATAAATTAGAACAATTAATTAGTAAATTATACCTTACATTATTATTTTTCATATTATTGATAAAATGAATTGAAGCGATAGTTAGTTAGAATAGAGGGAGAATTATTATAAAATTATTATTTTATTTCTTGGAATGCTTAATATTGTTGGTTAAAACAAAAATATTCTCTTCTATCCGATCTATGTATAATTACGTTATTCGATAGTCACATAATCAATTTTTTATTTATTTATTCTTTTATCGTTAAATTTTAAAAAGAATGAAAAAAATAATAAATAAATAACTCATTTTCTTATGTCTAGAGAGATTGAGTTTCCAAAAGTAACACATAAAATGGTTATCAATGTTAAATATCATTTCCTTCACTGATACATTGTGATAATAAGCATTAATTTAAAATTGAATATATGTATAAAGTATATACTATAATATACTACTCTCTTTTTCAAAATTTTATATGATACTCTCTTCTCTTTTTTCTAACGGAAATTAAAAAAATAAACATATTTATTTTTAGTTATAAATTAACGGGTAAATTTTTTATTTTAGTCGGAGCTCCAATGTGGGCTCTAGACACCGGATGAGAAATCAAAAAAAAAAGTTTCTCTAAAACTATTTCCTCGGAAAATATAACAATTTTAATTTCATATTATTATTTTTTTATATTTAGATAGTGAAGAGTAGAAATTATTATTTCAAAATATTTGTAGAGGATTTAGGAAAATACTATTGGAGGTGAGTTATTATGAGTTGGGATGGAATTGAATATGTCGGATGATAAAAAGAATAAAATATTAATTATAAAAATAAATTCTCCACTTCTAATAGAAATATATTTTTCTCATTTTCAAAAAGTGAAATACTAACTACAAATTTGTTTTTCTTCTTTTAATTAAAATAAAATATTATTTTTCTCATTTTTAAAGAATTAGTTTTACCGTAACTTTTCAATAATACATAATTTTAGTATCTTTGTATCGTACGCATGTCATTGTCCTTTTAGGTTGAGTTTAATATAGTTATTATAATATTATAATAGTAATATTTAAATAAAAGTCATGTGCATATGCTTGATTGGTAGGATACCATAAAGTTGGTTAAAGCAACTATCTAAGTGGCCTTATTTTAAAATAGTACTAATCTATATATGACAATGCCCTTCTATATATGACAATGCCTGACTTCAAGTGGTGCACTGGTGGGAGTGTTTCACCCTTAATCAGAGGTCTCGAGTTTGAATCCTGAATATGGAGAAAATCTTCTTGGAGCGCCACCCCCAAATGGGCCTTGCAATGCGCGATTCGGATTTAATCGGAGCTCTAATGTGAGCTCCGAACACTGGATGGAAAACTAAAAAAAAATGCCCTTCTTGAAGTCATGTGGACCAATGAATATAGTCATAAGCTATCTACTCAATTAAATCACCAAAATCAACCAATTATTTTGGATAAGGAAATTTCAAAAATACTCCCTCCGTTTCAAAAAGATTGATCTAGATTAACTTGGAACGGAGTTTAAGAAAAGAAAGAAGACTTTTTAATCTTGTGGTTCTAAATTAAAGTTATGTCAAATGTACCAAAATGCCCTTTAATCTTGTGGTCTTAAACATGCCACGTGGAAAGTTAAAGTAAATTGTTGCCAAAAAAGGAAAGGGGTCATTCTTTTTTAAACAAACTAAAAAAAAATAGGGACATTCTTTTTTAAACGGAGGGAGTAGTTCTCAAGATTCTTTGGTAAACCTTCTACTCAATCAAATAGGAGAGGATAAGATTCTAACATCGCTTTTAATTTCAGAATACTTGATATGCTATATGAAATTATATGAGCGTGAATAACATGTATAAGGATAGTTACACGATAGTCTAAGAAGCGTATTACGTATACTTTTAGTTATCATGAAAGGTAAATATCACATGGGGCTAATTATTTTTCTAAAATAAAATAATTGTAAGTGTCTTTGATTTTATATTTACCAAATTATCAATTATTTAAGAAGATGAAAATGAAAGAAGAAATTGATTGATGTGTATGCATGGACTTGAATAAGCATCACACATCTGGTCGGTTGCATGTGCCTAACATGCCTTTTTTTATAGGCAAAAGTGGAATCTTTTGATTTAATAAAATAAATATTTTCAATATCTTTTAAATATCGAGGCTTAAACGATAAAGTGTAATGTGAATTGAAAAAATAAAATTCGAAATAGATTCATTTATTCTTTGTTGATGATGAAGAAAAGAATTTCTACGTTTATATAGAAGTATTTTTTTAAAAATTCTTTGAAGAATAAGAAGCAGATTCATTTCATTTGTTGAGTTTGTTAAAGTTATGCAATTTCAATTTTTGATATTGCAAAATAGTGTTCCATTTTATTATGGGAAGAATTATTTTAAATCTTAGGAAATTGTGATATAATTAAAATTAGAAAATACAATTTTATTTTATAGTCTTTGAACTTTATTTTTCATATATACATACATATATATATATATATAGTTTAGTTGACACTTGGCTACAAGTTTAGGTTTTAGTTAACATCATCAAAAAAATCTTTGGAATTTCATTTCTTTTAAGATATAAAACAATATTATTAAAAGTCAAAGAGAAACAAAATATTATGGTTTTCTTTTTCTCTATTCTTGTGGAGAGGATTATTTACTCGAAAAGGTATTTCATAGAAAATATTTAATTGATAAAGTCTTAATCTTTTTTCTTATAGAACCTTTCAAGCTTTACAAACGATAATAACCTTTTAAGATAGCTAATCATGACTCGAAGTTTTTGGGCCCTTAATTTAAAAATAAAAAATAAAAAATATTTGAAAATGGGATGCTCTTTATTCCATGAATTAATGCTATATTTAATGATCATAATGGTATGCAAAGGAACTTATACAATAGTTGAGAAATCAAATTAATTTAGTAGGCAAATTTTAAATTAGAAATAATATATAAACTCATCTTTAATTTTAATTTGGCCTTAATTAAAATTTATGTTCTTAGATTTTGAATATCTACGAGTAGATATTTAAATTTTTATTAATTAAACAAATAAACTTACACATATCATGTCAGCAATTTACATCTTATATAACATTTTATGTAACATTTTACGTATTCTCCCTTAATTGATATCTAATCTTCAAGATTTTTTTCTTCTTCTTAATTTATATTAGTAATTAATTAAATATTTTTAATTGTTAGTTTTATCAATTTTTTTCTTCTAAGTCTCCTTCCCTCCTTTAATTTTTTTTCTTCTAGATCTATCCTTATTAGTTATTATTATCCTATCTTGTTATTTGATTATTGTCTATTTATTACTTCCAGATATTTTTTATTCGTATCGTTTTCTCTATTTTATTGCTAAGATGATGCAGATCAGTAGAGAAGTTAATGTAGCACTTTAAACTTTGTGTTCTCTCAATAAAACTATAATTGAAAAATAAAACGGGTGATATAATTTTCTAACTTAAAAGGTAAATTATTTGATATTGAAACAAAAAAAAAATTAAACAAATTATTATAAGAGAAGTATTGAAAATATCTTTAAATTTAATACGAATAATTAGTTTCATTTGTTCAATTAATCAGGTAAGACCGTTAATATTCATAAAAAAGTTTAATAATTTACACCAACCAAGTTAAAGAATATTTTCAATACTTTCTCTCAGATTTTTTCAACAAAAAATATTTATATACCCCGTTTAACTTAAACTAATTTAAGATTGAAAGCTAATACGTTAATTGTCATTATAAAGTTTAAAAAGAGACGAATACAATAATAAAATAATAATAATAATAAATGTAACCAAAAATTGAACTTTATAGTGCTTTTTAATTATTTTTTTTATTGTTATTAAAATAAAAATAAAAATAGTGGAGCTGGTGATATAATATTATGTGGAACAAGTGGGATTTGGACAACATATATATTTATTTGTGTACATTAAATAATTTGTTTTGTGGATAACTCATTTTTGTGGTCAACATAATGAAGCTGCCCATGAACTGGTTTTGTTGACTTTTTCCTTACGTGGCATGTTCTTCAACATGACAGCTGTCCATATGTAAACAGATAGATGTATGGCCAACACGACAGTCTGGCATAATAATGATGTTATGTAACTAGTTTGTGGCGTAGCGGTGAGTTTATTTTATTTTAATCAAATATTTTAAGTTTAAATTAAGTATACGAAAAAAATTCTACTTAAAAACTCTTGAATGAATATATAATTCAAATTTAATCAAAGTTTCATATACTTTTAAACATCATTCTGAAAACCAAAAAATATGAAAAGAATGATGTTAATTGTTATGCATCAGTCAACAAATACAGCAAAAAGTTGAAAGAAACCTCGACGAAAAAGACAAACAATTTTTAATTCAGTTTTTAATTTTTGAAAGTGTTTATTAAATATGAAAATAACTCAAAATAAATTAGTAAAAGTTTAACGAGATTAAAAATAATTTAAAATAAATCAAAAATCAAAAATAAATGTCTTCTTACTTTTTTTTCTCAATTTAAAAACTACTTTTTAAATCAATTTAAACGAGTTCTAAATCTTGTATAAGTAATATTAAGTGGTGTATCATAGCAAAATCTTAATAACTCACTTAATTAACTTATCTCAATTTCACTTTATTGATCAAAATTCAATTTCCTCAATTATAATCATCTCCTCATTTTCCTTTCGTTTAACTTTTTTTTATTAAATTTGGTAAAGTAGTTTTTTTTTCTTCATTTGACACCACACACATACTATTTGAGACATTTAGATTATATTCTTCCTTTTGGATAAGGAATAAAAAATAATTTGTTGTTAATTAATCCCACGTCTTTAAACATTATGATTCTCACTTTTTGATAATTAATTCTAAATCTTTATACTTGTTCTCACGTTAATCTAATCATTACTTCCTAAACTTTACAATCTAACCCTCCCTCAGTAGTCCACTTTAAACTTTACACGCTTATTAAAAATAATTAACATAAATATTGTTATTTTAATTCTTGAAAAATACATAATTAATGATGAGATAAAACATGAAAATGGATCATATATATTTTTCTTCTAATAAGTTTAAACTGATAGATAAAAAGTAAAAGATATCTTTACGATATAACAGAAAAAATAAAAGTGAAAGTAGACAAAAAAAAATTTGAATTTTTTGTTAAATGTTCTGTATGTACATTCGAATGCGATTAAATTGAAATTCATGCTAAAAAATTTCATATTAAAAATAAATGTTTCCTCGCAAAAACGAACGAAGAGAATATTAATTAATGTGGTGCTAATCTAATGACTAGTCCTCCCTATGTACTTTATGACTTTATTTGTGGAGATTAAGGGAAGGACCATTAACGCATATTAAGTGGTGAAGAAAATCCACACAATAATCACCACAAATTAATAATTATTTATATATCATTTTCATGTTCAGTATTTTGATTCGCATAGAGAAATTAAATATGAAATGAAAATGACATCAACTAATTGTAACAAAATTTTGATTTATTTTCTCTCTAGTGGCTACAATTCGTGTTGTAATTACACCTACTCAATCCATTTTATTTTACTTTATTCCACAAACTTTTCTTAACAAAGGATTTTTTAAAATATTAAATTAGATTCATTGATTAAGATTTTAAAATTTAAATTTTACTATTAGTATTGTATGTGATTATAAAATTGTAAGGATAGTATTGAAAAAATGATATTTTTTTCTAAATTTGTTTAAATAAACAAGAAAAAGAACCAAATTATTTTAGTATAAAAATACAAAAATAAATATTCCAACATCAATGTTTTTTTTTAAAAAAAAAAAAACTACATTGACCATAAAAGTCAAGTTAATTACATGTTCATACCCCCAATCCAAAATAATTCAAGAAATATCATTCTCCCAAAAGAAATTATAGCCCATACCCCCATTCATTAAAACTGATTATTTTCGCTTGACAGATACTAAATCAGTATCATATACTGTATTGATATCATTAATACTGATATATATATAATTGGTATCATTAAAGTTTCTTGTTCAGAAATTACTCATTAGTCAATGATACTATAGGAGTATATGTATATTGTGGTATCATTAAGGTTTCTTTCATTGGTCAATTATACTATAAGAGCATATGTATATTATTGTAGTATCACTAATTTCTTGTTCAGAAATTACTCATTAGTTAATGATATTATAAGAGTAAATATATAAATTTATGATATCATTAAAATTTCTTGTTTACATCCTACTCATTAGTCAATAATACAAGAGTATAATTGATTTCAAATAAAGAAAAACACAATCAATGAAAGCGTATCTCTGGGGTACCACTACAATTTCACTTTGACGATTTGAAAATAAGAATGAAAAAAAATTATAAAAAGAAATAACATATGCAATATGTAATAAGTAATTACTCAGTTAAATTGTATTTTAGTCATTTATGTCTTAAAATGTTATTAGGAGAACTGCAGATATACATGTTATATGGTCAGTTCCATATTTTGACATGGTTATGTATTCTATATATATAAAAAAAAAAAAATATGATACACATTGATTTAGTTATAAAACAGTATTGCAGATACTTAACAACATGTGATTCATAATAAAGTTATGTGTCATATACATAATAATGAATATGATACAAATTAATATTGTTATAAAATATTAGTGTTTATGTTTCAACAATAATACTTGATAATGTCTACATATACATAGCACGCTAGTTGAATAAGTATGAGTTACGTATTTAATTTGATAGTAAAAAATAACGAAATTCGTAATAGTCATGTACCAAATATATAACTATGAACATGATACATATTGAGTTGTGTTTTAATAAATTAGGATTATATATCAAAACTAATATTTGAACACAAATTCAATGTACATGATAAATTTATAATATATCATACAGTTGAAACAAATGCATTATAAATGAATTTATGAATCAATATCAACTAGGTATATTAAAAATCTGAACCCTCCATAGAGAAGGGTCTTCAACAATTTGTTCTACTTTTCCCCCATTTTTTGTATCAGAAAAAGATGAACGACAAAAAAGTTGAAGAAAAAAATATAGCGTATAGCAAGATCTTACATATTCAAATTTTCTACCCTTTTTTTGGGGGGGGGGGGAGGGTTCCATAGTCACTTTAGGAGACAAAAATACATTCTTTTTCGACTTTGCCTTCTCAACATTCTGATTCGCCATTGATAATGAACAATGTAATTGTTTGAATTTATTTTCAGTCCAATCATTCTCATCATAATCATAAAAACGACCAATATAAGGTGAAGTTAACTGGGTAATCCCAAAACTAAAAGAAGGAGCATCAATGATATGTATCGAAACTTTGGAAAAAAAAAATAGAACAAAAACAATGAATTGTAAGTTGTAAAAGAAGAAAAATTACCTATTGAGAAAGTTGAAATCAATTGACTGAAGAAAGTATAAATTTGAAATTCAAAATTGTAATAAAGGAAGTAATTGCTGAGATAGAGAGAGTGAAAATACAAAGAAATTGAAGACGTGAATATAGGAAGAGAGAAACATGCGTGAGTTGAGAAGTTATTTTCCGGACGAGTGGAGTTTTGAAGGAAAAAGAGAGATTTTTGTAATATTTTGAAATGGTAGAAAATATTAGGAAATATGGTTATAAAGGATGGGTAGATAGGTAATTTATCAAGAATATTGTCTTTATAAATAAGAATAAAATAAGAAAAAATTGTATGAAATAAGAAACTATTAATTCAAATTAAATGTTACAGCAATAGTTTCTTTTATTTGTCATTGTCAGCAAACATTTCATATTTTTGCCATCCGGTATACATTACCCATTCGTTATGCAATTACTATTTTTTAGTTTGTTTATACAAATTCATTTTATTGTTTGTATAAATATTACTCATTCAATATACAAGTACCCATTCAATATACAATACTACTTTTAATTTGTTTAAATTCAATTTGTTATTTATATACTTTTCATAATAATACATAACAAGACGTGTTTGTATATATATATATATATATATATATATATATATATATATTTGTTTATATACAATTACTATGTTTTAGTTTGTATACGTATCAATATACAAATTATCGAAATATACAGATCAAGGCATGACAATTTTTTATGTATAAGTATATTAAAATATACAATACGGTGTACATGTATACAAAATTTACATATACAATGTATATATATATATATATCGAAATATACATATTAATAGCCATAATAAACATAAAAGTTTGCTCAAGAGCGTAATTATACGAACTATAGTTATAGCGTACAAATATGATTTTTATGTTTGCTAAATTTACTCATAAAAATATAATCATAAAAGGAAAAATTACTTATATACACATCATTAGTTAACATATTTTCTATTATTCCCTTCCTTTTTAAGATATTATTAAAAAAAAGAAGCTGCAAATGAATAGATCAATCTTATAAGATATAAAATAGGTAATTCATACATGGAAAAATTGTACATAATAGCAAACATTTAATTCAAAATAAATCCTATAGCTACTGTTTAATACATTTGTATTGCGCAGCAAATTTTGGACAATTTTTGCCAATTTGATTGGGACCCACGCATAAAAAAAGCGGAAGATTTATTTTATACAAATCCATTCCCTGTCTTCTCTCTCCCATTTCCTTTCAATTTTTCCTAAAATATCTCCGAAAATCAGTTTTTTTTTTCCAATTGATTGGGGCACACGCTCTATTTTTATACAAATCCATTAGCTATTTTTACTCTCCCAATTTCTTTCAAAATCTCTCCCCAAATCAGAATTTTCTTAATTTTTTTTAATTATACACAATTTTTTAAAATTATAATGTATAGTTCCACTAATAGATTAATAGTTATTGTATTAGTAACGTCACAACAGTTTCTCTGTATATACAATATAAACATTTATACATTTGATACAATTTTGTGCATTGTTTTTAGGCAAAATTACGCGGCTAAGCAAACTTATACTATTTAATTACTCATCATAGCTATAGTTTGTTATAATTACCACTCGCAACTAACATTATACATTAATTACGTGAGCTAACTTCGAGTTTGTATAATTAGTCATGTTTGTATAAGTATAATTCGCCAGAATATACAAATAAATATGTATAATATACAATTTTTAAACCTATATACATATACAATTCACCTCTCTCCCACTCTCTGCCCTCGCTCGCTCGCCTCTCTCCTCCCTCTCTCAATCTCGTTCGCCTCTCTCCTCTATCTCAATCTCGCTCGCCTCTTTCCTATATCTCAATCTCGCTTGTCATTTATACAAATGTATATGTATAATATACAATTATATACAATTATATATATATACAATTCACCTCTCTCCCACTTTTTGCCCTCTCTCGCTCGCCTCTCTCCTCCCTCTCTCGATCTCGCTCACCTCTCTCCTCTCTCTCCCTGTTTTGCTCGCCTCTCTCCTCCCTCTCCCAATCTCTCTTACAATATATACAAATACATATGTATAATATACAATTATCTAAACAATATACATATACAAATCACCTTTCTCCCACTCTTTTCTCCATCTCTCTCTCCTCTCTCCTCTCTCTCCCATTCTTGCTCGCCTCTCTCCTCCATATAACATGTAGCTACAAATTGTAATTATCAAACTATAGCTATGGAGAGTAATTAATTATTTTTAACAGGCTATATGTGAAAGTTTCCCTTGTTTTTATATAAGTTTTTGTATTTGTACAAGGATACTCTTTGTATAATGATTATTTAGACATATACAATTGCACAAACTTATCCACATACATAAATTGAAATCTGTTTGTATAATGTATATATACA
This sequence comes from Solanum lycopersicoides, assembly GCA_022817965.1. Classification (NCBI taxonomy): domain Eukaryota; kingdom Viridiplantae; phylum Streptophyta; class Magnoliopsida; order Solanales; family Solanaceae; genus Solanum; species Solanum lycopersicoides. The sequence goes on from CM040618.1 coordinate 109,204,988, forward strand.
AAATCGTACATCCAAACTAAGGACGAACCTTCACTGTATAAATATACAAATTTGAAAAAATAGTCAACAGTTTCATATACTTATACAACTCACAACAACACTAATAGGTATATGTATATAAACTACAACGAATTCTATTTTTCATTTATACATATTCTCAATATACACTTATGTAAATAATTTCTTTTGCCTTTCTCTCTTTCTCATTGTATACAAATTCAAATTGTATATAATTTCTCTCTTTCTCGTTTTATACAATTCGATTCAATTGTATATTCCCTGCCCAAGTCTCTTTTGCCTTTCTCTCTTTCTCATTTATACAAATTCAAATTGTATATAATCGTTCTATACACTTATGATTATACAATACAAATATTTCCCTGCCCAAGTCTCTTTTGCCTTCTCTCTTTCTCGCTTTATACAAATTTAAATTGTATATAATTTTTCTCTTTCTCGTTTTATACAATTCGCTTCAATTGTATATGTATAGCGAATTATACATATATATGTTTGCTATGGAGCGCAATTATGCAAACTTTGTTATAACATACAAATATGAATTTTGTGTTTGCTATATGTGAAAGTTGCCCTTCATACATTCAATATACGAAGGTAAATTACATCAATGTAAATAAAAAGAAATCTCAAAACAAGTTGAAACACATTAAATTGGGCTCAATTGAAGATTTTAAAAAAATTGGTTAAGGCTTAATTGAGTTGAGATTAAACTCAAAACAAATTATCTTGGACCCAACCCATAAAATTTTGGGTGAGTTGGGGGGGGGGGAGGGGGGTTAAATAATTTAGGCTCCTTTTGACAGCCTACTTTTATGTATTAGTAGTATCTTGTTTGGTGCATTTATTATAATAGCAAACTAATAATATAAAATAAATATAATAGCTACCCTTTGATTTAATTGTGCTCCATAGCAAATTATACAATTGCAGCGAATTATACAATTGCAGCGAATTATACAATTTAGGCCAGTGAATTATACAATTGTATATGTATGGTGATGCCAGCGAATTATACAATTTAGGCCAGAGAATCATACAATTGTATATGTATAGCGAATTATACCGTTATATGTTTGCTATGAGCGCAATTATGCAAACTTTGCTCTAACATACAAATATAAATTTTGTATTTGCTATATGTGAAAGTTGCCCTATTATATATTAAGGAGTACATTGCTAATACATGAATATCCATGGAATTATAAGTAATGTACGGAAATTTAATGCATTTATTAACATGGTTAAAGATTCATTTGTTTTTCAAAATATTTTTTTTATATCTTTTCACCATATTTGTGGAGGGTTTTGTAAATAAACATTATTTTAAAAAATTATGCAATGTATACTATTTTAATACACAAATCAAATTGTGCATACAAAATAATCTTTGCATAGTTAGCGTAAACATAACTAATATAAACATTTCTAATACACCCTCTTTAACAGTATTCTTATATATCCCTATCAAACGAGCCCTAAGTGACAAATGTAGTTTTGGTGTAATGTTTTTGGAATTAAAATGAAAAGGACAATTATTCAGCAAATTAAAACAATAAAGAGATACCTTACATAGCTATCTCAATATGCAATGAAATGTTTATTGTTCTTTACTTTGTCTTGAGGTGTTCAATGAATCTTTTTTCTAAAATAAAATATAGCTTGAATATCATGTTTTTTTTTATTACTCACTAATTTTCAAAATATGTCATTGAGTTGCTTAAAGTAAAAGAAATTATTGGATTATTTTTTCTTTAATGAAATGTGATTATTGATGTTATTTATCTTGTAAAAGTTTGATCCATTTTTCGGTTGTTATATTTTTTTTCAAGCTTTTTTTAGCCTTATTTTTTATTTTAAAACGTGCTAAAAATTTAATTTTAAACCTAAGAAAATTTAAGGGTCTTACTTTTAAAAATTTATTTACACGTTTAAACTTTTATTTTTTAAATTCCCTAACAAAAATGTTGGATCAGCCACTATTGACATTTTCTCTTTGTTTGAAGAATATTCACAATTTTATCACAATAGCGGTGTGAATGAGATAATCTTCACGTGCCCTTTAAAATAATTTGAAAATTTTCTTGAGATTTTATGATACAATTGTGTGAAAATGAAAGGAAATGATATAAAGTTTTGTTCTGATTTTCTTATCTTGTTTGAGTTTTATTTTTCTCTTAAAGGAAAGTCAATGTACTACCATAAATGCTTCAATTTTCTGAAAGAAAAATATATTTTTATTTCATTAGAGAAGGAGTTTGGAAGTCTATAAATTGAAGATTTCTCTTCTAATACTAAGAACAAAAGAATATTCACAATGTAATTGTTTAGAGAGTTTTGTCCGAGAAAGATCACTTGACCAAACCATATTAATAAACATGTTTTTAGTATAGTTTTGTTTGTATCTAATTTATAATAATTATAAATTTCTGCATGATAACCTGATTCTTTCGAACCCAAAAAGTTTGAACAAGTGACATTAGCTAGTCTAGTTGCCTCTCTTTCTCGCTTGTGTGTGTACAAGGAAAACAGCCCTGTATGGCTATAAGAAAATTTTATTTTCTTCCGATTTTATTTAAAAATCAGCGTTTAATCATGAAAATTTCAACTGTAATTTGAAATTTAGAGAATACCAAAATCCTGTTTTCACTTTCGCTCTATTTTTCTTTTTCAAATTTACCCTATTTTTTTATTTTTTTTTTATAAACATAACCAGAGTCAACATTTAAGTAAAATTCTCACTGTCAATTTGAATTGGCAAACAAGTGTTCTTTCACAAATTATTTCATAAACCAAACACAAAGAACACAACACTCATTTTTGCATACAAAGAAAACCCTCTAAACCTTATTACCAAAAACATACAAAGAAAACATGTCATTACTCATTACGCAAATTTTACTTGAGATGTTTCTCAAACCATCCCAACATGTCTTGATGAGACTCTTCAGCAGATTTTACAGCTAATTCATCTTCATCGTTGTATCTCACGGCCCAGCCATGTGTAACTCCTGGAAAAATCTTCACAAATGCATCAACCTGCACGAAAAAAGCACCATAAACGTTCAATTCATTCACGTTGGCAGTAATACTGTTGAATTAGGTCTTGTGCTTAACTCACAGCTCCAAAAGCTAGCCAAAAGGGAGGAGGATTGCTCAAGCCAGACTCCCATCTCATTAACCATCGATGTGAGATTTTTGTCATTCTTTAACAAACTAGGGAAGTGTAATCCAAGTATCTTATAAACCTCTGTTGGAACATGTAACTTGAATTCCTACCTCAGGCTTCGTTTTTAAGGCCATCTCAAATTGCTTGACAAGCTCAGGTGGAGATCTTCTGTCAATCTCCGCTCCCAATATTGAGATTGGAACCTTAACAGCTGAAACACAACAACAATAGAGGCTTATGAAAATTTAGCCCTGATATGAAATCGTGTTCTGTATTTAGGTATGCTGAATACTCATACGAACAAGAGAGAGATAAGAAGAAAATCATACCGTGCATATCATCTACAACGACAAATGAAGGATGCAATAGCACTGCAGCTTGAACATAAGCATATTTTGCTAGTTCCACGACTACCTTAGCTGGAACGAATTCAAAGTTTAGTTTAACAAAGATAAAAAGAGCTTGTAAGTTTGTAATCAGAGCAAGAATAATGACCTCCCCAACAAAAGCCTGCTGCTCCGATTTTTGTTACACCTTTGCTCTTTAAAGCTTCAATAACTGGTTTTGCATCTTCGAATCCTTGATCCTGTAACAACATGAATATATCACATAAAACTGCAAACATGAAATCTGATATAACTCTCTCTCTATATATCAATATTAGAAATAGGAACTTACCGGTCCATGATCTACTAACCATACTTCTAAAGGCTTCTCATCATTAGGTATACGGGGATCACCACGAAGGAAATCAGGGACTACTACATAGAAGCCAGCTGCTGCAACTTTGTCTGCAAGCTTTCTATAATTTTGAAAGCAAGGATATATCTATCTATCTATCAGTTTGAAGAATATGATCCAGATAGGATGTTGGGTATATATTTGTTCAATTCTATATCAGTTTAAGTATCTACTTATGCACATCCAAATTTGAAGGCCAGAGATCGATATTAGCTAAGGTCAAATTAAAAGGACATGTTTATTCCTGCAATCCTTACCTCAACTTCGGAGCTTCATATCCTGCATATTAACCCCCCAAAAAGTCAATACTTTAGTAGTTTGATATAAATTATATACTAATTTAAATTCTAAATATTAGCATTAGCACAAAAAGGAGAAGTTACCAAAAACATCAGAAACAAGGATTACAGCTTGGGTGGAATGAAGAGGACCAGAAAGATAACAGTTGAAGCCACCAAGTTGTTGGACATGACCAGCTCCTCCTCCTCCTCTTCCTCCTCCGCCGCTCAGGTAATTTGGTGGATTTACACAACACTCAGGACCCGACATAATAATATCGTTAAAAATGTTATTATTATAAAATAAAAGCGAAAAACTAAACTAAAATAACACGAAAATGTGTATCGATTGAGAGAAATGAATCAATTTTTAAGAGTATTTATAAGTGTTAAAAATTACTTGGACATAGAGGAAAAATGAGCTTATAGTGCCTTTCAAGTTTTTAATCAAAAAAATAGGACAAGTGGGGCCCTTTTATTTTTCTTTATTTTTTTATTTTTAATATTAATAAAAGGACTAAACTAAGTAGCATTTTTGTAGTTGTCTGGACAACCACTGAAGTTGTTTGGACAACTTCTAAAGTTGCTTGGACAACTGTTGAAGTTGTCGAAAGACTAAAGAAGTTGTTCCGACAACTATGACAGTTGTCGGACGATTAAAGAAGTTGTCTCGACAACTACGACAGTTGTTGGACTAAAGTGTAAAAGTTAAAAGTTTGGGACTATTGTGAAAATATCTTTTAACCTAATATATTTTTTTTTGTCACTTCTATCTAATTTTTAAAACTTGAAGGACTTTTACCTAATTTACAAACTACTTTGTCCCTTTTAATAGATCTTCCCGACACAGAGTCTGTCATGACCTCATTTACTTGGGCATCAAAGTATACTACAGTGAATGACTACATGAACATCCATCATAATTTTTCAATACCTACAGATTAAAATAAGTTAGATTCTGTTCATATTTCAAAAGACAATTAACATCCAATTCAATGATCAAAATATAATATTCACACAATTCATAGCCAAATTTATTATTTTAATGCACATATATAATACTCCCTCCGTGACCTAATTTGACTTGACACAGAGTTAAAGAAATTTAAGATGACTTTTGAATCTTGTGATTCTAAATTAAAGTAATGTCAAATGTATAAAATTAGTTAATCTTGTGGTATTAAATATGTCACGTGAAAAAGCTAAAAGTAAAATGTTACCTAAAAAAAAAATATCATTCTTTTTTACATTAAAAAAAAAAACATTTTTTTTAAACGGACTATGTAGCCGCTTCTTTGCACGTGGCATCGGATGATGAGTTTTCGACATTTGAAAATAGATTATTTACCTAGTTAGTCATTGGCCCATAAGTAATTACTGTCACTAGTCGATGTACAAAAATATATATTTACTAATTATCTGAACGGACAATTATATATACAAAGTAAATAAAGGCTAATTCATTTTTATGTCAATAATGAGACTCAAAAATATTAATAAAAGGTAAATATAAGTTATTTTGTATAGTTCAAAAATTATTTTGAAAAAATTTATACAAGCATCTTATTTTATCATAATTTCTAAAATTTTCTATCATTTAAAAAATTATGGAAATACTCTCTCGGATACATCCTTATATTCTCTTGAAAACATCACTCCCCTCTCGAATACATTCCTATTCCCTTTAGAATACATCACTTTCATTAATTAATTTACCATTTACAACCCATGAGCTATGTGTCGATAGGATTTTTGGTATCCGAGATACTATAAATTTAAAGAATTTTTGTAATTTGAGAAAAAAATAGTACTCCCTCCCTTTTACAAAGAATGACCTGGTTTGACTTGACACGGAGTTTAAGAATATAAAAAAAACTTTTGAATCTTTTGGTCCTAAATTAAAGTTAGGTTAAATGTACAAAACTGTCATTTGATCTTGTGACCTTAAACATGCCACGTGAAAAGCTGAAATTAAAATGTTACAAAAAAAAAGTCATTTCTTTTGAAACAGACTAAAAAGGAAAGAAGGTCTTTCTTCTTTAAACGGAAGGGATAATAAAGCATTACTTTATTAGCTTTTAACGCTATCTAATTTATACATAAATTTAACCATCTAATGTAGTACTTTAACTTTTCGGGCTAAATAATTTATTTTAAGTTATTATTTTTATCAAATTTATCATAAATTTTTTACTATTTAATTGAAATGCATAATTCTTAACTAATTTTTTTTTTCAGATTTAAAAAAGAAGACTCTTTCTGTCTCTCATTATATTATATATACCGGGTTAAATTACCGTCACCTCTCACGTCAGATTTTTGCGCATTTGTTTAATTTGATGACAGCATGCAAACATATGGTTCTTCTCTAATTTTATTTATTTATTTATTGATCTTGTATTTATTTAACTCCTTTACTTTATTCTTTTTCTAAAATACAAAAGGACTCTAAATAGTTTATATATTCTTTAATTTTGTTCGTTTTAATTAAAAGATTGTACTATTTTGGTTTTGTGCTAAATTGAATTAGCTAGGTTCATAAGAAACGACAAGGAGAAAGGTGTATAAACTCGAAGTGTTAATTGAATATTCTTTCTTATATTAATATATTTATTTGCATGATGCACGACGCTTCAATTTTTTTTTTTTAAAAAAGCAAGTAATAGTATATTTTACTCGTCCAATTTGCTTTAAAAAATTAGTTAATTTTTTTATTATATTCATCTCAATTAATCCATGATCAATTAATATTTTGGATAAGAGGCTAAAAGATCAATTATTTTGCACGGGGAGTATATTTTTATATTTCAAACCATTTTGTGTTTAATAGCAAGTTCCTAATTGTAACTATACAAATATTTACAAGTTTCGTAAATTTGATATAGCACACAAAATTATGATATGCAATATTTTATGATTATAATATCAAAAAAATCCTTTAATCAACTTGGTAAATTTCTTATCGAGACTATTGAATCACATCTATTGAAACAAATAAATAAATTAATTAATTTGATAAAATTTATATATATACATAAAAAAAACACAAAAAAATATCTCAACCCTCTCGACACCTTAAATCAGCCCACACTGATAGTTGATTAGGAGGTAAGTCATGTATATATAAAATTTAGCAAGTTATAAATAATAGATGTCTATTAATTTATTTAATCAAAAGAAAAATAATTTAGCGAATATCATCTACATGATCTGATTTGTTTTGAATTAATATTTCTTTTAAGTAATCGAAGGAAATTGTTGAAATTGTTGATTGAAAGAAGAGGAAAAATATTTGAAAGACATTTTTTCTTTAAGAGTAAAACCCTAGCTAGTCATGTTCTTGCATATTTTTTTTGGGTTGTAATTATGTTTTTGTTCTTTAAAGTTTAGACTTAATCGAAAGAGTAATCTGAACCTTATATTTACCCTAATAAACTATAGAATGCGTTTTAATTACATGAATAATAATAAACAGATTTTATTTAAATTATTATTTGAATCAACGATTGATTTGGCTGAATAAAGGAGATGTAATATGTGGGAGTGCTTGGTTTTGTCTAATAATTGCCTTGAAAATGTCATTATAACTCCAACGAATAAAATATGTATATTGCATGAAGTCTGCTTGGCTTAGGACATCATGATCTGATTGCAATCTTTTTTCAAAAAAATAATCAACGTGTCAGAATCAACTTATGCACACCTCGATTAAATCACGAGAGACATACCAACTTCTATCAACATGTATCATATAACTCTGTCCACTGAAACCATGATAGATGAGAAGAAATTGCCTGATATATTTTGTCACTACAAAAATTTGGACCTAAAATCATCTACTGATCCCCTGTTGTGCTTCACCAATGCCTCTTGGAATCTTTATACCGACATTCTAGGAGAGACCTCCAAGTAAAAAAATAAATTTAAAGAGTCATGCTCTTTTGAAAAGCTTTAAAAAGATTTTTGTTGCATGAATGTTGATTATCCAATATCGCAAAATAGAAGGTGATACGATGAGATATAATGCAATTGAACCAGACACGAGTAACATGTTACCTATTCTTACAAGTGCATAATGTTCTTATATTTTTTACACATAAAAAGGGGTTTGAGAGAAATAGTACTTCCTTTTTTTTTCACTTGATGAACTTGGTAAACCAGTTTAACATATCTGTGTGAGCCTCTTCTGCAGCTTTGACAGCCGATTCATCCTCAACGTTGTATCGAACTGTCCATCCATGATCTACCCCTGGAAATATCTTCACAAAGCTTTCAATCTGCACAATTAAGTACCAATTATACACATGAATCTAATAGTATACTTGCATATGATGATCTTATTTTACATGTCAAAATGCTTAAAAGATAAAACTAATTACCTCAGGTTTCGCGGATAAAGCATTGCCTAGTAGCTTCGCTTGGTCAGGAGGGAAAACCTGGTCGTGTTCTGCTGCTAATATTGCAGTTGGAACTTTTACCTCTGAAAAATACAAGATTATGAGCACGTAGTCATACAAGTAAGAAATTAATCAAAGAATGTACCATTTATGTCATCAACTGTAATAGGACCAGTATGCAAGATAACTGCAGCATCAATAGTACTCTCGTATTTCGCCAATTGAGAAACTACCATTCCTGATGAACCAAAAGAATTATGCAAAAAACAAGACAATAATGTAATTATAGTTCAGAAGTGAAACACAAAATTCATTTTCACCTCCCCAGCAAAAGCCTGCTGCCCCTATAGCGAAAACAATTTTACTCTTCAAAGATTCAACGACTGCTTTAGCATCTTCAATTCCTTTGTCCTAAAAGATGTTTGGGAACCAATTCAATGTCAAACTTTTGAATTGACAAGAAACCGCATTTCTATTACTTAACATTTCCGCGAATTTAATAGTTTCAAGTGTTGCAGTTGTTGAAGAATGACAAAAGTCCCACATCGGTGGTAATGAGATGGGTGGACTCCTTATAAGGCTTGGGCAATCCTCCTCCCTTTTGAGCTAGCTTTTGGGGTGTGAGTTAGGCCTAAGACCTAATTACACATGGTATCAGAGCAGGGCCCATCTCACCCGATGTTGGGGTCTCCAAAATCAAAATTGCCCACGCACCAGATGCTAAGCACTGGGCGTGAGATGGGGTGTTGAAGAATGACAAAAGTCCCACATCGATGGTTAATGAGATGTGTGGACTCCTTATAAGGAGTGGGCAATCCTCCTTCCTTTGAGGGAGCTTTTGGGATGTGAGTTAGGCCTAAGACCTAATTTCACAGCAGTCCTTGAAATTAAGAAGTTTACTTACAATGCCATGATCTTTGAACCATGTCTGTAAGTCATGTTTCTCGGGATCGTAAGGTTGAGCATAGAAGAAATCAGGAACAACCACCAAGTACCCTGAAGCTGCAACTTTATCTGCTAGCTTCCTGAATTATATTTTACACAAACAAATTAAAGCACGCTCAATACGTTGAAACTCATTGCCCATGGATAAAGAAAAACCATTTCAACAACAAAAACAACAACTTTTCTTCGTGTTTTCATTCGTCTATTCCATTCAAAGATTGTTTTAGTTCAAATGTCTAAATAGTATATTCTAACAAGTTTAAGTTAGAAGGGACTGGTTATGTATTAAGCAAAAAAGAAATAGAAGTAGACATAATAGACATCAAATCTGAGATAGGGAACTCTGTACTTACCTTAAAAGTGGAGCTTCATATCCTGCAAAAACCAATTACACAGTATAAATATAAATACTAGCTGATAAACCAAGAAGTTAGGGCAAGAATAAATAATCATGGAATAAAACTTTGTTTGATTGATATGTTTGAGATAATTTATTTATCGCGTAGTGATGGAATAAGTTATTTCAAAATAAGTTAGTCGAGATTAGTTATTCTGGGACTACTAGGAAGTAATTGATGTTTACCAAATACATCAGAAATGAGAAGAATGGCAAGTTTGGAATGAAGAGATCCACTAACATAGCTGCTAAGACCTCCAATCTCTTGTAAATCTCCAATTCCACAAGCTGTGTTGAGGGTAGGTGGATTCTTCATACATTCTGCTCTTGACATATTCTAATCAAAATGTTAATTATATTTTAAGAAATGTATTTGAAAAGCCAAAAATTTAATTTAAGAAATATTTCTTGGAGAGGATAGTAATGAAAGGAAGTACTGGCACATTTGTTGTATTCTTGTGCCAAGTTTCATGTCATGCACACTTGTCCTGACCTTAAGAAATAGAGGAGTGAGGATTGTATAATGAAAGTATTAATTTTCTGCACTATTATTGATATATCATTTATAGTGATATCTATCTAATTTTCAAGACTATTATTTTGTAAATAATAAGTTATATTATTATTGTGAAATTTAATTATTTTTCCAAACACAGATTTGCTCAAAAATTATGTTTCTTGGCTGATTAGAGGAAAATGTCAAAGTTACATTACACATTGGAATAAGACAATACTTATATTACTTCCTTAGTTTAAAAAAGGATGATGTAGCTTGATTTGGAATGGAGTTTAAGAAAAGAAAAAAAACTTTTTAATCTTTGTAGTTCTAAATTAAAATTATGTCAAATGTATCAAAATGTCCTTTAATATTGTGATCTTAAACATATCACGTGAAAAATTAAAAAGTTAAAGTGTTATCAAAAAGAAAAGGAATCATTTTTTTTAAATAAACTAAAAAGAAAATTGGGATTTTTTTTTTAAAACGGAGGGAATAATATCATTAATCAACACCAATAATGATTATGATTTGAAGGTTTTGGATTCAAGAGTCGACTGTGGCAGGAGCCAGTGTTTTACTTTTAATGTGAGACTTTTCAGTCAATTTCAATATGATTATAAAATATTGAATAGAAATAAAAAATATATCATTCATAACTTTCAAAAGCATTAGTTTAATTTCTAATGGTGGAGGACTACGTAACAGCTTACGTTAATGAGCTAAATACTTCCTTCGTCTCATATTATTTGTCATTTTTATTTTTAGAGTAAAATTATAAAAATTTTGATTAACATTTTAAAATGTATTTTTTCATCATATCAATATGCAAAATATTGCAATTTATAGTATTTTTCATATATTTTTAGAATATCTATTTTTTTTGTTTAAAATATCGAATTAATGTGATCTAATTTAATTTTAAAAATTAGTCAAATTAACTTTTAAAAAGCGCAATATGACAAACAATACCGGACGAAGTAACTCTGTCTCAAATTATGTATTGTTTACATTTTTATGCTATTTCTTTTTTCTTGTTTTTTTAAAAGGAGAGATTTTTTGAAATTATTTTACCTTAAAGATATAAGCTATTTGATTGATTATTTATTCTACTTATGTATTATCTTAAAGTGTATATATTTTTCATGAATAATTATAACTAGGGGTCTACATAATCAGGTTTTTTTTTTTTTTTCAAAATATCAAACCAAACCATTTATGTCGGATTTTTGAATTTATAAACCAAACCAAATCAATAAAATTCGGGTTTTTCAACTTTCGATTTTTTTGGGTTTTTTCGAATTTTTTTCGATAAAATATTAATACAAACATATAATTTACTTGTAATTCAAATATTTCTTTAGTCCTACCAAAATGCAACTATCTAAGTTATTTCACAAGAAAATAACAACAAAAAATGATATGATTAATGACACTAAAATATCCAACAAAAAATAATAATAAAATCGCGTAAAATAAATATTGCAAATTAACAAGTCATAATTAAATTGATCATAATTTAAAGTACTAAATCATGCTAAAGTAAGTTTAGTAAGTATTAGTTACATGACTAAATATTAAAAGAAAGTAAAATTAGATCATGTATTTTAATTGTCTAAATCTATGTAAAACTAAAAAACAAATATTCAATATTTATTGTTATTCTTAGTGTTGAATTGATTTTCTTTTTGCATTAGTGTTAGTTTGATTTTTATTTAAATTTTGTTATAATTACCAACATGTATGGACTATCATCTTTATTAGATCATTTAGAATTCTAACTTCCAAACATGGAATAAATATATCAAAAGATAAAAAGTATGAAAAAGTATAAGAGATATTTAAAAATTATATCAACGTAAGTATTTTTACGTATGAAATAAAATTTTAAAATTACATATATAATGTCCGGTTGGTTTGGTCTCAGTTTTTTTTTTTAAAGTTGAAACCAACCCAACCCAACCCAACCCAAATATAGTCGGGTTTTTTTCCCAACACCAAACCAAGTCAAATCAAACCACTAGTTGATTTTTTTTTCCCGATTTAACTTAATTTGCGGTTTGATTTGATTTTCGATTCGATTTTGTACAACCCTAATTCCAACAATGATAGTAAAATGAGAAATACGTTTTTATTTTAAGATTAAGTTCTTTCTGTTGGCAGTGGACAAGAAACTTATCCTATTAGTTCATTTTAGAAATACTCATTTTTTAAAATATGTCCACTTATTAATAGGCGTTTGTTTAGGATTCTTATTTAGTTTGTCAAAAATAAGAAGGATTGTTTCACCGCTTTCTTATATGTAACACCTCGTATTCTACCCAGACTAAAATTAAGCTAAGAAAAACAAGGAGAAACAAATTTGGAAAAAATGGGAAAAATTTGAAAAATTTTCAGATTTCAAAAGAGAGTTTTGGCCATAACTTCCAGCTCAGGAAGAGTTTGGGTGAGTTCTTTATATGGATGGAAATATCGTTGGAAGATCTTTCAAACGACGTCAAGTTTGTGAATTTTTGAGGTCGTATATGTGAGATATGACCTTCGAAAGATGAGTTGTTGAGCAAGGAAAGTTCCAAAACCGGATTTAGTGAGGGTGTTTTGGTCTTTTCTTTAAGTCAATTAATTATTTAGTTTTGGAGTAAAATATTGGGGTCTAAACTGATCCCATTCAGTTTACGCACTTAGAAAATAGACTAGGATTTTGAAAGCAAGGAGAAAGAGGAGAAGAAAGAAGAAGACGCAAGAACACCAAGTTTAGCTTCGTGGATTTTCGTCGGAGGTGATCCCTAACAAGGTATGTGGGCTCTTTTGTGTTGAGTTACTTCACCCACACACCAATTTCATTCAAATCAGTCAAGTTATGAATTATCTCATGTTAGAGGATGAAATCTTGAACGAAAGTTTGACGTTCTTGTTGATTGAATTTTTGTTGATTGCTATTAGTTGTAATCCATATTTTAGGACTATTTTCGGGGCTAAATCATTGGGCAATAAGTTAATTAGGGATCCTAAGTGTTTGGGGTGGGATCCATGGGAGTTTGAGAAGGTTTAGAGATGAAAAATGAAGAAGAAAGTCACAAAACCGTTGGAAAAATGTTGGGGTGCCGCGCCTCCAAAGCGCCTCAGGACAGAGTATGTCCGTCAGGCTCTGGCGTGCCGCGCCTCTCAGAGCGCCTGAGGACAACCTCTGTCCGTCAGGATCTGGCGCTCCGCGCATCTCAGAGCGCCCCGACCCCCTGGAGACCACGTTCTTTCCCTATCTTTTCGTACTAGTTCCTAAGTGATGTACCCCTCATTCCTAGTTGTTTTCAACACTCTATGGTACATCTAAACATCATGAAATCGTCCATAAACATGAGATCATGATCCTTGAATCCATAATTTAATTCAAGGAAAGTAACGTCAAAGTCAAAGAAGTTAAGAGCCAAGTCTAGAAGTTAAGAAGCAATGCAAGGTAAAGTTTTCTAAAGTCTTTCACAAATATTTTTACTTTGTTTTAAAGACTTAAAGTTCAAGTCAAGTAAAGAGTTGAGTTCATATCTCAAAAGCTATAAGGGAACTAAGTATTCCCTAAGAGTTAAAGTTTTCAGTTAAGTAAAGAGCAAGAGTTGAGTTCATTTCTCAAAAGCTATAAAGGAACTAAGAATTCCCTAAGAGTTAAAGTTTCAAGTTAAATAAAGAGCAAGAGTTGAGTTCATTTATCAAAATGATATAAGGGAACTAAGTATTACCTAGAGGTTTACAAATGTTTCACATTTGAGTAAAGAGGGGAACTAGAAGTTCCAAAAGAGTTTTGAACTAAAAGGGGAACATTGATTCCAAAAGGAACTTTTTAAAGCTAATGAGTTCAGTAAATTATCTCAACCCAAAGGAAGGAAGTTTTATTAAAAGTATGAGCTAAAGTACATTTTTGGGAGTAGTATTGAGCACTGATGTGGGGAAGAGAGTTCATATTAACTCAAGTCTCCATGTAAACCATGTAGCCAACATGGGAATTGACGTGTCATACTTTTTAGATGATCACGTAAGGAGAGCTAGTGGATCCACTAAGTTGAGTAAGGTCCTATACTGATTGCAAGGTGTAGGATGGTCCTCTTGCAACTTGAGGTAAGACGTTGTACCATCACTTAAGCTCATGGTGCTGGTTGTAGGTTAGAGAAACTCCCACAGAGGCGATATTACTTTCTTATATAAGTAAAGTTGAGTTTGTTATTGCATTTCCTTTAACGAACTAAGTTGTTTTTACTGTTTTATGAGCTTTATATATATATATATATATATATATATATATATATATATATATATATATATATATATATATATATATATTGCATGTGATTTAAACTGCTTTATATGTATATCATTTGAGTTAAAGTATACTCTTGAGTTGAGTAGAGCCAAGGTAAGTTCATCTAATCCCCTCAAGCTTAAGTCGTTGTTTAGCTCTCCAACTCGCATACTCGTACATTCAATGTACTGATGTCAGTTGACTTGTATCGTTTCATGATGCAGACGCAGGTACCCAGGATCAGCACGCAGCATTTCGTTTATCCAGATCGAGCTTCAGAGTTTGTGGTGAGCCTCCTTGCATTCTGGAGGACATCCTTTTCATTTCTATATTAGCTTAGTTTTAGGATGTTGTGGGGTTTGTCCCAACATCCCTCTCTAGATAGTTTAGAGGCTTCGTAAACTATAGTATTTCAGTTTGGAGTTGTTTTCAGTTATTAAGACTCAAGTGCCATTTTGGCCAAAGTTATGACATGAAGTATTTTCCTTTAATTATGTTTTATTCGTGTCAAAGTTAAGGTTTGTCTTCCGCTAATATAAGTAGTCAGGCCAGGAGTTCGCTTGAGGGCCAACAATGGTCTTCGAGTGCCAATCCCCGCCAGGGTGTAAGCTCGGAGCGTGACATTATCCTCGTTATTGTCATACCGTGCTCCATAAACACCATTAAAGCAATAATCATCAAGTAAATTTGTATTCTCCTTTTCTTCTTTTTAAAATCTAGACTAATTAATCTCATAAAGAATTATTCATAACTTATTAAGTCTTCTTCTTAACATGAGCTTTTTTTTATCTTATGAACTCCAATTTGTTCTTGGGGTCCAAACATTTATATTGATTAAAAGGAAAAAGCACTTTAATTTTTTAAAAAATTGAGCGTTTGGCAAATTAGTGAAATTATTTTAATTTTGTAGATATAATTCAGTGACAAATTTAATCTTTTATTTTTTTAAATATAATCTCTGCTTCCTCTTCTAGCCTCTTCTTTTCACGGCCAAATGCTTTATTTAGTATTATTTTTTATTAGATTATTAATTAATATTTCTTATAAATTTTTACTATTTAATTGACATTGTCACGATCCAAAATGAGTCGTGAGTGGTACCCACACTTAACCTCCTAGGTGGACGAACCAAGGAATCCAAACACCAACATATACCAATAATTCAACTACAAATAACAAAATTAATGCGGAAGCTCCAAAACTTAACAAAGTAACCAATCAGATAAACCTCTAAGGTCTGTTACATATTATCCCAAAAACCTGAAAGTCATCACATTAAGGACATGTAATCTCCATATACTAAGTCTAAGAATATCAAATACACCATAATAAAAGAATAAAATAGTATGTGTCCGAAAACATAGGACATCTTGTCATGACCGAGAGAATCCAACACGAGCTTGAATGAATAACTCACCCTGGAACCTGATATGCTGGAGACTAGCTAGAGATGAGGGCAATTCGAAGTCATTGGTACAGTCGCTGCACTCCATAAAAGGAAAACAAAGAAAAACACAAGTAGGGCTCAGTACGGGGCAACATGTACTGAGTAAATATTATCGGCCAACTCAAAATAGTAACTAATATACAAAGAATAATAGTATGAACTCAACTATGACACTTAAAAGGTGGTAAGCAACAAACAACATGAACAAGTGACTACATAATCAATCACAATATCAAGCACACCCATGTGGACTCATGCCTCCATGCCATGCTCATTTGAGAAATGGGTTCTTTGAGATTGAGTATATTAAGTTAATTCCATATCTTTTTCCTTTATGTTACTGTGTCGGAACGTGACACTCCGATCCAATTATATCGTGTCGGAACGTGATACTCGATCCAATTATATTGTGTCGGACTCCGATCCAAGAATATCGTGTCGAAATATGACACTCCGATCTAATTATGTCGTGTCGGAACGTGACACTCCGATCCAATTATATCGTGTCGGAACGTGACACTCCGATCCAATTATACCATTAATTTATCATTTATTATCACCACTTTCAATTCATTGATAATATTTCATCAAGCCTTCTTTATTCAAGGCATCACTTCGATAAAGAGGGTTCAAGAATATAAATTTCACGGTCTCAGGATTTCAGACCAATCACAAAACACACAACCAAGCCACAACCACACAATCAAGTACATAGAAAACTTCAACAATATCATTACATGCATATTAATCACTATTAAGAGTTTACTATCAAATAACATAAATCATAACCTACCTCCACCGAAGAATTGAATTTCGACAAGCTAAGTCCACAATGCTTTTCCTTTCCTCAATGCCTCAGACTTTTTGAAGCTATCATAACTTTAATGATATTAGAATATACAATACACCTAATATTTGATTAGCTATCTCAATAAATTAAAACTTGAATTATGATTTGATAACACATACACAAACTCGAACATCAAAGGTCACTGGCGTTAATACTAGTAACTATGATGTGTATAATTTGTTGCCTGAATTGAATCTGGTCTATTCTATAATAATCACATCCTTATTGTATTATTATCTCACCATTGCCAAACATTATGACAATTATTATCTAACTACTAAAGATCTAACAATAGGATTTTTAATGGTTTCCTCCAGTTCCTTCGGTACAACTATAACAATAGGAACAAACATAACTTTGTTTATTACCCATTAATGTTCACGTGGTTGCCTCTTTCTTTTAAACAATTAACCATTAAGCTAACTAACACATACACATATAATGTAATTCAAACTTTATCCAAGAAACTTAGAACCAAAATTGAAACAATTTATACATACATCACCTCCATCCTTAGCTAAGCATTAATCACTAAATTATTTGAACCTATAAACCCATGTGTTGACAACAACTTATTTCAATTTGCTGCTACACCTATTTATTACGTTTCATATCTTCTAAGTGCACCGAACACCTTTAAGTTACACAAATTCATAATGTCCTCCCAACTATCAAACCAAATTCTCCAAACTAACATATTCTCCCATAACAATACTATATTCCCTCAAGTCCAATTTGTCATCAGTGAGTCCGTTTTTAATATTTTTCAATTCACTTTTTCGACCTTCTTTTCACTATTCATTATATAGTAATTGATATGAAACAACCCACCATGTAAACAAGATTCTTTTGTTCACACTGCTTTCTCTCATTCTCCTCTTCCGTTCTTTTCTTTTCTTCTTACATATTATATTTTTTTAATTATCATATAAGGTCAACTATAAAGCGGTAAAAGTGACCCACTATTAATTTTACTGCTATTTCCTTTAACCTCCAACTAAATTATTAAAATTATCCCACTAATTTTATAATAATAGCTACGAATAATCTGAATTACTCATTTAAAATCTATCGAAAAAGTCTTTTATATAATTAAAAAAACTTTAGTACTCAAAACGATCGAATGGGTAGACATGCATAATTTCTACTATTTAATTTCTTGCAAATCTTTTGACTAATTTATAATTAATCACACTATAGAATATAGTTATCTGATTATTTAAATCACTTTTATGAATACAAAGAATTTTTTTTTTTTAGTTTTTGAAAACTCTAGCACTCTATATTTTACATTATGTCTGACTAAATTAACGTTAGCTCTCACGTCAGATTTCTTTTGTCCCTTTTGAAATGAATTGAATTTTAAAGTCAAAAAAGGAATATTCCTTATATTAATTTGCCATTATATATCTATCATAATAATAAAGGGAAAACGGCATTTTTAGTCCTTATATTAAGGCTAATTTCTTATTTTAGTCTTTGTGTTATTTAACTTAGCACTATTAACCTTTAATTATATCAAGTGAGTGATTTTAATCCTTCAACTAACAGACCCAAAAAAATTAACAGAGAGTTCACTGCTAAAAGGGGTAATTCGGATATTTTAAAGTAATTCCTTGAGAAAACAAAAAACATTTTTTGAAAAAATCATTCGTTGCATAATTTATCGTTCGACGGTGTGAGAGGGAGGGTTAATGCCAATCAAGTTGTTTTTTGAAATTGTAGCTCAAATCGACGGGCTTGTTCTTCTAGATAGAGATAGGGAAGACTTAGCTTATTCTTTAAAAAGAGAGAATTAAAAAGGAAATACCCGAACTATCCCTTTTAGCAGTGAACTCTCTGTGAATCTGTAAGTTGAAGGACTAAAATCACTTACTTGATATAATTGAAGGTTAATAATGCTAAGTTAGATAACACGAGGACTAAAATAAGAATATAGTCTTAACACAGAAACTAAAAATTGATGGTCTATTTTAATTTTCATGACGTTTCTTTTTTAAAAAAATTAAAATTGATGGTCTATTTTAATTTTCATATATGCTTTAAAAATTTGGTAAATAGTTAATTTGATGATATTCATCTCATCTACTCATGATTAATTAGTATTTTGGATCGCCTTTTAGAGGCTAAAATATCAATTATTTTGGACGGGATGGAGTATAGTTCTATATTTGGAACCATTTAATCCTAGTTTAACTTTTCATTTTGCAATTAATAACAAGTTCGTAATTGTAACTATATAAGTATAATAACATATTTAAGATCACAAATTTTACAAATCCAATATCCATACAAATACTATGGTATATTTAATATTATATTTTTAAAACAAAGAAAATCTTTAGTTACCTTTTTAAATTTCTTATTAGAGAAAATTGAATCACATTTATTAAGAAGAAAAAGTATTTAATTGATAATTTGATAAAATTTATACATATTACATAAAAAAAAATTACCTTATGGATTTAGTGTATTTTTTGTTATCGAGTGGTTAGGGTGATAATCCTCCAACCTCCCAGATCTGTCCAGGTTGATAGCTGATTTGGATGTGAGTTTCACATGTATTAAAATAAGAATTATCACGTTTAATATTAGGAGATAAATTTTCCATTTATAAAATTAATATTGCATTTGATTTTCAATTTAAATATACATAACTAATACATTTTAGAATATGGTTTCAATTAATTAATGAGATTGGTTGAATAAAGGAGACGTAAGATGTAGAGTGCTTGATTTTTTGTCTAATTATGCCTTGAAGATGTCATTAATTAGATAAATCCAATAAGTAAAATATGTATGTTGCATGAAGTCTGCTGGCTCAGGGGATCATGATCTGGTAATTGCAACATATATATATTTTTTTATTGTATATAATGTATTGTTCGAATCAGGTTGTGTGCATTTCAACTAATTTCATGGAATACTTACTACCTTCTACTATCAACAAGTAGCAGATAACTCTATCACCAAGACTAAGACTAGGATAGAGAGCTCCTAGTATTTTAAATTTTGAACTTATCATGACTCACATCTACCGATCCCTGTTTCGCTGCACCACTGCTCTTTTGAAAAGTTTTTAAAAGATCTTTGTTGCATGAACGTTGATTATCTCATCTCACAAAATAGGATGTGGTAACGATGAGACAGAATGTAATTGAAACCTCTATTCTAAACTGGAACGCCCTTAGATTTCTACACATAAAAGGGGGTTTGAGAGAAATATGCATCATAAGTTAAAACCATAATCTTGATTTCAGCAAAGACAATACTTATTGTGACATATTTTCACTTCCCTTGATGAATTATGACTATCTCCTTACTGAAAAATGATGTTTTTCAGTTTAGTACTTTGTTTTTTTTTCACTTGATGAACTTAGTAAACCAGTTTAACATATCTGTGTGAGCCTCTTCTGCTGCTTTGACAGCCGATTCATCTTCAACGTTGTATCGAACTGTCCATCCATGTTCTACCCCTGGAAATATCTTCACAAAGCTTTCAATCTGCACAATTGAGAATCTAATAGTAAACTTTCATGTAATGATCTACTTCTACAGGTATAAATGCTTAAAAGATACAACTAATTACCTCAGGTTTCGCGGATAAAGCATTGCCTAGTAGCTTTGCTTGGTCAGGAGGGAAAATCTGGTCATGTTCAGCAGCTAATATTGCAGTTGGAACTTTTACCTCTGAAAAATACAAGATTATGAGCACGTAGTCATACAAGTAAGAAATTAATCAAAGAATGTACCATTTATGTCATCAACAGTAATAGGACCAGGATGCAAGATAACTGCAGCATCAATAGTACTCTCGTATTTCGCCAATTGAGAAACTACCATTCCTGATGAACCAAAAGAATTATGCAAAAAACAAGACAATGATGTAATTATAGTTCAGAAGTGAAACACAAAATTCATTTTCACCTCCCCAGCAAAAGCCTGCTGCCCCTATAGCGGAAACACCTTTACTCTTCAAAGATTCAACCACTACTTTAGCATCTTCACATCCTTTGTCCTAAAAGAGATTTAACAACCAATTCAATGTCTAATTGAAAAAGAAACTTAACTTACTCAAGAAACCACATTTCTGTTACTCAATTCATCAATATTCCCATTTCCGCGTAGTTATATAATAGTACTCTTAATAGTTTCAAGTGTTGCAGTCGTTGAAATTAAGAAGTTTACTTACAATACCATGATCTTTGAGCCATGTCTGTACGTCATGTTTCTCGCGATCCAAAGGTTCACCATAGAAGAAATCAGGAACAATCACCAAGTACCCTGAAGCTGCAACTTTATCTGCTAACTTCCTGAATTATATTACACAAACAAATTAAAACAACGCTCAATACGTTGAAACTCATTACCCATGGATAAAGAAAAACCATTTCAACATCAAAAACAACCAAAAAAAAACTAGAGCAAACACATAATAACGGATTCAAAATTGTAACCAAGCATCACCCATAGAAATGTAGGGTACTTAAGGTCTTGAGTTTGATGCTTAGGTTCTTTCACATAGAAATGTAGAAAGTAAAAAAGAGCTAAATACATGGTCTACTACCCCTTAAAAGTGTGTCAGTATATTCCATTTAAACACTCAAACTAAGCCTTGTTTCAATTGAAACAACGCCTACCCAATCCTAATAAAGTGTTCCGATTAGACACTCTCGATTCATATTTTGAAAATAAATAGTAGTAGACATAATAGGCATCAAATCTGAGACAGGGAACTCTGTAGTTACCTTAAAAGTGGAGCTTCATATCCTGCAAAAACCATAAGAATTAATACTAGCTGATAAACCAAGAAGTTAAAGTTAACATCTTTAATATGTAGTAATTACAACTATTTTTAAGCCAATCAAGAGACTTTCAAACTTATTTAAGTATATAGGATGATGTTTACCAAATACATCAGAAATGAGAAGAATGGCAAGTTTGGAATGAATAGATCCACTAACATAGCTGCTAAGACCTCCAATCTCTTGTAAATCTCCAATTCCACAAGCTGAGTTGAGGGTAGGTGGATTCTTCATACATTCTGCTCCTGACATTTTTGTTCAAAAAATATGGTTCTTTGGAAATGTCAAAGACAATACTATATTAATATCATGAATTAACACCAACGAGAATTGTGGCGTAGTGATAAATGCTCTTTTATTCTTAATCAATAATCACTAATTCAAAAATCTGGAATACAAAGTCGTCTTTGTTAGAGAGCTCTATGTGAAACTTCTCGACACAAATTTAAATTTAGTTGGGCTCTAATATGAATATTAGATCTTATGAACTTTCAAAGACATTAGTTAAATGTCTAGTGGTGGGGGACTACGTAACCACTTACGTTTAATAATGGCTAAATGATGACTCTTTGTCTCAATTTATTTACGGTTTGTATTTTTATACATTTTTTTTAGAAACTATTCTACCTTAATACGTAATCAGTTTGATAGAATATTTAATATATCTAAGGGTACATAAAATGGAAAATGAGTTTTATATTATTTTGAACTTTGAAATTGAAATAAATAATTTGAGATAATTATTTTTAAAAATGACAATAAAAGTTTGAGACGGCAAAAATAACTACATCAATTATTCTACTTGAGTATTCTCTAATTACTTTGTTGAACTGACTAATAAATGGAACAATATGCTCTTTTTAAATCAAGGGTGTCATTTGTCAATGCTTTGATTGGGATAGCTAATTAGTTTATTGGGTTTTAAAATAGAAAAAGAAAAAAAGAAGCTCAAAAAATCATGAATCTTTAAATATGAAAATATAATAATTAATTAAAATAAATTAATTGAAGTGTAATTTTTTGGTCCACTGTTAGTAGATAGACATAAAATCAAATAAATCAAATCAACTATGTAACATTTCCAAAATGTGAACAAGGACAAGAGAACACAAATAAGTCTCAAATTGCAGATTATATTCTTAATTTCATTTCATTTTTCTCTCAAAACATCACTTACCATAAAATTGCAGATTATAGTCTCAATTTTTTTTTTTTTTTTTTTGTAAAATAGTATATTTCTTTCAACGAGGGGCATCTTTTTGTTGAAATATCTTTTAGTAGTTCCTAATGTCTTAATCCTACAATTATCTACACAATAACAAATATCATATCGTATAAAAAAATTGACATTCCAAACACTTGGAGAGATAAATTATCTTCTAGTACAATATGAAAGGCAAGAAATTTTTTAAGAAAGAACAAGATGAACTAGGGCCAAAAAGGGGTATACCTTAATTTTAAGAATTTCTAATTGTTAACGGGCGTTACAATAAAGCCTTTTAAGTAGATGATATAGTGCTCTAAATTAAACTTTATTTTTACATGTTATTTCAATCTCTTTTTTTTCACACGTCATTTAAATTTTGAACTCTTCAAACTACATACATAATAATTTTATCGCATAGCAAATGAACATATTGAGAGGATATGACATTCCACGTAATAAAAAGGAAGAATTTAACAGGAAAAAAAAAACATAATTATTTGTAATAAATTTTAAAATAGCAGAAAATAAATTGAAATCACAAAAAATAAAAAAATAAGAAATAGTTTATTTCCATATTTTGGTTTATTAATCAATCAATATGGATACAATTCTATTTCTTGGTTCTTTTTAAATAAAATTTATTCATAATTTGAGAGCTGCATATTTTTCGAAAGATAAATTTAAATTTGATCTATGTAAAAATATTTTTTGAATTTATGAAATATTTATCGAATTATAATTGAATAGATATTTTCCTGCTTTTTCAAAAGTGAAAGAAAAGTTTGAAGTAACTACCAAAACCAGTCGGTTTTATAAAATATTGCGGGAGGGTTTTGTAGGATATTTTTTTTTCTTCATAAGCCAAGAAAAAACCTTTAAATTTCACATTTAAGCTTGTTTAGTTTATCGTTAAAGTGTGGTAAAGATACGAAATTTGGATAAGAGTAAGAGGAGAAGTTGGAAAAAAAATGGGTTCTTTGAAAAATGAAACAGAAAGTGTGTTGCAAGAAGAAGAACCGATCTTGAAAGAACAATCACAAAAATACTGCACTTTTCCTATTAGATATCCACAACTTTGGGAAATGTACAAGAAAGCAGTAGCAAGTTTCTGGTCTGGTAATCCCTATTTTTTTTGTTCTTGCTTTTTTTTTCTTCATGAGTTAGTTATGCAAAATTGTGTTGTGTTTTGTTTTTCTGCAAAGTTTGTTGCTTTATATGGTTTTCTTGGCTGGTATTGTGTTGTTTGTTTCCCCTTTTTTGTGTGTGTTTGTTAATATTGGAATTTGGTTGAATTATTTGTATGTATCTGAATTGATTATGAAAATTTGTGTTTGTTTAGTTATTCATGTCACTTACACCTATTTATTTGTTTATGATGAGTTGATGACTTTTTCCTGTAAAGTTTGCTCTGCTTAAATGGTTCCTCTGCTGATAATGTGTATATTTGGAGTTCCAATAATTTTTTTCAAAAAAATTGTTGCTTTATTTGTTTTCCCCATGTTTTTCACAGTCAGTCATCTATATTCTGAGTTGGGCATGTGAATTGTGAAATTTTGGATGTGTTTGGTAGGAAGGAAAATGATTGTCTAGAAAATATTTTCTTCGAAAACAAGTGGGTTGCTTACTTATTTTCTAGTATTTGGTAAGTAAGCTTAGAAAATCCGGGGAATAGCTAGTAATTGTTAAGATACAGCTAAGTGTAACATGATGTAGAAAATGTGTCACATAAACTCTTCAATAGTACCATCCCTCCCTCTAAGAGAAGACAAAGGCAATTATAGACGTGATGAACCCCTATATATTGAGATTATAAGAGAAATGCCTGAACAAAAATATGTTATTGCTATGAGCCTGTACAAATATTGGCAGGATGCATGGTCTTATAGTATTGTTCGGTGAGTCGATAAGCTAATTCTTGTAGACGTATTTTTTCCAGTAAATAAAATGGAAATATAGAATTTATTAAAAACAAAACAACTGAATTCTGCAAATAGGTCGATGGGGAAAATAAAATTCTCCACCTTGTAATGGAATTGATGTTTATTACTTTGCAAAGGCCTGAGCAATCCACTCTTTGTTCAATTCTGTTGCTTTTTTGTTGTTGAATGTGTTAAGAATTAGCTCTCTGTTTCCCACTTTTTACGTTTCATGTTAAAGGGGGGCCTGGACCAATAAAGCTTGCCATAGTCTTGTTGAAAAGCTAGACCTCCGACTCTCCGAACCATCCTAATACTAGGAATAAAAATGCACTTGCTTATGTATGTATTAATGTCCTTCAAGAAGGCTGTGAGGGGTATAGCTGAAGAATTGGCAAGACTTTTCAGTTTGGGTGTTTTAAGGGATTTCTATTTTCTTCAGAATGTCCAGAATTGATTTCTTTGAAATTTCCAGAACTGAACCTCATGTTCTGCTGAAGAATTGGTTTAACTTTCCAGACTAAATGATATTTGACTCGTTATGAGCACAGAAGTTGTAATTCTGGCCCGCCTCCCCAGTGAGGGATCATGCATTTTCTTGGTTGGCAAACTTAAATGTATCCGCAATGGATAAAACTAGAAATGACGATAGGCAATTGGATCAATCAAGGGGAATTTTGCTCTGATATTTAGGGAGATCAACTTTGCCTAATTTTTTAAATTTATTTATTCATTTTGAAACTAGTCATGCTAGAAGTTCATGTTGTTTCTTGTGAAGTGGTAAATGTTTCTTTAAGTTAATTCTATAGCTTTTTGGAACTTCACTGGATTGTTATCTCATCCTTTGCATTAGTTTTAAAGCTTGTATTCTGCTTGCTAATTAATAGATGGCAGTGGTGTGGTCTATCATCAACCTGTCTTCTGCAGATAAATAGTTTGCTTATTACTGCATATTCATACATTGGGATGTTTTGTGTAGCTCTACCATGAACTGATCTAACATCTTCCTCTTCTCTCTCCAATATATGTGGTACAGTTGAGGAGGTTGACCTCTCTGAGGATATTCAGCATTGGGAAGCCTTATCTGAATCTGAAAAGCACTTCATCAGTCATGTTTTGGCATTTTTTGCCGCATCAGATGGAATTGTTTTGGAAAATTTGGCTGCTAGGTTTCTGAATGATGTGCAAATTCAAGAGGTGAATTTGCTGAGCTCTTCTGCATATCTCTATTCTTAAATTAAAAAGATCAGAGTAATGCTCCTTCACATTGAATAATTGTCTGTTTCAAAAGGTTTCCTTTATCTCAGTGTCCTTTTTTTTCATGTACTTTACAGTTTAGAACTCACGAATAATTATATGAATAACACATGGTATTATTAATCAGTTGTTTTTTCAATAAAGATCTAATATTGTAGGAATAACACTTCAGAAATGTTTTGGTTTGGTTCTTCACTGCTAGCTCTTCCATTTCTAAATAACTGAAATGAAATAGGATAGTTGAAGCACCATACAGAAAGATTACCTTCAGCGCCTAAAAAAATTATACGGGATATCACATTCAGTAAAACCTGAAAACTTGGTGTTATTGGGAAAGAGGGTATTTGTATTAATCTGCTTATTGTTATTGTCCCTTGATTAATGCATATCAATATCACTGGCTGATCCGAGTAGTTTCCCATAATATACGAGTGATTTTGATCGTCAGACAGCTATTGATGCATTTTCTCCAATATTTAACATTCCTTATAATGGAATTTGTAAGAAATATTTCTCATTCGAGCGCCTATCTTTCACAAATCGTCTGATAATAGGTAATGTTTGGAGGGCAGGAAGCAATATTTTAGGTGTTTTGCCTATACAGTTACTGTAAGATGGTTTTATTTTACAGACATATCATTCTTCTTTCTGCAGGCACGTGCATTTTATGGTTTTCAAATTGCAATGGAAAATATTCACTCGGGTAGAGCTTTCTAACTATGTGTGTGTGGTCAACATGTTTTTTTCCTTGTCTTAGTAACTTTTTATCCTCTTAACATAAGTAAGGGGTTCCTGGTATGTACTCTTTGATGTCTGATTAGAGCTTCTCCACTTACTTATAGAGATGTACAGCTTGCTTCTGGACGCTTTTATCAAGGACCCAAGGCAGAAAAATAAACTTTTTAATGCAATTGACAGCATTCCTTGTGTCTCACAAAAGGCCAAGTGGGCTTTGAATTGGATACAGAGGTAACGGTTCATCTTTGCTGTGCATGGTTGTAACATTGCTGCACTTAATGAAAATACGTAAAGACCCTCATATAAGTTAGCAATATGAGAAACAATTAATTTTTCTTAACTATCTAGGACATAGTACCTTATCAAAAGGTAAAAACACTATTTGGGACATGGTACATTGTTTCTCCTTCATTCCCAAACAATGCTCATCTTTCGTTTGCATATTTATATGAACTAATGACTGAAATACTTCTTGTTAATAGTTCTACTGATCCAATAGCCGCGTTTGCTGCTTTGTTTTTTATTTTCCTTGTTTTTGTTGGGAGGTTGTTTGATAGATTTATATTATTTAGCCTTTCAGTTTCTGAAGCTATGCCTATGCAAAAATGACGCTGCTATATGCCATTTCAATCTTTAGAAATCTAGAGTTGATGATGCTGACCAACATTGACTTTACCAACTGTGCATCTTTTACTTTCTTCGTGCAGTTCCAGCTCATTTACTGAGAGGCTCGTAGCTTTTGCATGTGTTGAAGGAATTTTCTTTTCAGGAAGGTATGCTGCTAACTCATTATTAGTCTGCGCGATTCCACTAAGACTGATTATATATGTTGCTTACTAGTAGTATTGAAGATTGACATTACATGCTGTAACTTATTTTGTTCGCAGCTTTTGTGCTATCTTTTGGCTGAAAAAGAGAGGGTTGATGCCAGGATTGGCTTACTCAAATGTGCTCATTTCTAAGGATGAGGGTCTCCACCGTGACTTTGCTTGCCTTCTATATAGGTAGAATATGTCAAGATGTCGTTATCTACTTAGGTAGAAGTGTTTCAACTAATACACATTACCCATCCCCCACAAATCCTCTCTCTTTTTCTTTCTCTCTTCTCAGTAATAGTGGGAGGAAATGACTTGATGGACATAACCTGATGTGATTTAACTAATCTCTGTTGTCCAGTATTATGCGAAATCAATTGACTAGGCAAAAGGTTCATCAAATTGTGCATGAAGCTGTTGAAATTGAAACTGAATTTGTCTGTGATGCCCTTCCCTGTGCATTGATTGGCATGAATGCAGAACTAATGAGTCAGTACATAAAGTTTGTCGCTGATCACCTCCTGGTACTAAATCACTTTGCACTTTTTGTTTGACGATGGATGTAATTAATCTCTTCCCGTGAACTAACAAGTTTGTTTATCTTTACTTCAGGTTGCCTTAGGGTACGACAAGAAGTATAATGTTGAAAACCCTTTTGATTGGATGGAATTTATTTCTCTTCAGTAAGTGTCATTGCCTACAAAGTTGGTTCTGATTCTGTTTTGCAGAAATTATGCATCATCTTTAGAAGTATACTATACATGTAATGGCTGGACAAATTTAGATAGGATCCATGAAGTGATTAAGCAAAATGATTTTTTAAATTAAATATGATTATCCGGACGCCACCTTCTTTACTGGGGCCTATGGACTAGTTTTTTCTTTTTTCTCTATGACCGAGAAATCCATCTGGGGCCAACCTTAGCGTCAAGAGCAGCCTTCAAAGCTCAGGGATAATGCCCGTCCCTCTACCTTTCTCCATTTAAGTACCAGACTAAGTTCACATGTCATAGGTCTCGAAGCTGTGACCTAAGTCCCAACTCCATCGATGTTTTCCACTTGAACTTAACCCTAAGGGCTAGTACTATTTCCTTCATGATCTAATTTGATAGCATGTTTATAGTTTCTAATTTGGACTATGACTGTGCAGGGGCAAAGCCAACTTCTTTGAGAGAAGAGTTGCTGACTATCAGAAGGCTTCTGTGATGTCAAGCTTGCAAGACAATGGCAAGAATTTTGAGTTCAAACTGGATGAAGACTTCTAGAGTTTTTTTTCCCCTCTAGCATCACCTTGATTCATTAAAGATCATATTGTTAATAGTCTATACCTTTTTCTGATCACTTTTAGAAGGGCAATTGATTGCCTTCATGTGAAGAAAAAGTAAAGTTTATTTGTCAAACATGATGATTTTGGTAGTTAATAATGAGTATTGAGTAGACTTTGAAAACTATGTGAAACTAATTGGCCATACACTTGTTGCCAAGTAGGGGGTAAAGGTATTGAAAAATCATCTTTAGGTGGATTGGCTTAATCATCATTTGGTTTTCACTTCATGTCCACTTTTAGTTATTGATTTTTATCCATATCATCATAAATATTCCTTTCCTTCATAGAGTACAAGATATATTATTCTTTTTCTTGCATGGAATTTTTTTATTTTGTTTTTTCCTTCATTTAACCTTAATGTGATTGTGTTAGACTATTCACATATGATGATGTGGTTTCCATTTTGTAACTTAAGCAGTAAGGGGTAGTTTGGTACAAAAATGAATAACGCATGGATTAGTAATGCATGGATTAATAATACATAGATTAGTAGTGCAGGGATTAGTAATACATGGTTTATTTTTATCAAGTGTTTGGTTCATTGTTTTCAATCCCTACTTGTATTTAAAATCAAATTCTTTAAAAATCTCTTTTCCAATTATACCCTTAAATTATTATGTTATTGGGTCAAGGTAGATAATTATCGAAAAATATTTCTTTTATGAATTTCTAACTAGCTATGAGAAGAATAATTTTGTTGTCATGTTTTCAATTTTCTACTTGAATTATTTGAGGATAAATAATTTTCATCTTAATAAATACATCACTAATAAAATGTCAATTTTAAATTTAAAAAAGATAATCCAACTACTTTTAAATTATAAAGACGGTCAACAATTGGAAAATTGAATAAACCATGTACATTCACACATAAAAGAATTGCAAGTTATGATTTTAATATATATGTAATTTTTTTAAATTGTTCAAAATACGAATAATTAGTGATATATTTGTCTTTTAATTAGTAAATGTTGAATAAATCACATTTTAAATTTGTATTGATTTGAATTAGATATATTTAGTTACAAATAAGTCTCTCTAAATAATTTGTAAACTAATTTATTTAAATAATTTTACTAGTACAAATATAAAACATAAAATCAAGAAATTAAAATAAAAATTAAAAAGATTTGAGGGATATTTTTGTCTTTATGTACTTATCCCATGGTATTATATCATATGTATTACTAATACCTCCAAATGGAAGGTATTAGTAATACATCACATAATACCATGTAGGATGTATTAACTAATCCATGGATTAGTTATACATAGACTCACATTCCTACCAAACAAAGTATTACATTATACTACATCTAATACATGGATTATTACTTTTAATACAGCCTACCAAACGCCCCCTAAATGTATCAGCCCATAGTTTATTTGGTTTGTTGTGTATTTTTAGTTTTAGTTTTATTTTTACAGTAGAGGGTGTTTTATGTCACATCATTGTAACAAAATGTGTTTAGACTTTTTGATGCTATAAGGTGACCTACCACAAGGACAACCATGATATAATGATAGATGAAGTGAGTACAAATCTAAAATTTTGAAGATCAAGATCCAAATCTTAGAGGAGAAAAATAATTGAATAAGCACTATTTTTTCTATTACATGTGACATTGTTTGATTGATTACAAATCTTTAAAAGGTGACTTAGAATGATTCTGAGATATTTTTGTGAGCAATCGTCATTATAAATCATTTCATTAAGATAAATTGAAGTGCGCCATAAGTTATAATAGAGGGGTATGTGATTACTTTCTATTTGTCAAATTTGATGGGTAAAGTACTCGAACGGATAATCAATAAAATAGTTAAGGCACGTATAAGCTAATTCGATATAAATGTTGAAGCACTAGGAGAAAAGTAAAAGGGAATAGGTTGTCACATGACCACATCTAAGACTGGGCAACGGATCGGAACCGGATCACCGGATCGGAACGAACCGGTACTGGATCGGAACGGGACGAGTTGACCGGTTCGTTGACCGTATCGGGATGAACTGGGCCAAAATTATCGGGACGAATACTCAGTTCCGTCCCGTCCCATTATATACCGGGATAGAACGGAATGGGATAAACCGGATGACACATAAAGTTATTTCAAAAAATGATTATTTTTTTGTACAAAAATATGAATATTTTTCTTATTTTTCTAAGTTTAAATTAATAGTTTTTAAATTTATAATTTAGTTTTTTACTTAAGTTTATTTTAAAGATATTTTTTTAAAAAAATTACTTATTAAGTTTGCAAGTTAAGTCTAATTAGGTTTTCAAGATTTAAATCTTTTGAAGTTTATAGGTTATTACTTATTATTTATTAATATGTAATAATTTATAAGTTATATTTATAACTTGTAATTTCAATAAATTAAATTTGTAATTTTAAAAAATTAAATAAAAATAAGGATAAAACAATTACACAAATTAAAAACTATCAATTTAATTTATTTAAATTTGTATTATAAATTACAATTTCAATTTACAACTATTAGTCGAGTGCATAGTTTACGCAGCCACTGTCTAAGAAGAATTCTGTTTCAACTAAGTCTCGAATGTAGTACTAATAGGGGGCAGTTGGGTTACTTGGGTAGTATTTATTATTTAATATAAAATATAAATTATAATTTATAAATATATAATATAAATTAATTAATAAATATTAATTAATCGAAACCGGACCGGACCGGAACCGGAACCGTAAATCGATATCGAACCTCGATTCCGTTCCATTCCGTGTCCCAGTTTAGGATGTCCCGTTCCGTCCCATAGACAACCAAACCGGAACAAATCGGAACGGTACCAGACCGGTACCGGTACATCCCATTCTGTTGCGCAGCCTTACTGTCCACATCCTATGAGAAATGCCATTGTGATGGAGGTCTTGTAAATTTCTCTGTGTCCACTACTGTGCCACTATATTTGCACATCCATGATCCATCATTATCTTATGAAGATTTATTTCAGAAAGAAAGGAAAATAGTTCCATGCTTCATCCCACTTGCCAACAGTCTGAATCATCACTTGTGCACACTCCACATGCTACAAAAATTATATAAAAAAAAAGAGTTGGTGATTTGAGATAATGCAAGAATCATCCCTCCCACCAACCATTATTTTCCAAAAAAACATAAAACAAAAATATAAAAAAATAGAATATGTATAGAGAGTGGGTGGGAGTGGGGTGGTGAGGCAGTGGCAGAGCTAGAACTTCGATTTAGGAATATCAATCTATAAAGAAGTAAATTGTCATAAAAGTCAACGAGTATCAATATGTAATATATATACATAAAAAAAAATCTTTACTTTAGCTACACAATATAATTTTCCGATGAAGAGGTGTCGATCGACACCCCTCAGCTACACGTGGGGTGGGGTTTAGTCAGATTATCTTAACATACATTCCCTTTATTTATTAATTTATGTGATATTGTTTGACTTAATACGAAATTTAATAAAAAAAGAAAAACATTATAATGTAAAATAAATCATAAGTATAATATTATTTTAAAATCTACTAATAAAAATATGTCACGTAAATTAAAAAAGGAAGTAAACATGAAAATTATTTACATTATTCATGTGACCAATTGGTAGAAGGATTTGGGGGGGGGGGGATGAAGAGATGGCCCCACATGGAGTGTTTCAACTTTGAAGCTACCCTTCCAGAAAATTATACACTAAAGTACAGACATAGAGAGATAAAGACACCATTTTTTTAAAATTATTTATTGAAATGAATTCCTAATCTCTTTGAGACAAAGACACAATAACAGATTATTGTTTGTTTACCTTTTAATCTTTATATTTTAGGGTGACATAACACCATATATCTGACATATCCAGTTGTTTGTTGTCCTAAACAAACCCTATTTCATAAACATTAAATTAAGTCAATCCAACATCTAATTAACAAATTCAATTAATTACCAACAAACCCCCAAAAAATCTAAAACATGAGAAGTCCAACTTAATTATTTGGGAATATTTAAGTTAAACATCTCCATCTAAGCTTATATTATGATTATCATTATTATTACCCTAACACTTAGCATGTGCAAACTATAATGACTTCCTAAACAAAATATCTAATTACATAATTCATGTTCTTTTTACTTTTAACCTTTTCTTAAATTTCAACTTACAAAAAGGCTTCTAAGCTTCTATTTTTGAGAAAAACACTAACAACAAACTGCCAAAAACACTTGCTTTTTTTTGGAACAAAAATAACATTTTTTTTTTGAAAAGTGAAATAGAGCAAAAGAGAAAGAAACTTGGCAAGTATATATGTTCTAAAATAGTTTCTACCCCATCAAAGATGAGGCCACATGCATACATATATATATATATATATATATATATATATATATATATATATATATATATATATATATATATATATATATATATATATATATATTACTTTTTCCGTTACTTTTCACATGTCACTATTGCAGACTTAACAAATAAAAAAAATTGTAATTTATAATACTTTCAGTTTAGTTTATAAATATTTAGATTTAAAATTTAAAATATAAAATTTAACTGTAAAGTTTAATTGAATTAATTCTCAAAAAGTGAAATACAAAAATTATTTTGAAATGGAAAAAATATATCCATATTTGCCCTCATTAATTAGGGAAAAAAAAGTGGGGATGGAAAAGTAGGGTTTCCATACCTAAAGCAACATGATCACTAGGAGGCCAAACTTTGATAGGAATGTCACCATGTCACCATTCTCTACCTACTCCAAACCACTATCAAATTTATATAATTTTTACGTTTGTGTCCCAATTTTCTAATGAAAGAGAGAGCAAAGTTGGTGAGAAATTAATTATGGTTATGTGCAATTTTAATTTTATGAGTTTTAAATTTTATATAATAATTTTAATTAATTTTATTTATTTAATGAATATATTAATAAAATACATAATTTAAATTTACTAGGTTCAGCTAAATCTACAATTGGATTACTATCTTCCTTTCTAAATATCTAGCTATAAGCTATTAGAATTAAATAGGCACGATGCATTAAGTTTTAGCTATAGGTAAGATATAAAAAGGATAAGTCCGTTATGCATAATATATCTGTTTTAATTGTGTGACATCTATACATTTTTTACTATTAACCTAAGAATATTAAAATTACTAGTCAATAAGTGATTGGTTATCATTATGGTTTAAATAATACTTATTCCATTTAAAGTTAAACATTGTTCCTAGCTACTTTTTTTTTTCTTCTCTTACGTGTATTTGGAGTTTTGATCAAATTTAAATATAAAAAATTTATAATATTCAAGTGATACTTTATGTTGGGTTTTAAAAGGAGTGAATGAAAAATGAAAAGTTATGATTTTTATAAAAAAAATCGATTTTTATGAAAAAAATTGCAACTTTTATGAAAGGTAATAACATTTTCAAAAGATTGTGACTTTTTCAAAGGTTTGTAACATTTTTGATAAGGCACAATAAGCACTTTTTTCACACTCCCCTTTGTTTTTTATAGAATGAGGGATTTCCTCTCATTTTAGTGGGAAATTTTTTTTTGGACTTCTTCTACTATTACTAAATGTAATATTCTAAGTGTACTTTACTGCTGCTGAGTGGTTTGCCGGCACCGTACTTTTAGCTACTGATACACTGGTGAGTACGTGAGAAATTAGGTTTTATGCCTAACTCACACCCCAAAAATTAAACTAGCTCAAAGGGAGGAGGATTGCCCAAATCTTATGAGGAGTCCACTGATCTCATTAAGCATTGATGTGAGACTTTTGTCATTCTTTAACAATAAGATTGTTCTGTCCTGAAATGATATATTCCATTAACCTCGGGTACTTCAGGAGAATAATTTCCTAAAGGGACACTGTGCATGCAGTGGACTCAATTTTCTTTTTTTGAAAAAAATATTTTTATATTGTTTCCAAATTCGTTTATGATTTTATTAATTTTCTCCACTAGTTTTAATTTTTTAGTTTGAAAATACTACTCTTTACACTTTGTCGTTTCTTATCAAGTTCTTAAATTTTTTTTTTGTTCTAAGTATCTCAGGAATACAAAATAAACAATATTTTCAATAAGATTTTCATATTTTAAACTTAAACACAAAATTTCTAATCAAATGTGAAACAGTCTCACCAATTCGCCACACTCTATTATTAGCTACTAATTGTTTGATATATAGTTTTCACTTATCTTTCAGATTTCTGTGGAGTGGGCCATGGATTTTGGTGCACTACATATATTGTGCACAAATCTCTGACTTTTTCCTATTTCTTGTTCTTTTCACTTTTCTTCTTAATTTGTCATAAATCAAAAGGAAAAAAAAAGAAGACAAATTTAAATATTTATTTGCAATATGTTTTATTTATGGCTAGTCATATGTGTTTGGATTAGCAACCAAAAGATGCTGGTAATAAATCTTTAAATTAATTTTCTTTAGTTTTAGCTTAACTTAACTACTCATTTATCCATATGGGGAAGGTTGCATTTAGATCCATTGACAAGTGAGAGGTTTTTGTGAATGGTGAATATCAAATTAATTTATTTAGTTTTTAAATCAGTAAATTTAAATTAAATCAAATATAATATATATTTACTGATTTGATTATTATTGATTTTAATTTCAATTTAATTTGGTTTGATTTAATTGTACAATTATTAATTATACACGAAAATAGAAGAAATGATTCATTAAAAAAGAAAAGAAAAAAAGAGAGACAAAATTATTCAAAAAGGAAATGTGTTATCTAAATGTCATTTTAGATCTTATAATTCTTATACTAGAACTCCAATTATGTTAAAGTTTTTGCTTATATTGATAGCTAATCACATATACTAAATAACTTGAACTTACTCAATAATGCATAAACTAGAGATATTATATTGCAGCACAAATAAAAGATGCATATATCTTACTCTTTTTCATCAGAGTGTTATGCATTATATAAGAATTAGTTTTATTCGATTTAATTTTTTCTTCGCTTCATCGATTTTTAAAAAATGTAAAAAAACAAATTAAATAAGTAATCAATTTATTTAATTGATTCAATTTGGTTTTTTGGTATATATATATATATATATATATATATATATATATATATATATATATATACTAAAATTGGGAGTATTGAAAAACAATATCTCTTCTTACAGCATGCACCAATAACTAAAGAAAACAACTTGAGAAGGATCAACATTAAATTTAGTAGTATATATAAATATCTTTTAATTCTGCACCTGATAATAAATATAATTATAACACTTCTATTACAATTACTAATTTGTATTTTGTGATAGTTGCAAAGGCTCTTTCACATCTTAACCTAGATCCTAAAATGTGCATTGAATTAGACATTGAGATAAGATTGATAATGTCCATATATGATGCAATTTTATACACACTAAAAACAACTAAAATGGCATTAGGTCACTTTCACCTTCTAAAATCCATACAAAAATTTAAGTTTTATTCATTAACGTAGCGTAAAATATATTTATACATTTAAATAATGTATAATCGTAGATATAGTTGATATTAAAAAAAAAGTGTTGTTGAAGGTTTTTTTTAAAATAATTTTAGAACTTGAAGTTGTGTATGATTATGTATTTTACTTGAAAAAATGAAGATCCGTGAGTGAAAATAAAATTTCAGACCATTTTTAAAAAAAAAAATTGATTTTTTTCCAGAATCGATTATATTCCATTACAAATTATTTTCTTTAAAAAAAATCTACTTCCAAAATTTATCGCCAGACGAAAGCTTAAATCATTTATTGAATAATTAATTTCTTGTAAATTTGATAAATATCATACATTGAGATTAACTTTTAGTACTCTCTCAGTTTCTTTTTAGTTATCATGTATACTATATATATATATTCCCAAATAGTTGCGAATTTAAATATTAAAGAGAAAATTCATTATCTTTTTTTCAATTTTGCCCTTAACATTAATTATCATAGAACTAAAAAGCACATATATAAATAAATATTAATATTAATAAGGGATATATGGTCAAATAATACTCCTTATTATTTTTTTTCCCTAAAGAATTACTCCTCTGTACATTTTATGTGTCACTTTTCATTTTTCGAGAGTCAAACAATTTAACTTTGACCGGACATTTGCTTATGAATCTTAATTTTTTAAAAAATAAATTTATATATTTGTAAACTACGTAAAGAGTACTATAAGTCACAATAATTGATAATTCAAAATGTTAAAATGATCTATGAAAAACTTACTGTCAAAGATAGAGTTGTTTGAATCTCAAAATGCGAAAAGTGCCACATAAAATGAGACGGAGAAACTATATTAAATCTTGTAAGAGAGAGTAACACTAAAACAAAGCAATATAGAATTAGAAAAGAGGAGGTTGAACTAATATTCTTCATTTTTTAACAACTTCATTGAGTTTGACATTCAAATTTTCTAACCAACCACATCTCACCTACATATTTTAACTCTATCCACTTGTCTATTAACCAAAAATAGAGCCACCAAAAAAAAAAAAAAAGAACAAGAACCCCTTTGCCTAGCTATCTATAGCCATGCCAAAACCTGCCTCTTATCTTACAAAGTAGAGTTTCAAGAAAATCTCAAAACCTTTTAATTTGTTGAAGAGCAACGGTGATGACATAATGGAGGTATCTGAGGAGGGCAATCTTTGGGACAGTGTTTTGGAGATAACTAAGGTAGCACAAGAAAAGGGTGGTGATCCATTGGTGTGGGCAGTTCAAGTTTCTTCATGTCTTAGTTCATCAGGGGTGTCTTTGCCCTCTTTTGAGTTAGCCAATTTCTTAGTATCTCACATTTGTTGGGAAAACAATTTGCCTATAGCATGGAAGTTCTTGGAAAAGGCTTTGGTTCTCAAGATTGTCTCACCCATCATTGTTTTTCCTCTGCTTTCCAGCAGGTTTGTTGTTTTTATTGTCTTTTTTGTTCCCAATTTGTTGATTCTTGAGTGCATTTCTATAAAATTGAATCTTTAGCTTTCTTGGGTTGTTTATTTGAAGAAATGCATTGTTTTAACAAATGTAGCAAGGTCAATATAGGTTTTTGAGAAGCTTTGTTTGATGATGAGTCCTGTTGTCGGAGCGAAGATTTTCATAAGAGGTTGAAAATATGTAAACTAAACACGAAGAAGCCATAGGTGTTTCAATATCTACTATATATACCTAAAAAATAATTTAAACCATGTTAAAACAGTGTAATTTCCCCCCAAGGAAGGTTCTGATGAACCCCTTGTTCGTACCTGGATCCTCTGCCCCTGCTTTGTTAATGTTAACTCGTGTCTGTCTACTTGTGTTGTGTGTTGCTTCTTGTTATTCATAGGTGCATTTTATGGATGATAAAATGGGGAAAATGCAATCCTTAGTGATGTGGATATTAGATGCTTAAACGTGTACCTTCATTGTTGTAATGTACTATTTATCAGTTTATATCAAAATTTCTATTTGTTCTCTCTTTCTACTGAAAAAAAATCATTTTCCTAGATCTTTGGCATAATCTTGTTCATTATTTTGGTCCGGATCTTCACGTGTGTCTCTATATTGACCATCACAAAGTATTCTGAAAGTAACTTAACCATGTTTTGAGCTTTTCCAGAGTGTAGTATTAACAATAACGAGCTTGCATTGGCTTACAGCTTCCTTTGGGTTCCTTTATGTTGTTGTTTTAGAATATGTGCAAGCTTGCAAACCACCTCTCTGCTGTAGATCACGAGTTGAAATGAAATGAATACTTATGGGGATTTTAATGGACATTACAGTATTTATCTTTTACTTGTCCAGATGCTTCAGTTCCAAATATCTTGTTTTAATCTTTCATCTTTTAGTATGTCTTTACATGCAACTTAGAAACAAATTTTGGCCTTAAATATGTGTTTATGATGTTTTGTTGGCATTGTAGAGTTCCCTTCAAGGCACTTTTGATATCTTCATCATAATCCAGCTTCTTGTTTTCTCTTTTTGTTTGTGTGTTTGTATCTAAACTCTTACATTCACTTGCCTTTAATTCTTACAGGGTAATCCAAAATCGACGCCTGAGGCCGGCAGCATTTAGGCTCTATATGGAACTCATGAGAAGACATATTTTCACTCTTAAAAACCATGTAAACATGCTCAGTTATAAGAAGTGAGTGGTTCTGTTAATGGCTCTTTGTGTCACATTCTTTTTAATGTTAGTATTTGCCATCTAAACCTATGGCTCCTTTGCTTCATATGCTAATCCACTACTTTGGGATCTTTCGGCTTGGTAGGATTCAGAATGTTTACATAAGAGGAAAGCCTAGGCAAGTTAGTTTAAGGCATGGCAGATGATGTTAGAGACTTCTCTAGATCATTAAAACTAGACAATTTTATCGTGGAGATTAAGAATATTACAAGAGCAGGGAAAAGAATGATTGTTGTTTTTTGAAATTGTAGATAAAGCCAATTATATTTGCTTACATTCACAAACTAGATGATATGTGAATTGAGCAATGTTGATTCTCGGGTGTGTCAGGGATTTAGGTCTTGAGGTGACTTTGAATTTACCTTCTATGATATAATCTTCCATAAGCCTTTTTTATTGTGTTCTCCCATCATTACAATGCATTCCACGATTGATTCATTCAATTGACCTGATTCCGAAATAACGTTCTACGTGCAGGATTGTGAATTTCTTGGATAGCATCCTTCATTTGACTGAGATATTTGGTGTGCATGCTGATGAGCCTGGTGTTCTTGTTGTTGAGATTATCTTCTCACTTGTTTGGCAATTACTTGATGCATCATTAGACGATGAAGGGTTGCTCCAACTTACTCCAGAAAAGAAATCTAGATGGCCAACTAAGCCTGAAGATATGGAGATAGATGGCTGCATAGCTGATATGGAGAGGAATGAACAAAAAGAACGGTTGAAGAATTTGAATACTCTTCTGGCAATTGAGTTGATAGGGCAATTTTTACAAAACAAAGTAACTGCCAAGATTCTTTACTTGGCTCGCCAAAACATGTCAGAATTTTCTCTTTACAATCCATTTCTGAACTCTACGCATCGTTTCAAGTGTTATTTGATGTTTGTCTATGTTGAAAAGACTTCACTGTTTAGTTTTAGCTTTGCATGTCAAGTTACAAGTTTTGTGAGTTAGCATTATCTCACGTGCCCTTGGATGCACTTACATGGAAAATAATAAAATTAATAGTACCTTAATGTAACTGCCACATGTTTAACCTGTGTATCTCTTTACTGATAGTTCCAAATCATATGTACCTTGACTATTCAAGCTTCATTTTGAGACTTCAAATATCTATTACTTCCTTGGAATGACTTTCTGTAGTTTCACTCTTATTGAAATATCCAACTAATATTTTGTTCCAAAACCTGTCAGGCCTGTGCATTGGGGAGCTTTTGTTCAGCGCATACAACTACTGGCTGGAAATTCATCAGCATTGCAAAGTTCAAGCATAACATCACCCAAGGCACTTCTTCAGCTGGCATCAGATGCTCACAATTTAAGCAAAGCAAATTCCTTACAGGAACATTATGTCAGAAGCACTTCACGATCTCTAGCTACTTGTGCTGGTCTTTGTTTTGGGAGTAGCCGTTCATCGCTTTGGCTTCCTCTAGATCTCTTCCTGGAAGATGCAATGGATGGTTCACAAGTTAATGCTACAAGCGCCATTGAAATTATTACTGGTGCAATTACTTTTTATCTCACATTTTCTGTGCGAATATAGAATTATAGATAACTGTACTAATTATTGATGTGTCTAATAGAAGGTGGTGCTTTACTTGTGCAGATTTAGTCAAGTCCCTACAAGCAATCAATGCTACAACTTGGCATGAGACATTTTTAGGACTCTGGATGGCAGCTCTACGACTTGTTCAAAGGGTTAGCAAATTTTTTTTTGTATTTATTTTGTGCTGAATGTACTCAAATTTACATTTCTCCAGCTTAATTTCCAATCTTAACTTTATGGGCTTCAAAGTAGTTGTGCATTATTGTCCTTATTTGTCATGTATGATTCATGTGAAATTTTTTCTAGAACTTCCCATAGATTCTTGAGATCACTAGATTCTTTAAATATTTTAATCTTTATCTTGGAAAGATGAAGTTGAGTATTTTGTATGATGGTGCTGCGACATAGCTGAATAAACTATTTGGTAGAGAAAGACGAGAGAGCTGTAGACTAAATTTAGGCGATAAAGAGAATGAGGTTGATAACAGAGTTTCAATCATTTTAGGAAGAAAGTACATAGGTCTGCTATGTGTTAATTATCTCTGTCAAATGGAGGGTCGGTTTACATGAAAGCACTAGCTTTTGGGCTTGAGTTAGGCCCAAGTGCCATATCTTTACAAATATTTGAGAATATGATGCCGTAGCATAGCAGCTATAGAGTGCCTTACATGGATTATGGAGTTCCAGATAAGCTAATATCATTTACAGAACATTTCTCTCTGGGCATTTATCGATGATAGATTTTTCTTAATTTTCTTCAATTCTAATCATTGTCTATTTATTTATTATACTATAAGCTCTTCACCGACTTTTGAAGAAGGCAAGTGTGAACCTGATTGTAGAAGTGCTAGATTACCAAAGCCTGTCTTAGGACATAAGATGTGTCTTATTCGTTTTCTGTCGGTGTTGAACTCCCCCAGAATGAAAGAAGATGTTTTCAAGTGTTACCTAAGGGCTAAGCAATATTATTATTATCATTGTTTTTTTTTTTTGGATGAGTTAAGTGCTGCCTAAACAGTTGCAGTAAGCAAGTTTGCAGTGAGGGAAGTATGACTACATTCCATGAGCACAATATTCGTTTCATTCAAAATATTAAGATGATACAATTTATTTCATTTATAGTATAAAAACTTTTTATTTGTTTTTGATTAGTGCTTTTTTCAATTGTCTTAGGAGAGGGATCCAATTGAGGGCCCTGTACCTCGTCTAGATACTCGCTTGTGCATGTTGTTCTCTATCATAACACTTGTCATTGCCGATCTTATTGAGGAAGAGGAAAGTGAAGCATGTGATGAAATTGAATCAAGCATAGGCAGGCATATGAAAAAGCAGGTTGAAGGCACACGGCGTGGAGATGTAATCTCTTGTTTACAGAATCTGGGTGATTATCAAAGCTTGCTAACTCCACCTCAGGCAGTCACTACTGCAGCCAACCAGGCTGCTGCTAAAGCTATGATGTTTAGATCAGGCGCCAACACTTCATACTTTGAGTGCATTAACATGAAAGATATGCCAACCAACTGTTGTAAGCACTCTCTTTTACATGACTAAATGGAGCTTGAAAGTTTATGTTCTACCCTTTGTTTTACTCTGTTAACTGTAACAGAAATTCAGAGAGGCAGGATTGATGGGTTTACTAGGTTTCTAACTATAGGCTTGGGAAATGGTTTGGTTTGTC
The DNA here is from genome assembly GCA_022817965.1 of Solanum lycopersicoides. Lineage (NCBI taxonomy): Eukaryota > Viridiplantae > Streptophyta > Magnoliopsida > Solanales > Solanaceae > Solanum > Solanum lycopersicoides. The sequence continues at coordinate 109,247,482 of CM040618.1, forward strand.
CAATTCTATGCATGTTTTAGGATCTAGTGAATAGTATATGTCAAACGTGTGAGGAAAAATAAGTTTTCAAATTTAGGTGCAACTCAAAGTAATTGCATTAGTATAGATTAGAAGCAAGAGTAGTGTCAAAAATTGGCAAGAAGATAGATCATGATATACATCATTGTAGAGAACAAATGTTGTTAGATATCTTTGACCTATACATGATAGTATAAAATATGTATTGCTGTGACCAAGAAATGGTGGTAGACTTGTTGTAATGATCACAATTCTAGCTTGCCTGATGTGGGGCCGTATAGAGTATGCTTTACATGTAATGGAAATTTATTGTAGATTCATTTTTTCGTACCGCTACTTGAGTCTATAATCATGTGTGTGTATACAACAACAACAACATACCCAGTGTGATTCCACAAGTGGGTTCCGGGGAGGGTGGTGTGTACAGTGCCTTACCCCTACCTTATGAAGGTGGAGAAGTTGTTTCCAATATACCCTCGGCTCGAGTTAGCATATTAAAAATCAAGTATGTCAAAGAAAATGTAGTAGCGAAGAAGCCATGATAAAGCAAATTAAGAAGAGAACAAATAGCAACCTATGTTACTAGTACTCTTCAAAAAATGCCAATGGGTGCGTGTCGGATCCTCCAAAAGCAATGCATTCTAGGATGATCTGACACGGGTGCAACATTATATATGGAGAGTCCGAGCAACATATATAGCAACAACAAATAATACGATAACATGTAATTCTAAAATCGAAGAATAAGATAGTAGGAAATTAATAATAACAATACTGATAAGAGAACTAGAAAATGCTCGACTATCTACTAACCTTCTACCCTAATTCTCGACCTTCATATCTTCCTATCTAGGGTCATGTCCTCGGTAAGCTACAGGTGTGCCAGATCCTGTCTAATCACCTCTCCCCAAGACTTCTTGATGTACCTCTACCTCTCCTTATATCCACTATATATCCAACCTCTCATACCTCCTTATTGGGGCATCTATATCAATAAACATGTGCATATATATGTACACTATTTTCTACTGATGTTGTGAAGTCATTGATGGTTTGGTAGAAGATTATACACTTTCCGATCTGTTGATCCATAATAAAGGTTGTGTTAGATGTACAAGAATGATCATTTAAAAAGATCTTGGCAATTGTTTAAACCTTATTTGATAGATCATTTTGCTGAAAAGTTTACCAATATCGGACATTGTTTCCATCCGTGACAAGATGCCTAACAATGCTCACTTTCTTGAAACCTTCATTTTAATGTGGTGATATAATGTAGAAAGATGTTATTATTGTATGTGGCTAGAGGTCAAGAATATGTGTAAAGTACACCAGTGAAGTGGATGTTATGGTGGTCCAACATTTCTTGCAGAATTTGTTGTCTGATCACTTCAACCTAAGTTGAACTTTGGCCTTGCAGCTGGTAACCTGCATCACTTGATAGTTGAGGCTTGCATCGCCAGAAATTTGCTGGACACTTCTGCTTATTTTTGGCCTGGTTACGTGAATGGACGCATGAACCAGTTACCACAGAGTATGCCAACTCAAGTGCCTGGTTGGTCATCATTTATGAAGGGGGCCCCGTTGACTCCCGCAATGATTAATGCTTTGGTTTCGGCTCCAGCTTCAAGGTATGCTTAGGATAGCTTTACACTGACAATTTTGTTCCCTAAAATGTCTACATTTCAGTGATTAAGTCAAGAAAAACCAAATTTATGTTGTAACTTATCTGAGCATCAAAGCTCTGTAATAATTGGAGCTTGCAATACTGAAACAACAATTGACTGTTTGTATATTCGTGGAAAGGGCTGATGATAGAGTTATACATAGTAGTCCTCTTATCCTAGGCAATGACTCCTAACTGCAGAAAGACAGATAATAGTCAAAATCTATTCTAGTTTTCCATGATGGTAGCCTGGTCTTCAGTTGCTTTTTTCTTTCCTGAAGCAAAGTATATTATATGCTCTTTTTAATTGATTTAGCCAAGGGTAAAACAACTTAATTTAAGCTCATGGATTTAATGGAAGTTTAGCAGAGCTTGAGAAGATTTTCGAGATGGCGGTCAAAGGAGAAGATGCTGAGAAGATAGCTGCTGCTACCATTCTTTGCGGAGCCTCACTAATTCGTGGTTGGAATATACAGGTAATAAACAAATAATTTGCTTCAGCAAAGGAAATTCTTTCGTTTAAAGCATTACAATCCTGATACCCATTTTTAAAAGTATCATTAAATTGTTCTTGCGAAGAAATAATGTGGTTCTTCCTTTTGGTTGTGATCATGCAGGAACATACCGTTAATTTCATAACCAGATTATTGTCTCCTCCAGTTCCTACTGACTATTCTGGTAAAGATAGCCATTTAATAGGCTATGCTCCTATGTTAAATGTCTTACTCGTTGGAATAGCACCAGTGGACTGTGTTCAGATTTTCTCCCTTCACGGCATGGTATGCTAGTTAAGCTTGGTATTGTTTCTTATATAAGATGAAAACAGTTTCTATGAATGATGATAAATTCATTTGCATGGTTACACTACTCTTTGTGGACTGTTATCTACCTGTGAGGTAGGGGTAATGTCTGCGTACACTCTACCTTGAATCCTCCCCAGACCCTACTTTGTGGGACTACAATGGGTATGTTGTTGTTGAGGACGATGTGGGTTACTTCACTTACTGATTGATAGGTTTCACTAATATCCAGACCTAACTTACCATTTAGTATTTATTGGTCATATAAGAGCTCAATAGAAACAAAAGAACCAAGTTTTCTTAAACAAAGGGCCTTCATCTCTATTGTGGGCCTCCATTAGAGTTAATCATTTTCATCTGGGAAATGTAGTCCATGCTCTCAGCTTATTATGTGAACAAGTTGAATTCTCTCTCTGTGATAGATCACTAGCTTGATTGGTTTCCGTTTCCTTTCAAATAAGATTGAGCATTAGAGCAATGGTACACTTCCTCTCTCAAAGTCTTGGACTAGAACACTTTTGAAAGAAGTTTTCGTGCACGACTTCAAAGATTATTATGCTGACATTGTATAGCATGACAAAAGGGGAGGCCTAAAAGGATGTGTCAGCTACACCCTTTACTTTGTTCCCTTTTAACCTGTGAAACATAGTAGTGCTTGTCAGTTTTGCTGAATGCCTCTCAAAGTGAGTTTTTCCATTATATATAGAGAATAAATATTACAAATCCCTAAAGATCCGTCATTCCTATCCCTAAAGATCAGCTATTCTATCTCTATAAATCTGCTATTCAATCCCTCCAAATCCGCTATTCTATCACAATATTTATTCCTTTGATTCTCAAAAAATCTATATGATCATGCTAATTTATATCACTATCTAATTACATTAATATATACAATTATTTAGATTTCCATCATGCTAACATCCCCCCTCAAATTGATGTCGGTGGATCAAGAAGCATCAATTTGCCTACTAGAAACTGATGGCGTTGTCGTGCCATAGATTTTGTAAACGCATCAGCTATTTGAAGATCACTGGACACATGTGGAAGAGTAATAACTCCTTTATCTACTGCTTCTCGTATATAATGACAATCTACTTCGATGTGTTTGGTCCTCTCATGAAAAACTGGATTAGTAGCAATCTGAATAACACTTGTATTATCAGCATGGAGAGGAGTAGGATGAGATTGAGGAAATCCAATCTCAGCAAGTAATCCACGAAGCCATACAACCTCGGAGCAAGCAGTAGACATGGATCGATATTCAGCCTCTGTTGAAGATTTTGACACATGATCTTGCTTTTTACTCTTCCACGATATCAATGACTCTCCAAGAAACATGCACCAACCAGTGACTGAACGACGAGTATCAGGACATCCCGCCCAATCAGAATCACTAAAAGCATTAAGACGAATAGGAGAACCACTTGGAAAGAACAATCCACGAGTAGATGTTCCTAGAAGATACCGAACGATGTGACGAACAGCCACCAAGTGGAGATGACGGGGAGCTTGCATAAATTGGCTAACTTGTTGCACTGCAAAAGAGATATCAGGCCGAGTAATAGTAAGATAATTTAGACTCCCAACTAATTGTCGAAACATAGTTGGATACGACGATACTTCACATTCAATTCCAATGGAGTATCTACAGAGGAGGAATCTTGAAGACCAGCCAAAGAAATCAGATCTTGAGTATATTTGTGTTGGTTTAGAAACACACCTAAAGCAACATTATGAACTTCTAAACCCAAAAAATATGTAAGAGTACCAAGATCTTTCATATTAAAAGAATCTTTAAGCTGCTGTTGGAGGCTAGTAATTAGTGAAGAATCAGTTCCTGTGATGATAATGTCATCTACATACATCAAAAGAAGAACGCAACCTGTAGATGTTTTCCGAAGAAACAAAGACGAGTCATATTTGCTCTGCTCAAAAGAAAATTGTAGCAAAGTAGACCGGAACTTATCAAACCAAGCTCTTGGAGCTTGTTTTAATCCATACAAAGACCGCTTCAACTTGCACACATCTGATGTAGGTGATGAGAACAAACCAGGTGGAGGTTTCATATAAAGTGGAAGGGCCAGTATAGAAGCTAGAAGTAGCTAGCCTATCTCTTCTTTGAGATCACCATGGAGAAAAGCATTTTTGACATCCATTTGATAAAGAGACCAGTTTTGTGAAGCAGCAATGCCAATAATAGTTTGCATCGTAGTCATTTTTGCTACTGGTGCAAAAGTCTCCTCATAGTCCACCCCATACTCTTGTCTGTTACCAAGAACAACCAATCGAGCTTTGTACCGATCAAGAGTTCCATCAGAATGAAGTTTAATTGAATAAACCCATTTACATCCAATAGGGCGGACATTTGAAGGACATGAAACAATGTCCCATGTGTCATTTTCTTTAAGAGCCAAAAGTTCCTCCTCCATTGCTTTTTGCCAACATTCAAGCTTGGAGGCTTGTGAGTAACCTGTTGGAATAGAGATGGTGGATAAAGTAGAAGAAAAACCATACCGTTTAGGAGTTTGAGACACTCTAGTAGATCGCCGAGGAGGCTCAAGAGGAGCAGGCCTTGAAAAAATCTCAGATTCTGGTTGTAGAGCAGTCTCAGGTGGCGGATCTGTTTCAGGATGGGGTAAAGTTGGCCGACGTCTTTCATACACAAATCCTGGTTTGAACCGCTTAGAAGACAATGACAAATCCTCAAAAGTAGGAAGAAGAGGAGAAACAGAAGATGACTCAATATGAGTAGGAAAGAAATACTGATTTTCAAAGAAAATAACATTCCTAGAAACACGAAATTTGTTAGAACTTGGATCATAACAAATAAATCCTTTTTGCGAAGTACTATAGCCCATAAAAGCACATTTAATAGACTGAACAGAGAGTTTATTGCGTTGAGAAGGAGAAAGGTGCACAAAACAAACACAACCAAATGTATGAAAACTATGATAGCTAGGATACTTGTGAAAAAGACGATAATATGGAGACTCAAGGTTTAACACTTTAGATGGAAGTCTATTAATCAAATAGACAGTAGTAGACACAGCTTCAACCCAATATTTAGATGGAACAGAGGACTCAATCAATAAAGTACGAGTGACTTCCAAAAGATGACGGTTTTTACGCTCAGCAACCCTATTTTGTTGTGGCGTGTATGGGCAAAGCGTTGTGATACAATTCCTTTCTCAAGCAACAAATTATTGAATTCATGAGACATATATTCTCCACCAGAATCAGATCTTAATATTTTGATGCATGTGGAAAATTGAGTCTCAACGTAATCCAAAAACTTTTTGAATATGGAAAACACTTCAGATTTAGATCGAAGAAAATACACCCATGTAAACCGACTATGGTCATCTATAAATGTTACAAAATACTTGAAATGAGCATGAGAAATTACTGGTGAAATTCCCCAAACATCACTATGAATGACATCAAAACACTTTGCAGCACGACTACCAAAATTAGGAAAAGGAAGAGTTTTACTTTTGCCTAATTTACAAGTAGAACAATCGAAGGAAGCAACTGAAAATTGATTTTTATTTCCCAATAAACCAGAATTGGACAAATGAGACAACACAATAGAATTTGGATGTCCTAGACGTTTATGCCAAACCTCATTCTTAGTAGTGGTGGAAGCAAAAGCCAGAACAGGAGGAATAGAAAAGTGTATAGGAAACAATCTTCCAACTTCAGGCCCCTTCGCGATTATCGTCCCCGACACCTGATCCTGCACAAGGCAACCATTACGAGAAAAGTTCACATTACAATTGTTATCTACCAATTGGCCAACCGAAATAAGACTAGTGGAGAGCTTTGGTGATACAAAAACATTCTTGAAAGTTTCAGTAATATCCCCAACCTTGGTAATGGGTAAATTACTACCATTGACAACCTGAATTTGTGTTGGACCATTATACTCACGGATGTTTTTGAGTATATCAGTTGAGTTGGTCATATGATTGGAAGCACCAGAATCAACAAGCCAAAATTTAGATATTACCTCATTACCTTGTAGTCCCAAAGTTGAAAATGCTGACAAGATCATTTGTTGTACCATTTGAGGAGTAATAACTTGTCCTACCGAAGATGAGCTATCTGTAGTGGAATCATTTATCCCAACTTGGAAAGCCTTTGTCCTACGGTTTTGAGGACGTGTGGGACACTCTTTGATAATGTGTCCTTGTTGTTTACAATAATTACAGAACTTCTTGCCACAATAGCGAGCAATATGACCATATTTCTTGCAACTGTAGCATTGAGTTCTAGCCATATCCACGCCCTTTCCTTTCCCTTAGAGATGCAAATGCAACAGTGACAACATTTCCTTTGATGAAAAACATTTTGTGTGACGAGACGCTGCTCCTCACGAAGTAATTCCCTAAAACAGACATCCAACGAGGGAGATGGATCACAACTCATCAAGTTGGAGCGAACACTTTCAAAGTCAGATCGTAATTTCATCAAAAATTGATCTCGCTTGCTTTGTTCATGAACTCCTTGAATGATGGAGAGATTCAGAAGGTATTTTAGTATAAACGATATCGGTAAATTCAGCCTATAAGTTCTGAAATCTAGAGAAATAATCTTGAATAGAGAGACCTCCTTGTGAATACATAACAATTTCATGCTCTAACTGAAAGCGCCTTGCGGTATGGTCTTGGTTGTAAACCTTTCGTAAATAATTCCACATGGCCTTTGCTGTCTTGTATGGCCTGAGATTAAGAACAATAAGAGGGTCAATTGACCCTAAAATCCATGTCATCACCCGAGCATCTTTAACCTTCCATTGACCGAGCTTTTTAGGATCGGTAGGAGTAGGATCGCTTCCATCTATATGTCCCCATAATTCTTTTTCGGTGACAAATAGTTGGAATTGAAATTCCAAGGCGGAGTAATTTTTTCTCGTGAAACGAACATGGAAAGACTCAAACTGATATGACGACATGTTTTTGACAAGCTAAGGAAGATAGAAATGCAATGATGCAAAATAACCAGAATGAAAAGAGACTAAGATTCCAAGATGCCTTAACTTCCAAGATACTTAGGACTAACTGTTGACTAACAGTAAGCACAACCAAAACTTTCAAAAAAATTCTGGAAGGAACCACAAATGAAGGACACTAAGAATCAAAGAACTGAAAAAGGCTCTGATATCATGTTAGTTTTGCTGAATGCCTCTCAAAGTGAGTTTTTCCATTATATAGAGAGAATAAATATTACAAATCCCTAAAGATCCGTCATTCCTATCCCTAAAGATCAGCTATTCTATCTCTACAAATCTGCTATTCAATCCCTCCAAATCCGCTATTCTATCACAATATTTATTCCTTTGATTCTACAACAAATCTATATGATCATGCTAATTTATATCACTATCTAATTACATTAATATATACAATTATTTAGATTTCCATCATGCGAACAGTGCTAACACTTTCTTTGTGTTCCACAAAATGCTGTAAAAATTGGTAAGTTCGAGAAAATACTAACGAGGAAATGAGAAACTTCAAAGTTTTCAGAAGAGAACATGTTAGATTTCTCTTCTCAAAGAACAAATTAGCAAATCTGAAGTCTTACTTAACAAAAGAAAAATAACTTAAAGATTTATTAGATGTTTCTTTGGATTGTGGGAGGCATTTATTGTTTTTTACATTAAAAGTTGTATTCAAGTAAATGTTAAAGGGAAGACATTTTCGCAGCATCCTACTCTATCATTAACACGTCTTAGATGTCCGTAAACACTTCAGGTTAAATGGGAGAACTCATTTTCTCTCCATTTTTTATTTGAATGAGAAAAGAGGCATGAGTAATTTCTGGTTTTGCATGCCTTATAAACTTCTAACTATTGCTTTCTATTATTTTCAGGTCCCACAACTTGCTGCTTCATCAATGACAATATGTGAGGTATTTGGTTCATGTGCTCCCAATATCTCATGGACACTGACAACAGGAGAGGACATCTCAGTGCATGCTGTGTTTTCAAATGCCTTTGCTCTACTTCTAAAATTATGGAGGTTCAACCATCCACCTATTGAATATAGAGTTGGAGATGTGCCCCCTGTGGGATGCCAACTAACTCCCGAATACCTCCTTCTAGTGAGGAATTCACATCTTATGTCTTCTGAAAACATGTTGAAAGACCCCAATAGACGGAGACTAGCAACTGTTGCAAGATCCTCATCTCCTAATCCAATATTTGTAGACTCATTTCCAAAGTTGAGAGTTTGGTATAGGCAACATTTGGCATGTATAGCTTCAACTTTGTGTGGTCTTGTGAATGGGACTCTTGTCTGTCAAACAGTTGATGTTTTACTCAGCATGATGTTCAAAAGGATTAACGGGGGAAGTCAGAGTTTGATCTCCATAACATCTGGAAGTAGTAGCTCTTCTGGAACTGGAAGTGAGGATACTTCTCTGAGGCCTAAATTACCTGCTTGGGACATCCTCGAAGCTGTCCCTTTTGTGGTTGATGCTGCTCTAACAGCATGTGCCCATGGAAGACTTTCTCCTCGTGAATTGTGCACAGGTTAGTCATTGCATATAATAGATGGCTCTTTTATAGTACATCTTCCTTTTAACTGTAGAATCTGTAGCTCCTAGATCATCCACTAGCACATCTCAGACTGAAGACTTTCTCCTCGTGAATTGCACTTTTACAACATATATCTCTTGGATTTGATTATAGTTGCTTCCCTATAAATATGTATATAATTTATGTGTTAAAGCATAACTTCATGGGGAAGGAGGTAAGGAATTTCAGGCACTTTGACAATGTCTTTAATTCTCATACAAACTCTAAAATCATGGTTCTATATTACCAAATAGTTCCACATTCACAATTTCAGGTCTTAAAGATTTGGCTGATTTTCTTCCTGCATCGCTAGCAACCATTGTAAGCTACTTCTCTGCTGAGGTCACTCGTGGTGTTTGGAAACCAGTTTTTATGAATGGCACTGATTGGCCAAGTCCTGCTGCAAATCTCTCCAATGTTGAGGAGCAGATCAAGAAAATTTTAGCAGCCACTGGTGTAGATGTTCCAAGCCTTGCTGCAGGTTTTTCCCCATTACTTACAGTAATTAAGAATGTTATTCTCTATATTGAATAAAGCCACATATGTTGCTTCATCTTCTTCTGAACCACACATAGACTTAAGTCTGAAGCTAAATGCTTCCTCCGTTCCAAGACGAATGAAACAGTTACTATTTTGGGGAGTCATAATATTTTCTTTGAATACACTTTTGTAACCTTTTTATAGGTTGTAACTTAAAAAGTTCCAATATCTTGTATCTTTTTCTCAATAGTTTTAAATGTGTATTTTATTTCAAAAAAGATTAAGACACTAATGTCGGAATTTTTGCTGGAAATTAAATCTGATACTCCTGGTACTCCAAACTCAAACAGCTTTTTTGGAAGTAAGGGAATATCTAAAACAAGAGTGACAAAAGATCCATGAAAAACATTTTTAAGATAACAAAGGTATATGTGTCATTTCCTTCTTGTGAAACTTATGCTTAATTGTATTTGATTCTGTAAGAACTAAAATCATCTCTATTGTCTAGGCTCAAAATCTTTTCTTCAACTTTTTGTACTTGATCATTGAATTCCAATTTGTTTTCCCAGGTGGCAGCTCTCCAGCAATTCTTCCACTGCCATTGGCCGCATTTGTCAGCCTTACTATAACATATAAACTTGATAAGGCCTCCCAGCGTTTTCTCAATCTGGCAGGCCCGGCTCTGGAGTCACTTGCAGCTGGCTGCCCTTGGCCCTGCATGCCAATTGTGGCTTCTTTGTGGACACAAAAGGCAAAAAGGTGGAGTGACTTCCTCGTTTTCTCTGCATCTCGAACTGTCTTTCTTAATAACAACCATGCAGTCATTCAGCTTCTCAAAAGTTGTTTCAATGCCGCCCTTGGTTTGAACTCTTCCTCCATATCAAGCAATGGTGGAATTGGTGCACTTCTAGGTCACGGATTTGGATCACATTTCTATGGTGGTATTTCTCCAGTTGCCCCAGGTATTCTGTATCTACGAGTTTACAGATCCATCAGAGATATCATGTTCTTGAGAGAAGAGATTGTTTCACTTTTGATGCAATCTATAAGTGATATAGCACGCAGTGAGCTTCCAAGACAACGGTTGAACAAACTGAAGATACCCAAAAATGGAAAGAAATTTGGAAATGTGTCGCTTGCTGCAACAATGACAAGGGTGAAACTAGCTGCCTTGCTTGGTGCTTCTTTATTATGGTTATCTGGTGGATCAGGGCTGGTGCAGTCATTAATAAAAGAGACTCTTCCCTCTTGGTTCTTATCTGTCAATAGCTCTAATCAAGAAGGTGACAAGGGTGATCTAGTTCCAATGCTCAAAGGGTATGCACTGGCATACTTTGCAGTACTGTGTGGGGCTTTTGCGAGTGGTGTGGACTCGTTGTCCATGGCATCAAAGCGACGTCCAAGAATCATTGGGCGTCATGTTGAATTCATAGCCAGTGTCCTGGATGGCAAAATATCACTTGGTTGTGATCCGTCTACTTGGCACGCCTATGTGTCGGGATTCGTGAGTCTGATGGTAGGTTGTACACCAACTTGGGTGTATGAAGTGGATGCAGAGTTGTTAAAGAGGCTCAGTAAAGGCTTGAGACAATGGCATGAGCAGGACCTTGCTCTTGCTTTGCTTAGCATTGGAGGGGTTGGTACAATGGGATCAGCTGCAGAATTGATCATGGAGGCTTCATCATAGTATTTCCTGTTAACTTACCATAAGAAATTTTGTAGATAGATTGTTATTGGTAGTTAAACTAAGTGTTCACCCCATGTAACCTTATGTACAGTTTGAAGGTGTAACTCTACTTTATGTGTTTTTAGGCTGTTTCTTGAAGGGAGGCAAGTCATGTACATTGGGTATGGAATATATATCTTTTAGGTTTGAACTACTAATGATAATCTGAATGTGATTAACAAGTATCTTATACTGTTTTTATTTTATTTTATGAGATACTTCATTTCAATCCTTTTCTTTATTTGAGGTTCATGTTTATGGTTTCCTAACTTGTTAGTATTAGTAACACAAGGATAGATGGACATTGTAAGGAAAAGAATCGACGAAAAATCAGTAGCTTGCTTGAAATATTTGGAAGGTGAATGAATTCTTCTCCTAGCAGCCCACTGCATAAACAATTTTTTCTGCACCAGCAACTAACAGAATCAATTTATCATACAACACCACTATATGCAGTTGTCCTTGTCAATCCTCGACTTCGCATAGCCTGCCTAGTGAGAAATGCATCATCCCATTTTCCGGCATCTGCATAAATGTTAGAGAGAAGGACCCTACTAGGACCATGAGATGGCTCCACTCTTGCCAAGTCTCTGCTGCCCTTTCACCTATTTCTGTGTTACCATGAGTTCTACAAGCAGCTAACAATGTGCCCCATATGATGATATCTGCCTCCATAGGCATGCTCCTTATGAGCTCTTCAGCTTCTTTCAACCTTCCTGCTCTACCAAAAAGATCCACCATACAACCATAGTGCTTAATGTTTGGTTTTACATTATACAGTTTAGTCATGCTCTTGAAATGCTGTTCACCAGCCTCCACCAACCCAGCGTGGCAACATGCACTTAAGACTCCAATAAAAGTGATTGAATTGGGTTTGATGTTTTGCCTCAGCATATCTGAGAAGATATGCAGAGATAATTGTGCATGCCCGTGCATTGCCAGGCCACAGATAATAGCATTCCATGGTGACACATCAACAGCATTCTCGCGGATATGATTGAACACCTCTAAGGCATCATCGACGCTGGCACATTTAGCATACATGTCAATCAGTGCTGCACTCAAGTTGTCATTCAAAGGGATGGAATTTTTGCATATGTAATCATGAGTCCATCTACCTTCTTTCAAGGTCCCCAGAGTAGCAATAGAAGAGACGACACTGACCATAGTAATTTCGTTTGGTTTTACGCCAATAGCTAACATCTCATGAAAAAACTCAAGAGCCAAATCAGGCTGCTCACTCTGTGAGTAACCAGAAATCATAGAGCTCCAAGAGAAAACATCTCTTGCAGGCATTTGATCAAATAAGTTTCTAGCCTCATCAATTTTTCTGTTTCTAACAAGTCCAGCAATAAGGGCATTCCAACATGCAACATGGTCCTTGTTTCCTACTTCAAACTGCAAACGAGCAAGATCCACCTCCCCGCAAGCTGCATAGAAGTGAATTATTGTTGCCTGAATAAAGTCCAAGAGATCAAAACCCATATTTACTGCTACACCATGGAACTGCCTACCCTCAAAATTCGACATCACTTGTCCACACGTCGATAGAAAGTCTACAATCATAACATCATTAGGATGCAGCCCAGTATATAGCATATCTCGATATAATTTGACAGCATCATCCAGCCTTGCTGCTTGCAAATAACCATCAATAATTGTACCCCAAGAGACCACATCCTTATCAACAATCTGTTCAAAAACTTCTCTAGCTAAATCGACTAGCCCCGCCTTAGCATACCCATTCAGCATCACATTCCAAGAAACCACATTTTTTTCAGGCATCTCATTAAACAACATTCTTGCATCCTTCAAACACCCACCAAGACAATACAAATGAAGTAAATTGGTGGACACATGAACGAAATCCATAACCCCAACTTTCAACACCAACCCATGAAGCATTTTATCCACCTTAATCCCCCCACAATGCAAATAAGCTGAAATAACATTCACCATGGTCACCTCATTTGGACCAACACCAAAGCACCTCATATCCCTAAAAACCGAAATCCCCTCACTCCAAAACCCCTTCTGTACCAAACCCATTATCATGGTCGTATAAGACACACAATTTCTCTCAGTCATTTTATCAAACAATTCATAGGCATCATTCAAAAACCCAAATTTCACATACCCACATAACATTATGTTACAAGAAACTGCATCTAACTTGTTACAAGAATCAAAGATTATCTTAGCATGATTTACTAATCCGCATTTAACATAAAAAGTGATCAAGCTATTTAGTATAAAAATATTGGATTGAAGACCAGATTTCAAGACAAGGGAATGAAGTTGTTGGCCGTGTGTGATAGATGAATTTGCTGAACAATACTTGAAGGCTGAAACAAGAGAGAATTCCCAATTGTTTTTTTGTTTCTTGGTGTTTTTGTCCTTGTCCAAGAAGAGTTGAAGGTGATCCAAGGGGGCTTGTGAAGATGAAGAAGACACCCATTTGAGAGAAGGAAAAGAGAGTGAGAAAAATGGAGCAAGAAAGTGAAAGGATGGCTTGCATCTGATTCCAATGATCATTACACACTACCATGGGAAGCTTTCTTGGCTTCATTAAAACATTTGACAATTAGGCTTTATTTTGGACATGCTATCCCACCTCAAAAACATGCGATCTGAAATTAATTTTCGATTAAACTAATAATGACTATGAAAGGTAGATAATGATTTTAAAATTATTTTTAAATATAAGAAAAGTCTTTAACAGCTTAGCATGAAAAGATTTTTTTTAGATTTCCTTTTTATATTAAAAGTAACTAAATATTCAATTGATCTTTATAAAATTACTAGTTTTGAAAACATGCCTTGCACGTTTGACTAAGGCACGTTTCACCATCTCTGTTACTGTTATAATTTATATAGATCCAATTCTTATTTGAAGTATTTCTATCTGTATTTTTGTGCATATAAAATAAACTCTTTATAGTGATTACTTTCTGCTTAGAAATTAAATATCAACAATTGTTTTAGGGGGCCAATGAGCAACTTGTAAGACTTGAACAATAATTTTACCAATTAAAATTATCACTCAAATACTCCAACAATTATTAAAATAAAAAATGAGCTAAGGGCACAAACCAACAAGAAAATAGTGATCAATAAAAAAATACTACATGAGAACTATTAGATGATGTGTTTCTCCATCATAAAATAAAAAATGGACGAAGGTAAAAATCAATAAAAAAAATAGTGACCAATAAAAAAAAATTACATAAAAACTATTAGATGATGAAACACAAAGTGTAGTGAATTAATATTTTTTATCCAATTTATAAAGGGAGAAATTAAGTACATGAAAGATTGTGAATGAATGTGTTTAATGATGAAAGCTAAAAGGTTTAACAATCAAATTCATTAAGAAATAGAAAATGATAAGTTATAACATCTATTCATGTATTTGGTCTAGTTTAATTGTCATTATTGATTTAATTTTAAAAATTAATAAAAAAAATTTTAATTCAAAAAATTAATAAAGGATATTTTCATAATTCAACTATGAACTTAAAATCTTCCCACTTATAATAATATATGATATATGATATATTTGAACACTTTTTTTAAAGCAAAAATAAATCAAAAATAAAAAATTAAAAGTCCTAACTTATAAAGCATAAACTATAAACACATCCCAACAAGCTCTAAGACAAAAAATAATAATAAAAAATCTGAACCAACCCGGTCCATGTATACCCCTATTTCACGGTGTAAAATTGAATGAAAGAATGAGCTTATCTCTCTGTCTGTCTCCACTTGAATAAAGCTTTTGCCTAGAACTAAGTGGAGAGAAGTTCTTATTTTGGGGAAGAAACACCATTCCAACACTAGGTTTATATGCAATTCCTTGTTTGAAAAAGTAATTGCTAATTATGTAATTTATTCATGTTTATATGATATGTGCTTCTTGAGGAAAGAAAATAAGGTTTGTCTATAGTTTGTACACATTGAGCATTGTTCTAAAGTAAGTTCCCAAGGAATGGGATCAATAAAAATGGTTGTAAACAACAATACCAATCTCCCATTCTTCTGATATTCAGAAGGTAACAAACTACATCTCCCATATTCAATTCAGCGATGATCCGCCTTACCATTAATTGTCAGAGTCCTGCATTTACTCAACAAATTTATACGTCAGTCATCGTGGAAAGGAACATTAAACACTTCTTGATGAAAAAATGTTCTAATCTGATAGAGAATGCATAAATCATGCAGCAATTCAAAGATGTGATTCCAGAAAAAAACAGAGCAACATAATGATTTAAAAGGAAATCAGCTAGCAATACCTTTTTGGTCAAAGTATGATAGAATGGAACCTAATATCTTAAGATGACTAAATGAACAGATCATTGCTATTATACACCAAAAAAAAAAGATCCTCCAAAGTTCCAAATAGCATGTGATGGATGGAGTATTTGTCAATACAGTCCTATCAAATACAACTTCTTTTTATTAATGTGTGGAGTATTTTACAAACATAAAACTCCAAAGAATTTAAGTCATCATCATTGTCAATAATATCATCACATCAAAACATAAACTTCTTGAAACTTCAGATGCATACTATGGTTAAGTCTTGTAGGTCTTCTAAATCTATTTAGAACATCTCTGGCGCAAAAGGTGGCACTACTATAAAATGCGTGACTAGCACTAGGGCCTCTTTACTTGAACTTGTAAACTGCAGTCAGCAGTCTACCAAATAACAAAT
This sequence comes from Solanum lycopersicoides, assembly GCA_022817965.1. Classification (NCBI taxonomy): domain Eukaryota; kingdom Viridiplantae; phylum Streptophyta; class Magnoliopsida; order Solanales; family Solanaceae; genus Solanum; species Solanum lycopersicoides. The sequence continues at coordinate 109,263,472 of CM040618.1, forward strand.
GACTGAAATTCCAAGGAGCTGAAAATGACTTCAGCGCTTGTCAAAATTAAGGATGATGTGAGTGATTTTTTATTTTTTTTGAATAATGGTGGTGTCCAAATCAGCTTGCAAGAAGATCTGAATGATAGATCAAGTTATACTAGGGAAGATGGTTAAAATGACCAATCAACTCGTCAAGAAGTTAGACATGCTACTTATCAAAAAAGTAATTAGACATGTTCCACTGGGCATGACAAACTACTTAAAAAACAAAAGATAGGAGATGTTGCAATGACTAAATCCTTATCTAAAAAAAATAAAAAAATAAATAAAAGCAATGACTAAATCCTTCTAATTGCTTCTTGATGTTAATCAAAGTCATCCAACAAATGCACTGTGTAACCATAACCTTATAAAATATGATAACACTTCTCTAATTGAATCTGGCATCTTGTCCTATATCTCTAAATCATCAAATCACCTGATTCAGGCATTGAAGAATGCTCTGCCTACAATATTATAACATAATTCTCAACATTTTCTGATCAAAAGCCTCAGATCTTAGCCAAACACTTAGGCAAGTTACACTGAGATTATAACGCAGATTATTATACTAGGATTAAACAATGACGACATTATTCAGCAGATATACTTTAATTTGTAGGGGTTTAACAAGATAAAATTGGATTAACTTTTATTTCTAATTTTAACCTCGACTTTCTTAAAAGACTTTGGGAGAAAAGTTTCAGAGTATAGAGTAAATGTATCATTGTGATATTTTATCCCAATATCAGGATTATTATCCCACATAGAGTGGTGCATAATTCCCGAGATTACTAACCCTGTAATTAAAAATTCTACCAATAATGTCCACATTCTATCCCGGGAATCTGGTATAAGAAATCCGAAAATGCTAATCCATGATTAAAAATTCTATCAATAATCCCATAATTTAACTCGGGATTATAAACCCTTATCCCTTTTTTGATGAAGTTTATAACTCCATATCCTTGCAGCAAACGATTCCTTAGCATTCTAAAACTCTAAATGCAGATCTTGGTATACAACAATATTATGCTACCACCACTTGAGAAAGAAGATTTGGGCCTATCACCTAATGTTCATATTGCAAAATCAATGATTCCATACTCACAAATCACAATCTCTAAGAAATCCATCATACTGCCCCCAAGAGAGAAATCATAAACTGACAGAGAGCCAACTGCCAAAATCTCAACTCCTAAGCAAATCTACCACGGAAATTATATTTTTTAAAGAAAATTGATGGAGATCTATTGCAAGAGGAAAAAAGATCTACACATGGTGTTCATTGACCTCAATAAAGCATATGATAGAGTACAATGAGAAGTTCTTCAATGGGCATTGAAGAAGACAAGAATCCATATTAAATATGCGAATGTCATAACAGAGATATGTATAAAGTAGCTGTCACTAGTGTAAGAACAGCCATAGGAATTACAAAGGAGTTACCCATAATGGTGGATTTACACCAGGGATCAAAACATTGAAACTGTACATGTTTTGCCCGAGTTACGGATGAGTGATAATGTTCGATATAATCTGAAATTCCTTATCGTTCAACATAAAAGAAACATAAGATTATTGACTTGTGCAAAGTTCACTTCTGAAATACTAATCCACGTTCAACCTGAAGGCTGTTTCCCACCAATCTAAAACGTAGTTCTAGATGTCCCACTAATTGATCAAGGGCGTAAGGCAAAAAAAATCGTCTCATTTCCTTCTTTCTGTTTTCATTCACTTCACAACTGGGTACTCTCACCAAAAGCACGAATCCTACAATAACAAATACTCACCCTCTGAAGGGAAAAATGGATGAGGATCGAAACAGAGGTGATCTCCTCTGCAACAGTTTAAAGGATGGGTGAAGTCTTGGCATCCGGTTCCTGGACATAGTCCTTTCAGGCAGTGGCAGAGTCCGCAAGAACTTCTGTGATTTATCATATAACACTATCAATTTTGGCACTCCCAAGTCCTCACTCCTAAACTCACCATTGAAAGACATACCATTTTGAAGCCCTTGAAAATAGAATCTTCTCCCATGAATTAGTAGGCTAGATGATATTTTGCTTCAGCATCGGATGAGCATTACACTTAGATTGTATACAGGAAGGCAATATCTTATTTTATTCTTAAATAGAAAAGCAACAACTTACAACTTATACTTGGTAACTGTGTACATTCACTTCCCATACATTTTGGAAATTTGGATAATACATTTGCACATAAAACATTTTACTGCCTATTCCTAAAATGTCAATCTCCAAACTTCAAACTGAGTAATAAAAACATGTTATTGGTCATTAGATGACAACATACTCAATCATAACAACTGTTTCTTCCCAAAGCTTCCCCATCCCACCATTCATTCGGTCATAAGGAAATCATACCAAACATATAATAACATAAAATATATGTATGAGGGAGCAATCACAAGTGTAAAACAACAGGAAGAGATCAAATAGTCTTGCTATAAACATGAATTTACACTACGAACTTGCTATGAGCGGATACTTGTTTAACCTAGTTATGGATGAACTCGCCAATAATACTCCCTTTGTTGGCATGACCCATCCCAAAAATGGCATGTTTCTATAACAAGAAAGAATTTAACTTAAAAATTTATTTTTTACCCTTATTGAAATGATTTATAGTCTACACAAATGTCAAAGGTTTTTTTTTAGACCACAAATTTTAAAAGTAATCCTTTATTTCTTAAACTTTGTGGCTTTGTGCAAAGTCAAACGGTGCCACATAAATTGGGACGGATGGAGTATACAAAATGAGAGTTCATGGTGTATGTTATATATATAGATGGTAATATGTAAATTTACAAAACTAATGAAGGGATCAACCAAATCATAAAACTATGGATAAATATTTTTCGGAACATGGGTTTTAGAATAAATAAAAGTAAGACAAAATATAAACTCTAGAGATGTAGTCCCAATAAGAAGAATGAAGGTGAGCTAAGATTAATTGTCGTGTTCGAATACAAACAAATGAGATATTTAGACTCCTTTAAGAATTGACATGATAGATGGAGATGATATTTTCTTTAAAAAATTTATATACGAAGACAACAACAACATACTCAATTTAGTCCCACAAAGTGGGAAATCATAGATGAAGATGTAACACAAACATTTGAAATAGGTGGAGGAAATGGAGGAGTACTACAACAATGCTATGTGATAGGAAGATTTATAACAATGTGAAAGACAAGTTCTACAAAATAATTTTTTTGATCGGTGACTTCAATAGAATAATTGGGACAACGACAAAGTTATACGAGAAATAACGTTGGGTCCCCTAAAGTCCATCATATTTGCAAGATGAATTATATGAGCATAAGATGGATATGTAGTCATAAATGATCGACAAAATTAGAAGTAAAAGATTTGATCCATACTATCATTTTAAGAGGAAGGACAGAGTTCATTTTGTTGTACATAATACTACAATGTGCATGAGTATTTCATACTAATCAAAAAGTACATATGAAGAGATCCAACAAAGGGTGCAACTAGTAGAGGATACAACAAGAGGAGATTGCATGACATGGTTTAGCAATGTCCTAGGTAAACCTTGATTTGCACTTTTTGTAGGTTCAACATAAAAAAGGACCTAGATAAATCTAAAAGTCACACGAATAAAACTTGTCAAATCACCAACTATCCTGGAATCGTTGCGGACTTACTTAAGAACCAAAAAAAATAGGAGCGAAGGAGTCGTTAAGTGATACAAGTAAGTTGGAATTGGGGAACCATTCCTTGTTGCCACACGTGTCTAGGTCTAGTGACTACCAACCGCTTCTTAATCTAGTTAGAAGTGTATAACGTCAGCATATGAAATAAGTGTATGATTTAGAGAACCCTTTATCTGTCTTTTACATGATGGATTCAGAGATTCATAAGTAAGTTCCAACTAGTTTGACTTGAGGCCTAGTTTATTGACTGGTCTTTATGACAAATCATAGCTATTGTGTCAATTAGTAACATTATAATCACTTGTTAATCGATAGAATCAATTCAACAAACTCATAGATAATTATTTACTTCCGGCGCTGACTTACAGTAACCTGCCAGACGCAATGAAGCCCTAAAAAGTGTGAGTATCATCATCCCAATTCATAAACTATTCATCTCTAAAACAACTCTTTCTACCTCATCACATCATCTTCTCTATCTCATATCCTTCAAATCAATCCAAAATAGAGTAGCATTTTTTTATTTAATCATTATGAGAGCAGTTTCTTCTTCAAATGTAAATTTCACTTCAGCAACCATTACTGGTTCTATCAGCACAACTGAACTACTTCTTAGAATGCATAATCATCAACTCGAGCAACAGAACTCATACCAAAACACAATCAACAGAAAGTCCATAACTCCAAATGCCAAAAAAAAGAAGAAGATAAACAACTCACTTCTTGTGCCGACGCCCTCGTTTAGCACCCCAACCTTCAAGTTTAGCAACAGGACAGCCACATTTAGACCTAAACAACAAGACAGCACGTCCATTGGGTGGTGCCATTTTTCTCAACTCGGCACGAAGACATTCATAATCTGGATTATTCTCACTCCCACCTTTCCAAGGCAACTGATTGATCTCTCTAACAGCTTTTGTCTCACACCCAGATCTCAAACACTCTTCACCCTGCAATTGCAAGTCAAATTCCATAGCCCTTCTCAACCCTTTACAGCCATTTTTACCACATTTCCTTGATCTAAACCCAAACCCACAACAGATCTCAAAGAAAAGCACGACGACAACGAACACAATAACGAAGAATATGTAAAAGATGTAGTGGGTCCAAACGTCCACTTCTTCTAGATAGGTCAAAAGGGTGTTGAGTAAAAATGAGGGTGGGTATGGGAAAAGAAGAGAAATTGAATTAAAGATGTATGAGAAGTAGGAAATGATGAGGAAAGCACCAGAGAAAAGTACAAGAATGAATATTAGCAGATCAAGGGTAGCTGAAGGAGAGTGATTACAGAAGTTGTGGTGTGAAGAAGGGCAATTTGGGGAATTTGTGGGGTTTGAATTAGGGTTTGAGTTTGAAGTTTTTTTTAGGGGTTTGGTGAGGGAAGAAGAAGAAGAAGAAGAAGAAGAAGAAGAAGAAGGAGCCATGGTGATGAAGGAAGAAAGGAAGTGGATGGTGCATGATAGAGAAAAATTGATGGGTAGGGGGGGTGAGGCGTGGGGGGTGGGGGTAGTGGTTTTGTATTTCAGGTGGAAAAGAGGAAGAGGAAAGTGCGCACGTTAGTAGATTGTGGTGTACGTTAGTGGCGTATGTTAGCATTCCAGTTTTAATATAATTAGTACTAATTAATTATGAGGAAGGAAAGTATAGTAACTATATTATTGTCCAATAATTATGAGAAGCAAAATATGGTAAATGTGAGGGTGGATAAGGATCCTCAAATATTTTTTCCCTTTTAAAAAGAATGAATTACAAATGGAGTTTAAGAAATTAATCTTAAAATTAAAATTATATTAAATATATCAAAATAATAATTTGTTTCCAATCAAATAAGTCTTTAGGTGTGGGTCTATTTGATGTATAAAAGTATGTTTGGATGGTGGTAGGAGTTCGAAAAAGAAATATTCTTTAATAATTTTAGCTACTAAGGAACAATGAGATGAAGATTGTGTTGATGAATAGATGGACAATTAAATTGTATGACTTTTTTATTGGAGTTTATAATGCTATTGGAGATAATTTTAGATGTAAAAGAGACTTTATCAAATTTTAGAAAAACTTAAAATTTAATTAATATTTAAAGATGAAGATTGAAAAAATGATATAAGAAAGTTAGACTAGAAAATGAGAAATTTTTAAAGAGTTGACACTCGCATGATTTGAATTTAGTCAAATGATTAAATCTTTTTTTTAATTTAAATATAACTAAGTAAATCTTAGTGGATATATTTGTTCTACTTGGCCGATATATAAATCCTACCTTGCCGATTCAATTTTCTTCACTTGAAAACATAAAAAATTGTAGCTCTCTATTAATTTGTCTCGGTTTTTTTTCCCTTCAACATTGGCTATACCAAATCAACAAATTATAGATTATCCAAGCTTTCACGTTTGTAATAGTATATCACATAAAATGCATACGGAAGTAACAAAAATAACATAACAAAAATGCACAAGGAAGTAACAAAAATATTTACATGATTAATTACAGGAAAGTATACAGCCAGAATTCCCACCCAACTTACGTACCCTCAGTACAACCCTGTGTGAAGTCAATAAATACCTGCAGTTGTAAATGTTTTTAAACATTCAGAACAGCATAGACAAAAACTACCACCATTCATTTTCTGTCTGCTTTCTCTGCTCTCTAACAGTATATTTCAGATAATTATGAAGACATTGAAAATATGTAGTTTAAATCCAGTTGCACTAAGGAAAGAGAACAATGGCACTGTGTCAGTGTCGGGACTAAGAGAAAAATATTCGACCTAAATTATTTTCTATATACACGAAATAATATTCTGACAAAGAGTGTTCTACCGACTATCCTTGGGTCTATGTAGCTATGACACTGGCTAGGGGACACATTGACACGGATATGTTTAACATAAGACAATGATGGAACGGTATGAGTGACAGTAATGCTACAGTTAAAGTTGGTCTGAAGCGACTTTCACCTCAGAGTGGACGCATTTCAGCGGAATCAGATGTCCCTTAAAGCTTTGAAGCAGTAGCTGTTGTTCTGCTCAAGGCAATGGCAGCCTTAGATCCAGAAGGGCGACCCAAATGTTTGCAGATGAAATCTCCAGCCAATAGAAGCTTTCTCAGATCCACATTTGTCTTCACTCCAAGTCCATTCAGCATGTAAATGACATCCTCTGTAGCCACATTACCCGATGCACCTTTGGCATATGGGCAACCTCCAAGTCCTGATACAGATGAATCCACTATGCTGATCCCCATCTGTCAAGATTAACATTATGGTGCTTAAAGCATTATTTTTGCATTAAGGTTCAAAGTGCCAAAGACCTGGATACAGTAACAAGATACACATCCAAGGACCCTAATCAGATCAAGTTTTTGTTTTGTAAAACTCTGAAATGTTGTGTTGGTACATTCCTACAAAAATAATAATCATTTTACAATAGGGTGTCTGCAGGAAGATCTTGTGCACATGGTGCATGCTTGCACACATAGCGCACAACAACAGAAGGGAAATTTTATATTCTTTACTTGCAGGAAGTCTTGTGCGCCCAGTGCATCCTTACACACAATAACAGAAGGGCTTTTTCTGTATGCAGGAAATCTTGTATGCATGATGCATGCTTGCACGCATATCCCCACGACTTTTTCAACCCATGCAAAGTCAAAAGTTGAGATTCAATTTCTTTTCTTCATTTTCCCGAGCTTGCACATCACTCCAACAAGGGTTTTCAACCAAGATCATCTACAGCATTAAGGTACGCTTTAAGGGCCAAATTGATGTAGTTTACACTCCCTATTAGAGTGTGGTGGCAAGACTCATACAGACTACCTACTCCTTAGGAAGTGTGATCAGGTTTTATGCAAGGACAGTAAGGTTATCCTGAGCGCAAATAAAACGGCCCAACATAAGCTCGTGGTTATGGATTTAGATATCAAGAGGAAGAAGGAGAAGAGAGGGCTGCATTATTGCATATGACCAGCCAATGATTAGATGGAGAGGCCTGACTAAGACCAAATCCCAAAAGAAGAGAAGATGGTGGCTATTGGGGCTTGGGGGAGTAGCAGGGATGTAGATAGTATGTGAGCTAGGACAGCTGATTGCATAAGAGAAGTAACTAGAGAGGTGTTAGACGTCTCGAGGAGTAACCCAGGTGGGAATAAAGAGGATTGGTGGTGGAATGGAGAGGTCCAAGGAAAAGTGGAAGCCAAGAAAACTGCTTACATGGCGTTAGTGGAAAGCTTAGACGAGGAGGATAAGAGGAGGAATAGGAAGAGGTATAGCACCATGGAGAAGGAGCGAAAACGTGATGGCTAAAACGACAACTTTTGAGTACTTGTATAAAGAGTCGAGGGCAAAGGCATGAACAGGAAGTTGTATAGGCTCACCAAGGCGAGAGAGGACGGTCTGTGACCTAGACCAAGAGAAGTGTATCAAGGAAGAGAATGGATAGGTACTAGTAGAAGAAGCACACATTAGACAAAGATGGCAGACGTATTTCCCTAAGCTCTTGAATGAAGAAGGGGGACAAGGGTCTCCTGTTGGGGAAGCCAGAGCATTCCGTAAGTCGTAGAGATTTTTGGTATAGCAGGTGTATAAAGGTTGCAGAGGTTAAGGGGCTATTCATAAGATGAGGAGGGCAAGAATGCCAGGCCAGACCAGGTATGGAGTGGTTGACTGGGTTGCCTAATGTCATTTTTAGGACAACGAAAACTGGCAGAAGAATGGAGATGGTGGACAATGGTGTTGTTGTACAACAAGGGTGATGTTCAACATTGAAACAACTATAAGGTATCATCAAACTACGAAGCCATACTATGAGAGTTTGGGGGAGATGGTTGAAATAAGGATGAGGAGGGGTGTGTCTATACCCGTAAACCAATCGTATTCATGTTGGGACGATCAACTACGGAAACATCCATCTTATAAGGAGATTGTTGGAGCAGTATAGGGAGAGGAAGAAGGACTTACACATGATGTTCATCAAACTAGAAACAGTGTTCGATAAAAGTCCTAATGGGAGGTCCTCTAGAGATGTTTGGAGGCTAGAGGTGTACTTGTGGATTACATAGGGCAATTAAGGACATGCATAATGGAGCCAAGACCAGGATTAGAACAGTAGGAGGTGACTCGGAACACTTTCTGCACGTGACGAGGTTGCACCAGGGATAAGCCCTTAGTCCAATCCTATTTGCCTTGATGATGGACGAATTGACACGACATATTCAAAGGGAGGTGCTGTGGTGTGTGTTATTCACAGATCATATTGTGTTTTCACAAGACGCGTGGTGAAGTGAATGATAGGCTGAAAGTTTAGAGACAAACACCAAAGTCTCACGCAGCAGATGAGATGGCAGTCATCTCATCTGATGCATTAGATCCAATTAATTTTGTGTTCGCCTTCCCTTGGGAAGGAGGCTGTCACATGAGAATCACACACTCAGCTACTGGTTAGTCCATGTCATTTGCGGCATTATACTTAATGCTCTCATGGCCTTACTTTGACGCCATTCACTTGGCATTGACGGACCTTTATGTTACAATGGATTGCTAGCTTACCTGACCTTTCCCTGATGTACTCGATAGTAGATACCTCTGCTATTTTTTCGTTTTTCCTCTTTTTAATCATCTTTTTTGCATGGCAACTAGCACAAGGAAAAATAAGACAGGCTACACCTTTTAGATTTGGATGGACACAGCACCAACTATACAACGAACAAATTTCTCATAATGTGATAAAATGTGCCAACATGTGAAAAAACTTCTCAATACAAGCAGAGAAAGGAGATCTTACTTGCAATGACACAAGAATGTTAGAAAGAGCTTGTCCATAAGTGTCATGGAAATGAACAGCAAGCCTCTCTACAGGGACAACTTGAGTTACAGCATCAAGCATTGGAATAACAGTTCCTAATAAATGAAGAGCAGAGACAGAAAATATTGGGAAGATGTAACAAATCCATTCAGATAAAAACTCAAGAAAAACAATTGACATATAGTAACTGTCTTTCTTTAATTTTGAAGGAAAACCAATTGATGAACGCCCATTGCATTTTTTAGTAATTTTGCATACACAACAAAGTTGAATAACAGATTCACAGATGGTCAATACTTTCACTAGACTGATTCTGAGTAGACTTCACAGTCACGTATCTCCTTATTAAGCTATCGAGTTCAAAACTATATAGTTCAGGGGGTGTAGAAGACATGCACCTGGAAGTTAATCAGCAGGGCAAACATGTATACAGTTGAGTCATTGAGGTTATATCCTATGTCTTCTAATATAACAATGAAAAAAGAGAAGGTGAACATTATTGTCTTTCCTTCAAGCCTTTATCAAGGTTCTCATGACCACACAATCCTGGAAGTTCATCAGCAGGGCAAATATGTGTACAGTTGAGTCATTGAGGTTATATCCTATGTCGTCTAATATAACAATGAAAAAAGAGAAGGTGAATATTATTGTCTTTCCTATCATGCCTTTATCAATGTTATCATGACCATACAATTATTTAACAGTTAACACTTGACAACTACGCGCCTCAATTATTTCAAGGATTATATACACTACTTCCTTACTCTGTTTTTTATGATAATTATTTTCCTCTAAAAACCATCGCACTAAAAACCTACTTGACACCATCCTGAGAGACTTCTTTTATTTTATTTTTCATCTCTTAAAGCCAGAAGAAAACCACATTGAAACCTCACTTAATACATTGTAAGCAGTCACCACTGTCCATCATTGGAAATTAAATCTAAAATCCAGCAATTCTACAAACCAAGCTAAATGTGTACTGATTAAGTAATAACATAGAAAATAATGAACTTCTCTAAAGAAAAATATATGTTGTTAAGCTGTCTATGTTGACTCAGTAGCCTGTAGCTTGAAAGTAATACAGCAAAAGCTTGTCTTGTCAAAGGAGTGAACTACAGAATTCTTCTAAAATTAAGAATCAGAACTGATGACAAGAAATGTAATTTGCTGGCACATCCCAGTATTTTACAGAAGGAGCAAAAAGATGCAGATTCTCTAGCAGACCAAAGGTACAAAATGGGGAAGGGTGAAACCAGAGAAGACTTAGGGTTACCTGGAGTACCAACTCCAATTGTATCACCAAGAGAAATTTCAAAGCAACCCATATCTACAAGTTCTTTAGCCACATATGCAACTTTTGATGGAGACACTGCTCCTTCTATGGGACAGCCAACGACACATGATATATACCTGATAGCAAATAATGATAGCTACTTTTCAGTTCCAGAGATGCAACCTTGATCTCCAAATAAATGTCTACAACAAAAGAATTAAATTTCTAAGCATTACAACCAGGTATAACAGATTTACTATTAGTGCTCGTTTGGTACTAGAAATGACAGAGCTACCTTGATTTGAAGATATATCTAATACCAGAAACCAAAACCTTTTGCATGTAGAAGTCTAGCCACTAAGGAAGGAACCATTTGAGCTCATACACATAGGTAGGGCTTACATAATCAGGAAAAGCAAAAATCACAAATTTTGACACAAATGTTAATCGTTGAATCATCATTTTCCAAAAAAAGTATTTTCTCAATCCTTTGCCCTTCCAACTTTAATGGATGTTCACGAAGGAACCTCCATTCAGTAAATTTTAATACTTCTGGCTGCTTAATACAAGGGATTTGACATCATTAAATACAAACATGTAACAGGAATGTACTTCTCTAACAATCAACTATAGCAGTAATTAGAATGACAGAAAGCATGAAAAGCTAATATATAATCAAAGAGATTAGCAGAGCAACTGGTGAGCTAATATGCAGCCCCTATCCTTTAAAAGCCAGTTCACCTGGATTCTTCTGTGAACATAGACATCCCTAGACATAAATATACTCTGAATACTTTGTAACAAGGGTCATAGTCAATAAGCTGGTACTTGGATTACACAGGAAAATTGCAATACATGCTAATGGAACATTTTGTAGTTCATCCAAAAGAAAGTTATCTTTAAACAGTAATACACAACCACTCATGAAGTTCAATATTTATATTCTTTTTACCAAATTTTTCAGTTCCACATTAATACCTGGAAGGAAGAGAAGAGATAAATGTCCATAATATAACATGGTCAATAGTTAGAACTCCACCGGAAAACACTAAAGGTTGCCTTCAGATCTAGAACAATTGTAAACCTCATCTTTGGAAATTGTATCATGGAAAAAGGGAAAGCTGGAAGTGATCAATAGTAAATACTTTATGCTTAAAGGTTATGAATGGAGAGATTCTTAGGCGATCTGAAGTTATAGCAAAATTTAACAACCTTGCTCCAATGTATGAAAAATTTTAAGCTAGTCTATGATGTAAAAAGGCAATCATTCTGTTCTGCTGAAAGAATTGTAACAATTGTTAAGCCATTTGGGTTCAGCAAGATTCCGTAAGAGACTAATGGAATTAAACAAGCCTTCAGTCTCTACTACACATGGTTTTAAAACTAACTCTCCTTATAGACCTTACATAATTAATCCGGTAAATTTGGAAATGTAAAACCTGACTTCCTAGAATATGTAGATCTGCTAGAATTCATACCCGCGAACGGGGATGGAATGGTTTTTGGCTGCAAGAGCAACATCACGATAGCGAGAAAGACTGTCTTCAATGCTACAATTTATGTTAGACCGAGAAAAGGACTCGGACGCTGCAGCAAATATTGCCACTTCCTTGGCTCCAGCTGCAACAGCTGCGTCAAAACCCTGGAGTAGAGCGAACGAAAAACTATGAGCGATCCGAACTATCCAAGCTCCCGTGTGAGCAAGAAAATGTATACATATTTAACAAGACATATAAAGGAAAATCTCACTCTTTGCATTTCTATCAGCTTACTTTAAGATTTGGTGTCAAAACAGGTAAGCGCACCCCTGCAAGATTCCTAACTGCTTCAATTACATCCTTCCCATCAGCTAGCTGCAATTAAGTTTTGGCAGATAAGCAATATCACCAACACTATAAAAAATAACTACAGCATTTTGGTAGTTTAAATCCTATTGATTCAATAGATATTACTTGAGAGATATGCTGCAGTAATATAGTTCATCACAGGCTAAGCAGAAGCACATTAAATTAAAATAATCATGAACAAGCCTGTCACATCATTAAATCACCAAGAAGAATTGCCATAAATCTCAATAAACTAACACAAGAGGTTATAATTCTTATAGCTTGCATATAGACAGAAGTTGAAGATTATAGGCTCGTAAAAATGAAGAAGATAATGAAGACGTGAAGCGCTTATTCACCCACAATAGAATACCAAATCAGATACAGTACATGCTTTGAATTTGCTTGAAGTTAAATGGTGCATACCATAATCTCGTAAAGACCTGCTACTTTGTTGGAATGGAAGAGAACTACAAAAGGCGACAAAATATTGTGAAACACTTCACCAGCGGCTACATGGTAGGCAGTGTGGAAGGAGAGAAATGGAAGATACTTTGAAGGCAAAAAGGAAAATATATAACCTAAAGCATTGATGTTTAACTCTCTTAACTTATTGGTGTAAAAATGAAAATGAACAACAAGTAGACCGGATGGTTAATTCCTTAATTTATTTCAGATGTAGTTAGCACAGTACTAAGAAACATATTGTTAGGTTCATACTACTTATGATTGCACTCACTGTGCAATTCTTTAATGAAGTTGACATGACCTGCAGATGTCGAGCAGAATGGACATCCTTTTCATGACATAGAAGTATGAACTTGATGAAAACACAAAGCATGACTTGATACATGGCTACCAGACATGCACTACTCATTTGAGCATTTGCCATTTTGTAAATCATCATTGTAAAGCAAAAAAGCTAGATAGAATCAAGCACTCGAACCTAGAAACTGGAAACATTTCCATATATCTCTACCTGAGGAAACCAGATCTTTGAGAAACCAGAAGTTTTCTCCTCAAACATCCAAAATGAATAACAAAGCATTCAAGGGGCATTAAACAATGTTATTCACGGTCAAATTGATCTTGCAAATTATACAAAATACAAAAGTAACAATCTTTAAGGGCCTTAGTAGTTCGTAAGAGTCCTAACGGGTGAGTAACTAATGATAATAAGAAAAAATCAAAAAACTCATACTCATGCTTTAAGATGACAAACTAACCACTAAAAGAAGAACTGAAACGAAAATTATTCTCGTTTCACACAGTTGGAAAAGAAAAACTTAGGAATAAAAAGCACATTTTGCAGAAGAAGTATAAGGATGACAAATGCAAGACACGTAAGCACAAAATCCCTAACAAGCAAAATATATACCTGTGGTACCCACTTTGGAGACACAAAACTGGTGGCCTCAACAACTGGTAGTCCACTAGAAACAAGTAATCTAATAAGCTCCACCTTCACTTCTGTAGGTATTATAGTCTTCTCATTTTGCAGTCCATCTCTTGGGCCAACTTCTACTATCTTGACAACTTCAGGGACAGATCCTAAGAACTGCACAATTAATTATATGGTGCCAAAATTATAAAGAGAAAAATGAAGGAATTAGAGCTGATGCCTTCAGGAAGTTAGCATATGTCTTAATCCTTACACAAGTTAGGTCACCAATATTAGATATCAAAAAAATTAAAGCACACAACATAAAATATCAGCAAGATCCACAAAGACTGACGAAAAGTAGATACCTTGTCTTTGATATCTTTTAAATGTCCATGGCTTCTATAATAACGATTTGACAAAGAAAAAGATCCAATGCTTGTTCTAACCACCCTATTATCTTGATTAAATAAAGGATTACATGAAGAATCTCTTCTCATTTGTCTTCGCAATTGGAATGCTCCTCCTTCAGTATCCTTGCTGCAAGCAAATAGTTATTTTACAATCAAGAAAAGGTGGAATACGAAAAGTTACTTGTCAAAAATCATTGCATGCGAGTGACACTAATCGAGAAGAAGCTCATAGTACGTAAAACCGTGCACAGTAGCTTTAAAGAACACACTGACTTTTCTCCAATCACCTGATTTAAAGTAACTGCTGGAAACCATTACCAAAGTGACTCAATTTGAAAGAGGTGTACATAATAGTAGCATGAAACTTTCCAAGATCCGTATAAAAAAAAGGTTTTGGTTGCCAATCTACTGATCAAACTGCAGTAATTCACTTACAACTATTTTCTTTTTTTGATAACCAAAATAAAAGGCTTAAGCAGACTTGCAAGACCATTGACACCACTTACTCAAGATTTATTTTGGAAAACGACTTCATTGTGAAGATCAGCTATTTCCTTACTGATCATTATACATAAAAAAAAATAGAAAATCTCTCCCATGGTGTTGACAGATAGTTGGCATGATTTAATTTGATTGCTTCTTTTAGTCACTATGACTCCAACACTAATAAGGATAAACTACATACATTGCACTTGAATGATATTGCTTTATTCTCTTGGTGGTTGAGATAAATTTCAAAATAACGATTATCTAAAATTATGGAAAGGAAACAAATTCAGGGTACAGCGATCTCCATATTACTCACAAAGATTCAAAAACAACTCCAAAATGTGTATTCGTGACCAAAAACAACTGAATTCAATTTTCAAATATAACTTTTCCATTTGAAAACAAAAACAAACACTACATTTTTCAAAATACTCCAATTTTTCATGATCAAAAGCTCCATTAGGTTATCAGCAATTCATCAAACACTACCGCAATCAACCTAACAAAAGATAAACAAAATTACTAAAACACATGGAAAAAAAAAAGCTTAACATCAGAAATTTGCTCACTGAATACCTCAAATTGATTAGAGACGAAGTGTTGTCTGCACCGAAACTCTTCGCACCAGAAAAGGAAGTACTAAATCCACTTGCTAGCAAACAAAATTGCTCCTCAAAAGCTAAAGGTCTCGTTCTGAATCTCCATCTTAATGTTTTCTTCGTGACTTTAGAAGCTAACATTTCATTCAATCTTCAGAATTGTTTTTGGGGGGAAATTAACAAAACTTGGTCGGCGGCGATCGGAGCAATCAGAAAAAGAATTGGACTTTTATCTCATCTCACCAATCACCATGCTTATCTATTCTAATTAAAATTAATATAGGATTATGTGGAAAGAAAGCTAAGCCATGCTTATCTCTTCTAATTAAAATTAATTATTAAATTATTATGTAATTGGTAATGAATGTATTAATAAGGATTAATTACGAAAATACTGCCTTTTAGTTTACTTATTACCATTATCCCCTATAAGTTTTTACAAATTTTTAAAATTTCTCATTTTCGTGCATCACATTAATGTATCTCGCGCAGCAAATTAATGTATCTCGCGCATCACATTAGTGTATCATGTATAAAATGTACCTCGCACATCAGATTAGTGTTTCTCGCGCATCATATAAGTGTATCTCGCGCATCAATTAGTGTATCATGTATAAAGTGTACATCAAATTAATGTATCGTGTATAAAATATAATGTATCTTACTTAACGATTAATGTATTTCGAGCATTAGATTACTGTATTAGCGTTTATATTATTGTATCCGTTTTGAATTTTTTTAATTATTTTAAACTTTTAAGGGATAGATAGTAATTTTGCCTTAAAAGTATGTAACTTTTGTAATTTGTCCAATTAATAATGCACTTCTTTTTTATAAGAAAAAAGATTAAAAATAGCGAGAGAATTAATGAGATTTTTCTCATCAATAATATTGTAATATAATTTAGATAAATGAGTCTGCTAATTATAGATGAAGAAAACTTTATTCATTATTTATTGGACCTTATCATAAAAGGAAAGAATATCACATTATATGGTATTTTATATTATTTAATTAATATTTTCTTAAAAATGAAACTAAAGCCTAATTAAAAGTAAAAATAAGAAGTTTTCTACAACATGTAGAAGTATCTGTCGACAATAGACAGGTTCTTGGAACCATGCCCTTGAAAGTTGGTTCTCAAAGTCTAAGATTCACATACCAGACTACGAGTTCTAAAATTGCTATGTCAAAGTTTTTTATTTATATTTTCACATGAATTCTATTTACTGAGTTTTTTTTTTAATTTTTTGATTTTTTGATCAAATATTTTTCCTTAAATTGATTTTGAGAAGTTAAAAGGGAGTTTAAGAGTAAGTTAATTATAATTTTTTAGTAAAGATTGAGGGAACTAAATGATTACCAAATTTATCATTTTTATATGGAGAAAGAGAACATTATTTTCAGAAAAAGTATGTGTCTTTTGAGAACTTATCTCAATCCAAAGAGAGTATTTTTATTAGAGCATTGAGTTATATATTTTAAGAGTAGAGTATCGATATGAAGAAAAAAATCAGAAAACTCATATACCCCATAAATCACACAATCGACAAGGGTTAGGATCACATTGTCTTTCCGGTGACTCTTCATTGTTTTTGAGCAGACCAATTGAGTTTGTTTTATACTTTGACAAGGTGTGAAATAGTTCTCGCGGCGTGGACGAGTCGTTGTATCATGACGAGACTCATCATGATGGTTGTTCGTTAGAGAAACTCCTTGATAAAGTAAAGTAAAGAGTGTCTGTGTGAGAGAGATTTTTTAGCAGACTTTTATAGTGGATCCATGAGTTGAGTTTGTTTTATACTATTGATTATGATAGTTCTGCTAGCGTTAACGAGTTGTTGTATCATTACGAGACTCATAATAATGATTATCGATTAGAGAAACTCCTTGGTAAAATAAAGTGTGGGTGTTACCACTATTGCATTTTCATGACGACTTATGTTATATTTCAGTTGAGTTACTTTCAGTCTTTCCGTTCAATTATTTATTTTATTTAGGTCTATTACATACTCATAGATGAACGGATGTCATTCGACATGCATTGTTTCATGATGCAGATCTAGGTACTTAGGATCATCAATTGGAATTTCGTTGAGATCACATGATCATCCGCTCCTCAGCTTTAGGTGAGGCCTTATTACTTAAAGGACTCTAATTTTATGATTTGTTAGTAGTACTCATTTAAGGTGACGTAGGTCTTACCCAACAACTATATTTATAAAGTAGAGGCTTTATAATTGATAGGTATCAGTCTTACGGTGTTCAGTTTAAAATATTTTATTTAAAACTTATGTATAATACTCAATTTTTTCAAATACCTTTGAAATTTAATAAATTATTTTTAAAAAATTCTTTAGTTTTGATGCCTGAGCTAGTCTTGCACTTGGGGACCAAAAATATATATCGAGTGTTGATCATGTCCAAGGTGTAGACTCGGGACATGACAAGTTGCACACCCTAGAGACACCATAGCTCCGCCCTTAATATGAGGTAAAGTTAGTATGAAAAGATAAGGTAAAAGATGAGATATAATTATTAAATAATAAATAAAGAAAATGAGAAGAAAACATTAAGATTTAAGGTAATGACACAACCACACCAAGTCGGTCGTTACATAAAATGGATCTTTGATTTCCTTTTTTATAGGGAAAATGCACAAGTACCGCCCTAGACTATAACCGAAATTTCAGAGACACACATTAACTAAACTAAGGTTCTAGTACCCCCTGAACTTATTTTTTTGTAATTTTATACACCTTTAGTATTACGTGGCACATTTCGTGACTCCACGCAATTGAGGCACGTGGAAGATATTTGGATACCACGTAAGCCAAAAAGGTGCACAAAATTACAAAAAAAAAAAAAAGTTCGGGGGGTAATAGAACCTTAAAATAGTTATTGTGTGTCTCTGAAATTTCGATCATAAACTAGGGCGGTACTTGTGCATTTTTCCTTAAAAAGGGAAGTCATTATTGTCCTTAAATTTGAGAAAAATAAGTTGATTTGGAAAATATTTTCTAAAATATTTAAGTCAATCAAATATGAGAACATTGAAAGTGGTATTCTAGTAAAAAAAAATTCAAAAAATTAATTTTGCTATCCCCCACTTCATTTATTTATGAGAAAATTACGCGGTTAAGCAAATACATACAAGTTAATTAACTAACATAACTATAGTTTGCATTAATTGCAATTTGAAACTTACTTCTAGCTATACTTACACTCCTCTCTTCCTCTCTCTCTAGAATCTCGCTCGCATCTCTCCTCTTTTTCACTCATCTCTCCCTCGCCTCTCTCCTCTCCCTTCTTAGTCTCTCTCTCGAAATACAAATATAAATTATACAACACAAATGTATAATTTGTGTTTGTGTAAAGCGAGAGACATTGTATTTACATATACCTCTGTCCTATACATTTATAACTATACAATTATAAATCTTCCTCTACTCAATTTTATTTTTCCTTTTTCTTGCTCGATTTATACAAATGTATAATTTGTGTTTGTATAAAGCAAGAGAGAGATTAGATATATATAAATACAAATGTTTTAACCCGATTCAATTGTATACGAATTCAAATTGTATGCAATTATACAAATTCAATCATATCCAACCGATATACATATAAAACTCACATCTCTGCCCTCTCTCTCTCCTCTCTCCTCCCTTTTCCAATCTCGCTCACCTCTCTTCTCCATATAACATGTACCTTTAAATCATAATTAGCTAACTATAGCTATAAAACATAGTTAAATTATTCCTCTACCCTAACCTGTTATGTGATTACCCAATCCGCTCGTCTACATTCTAAACAATTGAAGAAGACTATTATTCTCCACGTTTTAATCCTTTTTGGCAATTGAAATGTTAATTATGTTTTAAGTTTTCTTTTTCCTTTTCTGCGAGCACTATTATGATTAAAGGTGACCAAAATAACCTATAAAATTATAACACATTCAATCCGTTAAAAATTGGATTTACTATTATTCTACTCATTTTAGTCTATCAAAATTTACTTAGATTAATAATGAGAAAACTTCTCTAGATATTTTCAAAAAAAATATTTTATTGTATTTTATTTAACATGTTACATATAATTGCAATAAAGAAAATAATAATTTTATAAGGTATTAAATTATAATAAATAAATAAAACACTTAAAACACAGGAAGAATTAAGAGTTGCATTATAACTCAAACCTTAGCCCATTTTCACTCCAAATTCCCCAATAATTTTTGACCGATCATTTATTAACTCAGTCCATTTAAATTTCAAAATTCAACTCATCCCGTCATTTGCCACCTATAGTTATGATGTTTTAATGTAATTGTTGTATTTATATTTAATTTTTTTTTAAAATTTAAATTTAAGCATTCAATAGAAAAGGTAACAAACCAATAAAATATTGAAGTCTAATTCCATATAAACTTGAGCAGACATTTTTTATAATAGAAACATTTTTTACAAACCAATAAAATATTGGCAAGTCATGTATCAATAACTCCTCATATTGCCTTCGTGAAGGAAAAAAAATGCATTTGCTGTGTATTCTGCAAATTTTTTTTCTTTTCAAATATATTTTATCTCAAATTTATGTGATGTAATTTGATTGGATATGAAAATTTATGAAATATCAGAAGACTTTGTAATGTTTCTAGTTATCCTTATAAAAAAGTACATTTTTGTGAATTTTTTGTCAAATAAGTAATCAACCTAACATGAGTAAAATATTGATGGCGTCACTCACTACATCAAAAATAATTATTAGCGGCAATTAATTAACGGTAATATCTTAATTGACGTTAACTATGTGTTTTATCGACAATTATTGTTAAAGAATGACAAAAGTCTCACATCGGTGGCTAATGAGATGGGTAGACTCCTAAGGCTCTGGACAATCCTCCTTCTTTTGAGCTAGCTTTAATTTTGAAGTGTGAGTTAGCCCTAAGACCTAATTTAACATGGTATCAGAGCAGGGCCCGTCTCACCCGATGTTGGGGGCTCCAAAATCAAAATTGCCCACGCACCAGATGCTAAGCACTGCGTGTGAGATGGGGTGTTAAACAATGTCAAAAGTCCAACATCGATGGTTAATGAGATGGGTAGACTCCTTAAATATAAGGCTTGGACAATCCTCCTCCCTTTGAGTTAGCTTTTGGGGTGTGAGTTAGGCCTAAGAACTAATTTAACAATTATTACTCTTTGTATATGTTCCTAAAGGCTTTAGCGGCTTTGGTTCTAATAACACTTAACTAATACTGGTAAAGAGTTTAACACTCTTTATTAATTTCAATATTTATTGTCACTAAACATTATTTTTATTGTAATGATAAAATATTTGCAAATAAGAAAATCTATCATTATTTTTTAAAACTTACTAGGCATAAAATCCTATAAATTGGAACAAAGAAAATAACAGTCAATTGACCAACTGGTTAAAAGTAAAATAAATCTATGATTTTTCGTCTAGTATAACGATAGGCATTATCAAAGTGAGTGAGACATCTTTATTCTTAATCCAATATTTTGAGTTTGAGTTCTCAAATAAATAATAAAAGCTTATAGGGGAAGGTACTTTATCTCCTTGTTGACATTTTCTAACACGAATCAAGATTAGTTTTCTCAATAAATTTCAAATATCAAGTAATATTAAAAAAAAATATATATAAAATGATAGACTACTATGCGTATACAGTCTAATTAGTCACCAACAAAGACCAACCTATTAATATACATTTTTTCAGCAAAAAAATAAATAAATTAATATACATTTAAAAGTGGTGTAGATTGTTTTGCCTTTTAGCTTGAAAAGAGAATGTTGTGAGTGTTGTATCTTAGTTAGTCACATCAAGCATTAATACTTTTCCCTATGCATTATTTAAACTTCCAAATAATAACCTAATTGATGGCATAAACCAGTATACTAGCTAGTTATGGGAAACTTCCTAGCTAGATGTCACTGTTGGATTTGAAAGTGATTAATTAACGTGTCATGTGAAAGCTTAATTACAATTATAGATCAAAATATTGATAAATATAGATGATCCAATTGACCTACATATTAATTACAAACTAATAAAGAACATTAAAATTGTAGAGAGAAAATCTTTCCATAAGCAAACGTCTTCAACTGGTTATATTATGGATGTTTCTGTATTCTTGATATGAAAATAGATGTCTTCAATTTATAGAGTTCCAAACTTTTTTTCCAAGAAAAGAATAACTCAAATATGAAGGAATATTGTAGTTTTTTTTTTAAGAAAAATTGAAGCGTTTATGATAATACTTTGATTTTTCATCCAGAAAAAAAATAAATTTCAAATAAAATAAGAAAATCAAGGTAAAACCCTAACAGACACCACTTTCGATCTTTTTCATTGAGTTCAATAAAAGTCACAACAATTCCACTATTTGAAACAAGTTGTATCATTTCTTTAGTTGAGTTATTGATCACAAACTACATTAGGGCATGTCCAAATTTTTTTCTTGTCCCATCAATCAACTTTTAAGCATATGCATTAGCTTGTGATAGTATTTCATTTTCATAGGTCCACCTTAGGGTTATTGATATGTTTTGAAAGATCTTATCTTTGATTTCTTTTGCTATCAAGATAAGGAGTTAACACTTGTCTGCCACTCTTTAGCTTATTAGTGGGACATATTTGTTGTTAATACACATAAATTGTATAGGAACTCAATATTATATCTTGTACAGTACATTCTTTGAGAATTCTTATGCTACTAACAAATAAAAGAAGTAACAAAAAGGTTGATTGCTTAGTCTGTTTTATTTATTGTATATCTTCCAAACATTTATTTGGGAGATAAAAAAGGGATCTTCAGGAATTATAAGATAATTAATTGTGTGAATGGTCAAAAATACATTTAAAATATTTTTATTTTTTTGAGTTTCATAAATATCTAAATTAGTGAGTGTGCAAATTTTTTATCTGAACTATTAATAATTTTTGTTAAACTAGGGATGACAATTGGGAGGATTGAGTTAAATTTGGGCGGATCAAAATGGGTCAGGACAATAAACGGGTCAAGATTCAACCTAACCTAACCCAAAATGGGTTAGGTAACGGGTAAGTAACATATCATAACCCAACCCGCCCAATTTTTACTAGGTTATTTAAATAGCTTTATTTGTTATTTTATAAGTTTTTAGTAATTAATAAATAAATAAAATTCTTTATTATATATATATATATATATATATATATATATATATATATATATATATATAAAGTTTTAAAAAATATATTTTGATTGATTTCTCAAAAATCAATTTGAGTTACATATCAACCCAATTTTTGACGGGTTAAAATGAATTGAATTAAAATTGATTAATTAAACTAACAAATGGGCGGGTCAATAACCAACCGAACCTAAAAGGGTTGGGTCGGGTTGGGTTTTGATTTTGCCATTCCTAATTGAAACACACCTCGATGGTTACTAGATCAAGTGCCGGCATATAATCGCTTTAGACGTGTAACAACTCAATTTTTTTCATAAAATTTTGTCCACCTAATGTATGTAATAACAACTATATACTATAATAAAAATAATTTGTAACGACAATTAATATATACCTTAACAAAGAATGCTAAATTTTTACTAATATTAATTAACTGTCATTAGATAGCGATAATTACGTATCAACATCAACAAGAAATAGTCATCTGGAATGGTTTTATGCAGCAAATTCCACACAAACACACAAAAAAAAAGACCAATAAAAGAGAGATTAAGTAAAAAAGTCAAAATTACCTTTTCAATCGATGTTGTTAACTCTAAAAAAATCCACTTGACAATCAGGGCGGCTCGATGTCCTAAAAAATGAGGCATATGCCTTAGGCCTCAAAATTGGAGGGGCTTAATTTTTAGTAATAATAAAATTATTTTAAGTTTTTTTAATTAAAAAGAATAAAGAATGTTTAATTTGTTTTTAAATATTAAACAATGTTTTTAAAATTTAACTTTCACATGATAAGATCACATGATTAAAAAATATTTTGGTATATATATATATATATATATACAGTTAAGATAACATATATATATAAATATAGAAGAAAAAAAACAAAATTAATGTACTTAGTTAAGATAACATATATATTAATAGATTTTTCGTACTTAGTTTCTCAAAAAACGAAAAAAGTGTAGAACTCCAAAATTAATGTAAATATAGAAGAAAAAAATTAAATATCAGACGATAACATATATAATTAACTTCTAAGTAGCATTATTTGGGAAATCTTAGCTACTATATTGCGAAGCTTCGATGTGAAATTAGTGGACTCCGCATATCCAAATTCCTTACCCTTCACTTTTTTTTTCACTATAATTTACAATTATCTTGATATTGAACCTCGTTATCGTCATAAAACAAGACTTTTTCCTAGTGATATGTTAATACTATATCAAAAATGCTCAATTTCGAATAATACAAAGGTCAATCTCACCTTTTTTTTTTACTTCGTCACAATTCAGTAATAAAGAATATATGTGTACATATATCATAACAACAACAACGATATATTTAGTGTAATTTAATTTCGTCAATTTTTTCATGAAATTTGCACTGCATGCATGTAGAAGTTGTCACGTGAAAGTAATGTTGCATGGATGGGGACATGATTAATCAGATGCTTTTTTTTTCTGATCAAACTAGCTATAGTGTTTGAGTTCTATATATGTCCTTTTTTGTATATAGTATAGTATATGGTGTATGTTTATTAAAAGACAGAAAAGTGGGGCTAATATCCCACATGGAAGATAAAGTTTTGCTGTTTTCAATTAACTTAAAACAGTACACGGATTGAAATAATGAGTGGCTAGCAAACATTATATTATAATTTATACATATTAATAATTAATATTACCCTCAATGTCTAAAACCACAAATTAATATTTGAAATAGAGAAAGGGAACATGATATGAATGTTATTTCAGGGTGCACTATGACCCTACCATTATGACTTTTTAAATGTATGTATATATGTAGATGTAGCAAGATTTAAGTTTAATGAGTTTAATAGTTAGAATATTTTTACAATATCATGAGTTTGGAATTCTTAATCAAAAGGGTAATGGTGAAAAATAACTTATAATTTTTCTTAAGGAATATGTCATGTTCCAATAATTTACTTATAAACATTTTCGATGCAAAATAATAATATGCATGAATAGAGGGAGTACTATTTAAAAGAATATATATCTTGATAATAATTTGTATATATTTGACTCATAAATGTCTTCTTATTTTTGCAATATTTGTGTTCATGCGAACACTTTCACATAAAATAGAACAAACGAAACAACTTTTAGAGTTATACACATATATGATCATCTGGTGTGAAGGATAATACCAAATAGTTCTGGGATTAACTTTTAGTACGACTTAATTTATTGTTTGATTGGCAAGTTCGGAATAACTTGTTCCATGATTAATAATTAGTACCGAGACAAGTTATCCATCCCCTTGGGTGGTATAGTAATCCCGGAATTACTTATCCCTGGATAAAATAAGTAAACGATAAAAATGTCTCTTTAAGCCCTTTTTATACATCATTTTTTACATTCATGAAGTGTATTTTTGTAAAAAAAATAATTTATTCTTAAAATTCATTATTATTTAAATACAGCAAATCAAACACTCAATAAAAAATTATCTTAATCGCATTAATTAATCTCATCATAATTTATTCCATCATAACTCGAGAACGATGGTTTATAAGGTCCACTTTATCAATACTCCAAATATGTCCCACTATGCCTTGTTGCGTGTTGGATTTATCTATATTTTGTTGTACCTTATACTATATATCTTCATGTATTATAAATAGAAGGCTAGCTCCTTTGGATGTTGATTAATTAATAATTAGTAAAAGTTTGGTTAGAGAGATCAAATATAAATGATGATGAGGGTGCTGAAATTTTCAAAGTTAAAAAGAATGGTGAAACAATTAAAGGGGAAGCTCTATATTATGTGGATTTGTATAACTATGATTTTGTGTTGGGACAAGTACTACTCTTAGAATCTATATTAATCATTTATCATGAAGGTTCAATTTAATTCTTAGATTTCTTGTTTTCAATTTTATGCATTTTCATCATTATGTAAATGGCTTTTTTGTTTTCTTTTTCTATTTCATTTTTTACTTAACCCTTTTTTATTTTCCCTTGGAGTGTTTTATAATATATTTTTCCTTTTGTTTTCTCTTTTTTGTATCATTAATTAATATTAAATAGATTGTTCATAAATCATAATCAACAAATCTAATTATGTAATAGTAATTATATATCTTCATCATTTTTCTATATCGATTTAGCAGTAGGGTCATTAATTATTAAGATCTAATATTGTGTTGTAGAGTTAATAGTAATAGTAATATGTGTAGCATGAATGCATAATTGTTGTTTCTCTCCTAATAAAGTCTAGGGTATGAAAAAAATCCTCAAATGAAGTACTAAGCAATATGAATTCAAAAGAATACATAATTTTTTTAATATATCTTTAACACGATTTCACACATTTGGACCTAACTAATTCTTTTTTCATAAACCAAGCTAAGCTAGCAATTTAAAAAAAAAAAATGTAATGGTTGGTATGATTCGAAACTACAATCTCTTATTTATTAGCTTGTTCAGATTCCATGTAAAAGTATGTGTAAATATCTCATATAAAATCTTAAATCGTTACAAAGAGCACACATTTTTTCTTAATTAATTTGTTTTCAAGTCTATTTACTACCTTTTGGAATGATTATTCCAACCAACTATGACCAGATGATGGCTAAGGGAAACATTGTACTTTTTCATAATTTTGCAAGAAATCAAATTAAAGTTCATGCATTTATTCTAACCAAAGACTATGATATTATTTGGGGTCTTTTCACATCTTTTCCCAACAGTTAAAATATTATCTTTAGAATAATTTAAAGAATCTTTCATTATCATCCATCCCCAACTAAGAACTATAGCTAATTTTTGTATGAATATCCCATAACACTATAATAAAAAAAGACATTTAGTGATAGTAAGCACTATCACTAATATTTATCAATAATATTTATCGCTCCGTAAAAACATTTAGCGATATCTATTGAGTTTCCATTAATGGTGGAGTCAGAATTTTCAATAAGGGCGTTCAAAATTCATAAAAATAAACACACGGAGTAGCTAAAAGGAAGTTCGCCATCTACTATATATATATATAATATTATTTTAATCATATATAAATAGTATAATTTTCCGTCAAAGAAGATTCAAATCCTTATATCAAGATAGCTCCACCCCTAATTGCCAGGATTAAGTATATACAGAGTCGCTAAAATCTTTAACAATATATATATATATATATATATATATATTGTAAGTGACAAATATGGGCTTGTGCAGTATTGGAATAGTAGACAACTAGGGAGACAAGCTGTTCACTCTGCTTAATCTTTCTCCCAAAACCAGTGGGACCCTTACAAACAGACACCAACCCAATCAACAAACCACACCTGTCACTAGCTACCTCAATTTTATTTTATTTTTTATATATATTTTTAAATATTTTCTTCTTGTCTTTTCAAAAATTCTCACTATATATCTTGGCTATCAACGAATCATTGTTATTTTCTTTATTTATTTTTTAAATATCCAAAGAGTTCAAGTATATTTTTTTTTCTCACTTGCTTTTGTTAGTTCTAATTCCGATCCATCCAACTTGTTTGGGAGTGAATCGCATAAATAATAGTTCTATATGATCATGGCAAGGAACATAGTATTATTGCCAAGAAAATGCAAGTTTAGGTCATGGCAAAGGTGTAGTAGGTACATTCAAGAACAAAGAACAAGGATTTATATCATTTGGAGATGCTCAGTGACTCTTCTTTTTTGGAATGACAAAATGATTGAACATTTTGATGATGAAGAGACATCAATCTAACATATTTATATTATGGTAATTAAATCTTTCTAGTATAATTTATCCATCTTCTTGTGAAAAGGTCAAGTGTGTGTACCAAAAAAAGTGAATCTTTGAGCATATATACTATTTATCATTATATATCATGTCATATCTTATGTATAGTTTAAGCATGTAATGGCCAGCAGTTGGGATCGCGATCCGATGATTAATTAGTTGTCAGATTTGATAGAACTCAATATTAGCAATCTTAATTATAATATGCATATGTGTAGAAAAAACAAGTATTAATAAGATTCTTTCTTCTCAAACTCATAATTTTTAAATTTTGGATATTCTATTTGGTCGCCTCTATTTAACATGTTTCACTTCAAAAAAAATTAATTGATATCTAAGTTACTGGTAACTTTTAGAAAAATAAAAACTTTATTCAATATTCTATTTGGTCGCTCCTACTTAACATATACCTATTTTATTAAAAATAGTTCAACATGACTTCAGAAAAAATTGGTTTTGCTTTATTGTTTTTGTCTTCCTCCTTTTTTTTTTTTTTTTTTGGTACAAGACGATAGTAATATATATATATTATGACTTAGTATGCATCAGTACAAAAGCGTGACAGAGCATGACTTTTATTAGTATATTTTGAGAAGGGTAGGGTTGATTACCATGTTTATTAATACTATTGGATGATATACGCCTAGTAAAAAGAGTTCTGACTTTATCTGCTTTCAGTTTTTCTATCGTAAACAAAGGAGGAAAACTACCCATAACATGGTAGAGTATGACATGTGATCCTTCTTAGTTGTTGGACAACAACATTTTTCAATTTTTTCACAATTCAAGTATAATTTTTTGAAGAATTTTGAATTTTGAATAATAAATTTAAATCAAATGAGTGTTATTGAAAAAATTGGAAAATCACCATTGTTGCTTAATAGTTTCTTATTGTTTTAACAAATTGAAGAATTGTGTATGCTTTATGATATATGGAACTTATATATATATGTCTGAAGCAGCCTTACCAAAGCTACAAGTTTTAGTGAAAATACAAACTTTTACAATATTTATTCCATATATGTGAAGTGGTGCAAAGTAAGCATATTTGGCAAAAAAAAAAATTCAAAGAGTATATAGCTTAAATAGTGACCCAAAAGCAAAAAAAAAAAAACTCTCCGTTTCAAAAAAAATAATCTGGTTTGACTTGAATGAAGTTTCAAAAAATAATAATTAAATCTTGTGGTTCTAAATTAAAGTTATGTGAATGTACAAAATTGTCCTTTAATCTTGTGATTCTAAACATGTCACGTGAAAAGTCAAAATTAAAATGTTATAAAAGAATCATTTTTTTAAACAGATTAAAAAGGAAAAGAGATCATTCTTTTTTAAATGCGGAGAGTATATTTATACACCAACTCAAATATCTTTTCTTTTAAAAGAATAATAGTATTATTTAACCTTTTTCAAAACTTTTCTCTTTACTTAAAGTTGGTGATTTGGACCCATTAAGTTGGGAAAAGGGTCCAACAAATAAAGTTAATTTTACCCCTCGCCGTTAAAATAAAGTTAATTTTACCCTTCGTCGTTATAATAAAGTTAATTTTACCCCTCCTGTTACTAATTTCACCAAATTTACCCCTCATTAGATGGATTGATCCAAATTGACCCGATTTTTTTATAAAAAAACTTATTCCTTATTTTAATCCATTAACCCGATCATTTAAAATAACCTGACCCCATTCTTTCAAATCTCCTATACCCATTTACCCATTCTCCCAAATCTCCATTAAATATGTCAAAGAGGTAAATTCGGGTCAATTTGGGTCAATCCGTATAATGAGGGGTAAATTTGGTGAAATTAGTAACAGGAGGGGTAAAATTAACTTTATTTTAACTGCGAGGGGTAAAATTAATTTTATTTTAACAGCGAGGATAAATTTAAATAATAAATCAAAGTTGAGAGGTATTTTTGACCCTTTTCCCATTTTAGAATAGAAGGTAGGTAGAAGATACTTCCTTACCTTAGCAACCCTCATTTATTGAATTGTTTTTTTCAAAAAAAATTATTTTATTTTTAAAAAAATCAATTATCCATCCAAATACGGTTTATTTCAATATAAATAATGTATTTTTCGTTTAAGGCATTTAAAGTTTAAACTACAAATGAAAATTAAAAATATAATTGTCATTCCTAAAGGAACAATATAATTATATAATACCATAACATTATTATATGCCTCGCCACAACTAATAATATAAAGAATTTTTATACTAATGATAACCCCATCACATCTTAGATGAGTAATAAATAAAAACACAATACATAGATTTTTTTTAAAAAGTGATCCATTTTTTATCGATCAAAAAACTGATCAATTCGATCAATTTGATGTCAATAAATCGAATTCAATTGAATTTTTTTTGTCAAAATTGAGAAAATAAAAAATTAATAGAGTCAATCATTTAAATATTCCATCAAATTACTTTTAGGAGGACCCTTGGATTCGATCGATATTTTGATCAAACTCTAATCTAACAATAGGTCAACATATTATATAGTACCACAACGTTATTATATGCTTCGCAACAACTAAGAATATAACGGGTGTTTATACTTTCGTAACCCCATCACATCTTAGTACTAGATAATAACATGATAAATCGATTTTTCTTTTCAAAAGTGATTCATTTTTTCGATCAAAAACTGATCAATTCGAGCGATTTGATGTCAATCAATCAAATTCGATTTTAACTTTTGTGTCAAAGATTGGAAAAATAAAAGACTGATGGACTCAATCATTTAAATATTCCACCAATTTATTTTAGGAGAACCGATTGAATTCGATTGAAATTTTGATCAAAACTCCAATCAAACAATAGAACAACACTATTATATATATAGTACCACGACATTATTATATGCTTCACAACAACTAAATATAACGGGTGTTACACTTTTGTAACCCCGTCACATCTTAGTACTAGATGAAAATATGATAGATCAATTTTAAAAAAAGTGATCCTTTTTAATCGACCAAATAACTAATCAATATGATCAATTTGATGTCAATCAATCTAATTCGATTGAAATTTCTTTGTCAACGATCAAGAAAATAAAAAGTTAATGAAATCAATCATTTAAATATTTCACCATTAATTTTTTCGTGGAACATACTGTATAATTCTCACGTATATGTGAAGAATCAAGGATTGTATTGATGATTGAATGATTGAGTTACATACTCCTTATATAGGAAAAGAGTCTTATTCTAGCTACGCTAGAAATCCTAATATAACACAAATACAATATATATAGTTTATCCTAGTCGTACAAATTATAGACTTATACATAAACTAGGATTGAGTAGTCTAGTCCTAGTGTAACTCAAACTCTAACTCGTCAGATAGCTTCACCGAACCTATTCCTTTGACCTGTTCCATCAGCTTCCTTCAACATACTAGATTCAATCGTATTTTGATCAAAACTCCAATCAAACAATAGAAAAACATAAATATATAGTACCACACTTTTCAGTAACCGCATTATATCTTATATACTACAAAATTAAAACATGATAAATTAATTTATATATTTTTTTAAAATGATTATTTTTTATCAACAAAAAAACTAATCAATTCGATCGATTTGATGTCAATCAATCGAATTCAATTGAATTTATTTATGTCAAAGATCAAAAAAATAAAAAAATAATGAAATTAATTATTTAATTATTCCATAAAATTATTTTTTGAAGAACTAACTGAATTTAATCGATATTTTGATCAAAACTTCCATCCTCTTCCCTCAATGATTATATTTGAGATGTTGAACTTAATTTGTAAGTACATTTTGCGCATTAATGACCAATGACAAAGTTTAAATGAAAAAATAAATAAACTAGACAACGTGTTTTTCAAGATTATATTTATTTTTGCATCACGTTTATCAATTAAAAAAATATTGTACATATATTTTCTTTAGTTTATAATTAGTTAGTTGTTGTAAAAAATGTCACGTGGTCCAACTATTAGAATAGTTGAATCACTAGTAATTGTGTGCAAACAATTATGCATGCCATGTGGAACCTTCCTATTAGGAGTATCTCATCACTTGACCAAATTAGGAGGCCAAGTTATACATTTGTATATTAGTTCATGGCTATAAATATATGAAATGAATATACATATACCAATTACATTACTTTCTATCATTTTCACTTGTTTTCCTTTTGATTTACTAACATTAAGTTGCTTAACCGTTATTTTATATCACGTTATCAGCACGAGTCTCTGTTAGTTCAAGTAAAGACTATAAAAGCCTCGAAGATATAAATTGTCCTTTCTTAAATAATGTCTAATCTCTGTAAACTTGAATTTCTTGCTTTAGACATATCGGGAACAAGCTATATATCATGGGTACTCGATGCAGAAATTCATCTTGACGCGATGGGTCTAGCAGACACCATCCAAGAAAATAATCAAGCATCGAATCAAAATCATGCTAAGGCGATGATATTTCTCCGTCATCACCTTGCTGACGGTTTGAAAATGGAATATCTCATTGTTAAGGATCCTATGGTATTGTGGAACAATTTAAAGATAGATATGACCACCTGAAGTTGGTCGTCCTTCCACAGGCACGTTATGACTGAATCCATTTGAGACTTCGAGATTTTAAATCTATCAGTGAGTATAACTCTTCCATGTTTAAAATTATCTCACAATTAAAATTATGCGGAGAAAATATCACTTACCATGATATGCTGGAGAAAATGTTTTCCACTTTCCCTGCCTCGAGTATGCTCTTGCAGCAGCAATACCGATAAATAGGATTTAAAAAATATTCAGAATTAATTTCACATCTCCTTGTTGTTGAACAACATAATGACTTACTAATGTAAAACCATGAAAGTCGACCTACTGGTTTTATGCCATTTTCTGAAGTAAATACGGTAAATTTTTACCAATCTAGACGTGAAAAAGGTCGTGGCCCCAGTCGTGGTCGAGGAAGAAATTTCAATCATGGTGATCGTCTTGAATTAAATAATAACCTTCAACATCAGCAGTGTAAAAAGAAGGAAGAAAAGCATGACGTGGTGCAGAAGAAAAATTCAGACAAGAAATGTTATCGATGTGGGGAAAAAGGCATTGGTTACGTACCTGTCGTATGCCAAGGCACCTGGTTGAGCTGTATCAAGCTTCTCTGAAGGAGGTGAAAAATAAAGCAGAAGCCAATTTTATCTCAAAAAATACTGTTGAACCCATGAATCTAGATGTAGCGGATTTCTTTGAGAATCCCAACGGAAAGATAGATCACCTGATAGGTGATGGGTCTGTAATAATATACATATATTTCATTTATGTCGTTTGTATGAACTAGTATGAATATGTTTTCCTAGACTTGTAAATAACTAAAAGGTTGTGTAATGTTTTTGTTTAGTAATAATATTATAATGTTTACTTCGTTTATATCTTTTATCTTGAAGAGTATATGAATACCTCAATGATAAATCATGAAGATATTTGTGTAATTAATAGTGGAACAACACACGCCATATTCAAAGATGAGAAATACTTCTCCTACTTGCTTAGAAGAAAAACAAATGTTACTACAATTTCTGGTAATTCAAACTTAATAGAAGGCTCCGAAAAAGCTACTATATTTCTGCCTAAGGGGACAAAACTTGTCATAGAAGATGCATTGTTCTCTTCTAAATCCCCAAGAAACCTGTTAAGTTTTAAAGATATTCGTCGAAATGGATATCATGTTGCGACAATAAATGAAATGAATGTTGTATACCTTTGCATTATCAAGATTGTCTCAGACCAGAAATATGTGTTGGAGAAATTATCAACTTTATCTTCTGGCTTGTATTATGCAAAAATAAGTACAATTAAAGCACATTCTATCGTAAACCAGAAGTTTACTGACTTAAAAACTTTTGTGCTTTGGCATGACCGAATAGGTCATCCTGCATTAATAATGATGAGACGAATCATTGAAAACTCAAATGGACATCCATTAAAGAACCTGATGATTCTTACAAATGATGTGTTTTCATGTGCTGCTTGTTGTCAAGGCAAATTGATTACTAGGCCATCACCAATGAAGATTAACATTGAATCCCCTCAATTTTTAGAACGAATACATGGAGATATTTGTGGACCTATTCACCCATCTAGTGGGTTGTTTAGATATTTTATGGTCCTAATAGACGCATCTTCAAGATGGTCTCATGTGTGTCTCTTATCATCTCGCAACCTGGCTTTTGCAAAAGTATTGGCACAAATATACGATTAAGAGCACAATTTCCAGATTATCCCATTAAGGCAATTCGTCTTTATAATGTTGGAGAATTCACATTCCAAATTTTTGACGCTTATTGCGTATCAGTAGGGATAAAAGTTGAGCATCTTATAGCTCATGTTCATACTCAAAATGTCCTTGCTGAGTCATTTATTAATCGCTTACAATTGATAGCAAGACCTCTACTTATGAAAAGTGAGTTGCCTACTACTGTTTGGGGTCATGCTATCTTACATACAACATCACTTGTTCGTCTCAGACCGACTCATTATAATAAATACTCCCCATCACAATTGGTATTTGATCATGAACCAAATATTGCTCATCTTCGAATTTTTGGATGTGTTGTATATGTGCAGTAGCACCACCTCAGCGCACTAAGATGGGCCCTCAAAGAATGTTAGGCATATATGTTGGGTTTGATTCACCCTCCATAATTCTCTACCTTGAGCCATTGACAGGAGATTTATTCACAGCAAGATTTGCAGATTGTCGATTTGATGAAATAAATTTTTCGCAATTAGGGGGAGAAAAAAGAAACTCAAAAGTGAAATTGCATGGAAAGTTTCATCATTATCTCATTTTGATCCACGCTCTTCTCTATGTGAACATGAGGTCCAGAAGATCATCCATTTGCAAAATATAGCAAATCAAATGTCAGACGCATTTACTGATTTAAAAAGGATAATAAAGTCACATATTCCTGCAGTAAATATGCCTATCCGAATTGACGTCCCAAAAGACCATCTACAAGTGTCATGACTTCTGAATCACAAATACACCTGAAGCATGGTAGACCATTGGGTTCAAAGATAAAAATCATAGAAAAAGAAGTATGAAAAATGACACTACAAAAGAATCTCACGAAGAGACTCAAAATCTGATTAATCATGATATTTCTGAAGATATCAGTGAACCCGAGACTTTCAGTTAAATGAAGAACTTTCAATAAGTTCTACAGGAGATGGGATAAATTTAGATCGATCAAAAATAATAGTGAATAATGTTATCGCATATGATATTGCACTTAACATTATGCAAGACAATGAGGATCATGAACCTCTATCTGTCGAAGAATGTCGACAAAGATGTGATTGACCAAAATGGCAAGAGGCAATTCAATCAGAATTGAATTCACTTGATTAACGTGAGGCTTTTGGATCAGTAGTCCAAACGCCTAGTGATGTTAAATCAATTGGCTATAAATGGGTCTTTGTACGAAAAAGAAATGAGAGAAATGAGATTGTAGATACAGGGCACGCCTTGTTGCACAAGGATCCTCTCAACGACCCGGTGTCAACTATGAAGAAACATATTCACCAGTTATGAATGCAATAACTTTTTGATATCTCATCGATTTATGAAAATCTTGAAATACATCTTATGGATGTGGTTACAGCTTATCTTTACAGTTCACTTGGTAATGAAATTTATATGAAAGTTCCGGAAGAACTTAATATGCCTGAAGCATATATTTCAAAATCTTGGAAAATGTGTTCAATCAGATTACAAAAGTCATTATATGGATTTAAACAATCAGGGCGCATGTGGTATAATCGCCTTTGTGAGTACTTGATAAAACAAGATTATATAAACAATGTCATTTGTCCTTGTATTTTTATTAAGAAAACAACATCAGGGTTGTTATTCTTGCTATTTATGTTGATGACATAAATCTCATTGGAACTCCAGAAGAAGTCCAAAAGGCAATTGAATATCTAAAGAATGAATTTGAGATGAAAGATCTTGGAAAGACAAAAATTTATCTTGGACTACAAATATAACATTTAGTAGACTGGGTTTTCATCCATCAATCTGCCTATACTGAGAAAATTTTGAAATGATTTTACATGGACAAAGCACATCCATTAAGTACTCCAATGGTTGTCTGATCACTTGAAGTGAGTAAGGATCTATTCCGACCTCAAGAAGAGAATGAGGAACCTCTTGGTCCAGAAGTACCTTATCTTAGTGCAATTGGGGCACTTATGTATCTTACTAATGCTACAATACTTGACATAGCATTTTCTGTTAATTTGTTAGCAAGATACAATTATTCTCTTACATGAAGACATTGGAATGGAGTTAAACATATATTGCGATATCTAAGTGGAACTATTGATATGGGTCTGTTTTATACTAACAAAGATAGTGCAGATCTTGTTGGTCATGCAGATGCAGGTTAGTTATCTGACCCACATAAAGCTCGATCACAAACAGGCTATCTGTTCACATACGGAGATACTGCTATATCATGGAGATCTACGAAGCAATCTATTATCGCTACTTCTTCAAATCATGCTGAAATAATAGCCATTCATGAAGCAAGTAGATAATGTGTATGGTTAAGATCAGTAACATATTTTATCAAAGAAAGATGTGATTTGAAGTGTGACGTCAAGATACCCACAGTACTCTTTGAAGACAATGTTGCATGCATAGCTCAATTAAGAGGAGGCTTCATAAAAGGAGATAGGACGAAACACATTTCACCAAA
This sequence comes from Solanum lycopersicoides, assembly GCA_022817965.1. Taxonomy (NCBI): domain Eukaryota; kingdom Viridiplantae; phylum Streptophyta; class Magnoliopsida; order Solanales; family Solanaceae; genus Solanum; species Solanum lycopersicoides. The sequence goes on from CM040618.1 coordinate 109,299,707, forward strand.
ATTATTCTTCACACATGATCTCCAGAAGAATGGTGATATTGATGTGCAACAAATCCGTTCAAGTGATAATCCAGCAGATCTATTTATCAAATCTTTACCGGCCTCAACTCTTGAGAAGATGGTTCACAAAATTGGAATGCGAAGACTTAACCATCTGAATTGTGGTTTTTGTGAGGGGGAGTAAAATACGCACTGCACTCTTTTTTCTTTAGTCTAGATTTTGTTCCACTGATTTTCCTAGAAAGGTTTTTAGTGAAGCAACATGTAATGCGTATTATGTATGTCTATGTACTTTTATTTTACATAAACATCCACGGGGGAGCGTTGTAAAAAATATCACGTGGGCCCCAACTATTAGAATAGTTGCATCACTAGTAATTGTGTGCAAAAAATTATGCATGCCATGTGGAACCTTCCTATTAGGAGTATCTCATCACTTGGCCAATTAGGAGATCAAGTTATACATTTATACATTAGTTCTTGGCTATAAATAGCCACTATATGAAATGAATATACATATACCAATTACATTACTTTCTATCATTTTCACTTGTTTTTCCTTTTGGTTCACTAATATTAAGTTACTTAGCAGTTATTTTATATCATCAACAAAATAGATTGAAATTTTGTTTTGTTCAAAATAGATGATACACGTATATATAATATATTTCTTTGAAAGTGATTTTTTTTTATTTGATGTTTGAAAAAGAATATATATTTGATTTAAGATTTACGTTAATTTCTCTTGGAAAGAAAAAGTTAGAGGATTTATGAGAAAAAATGATCATTTCACTTAAATACTACTCAAATAAATTTGAAAACTTACATAAATATATTATATTAAAATATATTTATCATTTATAATAATATTTTTTTCACTTAATCATGTTTAATATATTTATAATATAGTTTTAATACATATAACAAAATACAGTTTATTATTCACATATAATACAAGTTTTGTAGATGGATAATACATTAATCACATATTTTAATACACATATAATATAATGTGTTAATTTATTTCCAAACAAGCATAATATATTTAGAAAAATAATTACAATACATATATATTCAATACATAATTTACTTTAATACATATTGCAAAAGGTATCCATCCATTTAATTTTTCCTATAAAATTTCAATATTTCACTAGTTATTCAAATACTGACATTCAATATTTGCAAATATATACTTTCAATATATAAAAGCAATATTTATAAGGGAAAGAAAAGGGTCTGATATACCTCTCAACTTTGTCATTTAGAGCTGATATACCCCTCGTTATAAAAGTGACTCATATACCGTTATACAAATGGCTCACAAATACCCCTGCGTTACAATACGAGCTCACATATACCCTTTATTTAACGAAAGTTAAAAAATTAGTTTTAAATTTATATTTTTTACTTTTATTTTTTTTTTAAAATTATTTAGGGATATATATGATTTTTCTATCAAAGTTCAAGGTATATTTAATTTTTTCACTCATAAATTATTTTTTTACTTCTTTTATTATAATTATTTGAATTTCTTATTCTTGTTTTTTTTTTCATTCCTTAATGTAAAGAAAAAAAAATTAAATTATTTTTTTCTCTATATTATAATTTAATTTTTATATTCGAAGAAATTTTTGGTTATCTACAATAAGTTTTACAAGAATATTAGTGAAACATAAATAAATTTGATTATCAAAATATTAATTCTAAATTAGTCAATGAAACAAAAAAAAAATTGACGAGGATTAAATTTTACTGATGTGGGATTATATTTTTTAGAAAAAATAAAAAAAAATTAGATTTTTTTTTCCATTTCCGTTAGAGGAAAAGGGTATATGTGAGCCATTTGTATACAAGTAGGGTATATATGAGTCACTTTCATAACAGAGGGTATATTAGTCCAAATGACAAAGTTGAGGGGTATATCAGACCCTTTTTCCTATTTATAAATAGTGAACTTTAATGTGCAAATATTCTGATATCATTTATGGACAAACAAAAAAAACCAATAAATTCAACTGATTATATATTTAGGTATTAAGGGTGTGTCTGGTATGGAGGAAAATGTTTTTCATGGAAAATGTTTTTCTAGAAAAAATTTTCTGGAAAACAAGTAGATTTTGGACTTATTTTCTCATGTTTGGTTGGTGAGTAGAAAATATTTTTCGGAAATAATTTTTAGTGTTTGATTTATGGATGAAAAATATTTTTGAGAGACATCTTTTATTTTTACTAGAGTAAAAATAATTTATGAAATTAAAAGTATTTTTTAAAAATAAAATTATTTTTTTTTTGGGGGGGGGGGGGGAGGAGAGAGGGGGAGGAGTGAAAAAAATAAAAAATTGAAGTTGATAGTATTTTTAAAAAAGAAAATTAATTTTTTGGGGGTTGGGGGTGGGTGGAGGGTTGGCCCGGGGGGTTAGGAGTTTAAAAATAAAACATTTAAGTTGAAAATATTTTAATAAAGCAAAATTAATTTTTTGGGAGGGGGGTTGAGGCGGGGTTTGGGGGGGGTGCTGGTCAGGGATCGAGTGAAAAAATAAAATTTTGAAATTGAAAATATATTTTTTTAAAATTGATGGTTTTTCAAAAAAAAAATGTAATTTGAAATTGGAGGAGAGTTTTGGAAAATGTTTTCCTTAATTTTTTAAGGGAAGTCATTTTCCTTAATTTTGAGGAAAATGAGTTGATTTAGAAAATATTTTCCAAAACTTTTGCCCAACCAAACATGGAAAAATTGAAAAACATTTTCCAAAAAATGTCTTCCTTCATACCAAACACACTCTAAAAGTAAAACACAAAGTCTGATAAAACATTACGTCTACTATAATGGTATGACATCAAGGGGTGTGCTAAAATAAAATAAAAATCTCCATGCTTGGTCAGAGTTTTTAGATTTGAGTTCTGGAATATATTTTTTTTAATATAGTTAGAAAGCACAAAAATTTCGCAGAGTAAATCTTCTATAATACAAAGTCAAATTAATCGAATCAATAAAGTTTGATCGCTTATATCAAGAGAGCAAAAACAATCTATTTTGATATTGTCATATAATTCATGTCCACTTTTTTAAAATGTTTGTTCATACATGTACTCCAAACACGCGATGTTTGAAGTTACACTTAAAAAATTAATATGATCACATTACATCAAAGTGAAGTTCATGCATTTCTGCTTGAAGTTCAGATAATAATAGTTAGACTTTGATCATATTTGCTTGAACTTCAAACATATGTGCATCATAATAACTAAAGTCACGCAAAAACGACTAAACTATAACCTTGTACAACTAAAGCTCAAACAAAAAATGATTAAATTTCAATCATATATGCTAGAACTCAAACACTATGTTTTAACAATAATTGTCATTATATTATAGTAAAATATGAGTATTTATAACTATATCTCTATTTAGATATTGCTAAAGACTTTAACGACTCTGAATTCTAAGTCGGTCAGATTTTTCACCAACAAGGAGTCCAAGGACCCAACAGTCTAATACGTACAATCTCATATATATATATGTGTGGATATTATATGAGCTTTTGAAGTAGCTATAATTTTGCCTTTTTATAAGTTATGTTTAAAAAGAGAATGTTGTGATTGTAGTGTCTTAGTTAGTCCACATCAAATACATGCATTATTACTATTATTATTATTATTAATGTGGGAAACTTCCTCCCACTAACTTTGTTTTTTTCCATTGAGTTCAATAAAGTCACTACAAAATTAAAAAAAAAACTTGTCCTTTTTAATAACCTGTCACACCTTGAAACAGGATTAAGCGTAAATTAAGGGATAGGTTGTAGTTATTATATAAATATATTAATTATTGATGGAAAAAAATCCATAAGAAGAGGGCCAATTTTAATTTTAATCTTGTCCCATCAAAGGGACTTTGAGTATGCATTAACTTGAGATAAGTGTACAATTCATTTTAGGTCCACTATTAGGTGTTTGATGTGTTTTTTAAAGATCTCATCTTTGATTCCTCTTGCCTATAAGATAAGGATCTAACACTTCTCTACCATTCTTTAACATGCTAGTGGGACATATATGTTCTATTATTTATCAAATTCTAACTTAATAAAATCTTCAATAGTACAATTCATTTTTTTTTCTTTTCTTTCAAGAGGAAATTTTGCTATGAGGAGTTTAATAGTTCGATTGGTTGAGTATCTGAATTTTCACATTATTGCTGGGGTTTGATTTTCAATTCCCACCTTCACTAGATTGAAAAGCCAATTAATTAACAATAATATCTCAACTGTCGTTAATTTTAAATTTGTTTTTTTAGAAACTATTAACACTCTTTGTAAATATCTCTAAAGTCTATAACGATATTAAATCTAAACAAAAAATAAATAATATCGATAAATACTTTAACTAGTTCTCTTTTAATATTTATTACTGTTAAAAGTCATTTTAATTACAGTCTTATAAGTTCCCTCCGTCATGTCTCTTTCCCCTACCTTTTTCAAAAAAGGGAAGAAGTCACATTTATAGTATTTGTGTGGGCTATAAAAACTAAAATAAGAAAATTAAATAAAAGCTAAATGTACTATATTTATAATATTTGTGTGGGCTATAAAAACTAAAATAAGAAAATTAAATAAAAGTTAAATGCACTATATTGAGAGATTCAACAAATCTCCAAAGATAATTAACCATATTAAGAAAGTTGGCGCTGAACCCTGTCTAAACAGAATTAACTGCGTATAGTTTGATGATTAGCTATATGTGTTGACTTTCACAACAAAATAAATATAGAAAAACATTTTTTTACATATATTTTCTTCGTTTCATTTTACTTGATTTTTATATAAAAATAAAATTTTCTTTTTACCATTCAATATTATACTTATTGTTAACTAATTATATAAAGTAATAACAATAAAACTTTACTTCCAAAAGATAATTAATAATAATAATTTAATAAAACATTTTTTTTTAAATGTCAAATCAACAAAGATCAAGTAAAATGAAATAAATGAACAGTGTTATCATAATTCGTACGAAGAGTAGAAGGGAGAGGTCTTAGAGAGTATGTGATCCTCGTGACGACGAGTCAAAATAAATAACTCATAGATTTTTAAACTGACAAATTATTAAGAGATAACACAAGTTTATATGGCACCGCACTTACTTTTGGACAGAATAATATTTAATTTAGTGTATCTAAAAGGAAAAATCTTTATTATAAGGTCCGATAGGTCATGTGAAGTTTAATGTTGCATGAATGTTGGCATTCCTGGGGTCGTGGAGGTTCTTCACAATCTATAATTTCTCATTTATAATATATATATATATATATATATATATATATATATATATGTCTCTCATTAATATGCAAAATATAACTATATAATATATTAGGAAATTAAAAGAAGTAATATTATAATAATGGTGTTGATGAAAAGACAGACAGTGGGGCTAATTACCCATATGGGAGATAAGATGTACATTAATTAGATATATAATTGTTAACACGTACGGGTGAACCGGTGGCTAACCTAGCGCGGAGTTAGTAACTTGTATGCAGGTGTGTAATCAAATTTAGTACGTTTTGTTCAGACAATATATTTGTGATACAGTATACAAACATTAAATTTGAAACTCAATTATTATTACGTTATCATAAAATTTAAAATTCATAAAGTTAAAATCTTAGCTTCGTATCATAGTGGCAGACAAAGATTTATCTATTTATGTGTGTATTTAGAAGACTCTAAACTAGAAAGGGCACGTGACATGGATGTTATCTCAGGGTGCATTGTGACCCTACCCCTAGTTTAATACCTAATTAAGTCACATTCTAATTAATATATAATGTAGTTAATTAATCAAATCAATGTCAAGTCTTCATGTATAAATAGAAGGTTCATTTGGTGTTTTTGATGAGTAGCTTATTTTTGGTGAAATATTTTTCCTAAAAAAAATAATCAATTTAGAGGAAGATTTATAATAATGATGAGGAAGCAAATGAAATTATCAAAGTTAAGAAGAATGGTGAAACAACAAAAGGGAAAGCTCTACATTATGAGGATTTGCATAACTATGCTTTTATGTTGGGATAAGTAATTTTAGATTTTTTTAATTTTTTTTTTACCTTCAATTTTGTTTTATCATGGTGTAAATCACATTTTTTGTTTTGTGGATTTGCATTATAAGTTAACTATACTTTTGTGTTAGGACAACTTCTCCTAGAATCTCTATTAGGATGATTTAGTTTTTTAAATTTAAGATTTGTTGGGTACAATTTTTATTTATTTTCATAATTAACTATGTAAAAAAATGTGTTGTATCTTCTTCTTGATAATTGTAAATTACATTTTGTTACTTGTCCCTTCTCACTATAAAAGTCTCTTTCCTTTTCTTTTCTTTAATATTAATTTGTATTATTCCCTTCGTTTTAAAAAAAATGACCCTATTTTATTTTTAGTCTATTTCAAAAAGAATGATCCCTTTCCTTTTTTGGCAACACTTTAACTTTAACTTTCCACGTGGCATATTTAAGACCACAAGATTAAAGGATATTTTGGTACATTTGACATAACTTTAAATTAGAACCACAAGATTAAAAAGTCTTCTTTCTTTTCTTAAACTCCGTTCCAAGTCAAACTAGGTCAATCTTTTTGAAACGGAGGGAGTAGAAATATTCCGTTTATAACCAACATGTATGTGTGTATTGCACAAATAAAATTTATTTTTTATTTTACCAAAAATAAAAAAAATTAATTTTATAATTTGGGGGAATGTAATGCATGTATGTTCTCACTTTATGAGGATGTAACCAAATTGATGAATCATCCTATTGATTAAATGAAGATTTTCAAATAAATAAATAGAGAGTTTAACTTAGGTATACCAAACTGCATATTTAAAAAAAAATGTGGGTGAAAATAATTTACAACTAACATATAATAATCTTAATTTAATAACCTAAAAATGCACTAAATAATTTGCTCTAACTAGTTAAAAAAATTGATAGTGTGAAGATTATTTACTTTGTTATGCTATATAACTTAAATTCGATAAATAAAATATATACGGAATATAACGGCAGAGCTAGGTAGTATCGGTGGGTTTATCAGAGTCAAAAACTATAGTAGTCAGTATATGTTGAACCCATTTGACTCTTTTTGTGTGTTTACTTTCATATTTTGAACCTATTTAGTAAAAATTCTGACTCTGCTATTACCATGAATACGGAATATAAGGAGAACAACATGTCAAAGAAGAGATAAAAGTGAAAAATGAACTTATCAATCTTTAAAAAAAAAATAAAAAAATCTTGCAGTATTTCATGTACTCTATATGCCCTTTGGAATATATAAAAGGACTATAGGACAAGAAGATGCCTAAGAACATTTTCATATTGTAAAAATATCAAAGTTCATGTATTTTAAACCGACTATGATGATTTTATTCTTTATCTTCCAATATATTCTCTTCTCAACTGTAAAAAATAAAATCATAGTTGTTGAGAATAATTTAAACAGTAGCATATCTTAAAAATATATTCACAAGGTGTTTGAAAAAAAAAAAAAAAAACTTGTTTTATAAGTGTGACAATTTGGTTGAGTCACTTATTTCATTTTTTTTGGAGTTAGGCAGGGAGACAAAGCTGATCACTCTGCTTATTCTTCTACCAAAAACTTAGTAGGTCCTTTTACAGGCTAGCATATAGTCACCAATCAGCAAACAACATCTGTCAATTAGTTAACACAAAATTATTTTTATTGTGTTTTCAAACTATATATCTTGTCTATCAAAGAATACAATCTTTATTCATTTCTTGAGTAACCAAAGTTTCATAATTATGATGACAAGGGACTTACTATTGCCAAGAAAATTGAAGTTTAAGTCATGGCAAAGATGTTGTAAGTACATTCAAGAACAAAGAACAAGGATTTATATCATTTGGAGATGCTCAGTAACTCTTCTTCTTTGGAATGATAATATGATTGAGCATTTTGATGAAGAAGAAACAACAATATAACATACTTTGTTGTTATATCTTTTGGTAAGTTTTTTTTAGTTATTTGTTTTTATTGGCACAATCAAGTGTCTTTGTGAAGTTTAGAAAAAAAAAAAAAACTTTTATGTAGTGAATTTAAATTCTGAACCCATAAATCTTTGGAAATGATCAAGCAGAGTTCAAAGGGTTTTTACTCACGTCTCGTGTTTACATTAACTCAATGAATACATGTCTATATGCTTTGTTATTACTTAACCGCGGTTAAGTGAATACACATTCTTGCCTCAGTATTATCAATACTGTAGTTTTTTAAATGGGGAACATGAAACCAGCTTAAGAATTTCATTTCTTTGCCAAGAATGGGAGGCTTGGCTTATTCATAGTTACTATTAATTTGTCTTTACAAAGCAACATGGAAAATCATGGTATACCCATAAAATTAATGAATCTGTGATATATCATCATACAGTGGGCATGTATTCACATAAATAAGTATATCCTCACAAAACTATATGTGCAAATTGCACAAGCATTTTTTTTTTCCCTTTCCTCGGCGTTTTGCAGATTCTGGTTTTACACATTACTGAGATAGAGAAGTTTTAGCTTACTATTTATCTCTTGTTCTCAAGGAGAGGCTCTCTTAGACTCCCTTGTATTCTTCTTGAGGTAGAAAGGTCCTCACTGGACTTCTTGGGGCTATGTCCTTCCTTATTTTGGCCTCCCTGAAGAATCAAATTTAAAAAATCCGCGAATATCAGGAAAATGTTTAGCTCAAACTACATTAGGAAAAATATATAGACAGAAATGGATGCATTAGGTGCACAATAAGGCTCATGTTCAATGTAGTCATGAACATTGACTTTCAAGAAAGTCTCATATTTCAGGATAGTTGTACAAACTATATGTGGACTTACAGCTGCCTTTTGGGCTGTTAATCTACGAATTGATGGAGCTCGTGCCACAACTGAAGCAGCTGCAGCAGCAGCCACGCGTATCCTGTTAAAATCAATGTTAGAAATTAGAATATCCTCTCCAATACATATAACACTGATTAGATGTAACTAAGTTCTCTAAATCTGTTTCACCTTCTATGTACGTCAACATACTCATCGGTCTCGTCTACTATTTCCTCCTGCACCATGACCAGTTTTGAAATGTAAGTACCATTTGTTATGCTAGATATGCAGAAGAGGATGTGTGAAAACAAAAGTACGCCTGTAGATACCTGTAAAAGTTCTTCGAATACATCTTCCAATGTGATAATACCTATTACTTCACCATCCTCGATATCATCTGATGACGGAGTCAATGCATTTGTCAGTGAGTCACCAGATGTCGGTGAGTTTACCGCTGCTGGTACTGTAACTTTTTCAATATCAACAACAACACTATCTGATTTATCATTCTTGGCTTTCAAGCGAGGTATAGTTAACAGAGAACTTTCACCAATGATTGCAACATCCTGAGAATTCTCTTCCTCAATGACCAAGGGAGGTTTTTTGCTTTTTCCTTTAATCTTCACTACTGCAGCCATATGACTGCTACCCTTTTGGAACTCATTTAGTATGTCATACAACGGCATATCAGCAGGAACTCTGAAAGATGTATGACAAACAACATTTTGAGCTTAAAAGTCACAATTGTAAAAACACATTTAAGTATTGAACTAGAAATTAATACCGTGGAATTCTTCGAATTGAAACAGAACTAACTGGCGTCTCTGTTTCCGGCCGCACTGTAAGAAGACTTTTTACCTAACATTATTCAAGTACCAAATCATCATGACTTCAAAGAGTAGCACGATTACAAGTGAAACGTGATTTGAACGTTATGCAAAACTCACCAGAAGTAGACCAATAATATTCTTTGGATTGCCAGAGTACACAGGAACTCTGCTATGACCCCTAGCAAGAACTTTTCCCATTGCCTCCCTATGATGGGGAAAAAAAAGCGATTTAATCACTTGTTAGAATTTAATTCAAGAAACATATCCAATTTTGTCTTCCTCCTATGGCTAGATGCAGTCTATATTCTTATATTTGACTAACCCTTCAACAACAATGCATCCATACCTAGATCCTTCAAAATCCTTACCGCAGGATTGACACGATTTGGGTGTGGGTGGGACCCGCACTGGATTTGGTCAACCTAACTACGGTTACTATACTATGGCCAAGAGTACAGGCTGATTCAGTATTTGGTGCGATTTTGGGTTTACACCATATGTTTACATAAATTACTAGAACATTTTGCTATCATACAAGATAACTTATGAATTAAATTTGAAGTACTTACAAAGAATTCTACCATATTAGCTTTAATTTAATAACTTCAATTAATTCTTGAAATATATACTTGTACATGTCGCAATATACATTTACTGGTTGTAACTTAGCACCCGTAGCCATACTCCACTCTGTTTCCCCTAGACCTAAGATTGATGATGACGAATCTGACTACTAGATCCACCTCCCTGTCGAGTGCCCACAGCCGTATCCGAGCAACATAGATCCTTAGTCACATTCCTCTCAGGAATCCCAGAAATAACAAATGCAAGCATAAACATTTGCATGAGGACATTACTGCATACAGCTATGGATGGAGGTTACACAACTCATTGGAAAAGAGTATTCCTCTTTCTTTTTTTTTTTTGGAAGAATAAGAACATACTCTTAAGTCAACACCCAAGGTTCAATTAGCAAGAGCTCCTTTAAGAATCTAATTAACTTCCGTTGCAGCACCCACCCAAAAGGACACAAAAATAAGAGAAAGATGATGAAGAGAATAAGCCTTGACAAGTATGGTAATGGAATATTAACCCCAAAATCACTTTCACTTGAGCATTGAACATTTTTTTTTTGTACACATAAGCAGTGAAATTAAAGCATGCATGGATTGCTGATCAGAGAGTAGATATATGACATGTTACCATTAAACTATTCAATTTTGACTTCCAAGCATTACAGATGGAAGCATTGTGCTAACTCTCAATCATTAAAACTGATAGCAGAACAAATCCTATTTTGAGAAGCTAATCATCAGCTCAAGTTCGAGTGTAGCACAGGAAAATTTACTTACTGGTTGCTTGATTCTCATGAAGTAAGCCACAATCAACTAATCATGAGAAGCAAACCTATTCATTATTGTGACAACATAAAATTAAAGGGGAACTGTAGTGCATACATCTGACAATGGAATACCATACATTGAAAGTTCATTATCTGAGAAGTATGACCCAGAACTAAGTTTGTAAGTTAAGAGCATTGTAGACTAATTGCCCAACACTCACCAGTCCAGCTTTGAATTGACATCCAATGAAAATGTTGACTCAATGGGCGTCATTGCCTCCTCAGCAGTCTATCCAAAAGAAGAAAAGAACAGAACAAAAGAGAAGAGGATCATTACACCAGCATGCCTAACAAAGAGAGAGAAATTACAGTCAAAAGGATTTAAGACACTACATATTGAATCGGTTAAGGATCAGTTGCTGAGTATTTCTTCTATGGTCAACTCCTCCTCCCCCCCCCCCCTCTCCCCCAAAAAAAAAAAAACTCCCCATACACATTCAAGAAAAAGGGATAATAGGCTATAAAGATTAAATAAGTCACGAGTTGGTGTCTTGAACTACAGATCTCAGATACTGACTTTTTGAATATGTCAGAAACAGACACTACCTTCTCAGTCAGATCCAGTGCTCCGCTAATGATTGTTGTCTCATCATGTGTGAGTTCACCTCCCTTGCCAGCCTGCAAAAATTTCTCAATAATGAATCATGGTTTATGAAATGCCAAGGGAACTTGTAGCTTGGTAACAACTGGTTAGACATTCAAATTACTCCAGATAATCAAGATACAATTCAAACCTCTTGGCTGTGAATAGAAACAAGGGCTTTCAGCTGAGCACGTCTGAATAGTACTTCATTGTGTCCCAACACGCAGTCCAGGATCTGGAAAGACAAGCCAGCATAAATAGAGTCAAAGGTTCTACCATTTCTGAGAACTGGCAACCTAATCTGGAAGCACTTAAGAACTTCACTGGCAGTTAGGATAACAAAACATAGAGAAGCACAAATGTTATGTTGTTATATGTTCTAGTCAGAGAAAGATATAGATTTCATTTCTTGATTAAGACCACTATATGATGAGTAAGAATGTCATAGACAAATGTTTCACAAGCTCTAGACAGAAAAGACAATTGATAAAATACTAGCCAACTTTGAAGTGCAAGGACACTGAAGAATAAATTCAGCTTTAGACTTTAGTACTTCATATGTTAAAAGATTGGCTTGACTTTGCTTAAGAACAAGGATTCATTGAAATAGGATGTTAGAAGATTGACTATGAAAAAACCAGATCATATGGGTTGGCATTTTGTGTTTCAAGCCTCCTTTATCTAAATCTCTTTCACTTCCAAAATATTGTTGAGCATTGATATCACAGCATGTCATAAATATAATCAAGTAACAAGTCAAGTATCTAACCAAATATATGCCAGCATTTATTAACCAAAAGGAAATTCAAATGCCATCCTCAGACAAGTCCTTTCTGCTCTTTCCAAAGTTCAAATGCAGAAAGAAGCTCCGGGCAAGCATTTCCTAGAAGTGAGAAACATGATCTGAATTTATCCTATTCAGTTATCCAGGATCTTTTATTCAAATGCTTGTCACTACTAGGATCGTCACTCATCACATAAATTTTAGGATTCAGGGATATGGATCGGAGTGGGGATTTCTGTGTTGGAATGCAGCCAATAAATGCATATTACGACATATAGAGTATATATTTTGATTAGTAGTTGAACTAAAACTAGTAATCTTGCATAAGAGAAGCATTCCCATACTTAATATAACTATATCTATGACATAAACCCAAATATCAAACCAAATACCCAATCAATTTATCCTCTCGTTCACAAAATGTGGTCAAAGTACCCAAGGTAAGTCAACCAAATTTTGTACGGATCCCACATTCACACCCTTGTCGTGACGACACTGGTGCGGCAGGGATTCCGAAGAGTCCGCACAACATTGACAACAAAACAACTACTTGTCAACCTCAAGCTACTGGCCAGCTAGATGAATCCTCATTATCCATTTTGCTCCATTTGTATTACATTCAGGTATGAAACATAACACAAAAAGAGTTGCCTCTTTGTTCCCTTTTACCTATGCCATGATGCTCATGGACAACTTATCTCTAATTGGATTTCCTTTTCTAACTGGATTTTATTCCAATGATCCAAAATTAAGTCCACTAGAATAGGAAAACAACATCAGTAACATCAACACAATGGTTCCGTGAGATCTCGTCTTTATGGTAAATTAATTTCTACAAGAAAGAACCCTAAATGAGAATCATATAACATTAACAACAACTACGTGTCAATCTCAAGCTAGATGGGTTGGCTAGAAGAATCCTAATTACCCAATCGCTCCATTTGGCCCACATTCAGGTAAAACATAAATCAAGTCAAAATTAACTGAATAAGAATAGGAAAACTACATCAGCACCATCAACACAATAAGTTCCACAAGATCTATCTTAATGGTAAACTAATTTCTACAAGAAAGAACCCTAAATGAGAATCACATAAATATAGTTGGATATACAACAATGTCAAGATTATAAACATATGCAGTCGGATCAAGATCAATTCTTGGTTAATTTACGGTTGGACATCTATATTAACCTAAGCAACTTCTTATAGATGTAATAGATTACTGGTGTCACCCTCAAAATGATTTCAACAGGTTAGAGGATAAATCTTCTTTTATTCATTTAGCTTTGCATCAAACCAACAATAGCCATATGACTCGAAAAGACTTTAAACAATTCAGATACGTTCTTATAATGGTAGTAATTTAAGTCAATGCATTTGTTTTGGCTTGTCACTTCTCTTTGGATGATTCGATGATCTCAAGGAAAAAAGTTGTACTCATCCAGCTATATCTTTGAAGCAATTGCTCAAAGACTGTAGTAGTTACCTTTCCTATAGGGTAAGCAATTGGGTAGCATAGAACCATCAGAACACGAACAAGCCAGACAAGGCTTGCACCTACGGCAAGTCCATATCTGGTGCATATGGCTTGAGGAATAACCTGAAACCAAAAAATAGCACGAGCATCACAGCATCACATATAGCTCTTTAATATTAAGATACTAGTTAAGGCCAAGCAGTAGATATTACCTCTCCAAATGCCAAAACAAAAGTTACTGATAGTATAATGGCCAAATATTGGTTGAAAATTTTGTCCAGGTATATAGGTAGTGCCTGAAATTCAAAGAATGAAAAAGAAGAAAATAAGTAAAGATCCTTATCACCTCATCTCATTACAAAGTACATACTTCTACAAGAAAATAAATTACAAAAAGACATTAATATTTCCTCCACATTTGATCTACTTTTATCAATCATTTTTTCTTGAACAGGTAAATCCCTATTCTCTCATTTAATTCATTAGTTTGATTCAACAACTGCGTCAACTTTAGATTTTCCGCACCCACTTTACTTTAGCTGGGCCATGAAAGTGCATCTGGTTAGTGTCAAGTCCATCATTATATCTCTTCGCTTGTGCAACCCCACATTCAAAAACCAGGTCAGTGCCTAAAAAACTCATCAATTTTATATGGACGACAATCATTTCAATTTAACAAATAAAATGTTTATTAGCTGTTGCATTTTCTCCTGCTCACCCCCTCCACTCACCTTCCCCATACCCAACTTCCTTTTCTTGTTTTTGTTTCACATTTCGTATACCTAACTGCAGGCATCCTAGACTGAATCAAAAAGCCAGATATCAGGGTTATTACCTCCATCGAAGCAGCGTTGCATAGAAGGAGGGTCACAAGAAGCTGGTGTTGCTTCTGAACAACAGGAAATATTGTAGCTGAAAAGATAGAAATCAGTTAATATGATAAATATCCATGAGAGCAATTCCCTCCAAAAAGGAAGTAACAACTCAAAATAACAGAAACAGTTATAAGGTGTTCCTGTATATACATTTAACCACACAGATATGTTAGATCCAGAGATAGTTATATATCTTTTAATCAGTCATATTTTAAAGTAAGAGTTGGAAGGATAATTTATTCCAGAAATGACTGGTTCACTTCAACTTGTATCAACCTTCAATATCTCAACTAATAAAGGCCTATGCTCCAAAATCACTTTAATATACCAGTAACAAACATCATTCATTTCACACAACCATTATTTTTAAAGCCAATTATCATTTAAGTCTGTTAAGAATATCCGTTTCAATATAATGAAAACAAGAATTCTTGAGCTTCACAAACATATGATTTCAATCTTTAACACTTAAACACAGAGAAGTACTGAAGAGTACAGACATCATGACCATTCCCCAATAACATGTGAGCCCCTTAAGGTAAAAGCACCATCATTTTTTGAAGGATTAACACACTGACAGACTACTAATGATACTCAAATCACAATCCAGAAAAAGAAGTCCAATGAATTTGATAGTCTACCAATGATAAATCATCACGATACAGAAAGATGAAAAGCATTATGGAGCTTCACGACCATCTGATCTCAAAACACACAAGAAGATGTCTGAAGTAGCGTCAATAATTACGTCTATCCTCCAAAAAATAGAGAACCCTTTTGGAATTCGGTCAAAGAAAATTCAAACTCAACTCAAATAGAGAACCTATTCAAGACTATGCCTTTCTTGAAAAGTTAAAACCATCAAAACTACTAGTACAAAACCAATCTTCCCTAACATACGTGTAGTTCTGATCAATCAATCAACTATTTTTTTTCTAATACTTCAATCCCAAACTCTATATCCATTCCACAATGTTCAAAGGTTAAAAAGAACTTCCAAAATTACTACAAACACAACTTTTCCATACCACAGATGTATTCCTATCAGCCAAATACACATCAATTCAATATTATTCAGTACATTCTGTTCAGACCCATTTCAAATACGAGCTCAAATAACTCAAAGGTTAAAAAGAACTTCCAAAATTACTACAAACACAACTTTTCCATACCACAGATGTATTCCTATCAGCCAAATACACATCAATTCAATATTATTCAGTACATTCTGTTCAGACCCATTTCAAATACGAGCTCAAATAACTCAAACAAATATACATAAACTAATAAATTTCATTAAAAAGCAATCTTCATTTACACGAATCATGAAGAATTCAATGAAAATTCAAACCATTCTTGGAAAGTAAAAACCATCAAAACTACAAGTAATCTTCCCTAGCATAGGTGTAGTTCTGATCATTGATCAATCAATCAACTATAGTTTCCCTAATTCTTCAATCCCAAACACAATAACCATTCCACAATGTTCAAAAGTTTAAAAACCCTTCCAAAATTACTACAAACACTAGATGTATCAATCAATCAAATACACATCAATTCCATATTATTCAGTACATTCTAATCCGACCCATTTCAAATACAAGCTCAAATAACTCAAAAAAAACATAGATAGACTAATAAAGTTCATAAAAATCCAATCTTTATTTACACAATAATTATCAAGAAGTAAAATGAAATGAAAACCTGCTTGTTTTTTCTCAAGAGGGGTTCCACTACGTTGAAGGATCTCAAGTTCAACAAGCCCCAAAGACATAAGACCCAATGTTAAACCAGACATAATTCCAGCAAATAGTACCAAGAAACATGAGATCCCAGCATATACAAACCATGTAACAGTCCCAAATTCAATTTCTGCACTTAAAGAATTAGGTGCCCTCATAGCCATTCTAGCTATTTCCACTGCATTTAACAGCTGCATAATTAATTCTTCTTCTTCAGGAGACAAAATCACAAACCCAAGAACAAAATGGATATTCTTTTTTTTTTTCCTATACTAATAAATAAAGAGTATTAATTCAATGTTTTTCTGAATATGGTCATTGACACGTGGCATGATATGGGAGGAGTTGGTAAGGAATATAAAAGTTATATATATAAAATATGGATGGGTCCTTTTCTTGGATCTGGGTTGGGCTGTTTTTATAATTTACTTATAATTCATCTTCTACCAATTTTGATTCATTTTGACGTTTTATTTTAAGACTGTGTTTGGTACGAACGAAAATATTTTTTATTTATCAATCAAATATGAGAAAATAAGTTTAAAATTTATTTATTTTTCAGTGAAAATATTTTTAAGATGAAAAACATTTTCCTCCGTACCAAACACACCCTTAGTCTTGTTTATATTTTAATCCTTCAAGTCTATTTTTTATGTGCCATTTAAATAGTAAATGGAAAATTTTTATAAGGTTTTTTATTTTTATTTATATTCTTCAATTATAGTTTAGTATTTTAAAAATCAAGGTGTGTATGTTAATTATCATAAAAAAAAGAAAACATCGATTTTTTTGAAATAGTAAAACAAATGAGTTTTTCTCTGTATTTTTGCACGAAAATAAATCAACAAAAGTGCTGTGATTTTCTTTCTCAGACATTCAATAAAATTGAATAAGACTGCATATTTTAATTTTATTCCTATCATTCAGGATAGCTAAATTTAACGTAAATACTCTCTTTATAATTTCACTAAATACAAATAAAATAAACTCATTTTCAAAACAAGTAAAAGAAAAAGAGAGAGACTTGTTCATCGTTAAAAAGACTATAAAAATGCTAAAGCTCGATAGATTTCGTTGAGCTGTCAATTATTTTCTTAATAAAGAAAATCAACACAACTTCATCAGGTATTTTTCACGTAAAAAGTTATAGAAAGATTCTAAAAAGAAATTGAAAAAATATACTAATGTTCATGAGTTAATTTTATAATATTTTTTATGAAAACTAAAGACAAGTCGATTTTTAAAATGCAAAACTCCAGTTAAAAAAAAAAACATAAATAGAATTGAAGAAATCATAAAATTAGTATTTTGTGTTCAAATGATATATAAAAATAGGGTTGAAGTGTTAAAATTCAACAAAGCTAAGATAAAGTTTCAAGATGAAAAATGAGGGCAAGTTAAAAGGGGCAAAGTATTTGTATTTGGCCTTTCAATTTTAATTATTCATAAGTACATACTTATAAGATGTCATATAAAATATGAATTACAACGTAACACGTCAAGTATGATGCATGCATTTATTTGTACAAGTTTCTACAAACTCAATTATCTATTTATGCATATTCAAAATTAGAAGATATAAATATCAACAGAGATCAAATTAAAAAAACATATTTATATGTTATTATATATCATTTTAATTTATTATCATGAAGTAATAAGTAAATAGAAATGAAGTTTAATATTAGGTATTAAAAATTAACTTGAGTAATAAATAATTATTGCTAAGGATAAAATATATATAACAATATTATTTTTAAATATTAAAAACGACAAATAAAGGTGAAAATTTCATTTTTTATTTTATAAAGGTTTATGAGTAAGTAAAATATAAACATTTTATATAGATTAAAATAAAAGTCAAGAATTTTATGTCAGAGAATAACTCCTACATAATGAGGACCAAAAAAAAAAAAAGCCAGAGCTAATTTCGAACATTTTTAATTCCGAAATTAAGTATTTTGACCTAACTTAGACTTACAATGGGACACTCAATATGCCAATTGGCTAAGAAGAAATTAAATGACATGTCTTTTTCTAAGTTAAGCTACAAAATTTTCACGATCTACCTAAAATATATTTCGATTGACTTATTTTAAATATTTTTAAATTAAAATAATTTATCATTTTAGAATTTGATAAGAACAAAAAAATCATAATTATAAAAAAAAAACATATTTATCGCTCTGGTTACTAGTATTATTTAAATTTATATTTTGTTATATAGACTATTTAATTATATATGAAAAAGGGCCAAAATGCCCCTGAATGTCATATGTTTGGATTTAAATGATTTAAGATTGCTTCTGAACTATTAAAAAAAATACTATATTGTTAGCAAACTATCAAATTATGTCCACAGTAAGTATATATATATATATATATATATATATATATATATATTCAACAACCATAAATACATTCAGATCTTACAAAATAGTGATATACATCATCAAATTCTCGCCAAGTTTAGGAATGTTTTCATCATTTTTTTCAACTTTTTATTAAGAGTGTCATGCTCTTACATGAGTTTGAAACTACTTGTTATGTCATATGATAGACTATGGGTGTATATAAAATTATTCAAGCAGATGAGTCATTTAAGGTTGTTAATAGTTTAAAGACAAAACTAATAATTTCCGATAAGTATTCAAGGGTGTTTTTAATATTTCTCTCCACATATATATAGACATTAATGATTAAATAAGTTATCCATCAACGATAAACACAAAATAGAGAAAATCTTAAGAAAGCTAAAAGAATGTCTAAAATGATTTGAGTAACGTAACGCTATCTAATTAAAATGCCTTTGCCTCAATATACACTTGTTTACAACTACACTCAATAGGATAAGTGCACTACTACCTTAAAATTATTTCCTCCAAAAAGCAACTAGGAATCAATGTGGAAGTTACTCTACAAAACGATTCTTCATACAATTTTTAATAAATAATCTTGCAAGTTCAAAGTGTCAGCTATAATCTTTGGTTAGCCAAAAGGCATGATTAAACAAGTTCCCCAATGTGGAAAAATAATTTTCTTGCTCTCTAGATTATAAATACACTTTCAACACAAATCAATAATTTGCAATTGAAGAAAACATACTTTTTCTCTCAAAATTATAATATTGTAATCATAAAAAGAAGAGGAAAATTCAAAGTTGTAGTGATACACATGGATATACGTGGTGTATATCCACGTGTATCACTATGTATATCCGTTCAAATTATGTTTTACTTATATACTGTATATATGTGAGACGCACAAATATATTCATGTATATCCGTGGAAGATTTAAAGGGAAAAAAGAAGAGACTACATATATATATATATATATATATATATATGACTCATATCTTGCTCGCCTCTCTCACTTTATACAAACACAAATGTATAAATTGTGTTCGTGTTTGTATAAAGAGCGAGACAACTACATATACAAATACATATCTCTCTTCCTATACACTTATAATTATACAAATACAAATCTTTTCATGTCCAGTTCTCTTTTGTTTTTAATTATCTCTTTCTCGCTTTATACAAAATTGTCATTTGTGTTTTATAAAGCGAGAGAGAGATTTGATATACAAATACAAATGTTTTAACTCAATTCAATTGTATGTGAATTCAAATTTATGCATATATACAAACACAATCATTGATACATATACACAGTAGTTACATGTAGACAATTATCTAATCGATATACATATACAATTTACCTCTCTCGTTCGCCTCTCTCCTCTCTCACCACTCTAGCCTAACACAGAGAACATATGCATATACAAACACAATTTCCATACAAACCGCCACAATTTTCATACAAATTGTTGTGATTTTTATACAAACCGTTGAACTTTATACAAATAAGATGTTCAATAGCGAAACTATAACTATAGAGCTAATTCAATTTTTATCTTTACTATTCCTAAAATTTATTGTATAAACATTATATACATTTTTATCGGTACACATTTCGCATGCACTTCATATGGGCCTTGACTGTTGCTTTTCATGAAGAAATCCGTAATTTCCAGGTCCATGTTGTGTTGGCCTGGCAGGAAGCAGCTGAGGCATACCTAACAGGTTTTGGGCCCAATCTGCTATTTTGACCCAATCATCCGTTTGGGTTTTATTTGCTAAGTTTTTTTTTTTCCTACAATATTTTCTTGGACGACTTATAACATACCACTAATTTAGGAGCTAATTACTTAGATTCATGCTAGTTTGTAATATTACGAATCTTATCAGATTTTGGACTACGGATACATGTACTTAAGTACTTGGTGCGTCCAAATACTTGTATGTATCATGAGATCAAAATTAGATGTAATTTATTTTAGATACATTATATCAAAGTGGCATGTATCTGAATCTCTCATATCTCGCTTGTCACTCTCCTCTCTTCTTGTAATTGGTATCCTAGATACATGTACATGTATCTAGTGTGATTTGCATGTATCTTGTGATCATGTTGGCGATTTTTATGTGAATTCGGCGGGTCATCCCCCCTTACTATAGGTTCCCCACCGATCCAGTGACACTCCAACCACGCCCCTTCTCTTTCTCCGATTATAAAACCCCTGATCTCTTTATTTGTCTTTCATCCCCCTGGATAAGTTAGACCCCGCCTTTCTCATGTCATTCGCTTCTCTTCTTATTTTAGTGTAACTTGTAGCAAAAAGACATGTATCTAGTGTATCTGATTTGAAGTCTGATATGATATTATTAATTAGTAAAATAATATGTAATTATTTCAAACTGTAGAGATAATTAATAAATATGGTAGGAATGTTTGTCAGATAACTAGCTGGTTTTTTTCTATTTTCTTTATACCATTATAATAGAAATTTCTCCGGTAGCTTAGACATTGATCACTATTTAACTTGTATATAGTTTTAAAATCTTATTGCATTTACTTTGAAATAACTTCAGATATGCGGTGTCAAAATTAAACTTGACAAAGCCTAATTTCAACCAAAATGTTTGAAGTTCAGAAAGAAAATTGTTGATCTTCAATTATATGTGCATGATTTCATATAAAAATGGTTGAAGTTATGTAAAAATAATTGAATTTCAACCTTCGTCATATGAATACAAGAAGTTAAGCTTTGTCAAATTAAATTTGAGGCTTTATTTTGTGAGATGATGATAAAAAACACATTCGAGTAGTCATATTTTCTTGAGTTTCATATTTTAACTGTTAGTTATTCCGTTTTTCTATCTAAACTATCACCATCTATGTATTAAAACACATCTAGTTGAGTAGATAATGATAATCCACGTAAGAAAAAGAAACAACTGATTGTTAACCTAATCAGTTTGAGGTATGTTTTAATACATAAATGGTAAAAGTTCTAGTAACAAAAATCTCATATTGATAATTAAAGTGTGAGACTCGTAAAAAAATGATAAATCAAATATGTTTCTAACGATTTAACTCTTTATTTTTCGAGCATAGTAATCTTTACAAATGTATGATCCATGTTGATCTTGAAATCTAATCATGTATGTTTTCAAGTCCAAAACATCTATGCACCCATCCCAAAAAATCAAGGAAAAATAAATCAAAACTCTCAACATCTCCAAGAAGTACATACGTGTCTTGAAATAATGTTGAAGAAGAGAACAAATAACTTACTTCCGTCAAATAATGAAGTACAAAAGTTACATATAATTGAGAATATGCATATTATATATACAAACAAACTTATATAGTTTAATCAAATATTGAACAAGACAATTATTTTAGAATCTGTCATTACTTTTGATACAGACCACACTACAAAATCGTATAATTAATAGACAAAATTACAAGGGATGAAAACAAACAACTATTATATTTGTCTTTACCTCAAAGAAAACTAATCGTGCACGTACTTTTGAAGGATTTAAAAAGAAAACATGTTAATTATTCTTGTATTTCACGTTCAATGATAGAACTTACATCCTAATAATATATCACCAACAAAATACGAAACATATATAACAGAATAACAATAAAAACAAAAGTTTGATAAAGCTATAGCACATTTATGGCATTATATTATTGATTCAAATATTGAGACTATGGGAATGAGATAGTTTGAACTTTAAATTGTTGTTTTCTTTGATGAGAAAATGTGGTCTCAATTCCTTTTTTTTTGGGTTATCAAAAGGATAAGAAAGATAGATACTTCCGCCGTCCAGAATTGTTTGGCAGGTATACTAAAAATAGATGTCCAAGATTAATTATCAATTTAAATAATCAAAAAACAATTAGTCATTTTTTTTCAAATTTGCCCTTAATGATAGTGTAGTTCAATTGGAAAGTTAGGTAGACTTTTGATATTCTTGATAGGGTTATATTAGTCAAATTACACATTGTATTAAATTTTCCTTGAGGGGTGTGCATGACCTTAACATGACAAACAATTATGGATGGAGGGAATATATACAAAGACTAATTAGAGGACATTATTTTGTACGTACATCAAATGACCTCGTGTGCTTGTCCTCATACAACTTATCCTTGCTATGTGGATCTAATAGTGATTTCACAAATGAATATGACTTGAACGTGCCACCTATATTCGACTCATTATGATTTTACTAAAAATAAATGTTCAATTTTATTTATCGAGCGTAAATATAAAAATGTCTATGCCTGTCGTATGTGATTACACTTCTTCCTATCAATGCAATATATTGCAATTCCCATCTTCATTGCAATTTAATATTTCTTACAGAGTGTAATTTTTGCAATATAACTTTTAGCAGTAATAAATATGTATATTAAGGATGTTAAATTTTTTATTAACATTAGCTAATTGCTATTAGATTTAATGTAGCTATAGGTTTAGCAGTATTTATAGAGAGTGCTTAAGTATAATTATCACTTGTAATTACCTTAAAAAAGAAAAAAAATTACTTAAATACACATCTTATTTTATCACAATCTTTAAACTTTACTACCATTTAAAAAAAAGGAAAAATTACATAAATTGGTACATTTTAATAAATAATTACTGATTTTAGCGATACTTTTTATTTATTACCATTTATATCAATATTATGTTAAATCTGTAATATGAATTAAAAGTGAATTATGTATACAATATATATGAATTATAATTGTTTTCTGAAATATATTATGTTTGTTTGGTAACAATATGACACATTGTATTATAAATGTATTAAAATGTGTGATAAATGTATTATCCATCATTAAAACTTGAATTATATGTGAATAATAAATTGTTCTTTGTAATATGTATTAAACTTGTATTATAAATGAATTAAAACTGATCAAGTGAAAAAAAAATATTATTGCTATAAATGGTAAATATTTTTTTATTATAGTATATTTATGTAAGTTTCCCTTTAAAAAAATTCAAAAATTTCCTCTCGGATTCATCTCTCCTCTCTCGCTGATACATCCCTATCTCCCTCTCGGATACATCCCTCCTTCTCTGATACACCGCTTTCTTTATGGATACATTCCTCCCCTCTTTGGTACATTCCTCCAATATATATCTGGATGCCCTATTTCCTCTCAGATACATCCCTCCGCTCTCAAATACATCCTCTCCTATGTATCTGGGTGTCTGCTGGTATATTCGGAAGTCCAGTGATGTATCCGGTTCCATAAATTTAAAGGGATTCTATAATGTAATTAGCTCTTAACACTATGTGATTTATATAAACTATACTTAAAAACATATTTAACGACAAATAAACTTCTATCGTTAATTAATTATCACTAAAAACTATTTTTGATATAGTGATAGATTGTTATTTTAGCTTATAGTAGTTAGTTAAAACCATCTCTTATGCTAATGTATATAATAATAAAATACCCACAACGTATCTGCTTGTATGTGGGCGAGAATTGAATTGTCATAACTCAAGATATTTAAGAAAAAATACTTACCGGTATCAATCAAATAATTACTAGAAATTGTCATATATGTCCAAAATATTCTCACAAATTAAATAGTTATATTCAGGAGAACTATCTAATTACACAAACATAATTCATATCACATTTTCTAATTATTTCTATTATTTGAAATAATTACATATTGTCATATTAGATTTCAAGTTAAATATATTTAAATACAAGTATTTTTGCTATCACATACACTCTGAAATACAAATACATAGGGAGAGAGGGAGAGAGATAAAAGAGAGGCAAGCAAGAGAATATGATGTGTATCTTAGAAACATGTGAATCACATTATATACATGTATCTGAGATATTATACACATTCTGAAATACAAATACATAGGGAGAGAGGCGAGTAAGGAAGGAGGGAGGCGAGCAAGAAAGTTTGTGTATCCCAGATAATATATGTGAATCACACTAGATACATGTATCTGGGATATAGATAATTCTTAAATACAAATACATAGGAGGAGAGATGAGTGAGAGAGGAGAGAGGCAATCGAAAGACAAATATACATGTGAATTATCTATTTGGATACATTCTATCTGAAACAAATTACGTACATCTAAATTTGATCTCACGTATCTCAGATTCATGTATCAAGATGTGTCATATACATATATCTAGACGTGTCATATAATGTATCTGGAGACCGATAATTGACACAAGTTATAATTTCAAAAACTCACAAAAAGTATATAATTTATTTCTAAACTAGTGAAATTTGTGTTGCTTGCCTTTATATTTATCGTTTCTTATACTTTTTTTTTATAATATATTTATCTTTTTCATTCAACTTTAAAATTACACGAGCCTTTATACTCTTAAAAAAAGGTTTTATTTAATTCTAAAAAAATATCACCAACAAAATACGAAACATAACAGAATAAAATAAAAACAAAAGTTTGATAAAGCTATAGCACATTTATGGCATTATATTATTGATTCAAAGATTGAGACTATGGAATGAGATAGTTTGAATTTTAAATTTTTGTTTTCTTTGATGGGAAAATGTGGTCTCAATTACCTTCTTTTTGTTTTGGTCCTCCAAAGATAAGAAACATATATAGATACAAATAACCTCGTGTGCTTGTCCTCATACAACTTATCCTTGCTATGGGGATTTAGTGATTTCAAAACGAATACGACTTGATCGTATACCTATATTCGATTGATTATAATAATTGACGATTCTATTAAAAGTAATTTTTAAATTTTATTTATCCATCGTAAAAGATATATGTATATGTCATATGTTATTACATTTCTCCACATCAAGGCAATTTAACAATTTCCATATGTTATTATGCTATCTTAATAACACGTGTTGGTTTTAATTTGGACAAGATGAATAATGAAACTTTTTGAGTTTTATTTTTTAGGGGATCGAGCGATGGATATTAAAAAGTTTAAATGAGTCAATATATTTAATTGAGGAAAATTGTATCATGATATAGATGTCATATAGAAAAATTAAGGTGAGACATGAAGATTTAACGTAATAAAGGAAAATAATGGTCTTCTTTTAGACTACAAAGATAAATATGATCCTAAAGTTAAATGAAAGGAATAAATATATATGTTGAAAAATTATGATGTAGCAAATATAACTTATTTATGAGAATACAAAGAAAAATATAATCTTTTTATGATCAAATAATCGAATACACCTAGTGTCTTTAAAAATCAAACATTTATATATATACCCATATTATATGAAAATCGTACTCATAATTAAATACATTCAATTATAATTATTAAAATATAAGTTAAAACTATATGAGATGTTCTACATATTTATTTTTATGAAATATAAACAGAAGATTAATATTTTTATTCACACATTTGATTAAAAAAAGAGAGTGAATATATATTTTGTGAAATATAAATCTTTCAAAACTCACAATAAGAAATGAAGACAAATTACTCTATAAGATATACCTACAATTAGTAATAAGTTCCCTAAGCTTTAAACATGTAATTTACGAATATATAGGGATCTCTTATTTTATTTTAGTTTGTTTATTTGTTCTTCCACTTTAAAATTATAGAATATTTAGTGCAAATAACTCAAATTAAATCTTAAAATTAATGTATATGGAGCTACTCAAGATAAGACATTTAATGGGACAAAGCAAGTACTTTTTTTTTTTTAGGATGGAGAAAGAATCTCATGAAAGGTTTAAAAGAAGTATTCTTTTAAAACTTTTTTTCTTCTTCTTTCTTTTTGATTAGTAATGCAAAGGTAGGGATTAAAATTTTAATCCCACTTACTTATAAAAAAAAAAGTATGATTTGACTGCTAAAATTTTTGTCAACTTTTGCATAAGGAACAAAGGATGTCTTTTTTATCACATTTAATTAATTAGGTCCATAAAATGTCTTATGAATGATGCTTGATTTGGACCTACCAAATAGTATAACTTTCTGTCCCTTTTGTCAATTTTTTCTTAGATTCCCTTTCATTTCTCATTTTTACACCTTATATATGAACTTTTATTCCAAAAATATAAAATATTTTTCACATATGAACAGAATAATTAGGTATCTAAACTTTAGGAAAATTATATATTAAGTACGAAATTACTTTCAGAGCAATAAAATTGAGTTCGATGTACGAAAATCTTGTTTGAGATAAGAATAGTATTAAATATGATGCATAGCTTATAGTTGTATTGGTCGAGATTATTTTTTATGCAATGTTTGATTTGATAACAATCATATTTTTACCCATGCTAATATATATATTAAAATCCTTTCTGTTACTAATACCATCATATCCTACCAAACTACCCCTAAATCATATGTCAAACAAGTATGGTAAGTTTTCTCCACCATCCATTTAAGAAAGAATAACATAAAAAGATGTTTAATTAAGCATATATATATATATATATATATATATATATATATATATATATATATATGTATATATATGTATATATATATGTATGTATGTTGATAAAATTAGCTTTTAAGTATTAGTTCTAAAAATTATCTAAAGTGTTTGATAAATATCAAAACTCCTTATTGCCAAAAATTCATAAGTTGGTCTGCCCAAACATATAGAGTAACTTTAGTTTATAAGCGCTTTTAGTTTGATTAAGTTTTTACTATTTTATCCCAAATATTTTTTATCATTTCTGAAAGTATATAGTAACTCCTAATGGTCTATTTATTTTATATATAAACAGACTTTTAAATTTATATTTTTTTTAATAAATAGTTGTTAGGAGATTTCAGCCCCTTAAGAAAAAGATATATTTATCAACATTTTTTTATCAAACACCTTTTCACTTCTTATTATCCGTTCGATATTTCTATTCAAATTTCAAACACATAATTGTTTGTTTATGTAATCTGTTATAACAATCAAAACAATTTTCCAGCTTTTGATACTTATCATTTATCAATTTCTTCTATTTAGATAATCCAAATGGATTCTTAGATGTTATGTACCTTTTCAAATGATTCAAAGAAAGAAGAAAATCCTATTGAGAGACACAATATACATACTTATATTCACTTTATCTCGATTATATAAAAATATTTTATCAAATACGAATTAAGGGAAAATGAATATGGAGAATATTTTTTTTAGAGAATTGCTAAATGTTCAGAAAATTTAAAACTTATAATATTTTTTATTTAAAAATAAACTTATATTTTTTTCTATTTTTTTAGTTAAAGATATTAAAGTTAAAAGGGTAAAAATGTTTTAAAAGGTAAATAATTAATTTTATTTTTTAAAAATATTTTCAACTTTAAATTTTTATTTTTAAACTCCTACAACCCCACCCATCCCCCGGCCAACCCCTCTACCAGCCCCCCACCCACCCCCAACCCCCAAAAAAATTAATTTTGTTTTTTAAAAATACTATCAACTTAAAATTTTATTTTTCACTCCTACCTCTTCCCTTCTGCCCCCACCCACTACCCCACCCCACACCCACCATCACCCCCCCAAAAAAATTGTTTTTATAAAATATTTTCAATTTCATAATATTTTTTACTCTAGTAAAAATAACAGATGCCTCTTAAAAACATTTTTCATTCATAAATCAAACACTAAAAATTATTTCCGGAGAATATTTTCTACTCACCAACCAAACATTAGAATATAAGTCCAAAGTCTACTTATTTTCCAGGAAAACATTTTCTAGAAAAATATTTTCTATGAAAAACATTTTTCTCCATACCAAACACACCCTGAACGAATAAAATTTTATAAAAGTGTGTCAAAATCAGTGTCCCTAGGAAGCATATTCATAGGGGCACATGCACCTAGTGTAATTTCTTTACATGTTTATAGGGAAGTCCGTACAAGTACTACAAGTCCTTTAATTTGGATGATGGAATTGGGGATGATTGTCTATTATATTCCAAATTTTAGTGCTACAAGAATCATTTTCTATGCCTTTGATTTTGTTCTCTTGGTGCCCTTGTGTGATTGTTTCAAATGTTGATGGTCTTCCATAAGAATTGATGGTGGAAGTTCATAAGTCCAAATATTTGAAGGTTGAGCATTAAATGAACTTTTGTTGTGGGCTCATGAAGCTTGCACCTTTTTCTTCATGTGAGCACAACATATATTGAGACTTACCGCGCGGGCAAAGTTATACTTTAAGAAGATAGTGAAGTTGCATGAACTTTAAATATCTATTATATCAAATAGAGATACGCAATATTTATATACTGCTCACTTTTGAAAGTCGTTCTTAAATGGTTGGGGATACTTACAAGTTACAACAATTTGAACATAATTTTAACTACAAGATTTGTATAGGGATTTACGTGTATAAGTTTGCACTGAGCCTTCATACAGATTGATTTCGTACTATACACGTATATGAACACATTTTACTCCATAAATCAAATCGTTAGAACTTGATTTTCAAAATGATGAATTTACTAGTGGTGATGCTTGAAATGAGTGGGACACAAATTTTAGAAAAGTAACTTAGTCAATTTTTAGATAAATTATTTATACATATTACATAAATTTTTTACTACCATCCATAAAATGTGGAGGAATTTATATATCACTTACTGGCGCACTGATGATATTCATTGAATCATAAGCAAACACGATGCATTTCCCCTTAGACATCACCTCATGTCCTCATATACATAAAATATAGTACATACAATGCAAAGTACTTTGATTTTACATTATAGAATAATACAGCTCATTTCAAAGTACAGAATATATATAAAAATCCAAAATGCCACTAATTAGTCTCCCTTTTTCTTTTCTTTTTTTCAGTGTGAAGGGGGTGGTGGCAAATGTTCTACAAAGTTTATTTTAGGGACATAGAATACATCATAGACATTCAAAAAGTTTTAAAAAAAAACCACATAAAGAAAAATACCCAATGACATGCATAGGATATCAAAAATTGGCTTGTGCGCGCACTAGGTGCGCGCATATAAGCTGCCACCACTAAACTTTATGTAGCTAGGGGGCTAATAAGACACTTCCCACCAAGAGAGTAGTAATTCCATTCTTCCATGCAAGACGTGATGTATGATCATGAAAGATCTGTTGTTGGGTGTACGAACAAAGATTCAAACATATGTACTGATGAGGTTATTGATTTTAGCAAATATTGTCACACTATGTAGATATATATATAGTAAAACATATATCACTATGTGGACAATATTCTTCTAGTGTGTCATAGTAGCAACTTTGTGTAAGAAGGAAGTTGACGAAGAAGGAGGAGGGGGAGGAGGGATATTGAGAAGTTCTTCACCGCGAAAATGATGAACAATTTGAGTACTTTGTTCATATACAATCCTATTCCATGCTTGATGTGATTCACCATCTTTTTTTTCAAATGCCTCAGTGGCATCAAGTCGATTTATTTTCCATTCAAGTTGGCTTTCAAGTCTCAGAATATTTTGACGTTGACAGCAAGCCAATTTGCATGTATTGACTTTAATATTTTCAATGGCAATTTGAAGCATCTTGTCCCGAGTATCTTCATTAATCATCTCATTATTTTCATTTATGAAATATTGGTGCATTTCTGGTACTCCAATTGCACGTCTAATTCCCCTTGTGTAATCGCCATTAGGGTTGAAAAATTCCCTTGCTTCATCTACAAGCCCTTCTTCCACCATCTTATCGACTCTTTCTGACACAAACCTTTGTAGTATTTTTAAATTTACATCGATCCAAAGAAAGCAACATTCATACCTGGACTTAAACTCAATGTCATCATTCACTAGTGCTTTAATGTACGAATTTGACCCTCCAGCAATGATCGGTAGTTGACCCTTACTTATGATTGAATCCACAGCTTTTGAAGCACGTTCACAAAAGTCTGTGGCAGTGAAAACTTCGTTAGGATCAATAATTGATAACAAATGATGTGGAATTCCACAAGTCTCCTTATCGGTAACCTTATTTGTTACTATATCAAGACCTTCATAAATTTGCATTTTATCGCTATTCACAACCTCTGCTGAAAAATGTTTGGCTAGATCAATTGAAAGTCTAGATTTTCCCGTCCCTGTTGCACCCATAACTATCACCACCTTGTCCTTTCGTCGAGGGGGAATAAAAGGATCGATCGTTAGACTATCCCGGAAATTAATTAGTGGTTGATGTTTGCAAGTAACAAATGGTGCAATATGTTGTAACACAATATTCATCGTCGTGTTAGTTAAAGTTAATTACAAACCTGTTAAACAACAAAGAATGAAAAAAATATTAATACTATTTATATTCATGGTCGATCGTACTAACAATTAAATAAATAGTCGATATAACAAGCCTAATTTGACATGTCTATTTCATCGAGAATTAATTTTTGCAACATCAAGTACTCAAAAAAGTAAAAAAAAAACGGTTGAATGATAATAAAGTATATAAAAAGTTACTAACAAATTAAACGACCACGTAAATTAAAGACAATGACCACTATACCTTTATTTATGCGGCGAACTTTGAAAAGAAAAATAGATCGCAGAGAGCTTGGAACTGATTTTTATGTATTTTTCTTCAATATGTATCTAAGGTTATTAGAAGATAGAACAAAGATATAGGTATTGTTTGGTGTTAATTCAATTGTCTGCAGAACCTTTCAAGTGGATGCCTATTTATTGAGTTTTGGCATCTTTAACAATGACGTATTTGTTACGTGCCACGTCTTAGTTGGACTTAAAAGTTATATCCACTTTCATTCGTCCTATGTCTATTAAAAAAATAATAATTGATACGATTGATTAGCCTTCGATCTAAAAGATAATAATTGATACGATCGATTAGCCTTCGGTCTTTGTTGATATCAACTTCCTTGTTTAGAACTCTACTTATTTGGTATATATTATATATGTTGAGATCGATTTTCCTTTTAATGAAAAAAGTATACTTTTTCATCGTTCTATACAAATTATATGAAATTAGAGGGTGTTTGGATCGACTTATTTTCAAATGCTTTTGGCTTTAACCACTATTAAATTTTAAGAGATGTTTGCCAAAGTATCACTTAACTTTAGGTTTAAAAATAACTAAAAGTTGGTCAAACTTGCTTTTAAGTGAGTTTTTGACTTCTGGAAGCATTTGAAAAATATATAAAAGAATAACTTAAAACAAGTAAAATATGACTTTAAATAAGTTAGGAAGCGTTTTAAAAGGTCAAAAATGACTTATAGTAAGCTAAAAATGACTTAAAATAAATCAGAAACCAAAAATAGGTCTCCCCTTACTTTTTATATTTTGACTTAAAAGTCATTTTTAGAAGTGTTTAGCGAATATAAAAAATAACTTAAAACAAGTAAAAAAATAATTTGAATATGTTAGTGAATGTTTGACAAAGTCAAAAATTACTTATAGTAAGCTAAAAATGACTTAAAATAAGGCATAAACTAAAAATAGATCTCCCCGTGCTTTTTAATTTTTAACTTGAAAATCATTTCAAGTTGATTTTTTATTTTTTACTTGAAAACTACTTTTTTTAAGTTAATCCAAACGGACTCTTACTTTTGGCGTTGGACTTTTAAGTCACTTAAAAAGGCTTAGCTAACCACCTTTTAGTGTCATCACTAAAACTTATGAAAACAATAAGACTAACATACTTAATTTTTAAAAAAAAATGAATTTTGTAAGAAGTTGAAGTTTTTGATGAAATAATCACATAGATTTCAAACACTTAGAATTTCTTGTGCTGAATTTGTCATAAGTGTTTTAGGGTCAAGCTTGGAATTGATGTAAACCTAAGTTGAATTCTTAAATAGTAATTCAATTAATAATTATTTTCTCGAAGTCAGTTTTTATAGAAAAAATAAAAATAAAAATATGACTTTTGAGATAATAACTATTAATTGTGTAATTATCTTAAAATTCAACCAACATAAACCTTTGATGAGAAGAATTGAATTTCTTCCTATAGTGAATTAATACGAAAAATTAGCAAAAAGGAGTGGTGTGTGTCTTTCTTCCTTTTTGGACAAGAATAGCCATTTGATGCAACATGAAATTAAATGAACATATTCTTGGGGACCATGCAGAATAATTCTTAGGTTCCAAAAATTAATTAGGGTTAAGATGAACTTTCAACTTAATTAAAGCACTCATTAGAAAGACAAATTAAATTAAAATTAAATAGGGTCACTATTTAATATCTAAGGAGAAGAGATAACTTAAACAATTTTTAAATTAGTTTAGAATTATTATTAATCAACTAAAACTAGAATGTGGCTCCTATATAAAGGAATCACTTTGAATTCCCTAATCTATGTTTGTTTAGTAGTACTAACTTCTTTTTTTAGTTAATTATTAGGATTAAAGCTACTTATTATCTTGGGATAATTAAACACTTGTGATCACATTATCAATAAGAACTTTTTTGGCAACTTGTTGTTCTTAAAGTAACGGCCAATGAAATTGGTTTACAGCAATTTTGATGCTTCTATGATAATATATGATCTAAAAAGAACATGATAAATTATTCCTAACTCCACATTTAGTTTTTTGATTACTATCTCTTTAGCTAATGTGGCTTCTTGTGAGTCTCGTTTTATCATGCAGTGATGCAGTGTTAAGATTATTCCATCTTTAATCAGAGTATGGAAGTGTCATCTTTGAAGGGGCCCTACAGTGCACAACTCAAATTTAATCAGGGCTCATACACTAAGTAAAAAACAAAAACAAAAAAAGTCTTAGTTTCCTTCTTTTTTTCTGTTAAATGTTATTTGTAATGCACAATATGTTTGATGAATTCCCACAAATGATGTTTCTTTTGGCAAAATACACTACTAGAAAACAAAGAAACAAAATTTCGTAGCTAAAATGAAAACATCTCATACTAATCTTATTTAGTTACGGATTAACAATAAATTATAAGAAAATATTATTAGCTAGGAGTTTTTTTTTTTAAATGACTGATTAACTAGAGATTATCGATAAATTTAATAATTAATTCCATATTTTTTTTAGTAATAAGACAACCTAACAATAAATTAGGTACATTTTCCTATAACAACATAAATTAGGTACATTATTTTAGCTTGGAACCACCTATTTGATCAGGAATTATTGGAAATTTAATTTACTCCTATGTATAGTTTTTATTGGAGAAATAAAAAAGAAAAAAGATGAAAATGTTCCATAGAATATTTGCATGTTGTTTCTTTTACTTAAGGATAGGAATGGGATATTAGTCATAACATGGCATTAGATAAATGGGAAGATGAAGAATCATTTTTTTCCTGATAAAAGGAATAGGAACATCAGCCATAATATTTCAGAAAATAGTGAATGGACTTTGGAATCTTAATTCCGGAGTTTTATTTTTTTATTCAATCAATTGATTCTCAGAATTTACTGCTCTGATTAATTCAAATTATAGACTCATTTAAAGAGAAGTACTCTTTATCAAAGATTTCTCTATTGACATATTTTTTACATTGCATTTTTTAAGCAAAAATAAAAATATCTAGCTTAATTTGGTAATATGTTAGTAAGTCATGAAATAACAATAAATATGGAAACCAAAAATACATAGTGGTATAAGAAATGGAAATATATATCCAATATTTAGTACATTATTAATTTATTTTAAAGTCTCCATTAGTACAAATTTAAACTTACAAAAATGTACTATTCACTCCTAAATTTGAAAAAAAAAAAAAAAGGAACAAGATTTGGATTCTGCAATCGCTAGCTTTATTCCCCAATTTTATCTGAATATCGAATTTAGGCGGGTCCATTCATTTACGCATTACAAATTTTCATGATAAAACATACTTAAGGCTGTGTTCAGTACGGTAGAAAATATTTTTCAATTTTCTCATACATATTTAATTGATCAAAAAATTTTAAAAAGATTTTTTTTTAAAAATAAGTTGCTTAAAAATAAAAAATGACTTTCGTATCGAAAATAAAAACAAACCTAATATTCACCCTTACCCCGTGCACACACGTCTATATCATTATCTAGATTATATACAAATACTTTTCAAATAATATTTTTTGCTAAGATATTAAACACAAGAATATAAGTAAATAATCGGCCACCTATTTTCTTAAAAAACATTGCCCTTCGTATCGAAGACATCCTAAATGGATCTAAGGTGCCTTAAGCTTGATTAGTGGCCCTGGGAAAGTTTTACCTATTTTCTGAAAAAATATTTTTCTTCGTAACGATCACACCCTAAACCTTTTCCTTGGGGCCCTAGGGGAAGTTTCTTGAAATTGAACTATTCATGAATATGCAACCTGTTGGTTGTACGGACACAAATTCTTTAATTCCATTTTGCCCCTCAATAATAATATACCTTTTTTTTTTCTTCTCTTTTTCCTTTGTGATGTAACTTTCGGTTTTAAATCACTTTAATTTTGATAGAATTTGGAATTAAGGGATCTTTAAGAAGAATGCTTCCCAAAAAAGGTAGGTACCTCTCCCCTCCATTCGTCAAGAAACTTGATTGAATTAAGTGGACTTGAGGTATATATTCCCTCTATAATATAGTATATGGAGTATATATCATGTGTTTGCCATGACATCTCATTCTTCTTTTATGTTATTGGAAGATTGTAAGTCAAAAGTTGCACGTAATTCATTATTTTCTTCTGAATTTACTTGTGACATTACATTACATATAACATATATATGCTAATAGTGATGAGTGCTACACATTTTAAGGCCACCTTAAGGTGATATTAATATAGGATGATGTTTTGAGGTGAGTTAGTCATTTTGATTGTCTATTGAACATTTGAGCCCACTTATTTTCATCCTTAAAACTCATTTTTGGTAATAGCTTTATTTGATGGAGAAGTAGTCCTAATTTTAACCTTTATATTAATATATATATAATAATAGTATGTAGGTAGCTATTGAAGAGTTCCACATCGAATGAAAAAGAGATGAGTGATTTTCTTATATGGTCTTGGACAATCTTTTTCTCCAGAGCTAGCTTTTGAAGTTGAGTTAGGTTAAAAGTGATCTAATTCTTAATACGGCATCAGAGCAGGACTCATCTCAATTCTTGTTTCACATGATGTTGGACCCATATATTAAATCGTTCACCTTTAATTTCGTTGCCCAGCCTTGGGTGTGAGGTGGTGGGGTGTTGAAAAGTGCTACATCAGATGAAAAGGGGATGAATGAGTGATCTCCTTATATAGTTTTGAACAATCGTTCTCGTCCTCTGAAGCTATATATGTATATATAACTTCTAAAGTTGAGTTAGGTCCAAATTTCATTCTTTTTACCCGTAGTGCATATATGTCAATTGTCGAGTTTGTTTAACCCACATACACTAATATTGTTATGAAGCAATAGCTTACATTTTACTCTAGGTTTTCTAGAAGGACTAATGAGGATAATATATAATTAACCCTATGTAAGTTGACGATCATGTTTGGCAGATTTACTATAAATAGAGGGTCTATTAAGCATAAGCAGCTTTCCCTATTTGAGTGTACATATATCTGATCAACTTAATAAAGAAAAAGATTGATTAAGAAATCTAACAGAAAAATGACACTTATCTTTTGAAGTCTCCATTTTTATTTGCTTTAATACACTACAAATGATGATGAAGAAGTGTAGTGAGATTACTGAATTTTTCTTAATTTTTAATCGAAGGTCTCAAGTTCGATACTTAATATCAAAAATATCTTCATCTTATTGGACTTACTTGACACCATTTTAATTAATTGAGTCAGTAAATTTCAAATATCAGATATGTATAAAAAAAAACACTATACCAAATCTACGTTGAATGACGCTCGCCCAAAAAAATGTTTTAAAATGCTAATAATGGGCAAGTCTCATTGACTCGTGAAACAAAGTTAAGTGGCTACATGTGTCTAGCATTACAAAATTTAAATATTTTAAATTGAAACCCTATTGAACATCATTCAAATTAAGACAAAAAAGATGATTAGCATACTATCATTAAACTTCCAAAAAGTTTTTGTTGCACTAAGAAAATAATTGACTTATAACTTATCATGGCAATCATTTGAAGATATGTCAATGCCAAATTATTTGTTTTTCTTTTTCTGATAATGACCCATCATTATATTCAAATTATATTTTTTTATGATATAAAAGTTAGACCATGGCTAGTAGTTCTTGTGCATGCGCGATAATGTTACAATTAAGAACACAAAATGCACCAAAATTTAAAAAGATTTTTATGTATTCATCACAAAATA
This sequence comes from Solanum lycopersicoides, assembly GCA_022817965.1. Classification (NCBI taxonomy): domain Eukaryota; kingdom Viridiplantae; phylum Streptophyta; class Magnoliopsida; order Solanales; family Solanaceae; genus Solanum; species Solanum lycopersicoides. Next base: position 109,336,883 of record CM040618.1, read on the forward strand.
AAAGTTCTTTACACTAACGTCAAACAATGAGAATATTATTTGTCAAATTTAAAGTAAATGGCTTCTTAGATCCTTGGATACAATTGTATATTGGTTAATGATAACAAACTTTAGCTCACATGTCATTATATTAATTATACAATTGTGCATTGGCTAATAATGATACATGTATAGATATTGTGGAAAGTAAAAGTATGCATGAGATAATTTAGTTAAGGTTTGCAAAATACTACATTATATATGTGTCAATTATAATTAAGTAAATCGCGATCAGAGTTAAAAATTAAGTGATAAATTATTTTTTGCTTTTCTAAATTGAACAAGTAAAAATTGACATCTAGTGGACGTATGAAAGTGGACGAAGAGTGTGTATAATATATGATTATTTTTTGTGGTACTGGTCATCAAAGAAAGAAATAAGAAGCACTAGTGCAGAAAGTGAAAAATACCAAAAGTTATGTCTTCCACCATATTAATGTTGTCTAATCAGGTGGAGCTAGTTCCTTGAATAATCTCACCATACCATTGAATATTCAAGTGCAGAGCAAACTAATAATATTTGTGCCTGATTTTACTCTTCTTGTTCTTTTCCTTTACAAAGATATAGTGTCTCTAGCTCATTAACATATAGTAAAATCTCATTAGTAAATGATAAGTTGAGGATCTAGGAAGACCTAAGGTAATTTGGAAGGGGGTGAAGGGGAATCGGAGAATATAATTAAAATATAAAAGTGTGTTTTCTGTAATAATTTAAATTTTTTGTGTTGTGAATATAATTAATTAAATAATAGAAAAATGTTTTCTCTAACTGCATAAATGTTTAGATGAGATGGTCACACACTTTAGCTACAACTGTGTGCGCCTCTCTCCTCTCTTATATGTATACTGATACAAATTATACAAATATAAATTATATGACAGATAGACAATGCAAGTCACCACTCTCCCTCACTTCTCTCCTCCATCTCCCAATCCCGTTAGTCAGATATACAAATAATATGTATATCAGTTACATATATACAATTATCTGACACATATATTCTTCACTCTCTGCCCACTCTCGCTTGCCTCTCTACTTCCTCTACAAATTTCGCTCGCCTCACTCCTCCCTTTAACATGTAATTACGAGTCGAAATTAGCAAACTATAGCTATGGAGTCCAATTAAATTATTTTTACTGGCTATTTGCAAACTTTTCTCAGAAGAAATCTTAAGTGATTAACCCATAAAAAAAATCAGTCCACACGTGAGGGAACGTATTCTGATGGACAACATTATAAGCTAAGCACGATTTACAACTCGATTATGGAAATTCTTTTGGAGAAAAAGAAAAACAAAACATGGATTGAGTTTTAGCAAAATATTTCATCCACAGATCGGTGTATATAATAAAATAAAACAAATTATTCAGATGTGAATAAAATATTTTAATGTGATAAAAATAATTTAATATCACTATTCATTAAAAATTTCTTTGTGAAATTTACGTATGTATAGGTCAACTACTTCAATGTTATAAAATAGTTTAATGGTATTAATGTTATAAGGTGTAAAGTTCGATAATATACATAAAATTAATGAGAAAATCTATCTCAACCCCATTTTTTAAAAAGAGAATTGTCGTATTTGTTTAAAGTAATTTGCATTAGCTAGCTAGATTATGAAATGATTTGTTCTACTATAGTTTATTATAACCAATTATATGATATTTATTAATTTATCTAACGCTTATATAGTTTCATATCCAGATGAACTCGAATCCGAAAAGGCACATATCAAATGGTCAATATATCACTATGTCATTATAGAAATAGATTTGCTATATACATATAATTTTTTTCAAGAAGAACAAACACAAGGTATATACATATACATATAATTATAATTAAAAAGCTGCTACTTTTTATTGCATGTGAGTGAAAGTATATATAATGAGAGAAAAAAATTGAAAGATTCAATCTTTATAAGCATAAGTCATTTCATTAATGACTTTTTTAGTATCATTAATGAAGTTTATCTTTGAGGAATCCATTGTTAAATTCACTTAAAAAGGAACTTCAAAAGGAAGAGAAATCATGAATAAGTCTGCAAGTGTTGAAAAACAACTAAAATCTTTGAATATAGAATCAAAGAAAGTTTTAAGTATATTTTTATTGTAGAAAGTATACTTCAAGATAATATATTTTAATTGCTTCTAAGAGGCATCATTATGTTAATATATTCTTTTAGTTTATTGAAGGGTCATTTATTAGTTTGGCTCCACCTTATTATATTGTTGATTCTTAATAATGACCCAAGTTTGTTCATTTCAAAATTCTAACAGTGCTTCTTGTCATTTCAATTTTACTTTTGGGGGTTTTAGAAATGATTTTTTTTTAAATTTCCTTAGTTTGCCTTATCTTTTTTTACTTTCTTTTATGCACTAATGTAAACTAATCATTAAGCTCCATGCAAATATCAAGTTTATATAAGTTAATTGATCTAGCTAAAGTTTGTGATAAAAAAAATTAACAAACACTAGTACTCAATAAAGATTGTGTTTATGCGGTTGGTTTGAAAGTGGAAAAATATAATGATGATGCACTTAACTATATATATATATATATATGGAAAAAAATAAAAGGGAAACTTTTTGCAAATAGTCACTATAATAAATTTAATTATGCTCCATAACTATAGTTTGCATATTTATGGGTTGTAGCTACAGTTTAAGTTATCTTGTTCGTATAATTTGTAGATTTGTATAATTTGCAGGTTTGTATAATTTGCGAGTAATTTGTATAATTTAGATATTCTGGTATAAACTCAAAATAATGAATTTATATAATTACAAATATCAGAAATGTAAACAATTATACAAAATATATTATACAAATTCTGAATTATATAAACGTGAGAATTATACAAAGCGAAAAAGTTGAGTCGCGTAATTATTACTAAAAGTAGGTCAATTATAATTAAGACAAACTATAACTATGTTAACTAATTAACTAGTATATATTTACTTATAACGAGTACTTTTCCCTGATTAAAAAGGCCAAACTTTTGATGAGTTGATTAAGTATCCACATATGTTGTTACTCGTAGTCACTATTGTACATCTTCATCTTCTTCTTTTTTTCTATTTTGGTGTCTGATAGGGGTTTAACTAATTCAAATTTGTACTTCGTAAGGTCTATTTATGGGTGTGACACTCTTAGAATGATTTTTTTTTTTTATATCAAGGCTCAAGTTCGAAATATCTAATCAAAGATAGAGAGATTTCAATCATTTCACCAAAACTCATATTGATATCGTACATCATCAGATCAACCTAACAATATGAGAAGCTTAGTACATCAGAGTTTTAATTTCTTACTAATAATGCATTAAGTATTCCATAATTCTTGCACTTAAAAAGACTAATGTATTTGGTATGACATGAACTATTTTTCTCAAGGTATATAGGTAATGTTCGTAATCAAAATTAAAAAAATATAAACTTTGGACTTCCCTTTATATCATGGGCAAAGGATAGAAATTCACATACTTTTAAAGCAGAATCACCATTTGTCCCTTATAAGTTTATAACTACAGAAGTCCCTCAAATTGATATAATAATATAAAAGCTGATATATCTGATCCGCGAGATACATTAATCTTTAAGTAAGATACATTACATTTTATACATGATATATTAATCTAATGCGTGAGATACATTAATCTGACGTGCGATATACATTAATCTAATGCACAAAAATGAGGGATTTCAGGAATTTATAAAACTAATAAGGGATAATGATAATAAAAGAACTTAAAGGTGAGATTTCTGACATTTTTCCTTATATTAATATAATTGCCCCCTTTCATATAAAATCGAGAGATGACTTGATATATTTATTGAAATACTGAATTGTGTATTGTATCACAAATATAATTGAATCATGATTTAGTATTAACTGTATAGAAAACATATTCACAATATATCAGTATATTGTGTAGTATATCATAAATATTGTGATTATTGGTATATAAAATGATTACTCAAAACATATGGGTTTCTTACATAACTGTATAAGTGTATAGAAAAATTCAACAAAAATGGTCACATGTAGATATAATGTATCAATGTTGTATAACTAATATATATGATGGATAACTACGTACATAAAATGTATATACATCGATATACATTATTTATATATTGCAACAATTGTGATTTTTTAAAAAGGAACTTTCACATATAGTCACTCAAAAATAGCTTAATTACTTTTCATAGCTATAGTTTGATAATTACAATTCGCAGGTACATGTTATAGGGAGGAGAGATGCGAGCACGATTGGAAGAGAGAGAGAGAGGATAGAGGGAGCCAGAGAGGGCAAAGAGTGGTAGAAAGGTGAATTGTATATGTATATTGGTTAGATAATTGTATATTATACATATACATTTGTATATATGGCAAGCAAGATTGAGAGGAAGAGGAGAGGCGAGCGAGATTGGGAGAGGGAGGAGAGAGGCGAGCGAGATTGGGAGAGAAGGGGAGAGAGGTGAGCGAGAGAGGGCAGAGAGTGGGAGAGAGATGAATTGTATATGTATATCGTTAAATAATTGTATATTATACATATGCATTTGTATATATGGCAAGCGATTGGGAGAGGGAGGCGAGAGGCGAGCGAGAAAGGGCAGAGAGTGGGGGAGAGGTGAATTGTATATATGTATATCGGTTAGATAAAAATATATTATACATATGTATTTGCATATTCCGGCGAATTATACATATACAAACGTGATTAATTCTATAAATTTGAAGTCAGCCCAAGTAATTAATGTATAATATTAGTCACGAATAGTAATTATAACAAACTATAGTTATAATGAATAATTAAGTACTATAAATTTACTTGACTACATAATTTTCTCATTTTAAAAAGGGAAAATTACACCAATTAACAGCCCATAACATTTGTTTACCATTTTTTAGCCCAACTTTTAGAATTTACATAAAATGATCCCTAAAATGATCTGTGTTTTCTTTTCATCTTTTGCTCTTTCTTCTTCTCCTCCTTGTTTTTTTTCTTTAAACTTCAACATACCGCAAATGAGAATCATTTAGAGTAAATTGTGTATCCAAAAAGCTTAGAACAAATTGAAAACACAACAAGATATCAATGCTTGATCAGATTCATTCCATAGGGAACACACAACAATAATGACATCAAAGTTAAAACATGCATCCCTAAAAATTAACCACTAATTATTTGTTTTTCTTAGTTAATGCAATGTTACCAATTATTATTTTTGTTGGAAAATATGTCAAAATATCGTGAAGATGGAGGTAGAATTTTAAAAAGGAAAAACTAAATCGGAGAGGATTTTATATTTGAAATTTAGGACTGCATTTAAAGGTTATTTTGAGTTAATCGAGATTGTGATAGTCAATGTATACTTCATGTATAGTCAATGTATATTTTGTGTATTGTTAAGATATATTCAGTTTTTTGTGTGTATCTAGTGTATAGTCATGTATATCTCATGTATAAGTAAGTTATGTTGTATAGTCAGTCTATACTTTTTATGACTTTTGACAATCTATAATGTATAGTCCATCTATATTTCCTATGACTTTTAGTTATTTTTTTTATGTAAATAAAACATGACTATGTTTGTCATAAACTAATTGTTTTATTGTATTTATTTGATGTTAGCCCATTTTAAAATCCAAACTAACTCAAATCTCCTCAAAATAATCCCAAAATTTAAATATAGTTCTTGATGTTTAGATTCTTTTATTAGTATAGTAGAATTGCTTCATATTTGAGGCATGTCAAATTTTGAAACTCTTATCTTCAAAAAATTTCAAAGGCCAATTGGTCCCTTTTTTCCATGTTCTTTCTTTCTTATTCTTTCATGCTACTTTTCTAATAAAAAATAACTAAAGAGTGTCCAAGAAAATCATGTGTAAAGATTTTACTTGAACATTAAGAACTAATTTTTCAGCAATTTTTTAGTGGAAAAACTCTAAACAATAATAGAATAACAATTCAATTGCAATTTCACGAAGTAATATGAAATATGTGGAAACCTTGCCCTTATTCTTGTTTCTTCCCACATTGCGTCAATCAAAGAAGAAAATAAAGTTTCGTAGAATACATTGAGTAGATAATAAATAAACGAATTATTTTGAATATTTTTTTTAAATAAAATGATCATTTTATTTAATTTTCTCAAAGTATATCAATGATGTTGTATATTATTATACCATAAAATACCATTGATATATATCAGATATTTTTTCGTGTACCATAATTGTTGAATTAATATGTTAAATGGTATTCATAATATGCCTAAGTAAATTGTGTACTATACTACGATTACTAATGTATATGATACATTGTTGTTGTTGTTGATATATAAAAGAATATTCATAAAATACCAAATATATCACTCCATATGATCTACCACGTTTAATAATATACTGAATTATAATATATTGTGATTATTGTTGAATCATACTATACGGCTAAACCTAGTATATTCAATGAATATTCACAATATATCAAACATATTATATGACATGTCATGTTTAATAATGTCACGATTCAACCCATTGAATCATACAAACACTTATTGTAACACTTAGATAGAAGAGCCCTTAACCCCTAACTGAACAACATGCGCCAGTGAGAAAAATATAACTTAAACACCTTATAGTAAATGCATAATGACTCCAAACTTGGGTAACAAAGTATTTTGGTAAGGAGATACATTGAACCCTCCCCTCGTTCAGGAACTAGTGTATACAAGTACAAGAGCTTCTAAGAATTGACAAGATTTAAAATAATAAAATACAACTCCTATCATAAGGAAAGAGAGGTAGGGGTTGTCAAAGATCATTTTCATCTTCACCTAAGAAACATTACTAATCTTGCAACCAGTCAAGTAGTTTAGCAAAAATAATATCAATATAAAAAACATGTATTGATACATACATTGGTCGATCGAATCCACCACATAATATCATGCAATAAATCAAAGAAACATGAAGTTGGAGATACTATAGGACCCCACTGCACACTAATCGCCACCCTTACTATAAGTAGATTTACCTTGGAACTAATACGTTCACCTCAAGTCACTCCACCTCCTTTCGCTATCAACTTCATCATCCAAGTCATTCCACTCTCATATGATATCAGATTATAACCTCAGCCTTTTGTAACATAGGAATAAATACAAGATCATTACTAATTCTGTTAATCAGTCTATTACTCTACCTCAAGCTTTCATGCCAATATCCAGGTCGTTGACAAATTTAGTAAATGACTTGCAATACTCTTACTAAACTGTCTTTGACTCAAATTCCCTCATCATAAGATATGTTCTAAATCATTTTAATAAATATATATATAAGGTCTCAACCAATACTCTATGCACAAGCCCCCTGTCATTAATTCTAATGATTTAGTTGGCTATTTTTAGTTTTTTTTGTGTGAAATTTATCATTTTCCCCTTCGATTTTGACTCCGAGTCCTTTATGACTGAGTTTAGAAAGTTGATTTTCTAGCTTTAAGTAAATAATTGAGAATTTGGTAAGTTATAAGGTTGAAATGCTAAGTTGTCAAGAAAGTAATTTTCTATGCCTTTTGGGGTTTTGAGTGTCAGAATGGTATTCCGTCAATTCCATCAATCTTGGAATGTGAAATCTTATCTGTTAGAGTTGTGGTTTTTGATTCAGAGTCTCTTTGGGGATTTGAGCCCTAAGTTGTGAATTTGTGAAATTTGTGAAATTTTAGTCTTTGAATGGACCTTGGTCAATATTTGAGGTTCGGGAGCTCGTATCGAAATTTAAGAGTTCCATTGGATTTGGGGATGTTTTCAGGCCTAGGTGTGATCTTGGTTGATTTTTGAGAGGTCCAGAGCTTGTTTTAGTTCTTTTTAGGTGTTGAGTTAGTTTCTTGTGATTTTCATGGATGTAGGGTCGAGGTGACCTCAAATTCATATTTTGACGGTTTCATTATTGAGTCTGAAGCGTCGAGTATAATTAATTTGCATATCTCATTTGTGTTCACGAAGTTCCAAGCGAACCCAGGGTCTCATGTTTTGAGAGTTGACTGTTTTTTTTGGTGCTAGTGTGCTTTGCTTTCGCGAAGGGTGCTTCGCTTTCGAATGGTATCTGTTAGACGGGGTTTGCTTACCATGGGTCATGATCGTGATATTCGCGAAATTGAATCACGGTTCACGAAAGCGAAGGTCCACATTTTTGCGAGATTCACTTTTGCTAACCTAATGTGACTTTTGTAACATAAGGGGTTTTGACCTGTAAATTCGGGGTTTAACCTCCACTTTTATTTTTGAGCTCGAGAAACACTTCGTGGTGATCTCGTAAAGGTTTTCTTATGCTAAATCAATTGGATTAATTTTCAGGATCTTAAACCTTCATTTTCCTTAAGTTATTGATGGATTCTAACATCCTAATTCAGAATTTGATTTTTCAAATGACAAGATTTTGTAAGAGCTTGAGTGTGCATCTAAAATTGTGATTTTTAAGTGGTTTTAAATTTCTTTTTGAATTTGAACACCGTGATGAGACATGTGGTTGTTATATAGCCGAGCAAAAATGATTTCGGCTAGTGATTTAATATGAAGTCTATAAGAAATGGTTTCAACTAGTGATTTGATATAAAGTCGATGAGAAATGGTTATGACTAGTGATTTGATATAACGTCGATGAAAATAATTTCGGCTAATGATTTAAAATAAAGCTAATGGGAAATAAATCTGGCTAATGTTTTAAAATAAAGCCGATGGAAAATGGTTCCGATTAATGATATTGTGCCGATAGAAAATAATTCCAGCGAGAAGTTGATAATCGTGATTTAATTTTTTTTATGGGGAAAAAGATTTGAAATATATTTAAACTATGACCGAAATTGCTGTAACAATCCCAAATTTTAAATATGACCTATTACCATGTACTATTTAATACATAAATACCTACATAAATATCATAAATATTATAGCATTATAAAATAGAGAGAATTTTCAAATACAAGACAACATAAAGCTCAAAAAAATGTACTCAACATTCATATGAACCCCCCCCCCCCTTTTTTTTTTTTTTTTGGTTATACATGATAGAACTCTTCATAAATTATCATATAATTGAAATCTTATTTTGGTGGTAAATTGAACATGCTCTAAAATAAAATTATAAAAAATGTTTTTTGAATTTTTAATTGAAATTTCCAAAACTACTCACCTGTCCCTGGAACAGTAGTATCAGTTCTGTCTTTCTTCTTACATCTTCGTAAACCTCCCATCAATGGAGACTTTTCCACCATTCCCAAAATCCAAACCTCTAAAATGAAATTAGAATACGACCCATTTGCTTAATCAATGGATCTATCAACTTCTGCTTCTTTTTCATCGTCCTCATCGTCTTCTTGGTTTTCCGGCATAGTTCGTGGCCGTTCCACTAGTGTCAAGATGTCTAATAAAAATCCGGCCGCCGCCGCCGCCACCGGAGGTGCTGACAGTGTTTCCGGTGCTGGCCCTATTACTGCGAAAAAGCAGTTCCGTGGTGTGATGTTTAAGTATGGTCCTAAGGCAATTCAGGTCTGTTGTTAAATTCTAAGCTCTTTTTTTTTGTGTATGTGAAAATTGGACTTTGCATATTGGTTTTCTACTTATTTGGAAAAAAGAAGTGATTTGTTTTGTGGGTTTGTTAAGCATTGTGATAAAGGTTTTGCTTTAGGTTACTGTTTATTATAAAAAATTAACTCATAAGATTATGGTTTAAAGCCAATTTAGGTATGCTTAGTTCCCTAAGTGCCCCTTTTCTCGTGAAAGTTCAACTGTGCAAATCAGTTTGATGGTTGTTTGAAAAAATCTAAGCTTATTTTGTGTGTAAGGGTAGAATGTGTGGGAAATTGCGACATCTATGCTTCAATTCCGGAATAGTTGGGGTCTGCTGTATGAATCATTTATCCCATTTGGACTTGTTGTGTACAGATAACTAAGAATTTGTGATTCTCTGATACTAGAGGTTCGCTACATTTTGATTATATTGCAAATTTTTCATGCTTGTTTCTGAACTGCATTTGATTTGGGAGTTTCTGGTTCAGTGAAAAGAATTCAAGTTCTGAGTTTTTGGGATGGGTAGGGAGGGTTATGGAGAAATAGTTAGACTATTTGAAGTCTGATGCTGTACCTTGTAGCTTACCTTTCGTGTTCAATGAAACAGTGTCATCTTCAATTCAGTTAACCAAAACATTAGTGTCCTTGGGAAGTGGAAGAAGTTTTTTGTCCTAGTTTTCTGATAACAATTGAGAAATAACCAGACTAGTAATAACTTGGTATCTAGTAAATGCTATGAGCCTATGATGTCGAGAGGACCCACAAGCTTTGATGCTTTCTCTGTGTATTCATCTATGATCTGTTGATCAATGTGAGTGTGTTGACCACTAGTGTAAGTCCCAATTGAGGGTACAGACTGAGTGCGTCTTATATTAGATTTGTACATTAATTCGTGCCTTTATTTAATTTCTAGGGGTTGTTTGGTGTGGGGATGGGATAAACAAAGTTATCCCATGGATTGGGATATCCCACTATATATATGGGATAACTTATAGTATAAATGGTGGGATAGATAATCTTGAGACTAATTAGTAACCCTAACAAAACACAAATAAAATAATCCTGCATTTTATCCCAGGATTATTATCCCTTATCCCTCGTATCAAACGACCCCTTAGAGTTCAATTTGTAATACCTTCCACTGTGAAGGTTCTTATGACAAGCTGGGGACTGGAGGTTTGAAGAAATTAGTAAGAGAAGTGTGTAAGACCGTGCCAACTGTGTGTGTTGTCTTATATGGAAAAGAAATACTAGATGCTTCAAAGGGAAAACAAAGACTAATCTGAAGATTAAATTCAAAGTGCTTATGGCTTTTGGATTTTTGGTGAAACTTACAAGATGTTAAAGATGAACAAAGTATGTTAAGAAGAGTTCATAGATTCACTATAGGAGTAGGTGCTTATTCTGGTGGAAACCTTCTTTTTTTGTTTTTGTTCAGAAGGGTTTCAAACTTGGTAATTATCCAAGAACTACATTAGTGCCAAGTTTCTAATTTTATTCTATTATACACCACTTTACCTGTTAAAAAAAATAAAAAACTACTAGATGACATTACATCTGCACTTGAATTCCAGATTAGTTTGGCCTGACTATATATAAACTCTTGATACTCATTACCTTTTGGACCTGCTTTGATCCACTAAAGGCTTATAATATTCTAGGGTTTGAGCTAATGGTCAATGAAGCATGAATGGATAATGAGATATTAGGATTCATACCGTAATAATGGTAAATTATAGTTATGTTTACTCATATATTAGGTTTTAAGCGTTGGTGGAGAATGTTATGTGGTATTTATACTAATGGGAAGTAGCAGATACTCAATCTCAATGTCAGTAGAGATGAGGGCAAGATGGCGCCAACATCATTACCATTTAGAAAAAAAGACAACTTAGGTTGTTAGGGATACTCTGCGTTTAATATTGACAAGTAGATCTCTAAGAAAATACCGATAAAATCAATCTCTAAACAAACTAAATATAGTCTTTACAAACACCAGATGTAACGGAAGTGTACCCACATGGGTAAGCTCTAATCTCTATTGCTATTCCTATTTAAGTAGGCTTGTATATATTATTTTTGTTGCTATTCCTATTCTAACACTCTCCTCAAGTTGGTGCATACAAGTCATATGTACCTAGCTTGGTATAAATGTAATTAGTACAGTGATGAACTTCCAAATTCAGATCATAGAGTGACTTACGTAATTGACATACAAGGATTCTAAAATCCCCCATACAATGAAGTGATCTCAACGAAACTCCTGTTAAGGATCTTAAGGATCTTAAGTATTTGAATCTACATCGTAGGAAGATGCAGGTCGAGTGACATTAATACATTGAATATACGAATATGTAGTATAGCCGAATAACAAATAACTGGGATGTAAGTTTGAAGGTAACTCAACTGAAATATAGTATTAATCATGATGAAAAATCATTTAAGCTCTTACCAAAAGGATGCAATAATAGCAGATACTGAACTTATATATATATATATATATACACTTTACTCTACTCTACTCTACTCTACTCTACTCTACTGGGGAGTTCCTCTAACCAACAACCATCACTATGAGCTCGTGCCAAAACTGTCCTAAATTTTGTCGAGATATAGAACAAACTTAACTCATTGATCCACTATAAAGGTCTGTTCGAAGGCAATGTGAAGTCGCCTGTAAGTCGGTGCGATCCTAAACATATGTTGGCTACGTGATTTATGAGGAATGTGAGTTGTCTGAACTCTTTCCATATCAGTGCTCAATACTACTCCCAAAATATATATATAACTCAATACTCAAGTAAAAATATTCTTTGGCTGGGATAAGTTCTTAAAAGGGTCTCTTTAAGGGTTAATTGCTCTGTGCTAAATCTTTTCGAAAACTATTTACACCTTTTTTATAATAGTACTCTCTTTTCAATGTAAAATAATATATTTGAGAATCACTTAGTTTCCTTTAACTCTTCTGAAAAAAGAAATTTGTACTTTAACTTGCTCTTGAATTCACTTTTAGCTTTTAAAATAAATGTATAGAAAAATGTTTGTTTAAAAGACTCTTAATCAAAACTCAGTAATCAGGGTTCATGTGAGAACATAATCATGAACAACTCCTCAAAGATCTCAATGCATAATATAGTGCAACTCATAATCAAGAATTTAGAACTCAAAATCAATAACTTAACTCGTGTCAAGAATTTAAAACTCAGAATCAATAACTTAACTCATATAAAGAATTTAGAACTCAAAATCAACAACTTAATTCATATCAAGAATTTAGAATTCAGATGTAGGACATGAGAACAAACTCAGTCCATCACTATGAATAACCTTACATACCTAGAAGAACAAACTTCTAGAAAAACTTGATTAGAAGCCTTGAAATCCTAGTTTATGTTTTCTCTGTGGTTTTCTTTGAGTTTGGGGGGGGGGGGTTGAGCGCATAAAATAAAAGAAAATTGGGTGCTATTCCCCTAATTGAAGTTAAAACGTCATGTTTTGGGCTTAGAAAAGTGGGAGAAGACTAAAGAAACCCCACTTGAAAAGCTGTCAAAAACCTTCTACAGGGTCATCTACTATTCGTGGTTTGATCTACGGACCGTAAATTCCATTCATAGAATTCATATTATAATTTTAAGGCTGAAAAGTTCATTCTACGGGTCCAAATACGGTAGTTGATGTGTTCGTAGGAATTGTACCCTAAAATTTAACTCCCAAGAGTACGGGTCGTAGCTCTTTCTACGATTCTTGAAAGGGAACGGGTCGTAGCTCTTTCTACGATTCTTGAAAGGGATTCGTTGGTCACTGGCTCAGAAAACACTGTTTTGGTAGTCTCTAGAAAACACTGTTGTGGTAGTCTCTGGTAAAACGATTATAATTTTTACTCCAAACTCAGAATGAGGCTAACTTGGTGGCATTGGAAAGAGGACTCATAAACCTTAAATTTGATAAGTCACGAGCCACCTAAGTCATTATGTGTTGAGAGTTATGATCGTTTAAGTTGACTTAAGTATAATCTTATATCAAAACTTAATCGGTAAGGAAGCTTCCGACTCATTTTTGCGCTAGGGTTTTTTAGTGAACTTAATTCATATCAAAAACCATTCCCACACTAAAGAATTGACCTTAAAACTTTCAGAACAATTTAAGAATAACCTGATACAAATGGTTTGGGTCTTAGCTTAGAAATTTTCGGGGGTGTTACAAAGAAAGTCACTGAAAAAGTGGCTGGAATATGCTCACGCGTCGGAATATTAGATTTGATTTCTCAAAGAAATAAAATTATATGAGCAGGGTCGGAATGAAGGCACGACCCTACTAAGAAAGAGAATTATATGGGTATAGTCGGAATGATGGCACGACCCTATTGAAAAATAGAAATGATATGGGTAGGGTTGGATCACGACACAACCCTATTGAAAAGAGAAATTATATGGGTAAGGTCGAAATGTTGGCACGACCTACACAAATAAGAAAGTAGTCACCAGAAAGAACGGTGTTACGCAAATCAGATATGAAAAAGTAGTCACCTAAAAAATGATATTGTGCTACACAAATTGGATAGGAGAAAGTAGTCACTAGAAAGATGGCTCGGTCCTACACAAATAAGATATGAGAAAGTAGTCACCCATGATGCACAGAGCTACACAAATCAAAAATGAGAAAGTAGTCTGAAATAATGCATGGTACTACGCAAATTAGATATGAGAAAATAGTCACAGGAAACATACATGGTGACCCAACTTTTGCCAACATAATTTTTAGCCAAACGGGCGGCATATATGGGTAATAGCAACCCACCGGCAGCGGAAGCTCTTTGATTCTCTACCAAGACCGTAGCGGCATTGATACCATGTGAGGAATTTTGGAGAAAAATATTATTGAATTGTGTCTCTACATTGTTATTGAGACCCTATTTATAGACATTACATTAGACTCTTTTTCCAACTAGGACACTACAATACACATTTTCTAAGAAGATTCTATATACTATTCCTATTCCTATTCCTATTCTAAGTAGGATATTATTCTTATTTCTATTCCTATTCTAACATTGTTCTACTGTGAGGTACTTCAGTCTTTTCTTTAATTTCCTTGGGAATTGCCTCAAGTTTTTGAAAGAGAGAACATTTATCATCTAAAGAAGTCTGGATTTGCTCATTTTAACACTTCAATATTTATTTGCAATCGTAGATTTTCCTTCTAGCTAGTGGAGCTGTCTTTCCACGAAACATGACAATCTTGATTAGACATACATTTTCTATGGGGTTGTAGATTGTAATTTAAGGGAAGAAATGGTCATTCAAGAAATAAACAAACCTCTAACAGCCACACAGACACAAAAGTACAGAACCAATCTGCTTCTCTTGCTTTTTTATCCTCCAATACATTAGAGCTTTCTTTCCTTCTGTTGCCTGTACAATAGAAAAATGTCTGCTGTATTTCCTCTTCTTCCCTACAGCTTGCTAAAAGACAATGCAAGTGCGCAAAAGGGTGAAATTTTCAATTTTCAGGGACTAGATATAGAAAAAAAGCTTCAACAACTTCCCTTGCCATTTACTTGTATGCACTCAATTCTTTGTTGTTTACCAGTCTTCAATTTCTTGCAGGTTGCTTTTAAAACGGGTGATTATAAACAACAGGTCATTTTCATAGGTGGATTAACGGATGGATTTTTAGCTACTGAGTACGTATCTTATTATATCCCCCACTTCCATCTGCCCTCTTTTCCTCTTGTTTATTCCCTTCTCCATTTATGTTTTTTTTGCTCACCTTTTGCCGTTCATGGTCTGACTAAGTGTCACTATCAAGTCTTCAAAATATATTGAATATAAGATTATCTTTTTTTTTTAACTGACTTATCAAAGATAGTTGCTTTTCTTTGAAGTGTTCCTTATTTGACTTGGCTCACTTCAGATCAGAAAGATTATGCATTTTCCATCATGAAAATGTTGGAGTAGGGCCCTCAGTAATTACATTTAAAACTTGAAGATGGTTACCTTGAAATTATATTTCCGTAACTAATTCTTTTTGAGAAGGTTTCTCCAAAGCTTATTCCCTGATAATGTATTTAAATCTTTGCCACTTGGTCTTTATGCCTTTTCTTTTCTAATGTGGTTTTCTTTTTCTGTAATCATTAAAGTTCGGGAATCTCAACGGGAATACCTCACTGCACCGGTACCGGGGTGTTGAGGGAGGCAAGGGATGAGTTATAGTTTATGGCAACTGTTCTTTTGCATTGCACATTAATGAATAATTTTATCTGTATGCTTACGTTAGTTTGAAAAAGATTGGAGTCCTTTCTACAAGGTACACACACACAAAAGGAAGAAACGCCCACCCCACCCCCAAAAAAAGAAGGAAAAAATTTAACGACGTGAAATCCACAAAGCTATCCCATGTCAGGGAGACAAACCATCAAATTTGCTCTTGATAGACCATCCTGCTACGTCTGATAATTTGTGGTCTCTAAACTTGATGATCTCCGTTTTTGCAGTTACTTAGAACCTCTGGCTATTGCTTTAGATAAAGAGAAATGGTCATTGGTCCAGTTTCTAGTTTCATCATCTTATAGTGGATATGGAACCTCAAGCTTGAGACAAGTAATAATCTCTGCCTCTTATTTCACATATATTCAAACTGTTGTCATTAATATAGATTTTGCACTATGTCTGAGGTGCTCGTGAGATGGTGTAGCACTGAATATTTCCGTTTTATCTTATTCCGTTCAAGTTCTGTATAAGTTACTAGGTTATTCCATCATTGATTTACTGGGAAAGGTGAAAGTAACAATCGCCCTCAACTCCTATTGTCCATAGAAATATGTTCTTGCATTTGCGTTCTCCTGAAAACCGTATTGACTTCTAAAGAAAAAAAAACTTAAAGTGTGCAATTTTAAGCATATCTTGGACAGTTTTGAAAATATCTTAAATCAGTGAAAATTTGCTCGGGCTTTGTTTTTCAGAAGTTTGGATGCCAAAAACCTGTTAGAAATTCCTGGGTCATAAAGGATTTATGATGGGTAAGGGATTGACACAGTTTTAAGTTCAAACAGAGAAAAAAAAGAGCTGGACTAGGTGTGTATTTGAGCTTAGTTCAGCTCAAACATGCAGATCAGAAGAACATGCAAACTCAACATTCTGTTATTGAGATACATACTAGAGGAGAAGTGGGGATATTTTTTATTGATCTAGTTCAACAGCTATTACATGTGCTCACTTTATAAGGAATAGAAATAACTGCCAACAAACATAATACCAATACTACCCTTTAGACTTAACACTAATGACAAGAATACCCTCTCTCATCATATCTGCACATGTAAATGTCAAGATTCCCCCTCAAGCTGGAGGGTGAAAAACATCGAGCACTCCTAGCTTGCCCAGAAGAAACAGATGCTGAGCAGAATCAAGGCCTTTTGTGAAGACATCAGCCAATTGAGAAGAACTGGGAATGAAACAAGGCAGTATAAGACCAGCTTTGATCTTCTCCTCACAAAGTGGCAGTTAATCTCAATATGCTTAGTGCGTTCATGATAGATAGGATTAGAAGCAATCTGTATAGCAGCTTTATTGTCACAGTATGAAGGAATTGGTGTTGAAACAGGGCACCCCAGCTCTCCCAACAATCCTATAATCCATGTTACTTTCGCAACAGCAGCAACCATGCTCCTATATTCAGCCTCAGCTGAACGTCTGCTAACAGTAGGCTGTTTTTTCGATTCCCATGAGATCAAGCAGACACCTAACTTGATAACATATCCAGTGACTGATCTCCTAGTATTTGGGCAGGCTGCCCAATCCGAGTCACATGACATGATTGTGAGAACCAGTGGGAAAAACAAACCAAGGCCAGATGAGCTTTGATGTATCTGAGGACCCTCAAAGCTGACTCAAGGTGAGACTGCTTTGGCCTCTGCATAAACTGGCTCAGGACCTGGACAACAAAATAGATGTCTGATACGACCTTAAACGCAAATGAAGAATGGTTCGGGTCTTAACTTAGAAATTTTTGGGGTGTTACAGTAAGGATGAGGAGGAAAAGCAGACATATAGGGAAAGATATAAGATGGCAAAGAAAGAGGCAAAGCTAGCGGTTGTGGTGGCAAAGACGACTTTTGAATGCTTGTATGTAGAATTAGAGGATAAAGGAGGGGACAAGAGATTATACTGGTTAGCCAAGTGAAGTGTATTAAAATATGAGGACGACAAAGTACATGTGGCAGAGGTACTCATTAGATGAAGATGACATTCATACTTCCATAAACTCTTAATGAGGAGGACAGAGGCATCGTGTTGGGGGAATTGGAGCACTCTGGGAGGCGTCACGATTTTGGTTACTATAGGTGTATTAAGGTTGAGGAGGTTAAGGGTGCTATTCGTAGAATGCGTAGGGGCAGAGAGACCCAGATCTCTGAAATTTTGGAAGAGCACATGCACAACTAGTATGCAATACTCGACTAGATCGTCTAATGTAGTTTTTAAAACGACAAAAATGTTGGAAGAATGACGATGGAGTACAATATTTTGTTGTTCAAGAACAAGGATGACATTCAAAATTGCAATAACTATCGGCTAAGTTCGCGGACTCTTCACTTTTTATGCCACACCCCTGTAAGATTCTCTGAAAATACACTATTTTTGGAGAATCCGACATGCACGTTGACATTTTTGAAGAGTACGAGGGGATCAAGCTACTAAGCCACACTATGGAAGTTTGGGATTGAATGGTGGATATGAAAGTGAGGAGGAGTGTTTCTATCATCTTGTAAGGAGACTAGTGGAGTATAGGGAGAGGAATGACTTACACATGGTGTTCATCGACCTAGAAAAGACATGACAAAGTTCAATGGAGGTTTTGAGATACTTGGCGACTAGAGGTGTAACTGTAGGCTACACTAGGGTGGTCAAGGACATGTGAGATGGTGTCAAGATCTGGGTAAGGACAATGGTAGGAACTCAGAGCACTTCCCAGTTGTGATGGGGTTACACCAGGGATCAACTCTTAAGCCATTTTTATTTTTCTTGGTAATGGATGATTTGATGTGATAAATTCAAGGGGAGGTTCGCTGGTGTATGTTGTTTGCGGATGACATAGTTCTGATTGATTAGACTCGCATCAGAGTTGGTGGCTAAGTTGGTTATTTGGAGACAAACCCTAGAGTCTAAAAAATTCAGATTAAGTAGGACCAAGATAAAATACTTGGAGTGCAAGTTCAGTAACGTATGACATGAGGTTGGCGTGAAAGTGAGACTTGATACACAGGTATCCCTAAGAGAAGTTTCTAGTACCTTGGGTCTATTATCCAAGGAAATGGGAAGAATGACAAAGATGTCTCACATCGTGTTGGTGCGGAGTGGATGAGAGAGAGGCTTGCATCCAGACTCTTGTGTCATAAAAAGGCGCCATCAAAACTTAAAAGACAAGTTCTATAAAGTGATGGTTAGACCTACTATGTTGTATGTGGCAGAGTATTGGCCGGTAAAAAGTCACACATTCAGAAAATAAAACTTGTAAAAAGGAGGAGTTGTGATGGATGTGTGGACATAGTAGGAGAGATAGGATTAAAAATGAAAATGTTCGAGACAAGGTAAGAGCAGACCCGATTAAGGACATGATGCGGGAAGCGAGGCGGTAATGGTTCAGACATGTGAAGATGTGATTCACATATGCCTCGATATGGAGGTCTGAGAGGTTGTCTATAAATGGTTTCAGGAGAGGTAGAGGTAGGCCTAACATGGTGTTGTTTCAGCTTACCGAGGACAAAATCTTAAATAGTAGATTGTAGAGGACACGGATTAGGGTAGAACATTTGGTAGTAGAGCGTTTGATCACTTATCCTTCCGTACTAGTGGCCGCAGTATTACTCCTGTAGTTTCATGTTCTTCATTTATCGTATTATTTTATTGTAGTTACTGTTCCTTTTTTCTTAATGCTTTGTCATGCTTTCTATAGTCATTTTCTATGGCTTCTTCACTTGCAATATTTCTTTTTTCTTGAGCCAAGTGTCATGACCTGCCACTTTGTAATTTAAATTCGGCATAAAAATAAGTGGGAATGATCTAGAGTTTTGAAGAGGTTTATAGAGAGCTCTAGAAGCCCTTAGATATTTCAAAAAGGCTTTGGAGTGTCCTAGAATGTGTAGAGAATTCTAGAAAAGGACTAGATATTTTCTAGGAAAGCCTTACAATTCTCTAGACTAGTAGAGAATTCTAGAACCCAAAGTGTAAATAAGTAGGGACTTCTAAAGTAAATATTATTTACTCTTAGAAGGGTCTCTCATTTGTAAGCAATCTTCCAAGCAATGTAAAACCTTCTTCCAAATCTTTCTAAGTCTTTCTTTGAATTCTCTTAGCGATCTTAGCATAAAGGGCTTACTTGAGCTTACCAGATCGTGAAAGATTCGTGAGTAAGTTGTCAAGTGCCACACAGAGCTTTTGTAAGACTCTAAGTCCATGACACAAGGGTCTATTAGAAACGACCTCTCTACCTCCTAAGGCAGGGTAAGGTCTGCATACATTCTACCTTCTCCAGACCTCACTTTTGGGATTACATTGGGTATGTTGTTGCTCTTTTCATTGCGTTTGTGTGCTTAACTTCCTTCTATCTCCAATATGTTCTAAAGGATGCTATGGAGCTTGATCAGTTGATAAGTTACTTAATAAACAAGGAAGACTCTGAAGGTGTAGTACTGCTTGGGCACAGTACTGGCTGTCAGGTACGTGTTTATATCTTTGAATGGATGAGTCTAATTTTTTTATGCTACTCCAATTAATTTGATTATTGCATGAAACATGAGGAGAGAGGAAGCTGACTAGACTGTCTGCATACAGGATATTGTATATTACATGCGCACAAATGCTGCATGCTCCAGAGCAGTCCGTGCAGCCATATTGCAGGTAATACCTGCTTAAAAATTAGAACTTTAAGTTGTCTTTTTGGTAATTAAATTCACTACATGCTTCCAATCATCTTGCTATGAATCTGCTAAATTATTGAAATCAATGCTCATCATAGTACACATGATCCTTGGAGTTTATGATTTAAGTGTTATATTTCTGTTTTTAGTGAGAAAAGGAAAATTTGTAAAATGGACAATATAGCCTCCTTATTTCTGTATCATTTCGAACATGCACCGCGACTTTTGCAGTTACTAATAATGACCTGAACTAATATTTAGTTTGAATGGAGCTAAGGTGGCCTTTAAGTTAAAAGGCTGCTATTTGAATTTGCAGTTTTTTTTTTAGGGAGGGGATGGGGGTAGGGTGTTTGAATGTAGTTGCTGGGCACTGGATTAGTTACTGTTGTTGACAGACATTCAAGTTACCAGAGATCAGATGCTTTTCTCCTAAAAGGGAATACAGCTGTCAGTGTAATATTATCTTGAAAAATCAGTCTTGAGCAGGGTGTTGAATATGGAGACAGCATTGGGACATAGTATACATGATCTCAAAGCCACCTTTATGCAAATGATTTTATGTAATCTGGATACTGTGTTGCTGTCAACATCAACCATAATGTTCTAGTGGCTTTTCAGGCTCCAGTTAGTGATCGAGAATATAAAGCCACTCTTCGTGATACTGCTTCAATGATTGATTTGGCGTCAAACATGATAAGTGAAGGTCGCGAATCAGAGTTAATGCCAAGGGAGGCAAATCCAGATGCCCCAATCACCGCCTTTAGGTAAGGGTGATTATTAGGTCTACTTTCGTTCCCATACATTGCTTTTTACACTTTCTGGTTATGGTTACTTCTGAATGTCAATTCAGAGGTTGCCAACTATATGTTGTAAAAAGCATGCCTCAAAGTTAGTGTTCACAATTTCGAAGTTGTGATAATGGGAATTAACTTATCAAATAAAAACCATGAACAAGTTGCAATAAGACACCCTTTTCTGCACCTCATTGAACTGTAATTTTTGTAACAAAGCAAGGTATTGAGGATGATTTGAAAAACCCTCACTTCGGAGAGATCCTTCAACTTTTCGGGAAGTTCTTTCTCGATCATATCGATGCAGCTATCCGTTAATCAGTCTTCTATTGAAAAGAAAGAATTTGAATTTCAAACAGAACTTGTTTTGGATGGAAATCTTGAAAAGACGATTGAATAGTTTGTCATACATATGATCATAGACGGCTCTAGGGTGGGGGTTTAGTGGGTTCAACTAAACATTGCTTTTGGCCCGAATTAAATATACATATCTAAAATATGCTCAAAATATATACATAAAAAGATCATTACCCATTCTGAACCCACTGACTCTAGATCCTGGCTTCACCCTTGCATATGATAGAGGTCTAGTAACTGAATAACAAGTTGGTTTACTTGTTTGGACTCAAGTGTTTGCATACTCTTTTCTACGATGGCTGCCTTTCTAATAACTATGTATTTGATAGATATCACTCACTTTGCGCATACAATGGTGCGGACGACTTGTTTAGTTCTGACTTTAGTGATGACCAGCTGAAGCAGAAACTTGGGCACATGTCCAACACTCCTTGTCAGGTAAGACACCAAGTCCATTCAAGTTCAGAAAACTATTTTGTACTTCTAGTTTCTATGTAGAAAGGTGTCCGAGCCATGTAATTTTTTATTTTTTTAGGACATTGTTAATTTCCTCTCACTAGCTTTAGTAGTTGATAACACCCTACCACGGTGAAATTTTTCACTCGGGACCTAAAATCTTCATCTGATTTATAAGGATAAAATGGCAGTGTTCTGATTCTCACCTGCTCTCTGCAGGTTATATTTTCCATGGGTGACGAGTACGTTCCAGATTATGTTGACAAGAAAGCATTGGTTGATAGGCAAGTACAAAAACCTTACTAGACTTGATCTCTTTTACAGTTTGTCATGCTCTTCCACCTTTGATACGTTCTTGTTCTTAATTCATTCTTCCTCATGGTTACATGCTCACTTATGCAGATTGTGCAAAGCAATGGGCGGTGCTGAAAAAGTTGAAATTGAATACGGGAACCATTCTTTATCTAACAGAGTTGTAGAAGCTGTTGAAGCTATAATGAGCTTTGTTAAACGAGAAGGTCCCAGCGGATGGGATGATCCATGGAACTAAACAGTTGATTGATCCTGCAACTTCACTTTGCCTTTTACATTCTTTATTTCCATGTATATGTACACTGCAGGTTGACGATGGAAGTACAATTTTTTTGTACCTCAAGTGAAATGGTAGTCTAGAACAAGGTGGTCCATTCTTTGTTTTGTCATTAGCAATGGGAACTTCTATTTGAGTCTTTGATGTTTTATCTAAAAGAAGGGAATATGTCTTCATTTTTAAGCTTATGCCTCTCCATTTCTTCTGACTATCGATTTGTCTGAATTCAGAATTTTCAACGCGAATTCATCCTATTTCTTTTAGATTATCTAGACAAATCCACTTTATTATTCAATAATGATCCACTTGTTGCTATGCAATAAAATATCTCAAAATAATTATTTTTATACGAGATACAAAGACAAATGGATTATATGGCTGATAGAGTGATAAAAGTGGACTAAATACTCCTGTATTATAATGGAAGAATTTTTTTAGTGGGAAGATTGTGGAAAATAAGTTACTATATGTTGTTGGGAGAGGGGATTATAAGTGGGATGGGTAATAAAATTTAAATAAATTGTGTTAGGTCCATAAATTAGATGTGAAATTGTGGGGAAGATTAATTTTTGTCAACTATATAAATATAATTGAAAACAATGATGAAATTTAAAAAAAAACTATTCCCATCGTTTTAAAAAGATGGTCTAGTTTAACTTGAAACGGAGTTTAAAAAAGAAAAAAGACTTTTTAATCTTGTGGTTCTAAATTAAAGTTATGTCGAATGTACCAAAATACCATTTAATTTTGTGGTCTTAAACATGTCACGTGGAAAAAATTAAAGTGTTGTCCAAAAAGGATAGGAATCATTCTTTTTGAAACAAACTAAAAAGGAAATATGGTCATTCTAATTTAAACGGGAAGTACTTTTTTTCAAGGAAGATATTATTAGACTAATAGAGGATTATGGAATGATGAATAGTGACTGGTGGTCCTTTTTCTTATCACCAAGATAATATTGTTTAAAATAATATAATACGACAGAATTTTTAAAAAATGATAATATAGAATAAGATTAGATATTGAATCTATTATTGCCAAGTGGAATGAAAATTAAGAGGGATAAAAATTTAATTTCCAGCAGAAAATAAAATATTAAAGTATGAAAGATTGTCTTTCCTCTAAATTCTGTCGTGTAAGAAACTTAAATACCTACTGATATAATAATAATTTATACAGAATTTCCGATCACTAAATTTATTGAGAATAAAACTTTAAAATTTACCACTTCTCATCGTCATAAAAATTATTTTTCTATGATTCGACATTAAGCTTATGTTTTAGTTTTCCACCTTATACGCGTTTTGGTCATTCGAAGGCATTATAGAATTGATACATTATGTATCATTACTATTACTTTTTTTTCTTTGATTGATAGAAAATATAGACTACTAGTCCATTAATAACAATATAGTACTATTATTTAGCAATTAGCATTATTATTTTATTACTTAGCTACCAAACATCAAACAAATGTCAAAGGTGAATTTATGTGTCCATTTAACAGATCCCAATAACAAAAAAGTGGATAAATTGTGTGATCTGAGTAAGTGATATCTCACCTACAACTACTTCGTTTTGGTGATGACATTAAATGCAAATGTCAAAATTAGTTGAAACGAATTTATGTATTATTGAGATGTGTGCAGTTAATAGGGTCTCGTGTTCAAGCTTAGAGTATAAATTTTTTTTAATAGGAAGTGTTTCCTTCGGAGAGAAACGTGTGGTGTGAATTTAAATAGTCAGATTTCAATGCGAATATCAAATACCGAACATAAAATCAAAGAAATAAAAAATAAAGTAAATTTTGAGTTTAGCAAACATAAAAATCATTATTGTATACTATAGTTATAGTTTGCATAATTGCGCTCCCCATAACAAATTTTATGTTAGCTATAGAGCATCAAATTTGTATAAATCGCAAGCAGACATCTCGTTTGTATAAAAGCACAACGATTGTATATGTATATCAATTATATAATTATATATATATGTAACTAATATATATATATATATATATATATATATATATATATATATATATATATATATATATATATATATAAATCAATGGTTTTGTTTGTATATCTGCATAAAATTTGAACTTGTATACAATTGAATCGAAATAAAATATTTATATATCAAATCTCTCTCACTTTATAGAACACAAATTATACATTGTATAGAACGAAAATATGAAGTTATCTGGGGCAGGATAAAACTAATATTTGAGCATTGCCCCAGCATGAACTGGTATAAGGAGGAGACACGATAGCGAAGATCAATTCATCTCAATCTACAAAATGCATTGCCTTGGACATGCAACCCTTTTAGAAAACTCTTTTAGAGCTTGGTACCAACCAAGCCCATATGTATTTGCATTTGCATTTGCATTTGGATATATTGTTTTCTCCCTCTTTATTCAAACACAATAATTTATATATTTATGTTTGTATAAATGTGAGAAAGAGGGGCGAGCGAAAATTCTAGAAATGATAAATACAGATTAAAATTAAATAAAACTGTAAATATAATATTTAATTTAAATTAATAATTTACTTTTTTATACCATTTTCCAAAAAAAAAAAAAAAGTATCATTATTTACATTGCCAAAAATTCACAAACCACTAGTTACATTGCTTTATCTTTGGCTTTCAAATCTTATCCTTTTTTTTTAGAAGACTTATCCTTTTTTCAGTACCTCTAACGTCAACTTCCAACCAGCTCAATAAATATTTATTTATGTTTTGTTAAATATAAGTATTAATTTATAAAAGGAGAAAATTATGCGGCTAAGCAAACTTATACTATTTAATTACTCATTATAGCTATAGTTTGCTATAATTATCACTCACGGCTAACATTATGCATTAATTTCGTGGGCTGACTTCGAGTTTGTATAATTAGTCACGTTTGTATATGTATAATTCGCCAGGATATACATATACATATGTATAATATGCAATTATTTAACCTATATACATATACAATTCACCTCTCTCCCACTCTCTGCCCTCTCTCGCTCGCCTCTCTCCTCCGCCTCTCTCATCCCTCTCCCAATCTCGCTTGTCATATATACAAATGCATATGTATAATATACAATTATAACATATACAATTCACCTCTCCCCCACTCTCTGTCCTCTCTCGCTTGCCTCTCTCCTCCCTCTCTCGATCTCGCTCGCCTCTCTCCTCCCTCTCCCAATCTGTCTTGTCATATATACAAATACATATCTATAATATATAATTATCTAACCAATACACATATACAATTCACCTTTCACCCACTCTTTTCCCCGCTCTCTCACCCCTCTCTTCTCTCTCCCAGTCTTGCTCGCCTCTCTCCTCCGTATAACATGTAGCTACAAATTGTAATTATCAAACTATAGTTATGAAGACTAATTAATTATTTTTAAGTGGCTATATGTGAAAGTTTATATATAAAGAAATTATCATATCATTTAAGAATTGTTAAAATATTTAAATTTGATTTTTTTGTCAAACTTGCTCTCTCTTTTTGATGTTGTGTATTGTTTATCCGTAAATTTGTGATCTACAATAGCAATTGAATTAGTTAACTATAGTTTTAAAATACAAATTATAGTGAAAACAATAAGATTGGTAATGCAAAATTGCTTGTCTAAACTTGATCGAAGTAATGAATAGAAGCAAATAAATAATTTTTTTAGTTTATTTAAAAAAAAAAAAAATCCTATCGCAAATAAATTCTTTGCTTTTCATTAGAAAACAATTTTACTATTCGCCAAACACCTTGACTTTCAAAAAAAACTTATTTTTTTTTCAAAATAAGTATTTTTAACTTTTTAATGCAGTGTCAAACAAGTTGTAAGAAAAAAATTGGATAAAGAAAAGCTATTTTCCTCTATTTTCATTATACCAAACACTAAAAAAAAAACAAAGAAAATAATTTTCCATGTTTGATAGCACCGACTTTTTTTGTGTGACCAAGTAGAGAGGGTCCTCAATAATTAGACACTAAGTATAGCTCTAAATTACAGAACTTCAAATAAATTTATTTTTTATCGTAAAATTTTTTTATAAACTTTTTAAATATTTTATATTATTAATAATTGTGACTTATATTACTTTTTACATAATTTATAAATATATAAATTTTATTTTTTGTCAAATTTAAATTATTTGACTTTTGAAAAATGAAAAATACCACGTGAAGACGGAAAAAATAAATAAAAGGAGACATTTCAATTAAATTTGACGCTATCCATACTGCCAAAACAGGTACAACTAATCCATCAATATTGAATACCAATCAAATTAAAGACAAAAGCACATGCATTATATTTGTCTCGTCCACCTACGTGATTATCAATTATATATCTCCAACTCTTTTTATTTCTATTAACATTTCAACAAACTCAATTCTCTTTTGAATATATTATAATCCAACGCTCTATTTTTTTCAAAAGTAATTATAACTAACTAACTAACAATTCTATATATTGATGATATAATAAGAACGTTATTTAAAACTAGCAATTACAAAATAAAAATCGTAATAATAGACACTATGATAAAAATTGCATTAAATATTAATATTAGTAAAGAGTGATAAAGTCTTTATCGACATTAGTTAAGTGCCATTAGAACCAATGTCACTAGAAACATATACAGAGAGGGATAATTGCCGCTAAAAATATATTTTTAGTATGATAATTTTTAATGTAGTAAGACCACGAATCGCGATATATACTATATACACGAAATTTCATTTATGCCACGTTTGTAACGAAGAAAGGGAAATAGGAATGCTAATTAATAATATATGCATGTTTTTGCACATAATTATTAGTAGCTAACATTATAAAAATTAAATGGTAAGAGGAACATACATTCGTTTATTTACAGACTGAAACAAGAAGACATGTTTTCACGTAGTGTCACGTCCTATAATTTATATCATTTATATATGTTTGATGACTTTATTTAGTATTTATTTTCTTTTCAATTCAAAAATTTAGAAGTCAACATGTATAATTAATTTGGTGTTTAAAATTGTAAACGTTGAAGGATAATGTGAAAACTAATTGCATGAGGATATATGAGACCATTTCAATTCAATTTATTTATTTTTAATGTTTTTGTAGTGTGTCCACCTGTATTTTTCTCTTGTTTTTGTATTGAAAGTTTCACAAGTCATTTCTTTATGTGCATAATTATGAATTTTTATCAATTATTGACGATATTGATGAAGTTAATTGTGACATAAAAGCAACGATAATTAAACATTATGTCCTACTCTCTCTGTCTTTAATTATTTATCTAATTTTTCTTTTTTATTTATCTTTTCTTACTTGTTTATTTTAATAAATCTAAAAAAGATAAAAATTTAAGTAAATTAATATTTTTCCTATCATTTGTTCAAAACTCAAACGTAATTGATAGAATTACGACAATATGTTAAACACTCCAAAGTAAAAAATTGGAAGTCAAACATACATATTTTGGTGTTGACAATTGCAACTAGGACGAAAACTATGGAGGATAGTGGGAAAAGATTATCGATAACTCAATCATAGAGTTCCCACCCGAGCAATGTATATACCGTGGACGCGTGATTAAAGTTTTATCGTGAAATAATAGTTTTTATTTTAATAGTAAAATAAAATGATATTTAAAAATTAATGTTTTTTTTAGCGTTTTATAAGTAATTTGGACTGAAAATGTTAATTCTTGAAAATTTTGAAATATCGAAAAGTATGATTTTCAGAATTCAACATCGGAAAAAAGTGAAAAAATTCATATCCAAAAACGCCTTTGTATATGTTCATATTCTTGATATTTTTCAAGTGATCATGTAGAAATATGCTAATTTTTTTTATCGTGGTACTTTGCTCTTTTAATATATTAAAAAATGGATTAAGGAACCTACATTCGTTTATGTAGAGATTACTGAAAAAGGAATAAAGAACAGATCATGTTTACACGTCGTGTCACGATATAACTTTTACTAATCTAACAAATTTGCTAATAAAAAAATACTATTTGTTTGGTTTTCTGTTCTGTTTAAATTTTATTTTTTAATTCAAAAAAGGAAAAACGTCAAAAATTGCCTATTTCCGAAATGGTCTACTTTTTGTCCTCTATTAAAAGTTTTTTCTTAGTCGGTGGCCGATATTTAAAGATCAATTAAATTCAGATTTGCATCGAAAAATCTGATAGTGAGGGTAAAACACTCTCTATAAAAGGTGACTTTGTATCTAAGGAGACTCAAACACAAGACCTTTTATTAAGAATAAAAAGTACTTATCACTTTATCACAATCCTTGTTGGTGTCCTCTATTAAAAGTTGGGGTCAATCGCACAATTATTGTTATAAAATTGACACACAAAATAATTTACTTTTATCATTTTTCATTAATAACGTTAAAAAATAAAAGATAAACATGAAATTAAAGATTTGTCCAAACATGGAAAAACTTTTTGAACACACATCAAAGATAAATTAAAGCAAATATCACAATCACCCACTAGACACCACAATAATATCAACAATAATAACAAAAAAAAAAATACCACAATAAGTAAAACAAGGAAAAAATGTTCGATTTTCTGCAATTAACTAATAAATGAACTATTATTTTGAAGTAGTTGTATAAGAAAAAACTCAAAATGTATTTTTATTTGGGAGTGAGTTAAAGGAAAATGGGAGAGGAGGTTGTCGTAAATAAGAGTAAAAAATATAGATAGAGTTGATTTGTATTTTTCGAATAACATATCAAATCAAATTAAATTATCTATATTGATTTTTTAAGTTTATGAACTAAATTATACTAAACTAATAAAAGTAGATTTTCAACCTCAAAGTTTTTTTCGAACACAAAGTTGATCAATATGTTTTACGATTCAAATTTTGTATGAACAAGATCCATTACAACTCAATTCTTTTTATTTTTGAAGTATGTCCAACTATTTTAATTTATTCTCCTGTACACTTTTTATATTATTTGAAATATTTCTTTAGGTGATTCTTTTTATCTGTTTTAATTTTAATAAATAGAGTTATCTGATATATGTTGCTGATAAAAGGTGACAAATTTCTCATAAAATTAATTAAAATACGCAAAAATAATCTAAATATATAATAAAAAATCAATTCAGCATGATAATAATTTTGTTAAAATATCACAAAAATTCACTGATAAATTTTTTAAAACATATCAACCAACTTTGCCCTAAAAAATCACAATAAATCACTAAACAATTATTTCCTAATAAAACGATATACTATTTTACTTTGCCCAATTATACCATAAAATATCTCTTTAATTTTGTCTTCTTCTAGTGACTTTATATGGTACCTTCTTCTTTTTAATTGGGGGAGACGGATTGAGATAATTATAACGTGGAGAATTGAATTTTTATTAAAAATGAATATTTATATAATTAATTAATTAATGGAATTGTTAAGACTCTTCAACTTTATGTAATATTTCGGCAAAATTAACTATATTTTCATTCATAGAAAATAATTTAATAACTTTATTGAAATTAAAAAATATTGAGTAATAATTCAATCGTCATTCGATAATTGTTTGATGCGAGGGATAAAATAAATAGTCTTGGGATAAAAAATAGTTTAAAGATAAAAAATAAAATATTATCTTATTTGATGGTCATGTTTTTGATAATTTATTTTACCATTTACGCCATAATAATGAGATAAACTATCTTATATATATAATGAGATAAATTATCTCAAAAACATTCATTTCAAACATTAACCCTAAAATAACTTATTCTCCACCAAATCAGCTAAATTCAAAATCTAACAAACTTTTTGGTGTAATGATTGAAATTAGCAAATGTTTTGATCGTAGTCAAAAAGGAGATGAAATATGTTTGTTTATTTTGGTGGCTTTTAAGCAAATAATAAATATTTGATTGTGACATTACGTTCATAAAATTAATTGAAAGCTTCTACTGTTTTAATAAATTATTTTCAAGGAATTCATATAGGGTATATCTTTTTTCTAAAAGTAAGTTTATTATTTTAAGCTATGATTGAATACACGCCTTTATTTAGAACAAGATTATCAAATCATGATTTTATATAATCAAATATCATTCACATACTAATTGATTTCCTTTAGCAAATAAAATAAAAATATGAAATATATATATAACAAAATTCTAAATGACTTAGAATTCACATACTTATTTTAAGTTGTCTACTTCTAATTTAATTCTATATATATAAGCTGTCTAGTTTTAATATAATTCGATTTTTTAGTATTATAAATAGCGTCTGTTACATACTATCTTCATAGTCATCCACTTTATAAAATCAAATAATATTTGTCCACTTTATAAAATTAAATAGATAATTTTATCCTTAGTTTTAAAATACCTTTATCATAATTATAGTTATTTTTTAAAACATCGTATTAATTACATTCAAAAAATGATATAGTAAAATTACCTTTTCATTTATAATTTCTTAAAAAATGTGTAAAGTAGACAAATATTATTGGACAGATGAAATATTTTCTTCTTCTTCTTCTTCTTATTATTTTATTTCTTAAATATGTTAATTGGCATATACAAAGTAACAAAACTACGAAGTTGATATTTTATTTTTCATGGCATTTATATCATATACTCTGAATGTTATGTGGTGAAAAATGTTGAATAGATTATTCAAAATAAGAAAATAATTCTACACTATCGTATATAATTTTAATTATGTTTTCGATTTTTAACGTATAAGTAAAAAGCACACGATAAGTGTTAATAAAGTCAAATTAATTTGTACCCCAAACTATGATAATATAGAGTCTAAAAATAGCTCTTAGATTCATATAACTATAACCCAACTAATAATAGAAAACAGTTTGATTCCAACTCAAATTAAGAATGACATTTAGCGTAATTTTTGTTTTTAACATAAATAAATATACTAATTAAAATAAATTAGTGTGCCACGTGGCAAATAATAATTTCGAGAAGACATAAATGCCCCGGTTAGGGCGCTGGGATAAAAGTCCCATGTTCCGCGGCTCAATATTCCATTTCCGTGTCTGTCGGTGACGTGCAATATAGTAATTCTATACAACTTCAAGGACATTATCGACAATTGGGAATATCAATTACAAATAAACAGCTTTTTTTTTAATATATATATTTTTTTCAGTAGAAACCTTTTTTTGTATTATAGTTGGAATCTTCTTGTTCTTTGATTTTTCATTGTCTATATACAAAATAAGCTTATCATTTTCCTTGTTATACTTTTATGCTGCCTTAAAAGCTTTGACAAACTTGGCTCTGCTTTTTCTTGAAGCTTTATTACTTGTGAGTTTCACTATATTTATTTAGATTCTTTTTTTTCAGTACATTTTTTATTGAAAAAGAAGTTGTGGTACTACTTATTTTCTTGTTTCAAGAATTGGGTACTTATTGATTTTCTGTTGTTTGTCAGATACTTAATGTAAAGATTTAATCTTTTTTACTAGTAGGTGAGTTTTTTCAAGATTCTTGGTGAGTTTGTACAGTTCTTGATGTTGGTGTCGAAGATTTGGGGGAAAAGGTGAAGCTTTTTTTATGGTTCTTGGTTGTTTTGTTGGAGTTTGGTGAGTTGGTGTCAACATTGACAAGATGTTTTCTTCTCAGATGCCTGAGAAAGCTGGAAATTTTGGGTGGGGTATGAGGTCTAATAACCCCAAAGTTCAATGGTGGTTTAAGCTATTGACAATGGGTGTTTTTCTTGGAATCTTGATTGTGTGGGGGATTGATGGTGTTAGTGTGGGTAGTTTTCAGAGAGATTTTGTTTTGTTGAACTTGAATAGTTCAAGAAAGTTTAGTCCTGGCTTTAAAGATTTTAGCTTTACTAATATTTCTCTAAGACCTCATTCTGTAAATACTCAGCAGAATTTGAATCGAGATTTTGCCCGGAAAAATCTTGCTCCTAAAGTTGAACCTCAACCAGTTAATTTGACTGAAAATCAAGGTAATGCTCCTGATTTCAGTCTTGAAATTGTGTCTAATAAGGAACTGGAATGGGTAGAGGATTCAAGACAAGGAGTTTTTAGGTGGATTTCAGCTGAATTAGAGGCAAACTATTCGTCGAATCTTCTTACTAAGTGGTTGGCTCCTGGTGGGGAGCCGTGTAGGGATTCAAGAACTGTGGATGTAAGAATCCCTGCTTTGGATGGTCGTGAGAATATTGAGTTGTCAACTGGGGATATTCATGAGTTTGTTTTTCATGCATTGGATGATTCTGGGAAACCCCATTGTTTAGGTGGTGATTATTATGAAACTGATATTTCTGGTGAAACATGGAAGTCTAGGCCTCCTATTAAAGATTTTGGTAATGGTACTTATCAGTTTTCCCTGCAAGTCCACCCTGATTTTGCTGGAGATTACAATCTTACAATCATCCTACTATTTCGACATCATGAAGGCTTGAAGTTTTCGCCTGTAAGATTTGCATTTGACAAGGTTTTGCGCGTGATCCCAATCAAATTCTCCAAGTCCTCTGTTGATTTAACTGAAATATCTCAATGCAAGAAGTCAGATCTTGTTAGAGATGTTTGGTCTGGTCGATGGACTCGTCATGCCAAGAATGATAGCTGTCCAATTAGTAGAGATGGGAGATACAGATGCCAAGAACCAAATTTCCCATGCCAAAAACCATGGTGTGATGGTCCATTGGGATCCTTGGAGAGCAATGGTTGGGTATATTCAACACATTGTTCATTCAAGATGTTCTCAAGTGAAGAAGCATGGAATTGTTTGAAGGATCGTTGGATTTTCTGGTGGGGTGATTCGAATCATTGTGACACTGTGAGAAACATCCTTAATTTCATTTTAGATGTGAATGATATAAAGGACGTCCCAAGAAGATCTGATTTGAACGTCACCAACCCGAAGAATCCATCACAAACAGTTCGATTTACTAACATTTTCAATGGGCATCATAACCAAACAGGCAATTATCAAGGCTTGAATTCATTGAGAGATGCTGGCTATAGAGAGCTTTTGAAAAGCTACTTCTCTGGACATGTTGTTCCAGACACTATAATCATGAATTCAGGCTTACATGATGGAGTGTATTGGCCTAATGTTAGGCATTTCATTGAAGGCGCGGACTATGCTGCATCATTCTGGGCTGAGGTATTTAATGGGGTAAGACAGAGAGGGTTGACACCGCCCGAAGTCATATATAGGACCACAATTACCACCGGTGGATATGCTAGACAATTAGCATTCAATCCAAGTAAAATGGAGGCCTTCAATGGTGTAGTCTTGGATAAGTTTAGGGCATATGGTTTACTTGATCGCGTCATTGATGATTTTGACATGACTTATCCATGGCACTACGACAACAGATGCAATGACGGGGTGCATTATGGCCGTGCTCCTGCCAAGTTGAAGTGGAGGGATGGCCAGATTGGGCACCAATACTTTGTGGACGTTATGCTTGGTCACGTGCTGATCAATACGTTATGTGCAAGATAGAAGATGGCGAGTTACCTTCTGAGATGCACAGCTAACCTTCAAGCAATTGACGGTGCATTTCAAGCTTGGCTACTAGATTTTTGCAAGTTATATTCTTGATCTATTTTTATGTATTTTACTGTCATTATGTTTTCTGGATTTTCTTCCACGTTGTAGGCCAATACTAGAGGTTGTATAGGTGAATACTATAGAATAGTGTTTATTATTCATTTTTTGAGCTTCTTGTAGTCAAGTCCTATTTGCTTGGACTAGTGTAAGATGCTATGAATATTACTATTACCATTTACTCCATTCATTTATTTACTTCTTTTCCCCTTCAAATGAAAACAAAATTCATGTTGTGCTTTAGCGTTGATGGCTAAAATCTCGGATGGTAAGCACCCTCACGTCCAACCTAAGGTTGTGAAGAGCAAAAATGTGGGAGCTTTTAGGGAGGAATTCAATAGAAGATGACTAAAGTATTCCAAAATTGTCACAGTTTTGCGAGTTTCATATTTGGTTCTTCTCTGCTAGATTCAACTCTTTCTTTTGAACTAGCTCATCAGTGCCCCATGTTCTTGCTTTTCCTAGTATTCATGGTCATTGAAATTTGGTTTGGATATGTAATTTGAATTTCTTTTAAGTTAATAATTTTTTTATTTGGCATTTAGATATGCATTTGGGATCATGATTTCAGTATTCAGAGAGCAAGATTTGAGATTCTAAATTGTGATTTCAATTCTTTTAAAAATGTAAAACTTGAACCATAAGTTATTATTTTGTAAGAAAGACTCAAATCATTTTAAATTTTGCAAAAAATAATAATTCAGGTTCGGTATGAAGAGATTGTTTTTACCATGTAAAAATAAATTATATTAAAGAATTGTTAGTTACTACTTCTGTTGACTAGTGAATCTTAATAAAATTCTCTCTATTTGATAGTTTGTAATTTGAAACATAAAACAATGAAGGGATATGTGATTTATCAGTGCGGTATCTCAAAATATTTCAATATCTTGCTTATAAACTATGTTTTGCTCATTTTAATTGTTGTAATATTATTTAATGAAAAGACCGAATGATGCATTTGATTGAAGATTTAGGGTGTGTTTGATATGAAAATGTTTTCCTATTTTCTCATGTTTGGTTGGAACAAAAGTCTTGAAAAATATTTTCCAAATCAACTCATTTTCCTCAAAATTAATGAAAATGACTTCCCTTCAAAAATTAAGGAAAACATTTTCCAAAACTCTTCTCCAACTTCAAATTACATTTTTTTTTAGCAAAAACATCAATTTTTAAAATATTTTCGATTTCAATTAATTTTTTTCACCCGATACCTGACCCCCCACCCAACCCACCCAACCCCGCCAGCCCCCCACCCCCGCCACACCCTCCCAAAAAGATTCGAGTTCGTTTTTAAAAATATTTTTATTTTAAACTCCTCCCTCCCTCCCCCCCCCAAAAAAAAATAAAAATATTTTAAACATCAAAATTTTATTTCTTCACCTAACCCCCCACCCCACCCCACCCACCCCACCCACCCCCAAACCCCAAAAAATTAAATTTATTTTTAAAAAATATTTTAAACTTCAAAGTTTTATACCTACCCCTTACACACCCACCCTCCCCACACACCCAAAAAAAAAAATTGTTTCTAAAATATATTTTTAATTTAATAAATTATTTTCTACTCTAGTAAAAATAAAAGATGTTTCTCAAAATACACTTTTTCATTCATAAATCAAAAACTAAAAATTATTTCTGGAAAATATTATCTATTCACCAACCAAACATGAGAAAATAAGTCCAAAATCTACTTATTTTCCAGAAAAACATTTTTTAAAAAAACATTTTTCATGGAAAACATTTTCCTTCATACCAAACACATCCTTAGTTATTTACTTGGAAAACTAAAGATCAGTTCCCAATTTTTATATTATTTTTTAATAATACATTTATATTCTAAAAATTCTAGATTCTGGAATATTTGTTGTTATGTTGGAACCTTTGGACAAGTTATTTTCACCCATTGTTTTGTTTCTGTCTTCATATTCACCTTGTGAATTAATGTCAGCTTTATCAGAATCCCCTCTACTACCCTCATATGTTTGCCCTTTAATTAGAAGAGAAGAGTTGATAAGAGTTTTTAACCGCAAAAACGATAAGAGTTAAATTTATATGACCCGTGTGTATTGGTCGATCTGGTTTGATTTTATATATTATTAGTTTGATTTATTAGTTTTTGATTTTAAATATGTTAAATCAATAATCAAATTAATAAGATATTTTATCGGTTTTCGATTTATAGGTTTTAGTCTTTAATGATTTAATTTTTGATTTAACCAATAAAAAATTACTTATAAAATAAATATATGACTTTTCTAATAAATTTGATGCGAAAACATAATGATGTAACTTAACAAATGCTCATAAAATAGAAACAATAAGAACAAACATGAAAAGAACTATATAAGTGTAACACAAAGGATAACTAAGAATAATAAGGTTCTTATTTAGATTTTAACGTTTTGCATAATGTGAAATTGTGAACTCAAAGTCATTGTGAAATGTGAATTGAAGGCTAAAGAACAACGACAGTAACCAGTAAGTTATTAAGATTTATATATATTCATGTAAAAGTAAAAATAGTAAATTACTAGTCTTAATGAGTTATTGAGTAAACCAATAACCCAATATATAAAATCATATGTTTGCCCTTTAATGAGAAGAGAAGAGAGGATGAGGGTTATTAACCGCAGAAATTGGTACAGTTAAATTTGTATAACCAGTATATATGCATTCAATTGACAGAAATTGATGCAAACATTAAGGGATATCACTATAGTAAGGAATTTTACACTGTGTAGTCACGAATACAATACTCAAAGTGACTACTACACACTCAAAAGAAACAACACTCTTTTGGTTTCCGTCTTACTAAAATATCGCTCACACTCTATTTTTCTTCACAGACTATTTTCTTGTATAGTCTATGGAATACCTCACTTTGCTCTCAAAATGGTTTTTCTCTCTAACTTGGTGTGTTCTACAAATGAGCAAGAATGCTCTATTTATAGAAGGATAAAACCATGCCTATGTCACTAATGACATAGGTAAATATAGCAAAGTCAAAAATGAGTTGCAAATCTTACCAATTTGCCAACTACCAAATCTTAATTTTCAACTCTTGTCACTATTCCTTTTTAACAATTACTTGTACCAATTGAATAGCTAAAGTTGACCAAAAATGGGATGGATTCAACAAATCTCCCCCTCCAGTCCCATTTACTGGAAGAAGGTATCTTCATCTTCTTTAGAGAGAGCTCATACCCACAAGTTCTTTGCATAAATCGAACTTGTCTTTCGGTATCGTCTTGGTCAGCATATCTGCAGGATTTTCACTTGTGTGGATCTTTTTGACGTGAAATGATTCACTCTCCACTTCCTCACGAATCCAATGATATCTGACGTCGATGTGTTTTGTTCTTGCATGGTACATGGAGTTCTTGCTCAAGTCTATTGCACTTTGACTGTCACAATAGACAATATACTCCATCTAATTCAAACCAAGCTCTTGAAGAAATCGCTTTAGCCATATCATCTCCTTGCCGGCTTCAGTAGCCGCAATATACTCAGCTTCAGTTGTAGATAGTGCAACACACTTCTGCAACTTTGACTGCCATGATATAGCTCCCCCTGAAAAAGTAAACAAATATCCAGTAGTGGATTTTCTGTTATCAAGGTCACCTGCCATATCAGAATCTGTATAGCCTTTCAAGATTGGATTTGATGCTCCAAAACACAAGCATTCATCTGAGCTTCCTCTAAGATACCTGAGTATCCACTTCACAGCTTCCTGTCACACCTTATTTTTTTTTTTATTTTTTTTTACAATTGTTAAGGATATGACGGGTTTAAAAAAATATATATATATTTTAGAGTCGCCACTTGGAATTGAGTTTTTTTAGGTGTTCCAAGTCACCAGACAGTTCTTAGTTTAAAATAAAAAAAAAACTTTTTTTTTTTTGTTTTGGTCTACGAAAAACAGAGATTGGGTAAGGAATTCTATTGACCGGAGGGAAGGTATGAGGCACCCCCCGAGTCCCGTGGTTCTAGCACGGTCGCTTCATTAACTTATATTTGGCTAAAATAATTCATTTATTTATTTTTTGGATAAAAGGGGAAAAAATTATATTAATTACTATTTTTTTAAAAAAAATGATTGGCCTAGGAGCGTAACCGCACACAAGACCCTTCTTTTAGAAAAAGAATACACACCAAGGATCGTAACCGAACACATGATGGTATTTGAAGTTTTATTTTTTAAAAAAAAGAAACGATAATTAATTACTCAAATTTTTCTTTAAAATAATGATAAATATGAATAAAAGAAAATGGTGCAACAATAGACAAGAAAAAGATTAGTATTTATTTATATATTTATTTATTTTTTTGTTAGTATTTATATATTATTATTATTTTTTACCAAAAAAAAAAAAGAAAATAAATAGACAATTAAGTTTTACTAGACAATAGCAACAAAAGAAAACAAAATTTCTTTTACAAAATAATAATTAAGCACCCTTTTAAAACTAGTGATATACTAGTTTTATTTGTTTTATTTTTTATATATATATTTACAAAATTTCAGAAATAACAAATTTAGTAAAATTTTGTTTTATACAAAAATGACCACATTGACTTATTTAAAGGAAGATTGCAAAAATAGCAAAATTTATCTAGTTGTTTAGATTACCATGTCAAATTAGCCAAATTTGTGTTTTATTTTAATAGTCAATTCAAATATTTATGAAGAGAATTTTATTTTATTTCTTTTTGAAAAAAAAAGAAAATCATATTTACCCCTTTTTTTTTTCTTCAGAAATAACCAGATTTACATTTTTTTTTTTTTTTGCAAAAATGACCAGATTAAACCCTTTTGCGAAAATGACCAGTTTTACATTATTTATTTTTTACTTTTTTTTTTAAGGTCGTTTTTCAAAAAGAAAGTTACCAAAAAAACCTAAAAAAAAATTGCGATTGTTATATTTTATTTATTTATTTATTTTACCTTTTCTTTTACTTATTAAAGCTAACATTTAAACTAAATATGAATAATAATATATATGTACATCATAATAAACACAATCATATGACAAACACTATAGAATAAATTAATAAAAATATACAAACTAAATAATATAAGGATAAACATAATCATACGAGAATCATAATAAACTTAGCAAAAAAAATCAATAATTTTTCAAAAAAAAAAGAACATAAACATTAATTAAAGATTACATTGAAATGTAAAAAGAAGTACCTAGAGTTGATGACAAGCAAATAATAGAAGCAAATTCAATTGAATTCCCAAGACAACCCAAGAGAAATATCTTCTTCTTTTTTTTTTTAAGAAGAATTTTTTTTTTTTTTGTCTTTTTTTTTTTTTCAATTTTCTTTCTATATTTTTTCTTCTGTCTTTTCTTTTCTTCTTCTAAATGGAAAAAAGAAGGGGGTTTAAATAGGTGTTCAACATTAAACCCCCCAACTTTTCTTGAAAACTTAAGAGCCAATGCATGCATTGGACTCTTTGTTTTCCCAAGGTGCCACCCAAGATGGCCAATGGAATTTTTTATTTATTTTTGTTTTAAGAAAAATCAGATTAATTAAATGATTCATTTGCCCTTTTAGATGACCCATTCACTTTATTCATTAATTGAATATAGTTATATGGGTCATCAGAAAATAATAGGCCCAAATGTCATTTAGATGACCCATTTCTTTTATTCATTGTTTGAATAATAGTTAATGGGTTATCTGAAAATAAAAGGCCCAAATTTCATGTAGATGACCCATTTCTTTTATTCATTGTTTGAATAATAGCTGATGGGCCATCTGAAAAATTCTAAAATAGGCCCAAATGTTGACCCATTTCAACAAGACCCAAACAAATTGACCCACTAACACAAAATCTAAACATCTAAACAATTTTAAAGATCAAACACAACAAAATAATGCAGAAAAATAAATAAATAATGATAAACATAAAACAAAATAAAAAAAATAAAAATAAAAATAATAATAATACTTCAAGCAACAACATCAACATGATAAACTTAAAGAACATTAATAACACAAATCCGACATCAAACGACTTATATGGTCAAACGAAAAAAGATAATGATGAATTTGGATAAAGATTGAGAGGGGGGGAAAGATTGACATAAATTCCGGGTAAATGAAGGTCGCCGGAAAACTT
The DNA here is from genome assembly GCA_022817965.1 of Solanum lycopersicoides. NCBI lineage: Eukaryota > Viridiplantae > Streptophyta > Magnoliopsida > Solanales > Solanaceae > Solanum > Solanum lycopersicoides. The sequence goes on from CM040618.1 coordinate 109,377,343, forward strand.
TGCCGGAAAATTTTTTGACGAATTTTGAACTTAAAATTTATATCAAATGATAGCCCTTGAAGAGCTCTACACATTTATGTAAAGGGTTTGGGATGGGAATGACCGGAACTTTATAAATCTAAGGAAAAAAGTAAAAATTCATATTTGATTTTCCTTAGATCTACGGAGTTTGGCTATAGATATGGATGAAAGGTTTGTAGATTTAGGTAGAGGAGGGTGAAAGGAAAAGATGGTAAAATTTTAAAGATTTTTCCGGCCAAAAGGTGGTGGCCACCGGGCGATGGTGGCGGCAGCGGTGGCCGGCCGGCGGCATGGTAGTAAGGGGAAGAAGAAAAATAAAAAATCTAAAAAAATAAAATAAAATAATGCTAATTTTTGGAGTTTTGTATTTTTGTTTGGGTCCAATAATAGCCCTTGGATCAAAATATCATGAATGGTTGAGATTCAATCTTGACCATTTCTATTGGACCGGGTCAAAATCAATTGGGCCATCAGAATTGATCTAAATCAGCCCAATTTAAACAAAATTGGGTCATTTGGGCCAATAAAATAATAAAAATAAACACCCAAAATACAAATAAAAAATAAAATTCCTTACTAATATATTATAGGAGTAAAATAAACACGTCAAAAATTAGGTGTTCACAGCATGCCCCTCTTTGCTTGGAAACATGAAGAGTTTTCAAGCAAAGAAAGTGAACGAAGTGGCTAATTTTTGACTGTTTCAAACTCCGATGAAGCCATTTTGGAAAAGATGACCGAACCTTGCTTCAGAGGTTGCCTACATATCCTTGATTAAAAGGAAATCAGATCAGTGTAGTTCGAGAAACTTTGATAGCCGAAACTATCAAAAACGGTGGCCAAAAGATTGCTTCATATTGCTTGTCATCATCTACTGCCTATAGTTACAAAGAAAAGAGTTAGAGAACTATGCCTCTCTACATTATAAATGTTATAAGATCCCTAATTGATGTATCTTTTTAGGATCTTGTCCAGATCTTTTGCTTGCTCTGTGCATTATCTTTGAGATCGATCTTCATGCTGTCTTGGCGGCTGGTGGATCATTCTTAAGTGCATGTTTTAACTTGAGTTGGTTGTTGAAACTCAAAACTCAAGATCACAAAATGAAGAACCCATGAAGAATATGTTTTCTTTAGAAAAGAAGAAAACAAATGAGAATCTTGAACTAGGAAGTATAACCCTAGAATGAATAGGTTAAGTGAGGCGTGTTGCCCATGAATAAGGATGTGTGCTTGTTGCACGGAATTCAGATTGGTGCGCATTGCACGAAATTCAGACAGGTGCGTATTGCACATGATCAAAGGATGGTGCGTATTGCCCATGAATAAAAGATGTGTGCGTATTGCACGGAATTCATATTGGTGCGTATTGCACGAAATTCAGACAGGTGCGTATTGCACATGAACAAAGGATGGTGCGTATTGCCCATGAATAAAGGATGTGTGCTTGTTGCACGAAATTCAGATTGGTGCGTATTGCACGAAATTCAGACAGGTGCGTATTGCACATGAACAAAGGATGGTGCGTATTGCACATGAATAAAGGACGTGTGCGTATTGCACGGAATTCAGATTGGAACGTATTTCCCGAAACTCTCGCATTGATAGGCAAAAATGCGAGTAGCATAAGATGAAACACCAAACATTTGAAGACTTTGGAGATCTTCCTTTTTGTGATGTTTCCTTTTTGACTTGTAATCCTGCATTTTTTTTTTTTTTCTGTGTTGAGCAAATGAAAGAGAAAATTGTTAGTTTAAAGGGGTGGTTGGTTTGTGGCCTTGGTTCTCCAACGACTTGACCATACTCACGATCAATTTCTCCAACTCTACTACAACTCCTTGGTTAAGCAACCTTTGAAGCTCCCTCTTTGTTAACCAGGGTCCTTGATCTTTTGGTACTACCAAATATCATGGTGCGACTGATGTCTCAAAGAATGATGACCTTCACGAATTTTCAGTGAAGATCTGAGGTGTTTTTAGTCCTTGCTCAATGGCTTGTCAACTCAGATAATCAGCTTTACTTTTGGGAACCCGTAGTAAGCTTTGCACTCTTTACTTTATTTTGTCAAGAGATTATATTGAAAAGAAAAAAAAAATCAAACTTAAGAGTATGAAAGATTGGATCAAGAAGACTATAAACTTAATGAAGGATATTCCTTTAAAAATGAGAAAGAGAACTTATCTGGAGGCATATGTCGACGTTGATTGAACCATGACATGCACTTGGACTTGCCCCTGATTCGTTTCAGTTTTCTAGTTCTCAAAATCTGAGTCATCGTCAATTGATCTATGTGCCCTTTATGCAAAGGTGTCGAGAAATCGTCATCTTTGCAGATTTCTTTCAATGATGTTCTCTCCTTTTATCTTATGGTGCCCGTAGGATTTTCACCGATAAGATTTTTTTTTTTTTTTTTACTTATGGTGCCCCAAGGGTTTTCACTCATAATTTTTTTTTTTTTTTTTTTTTTTTTTTTACTTATGGTGCCCCCAAGGGTTTTCACTCATAAGTTTTTTTTTTTTTTTTTTTTTTTTTTGCCTTTGATGATCATTCTCAGAGTTGATCAAAACGTCGGTATCTAGAATAAACAGAATTATAATCTGACATTATTCTATCAAAAAAAAAAATTAAATAAGAAAAAAAAATGCCCCAGTTTTCTATAAATACTGGAAGACTAATTTTTTTTTTGGGTATGACCGAACCCCTAAGGGTTGCCTACGTATCCTTTCGGAATCAGGTCAAACGTAGTTCAAAAATTTCAATCAGAGATTTTTTTTTTTGTAGAGGTGCATTTGTTCTTTCAACCCCAAACTTGTCGTAGAACCTTAGAATGCATTAGATGTAGTATCTTTTGACTGAATCTGCATTAACACTTATGCCCGTGATTTTTCCTTCCACATCAGTAAGGTGCAGGGCTCCTTTGGACAACACTTCCTTGATAAGATATGGACCTTGCCAATTTGGGGCAAACTTTCCCTTGGCTTCTTCTTGGTGCGGGAGAATTCGCTTTAAGACCAGTTGACCTACTTCAAAGTGTCTTGGGTGCACCTTTTTGTTGTATGCACGAGCCATCCTTTGCTGATAAAGTTGACCAAAACAGACAGCCGTCAATCGTTTCTCATCTATTAATGCGAGTTGCTCTAGTCGGGTTTTGACCCATTCAGTATCTTCAATTTCAGCCTCGACAATAATTCGAAGAGATGGAATTTCGACTTCCGCTGGAATCACAGCCTCAGTTCCATACACCAGCAAATAAGGAGTTGCACCAATCGAAGTGCGCACTGTTGTGCGATATCCTAAAAGTGCAAAAGGCAGCTTCTCATGCCATTGTCTAGTGCCTTGAACCATCCTTCTGAGAATCTTTTTGATATTCTTGTTGGCTGCCTCCACAGCTCCATTGGCTTTTGGTCGGTATGGAGTAGAATTGTGGTGCACAATTTTGAACTGCTCGCATACCTCCTTCATCAGATTACTATTGAGGTTTGCAGCATTATCTGTGATGATAGCTCTTGGGATACCAAATCGACAAATAATGTTTGAATGAACAAAATCCACGACCGCCTTCTTAGTGACTGCTTTGAAAGTTATCGCCTCCACCCATTTGGTGAAGTAATCAATTGCAACCAAAATGAATCGATGTCCATTAGAGGCTTTTGGCTCAATTGGTCCGATTACATCCATTCCCCATGCAACAAAAGGCCAAGGAGCAGCCATGGGGTGCAACTCTGAATGAGGTGAATGAATGAGATCACCATGGATTTGACATTGATGACATTTTTTCACAAAGTGAAAGCAATCCCTTTCCATGGTAAGCCAATAATACCCCGCCCGGAGTATCTTTTTTGCAAGGACATATCCGTTCATGTGTGGTCCACATACCCCGGCGTGCACTTCATTCATAATTTTCTCGGCTTCTTCAGCATCCACACATCTCAATAGATTCAGATCCGGAGTTCGTTTATACAAAACATCCCCGCTAAAAAAGAAACCATTAGCCAGACGTCTAATAGTTCTTTTTTGGCTTCTGTTGGCATGTTCGGGGCATCTCCCTGTCTTCAAAAAATTCTTGATGTCTGAGTACCATGGCTCACCATCTGGTTCTGCTTCCACTGTATTACAATAGCCATGTTGGTCCCGAACTTGAATCTCTAATGGGGTGATGTAAGTGTTTCCAGGATAGGGAAGCATTGAGGCCAAAGTAGCCAAGGCATCGGCCAAATCATTATGAAACCTGGGGATGTATCTAAACTCGATGTACATGAACCTTTTGCTAAGATCTTCCACACACTGTCTGTATGGAAGGAGCTTGAGGTCTCGAGTTTTCCATTCGCCTTGAGCTTGTCGGATGAGCAAATCAGAATCTCCCAACACAATTAATTCTTGCACACCGAAATCTATTGCCATATTTAGACCCATGATGCAAGCTTCATACTCAGTCGTGTTATTTGTACAAAAGAAACGAAGTCGAGCTGTTGCAGGGTAATGTTGCCCTGTGGGCGATATTAAAATTGCCCCAATCCCTGTGCCTTTTGTGTTGGTTGCTCCATCAAAGTACAATTGCCAGGCTTGATTTCCATTTGAACCTACTTCCTCAATTGAGTTAATCTCTTCATCTGGAAAATATGTATCCAATGGTTCGTAATCACCATCGACTGGGTTCTCTGCCAAGTGGTCTGCCAAAGCTTGGGCTTTCATTGCAGTGCGAGTGACATATATAATGTCAAATTCAGTGAGCAAAATTTGCCATTTCGCGAGTCTGCCAGTTGGCATTGGCTTCTGAAAGATGTACTTTAAAGGATCCATCCTTGAGATGAGGTAAGTTGTGTAGGACAATAAGTAATGCCTTAACTTTTGAGCTACCCAAGTTAGGGCGCAACACGTCCTTTCCAAAAGGGTGTACTTGACCTCATAACTAGTGAATTTCTTGCTCAAGTAGTAGATAGCCTGCTCCTTCCTTCCTGTGGCATCATGTTGACCGAGAACACACCCAAATGAATTATCTGTTACTGAAAGATATAGAAAGAGAGGCCTGTCAGGTTCAGGCGGTACCAACACGGGAGGGTTGGACAAATACTCCTTGATTTTTTCAAAAGCTCGTTGACAATCTTCTGTCCATCTGACAGCAGCATCCTTCTTCAAAAGTTTGAAAATGGGCTCACATGTGGTTGTGAGTTGAGCAATAAACCTGCTGATGTAGTTCAACCTCCCAAGTAGACTCATGACTTCGGTCTTATTTTTCGGGGATGGCAAATCTCGAATGGCTTTTATTTTGGAGGGATCCAATTCGATTCCCCTTCTACTGACAATAAAACCCAGAAGTTTTCCAAATGGAACTCCGAATGCACATTTTGCTGGATTAAGCTTGAGGTCATATCTTCGCACTCTTTCCAAGAATTTTCTCAGATCCTGCACATGATCAACTTGTGTTTTAGACTTGATGATTACGTCGTCGACGTATACTTCAATTTCTTTATGCATCATATCATGGAACATGGTGGTCATAGCCCTCATGTAAGTTGCCCCAGCATTTTTAAGACCAAATGGCATGACCCTGTAGCAATAAGTTCCCCATGGAGTGGTGAAAGCAGTTTTCTCAGCGTCCTCTTCATCCATCAAGATTTGATGATACCCCGCATAACAGTCCACAAAAGATTGCATCTCGTGTTTTGCACAATTATCAACTAGGATGTGGATATTTGGCAATGGAAAGTTGTCTTTTGGACTAGCCTTGTTCAAATCCCGATAGTCAACACAAACTCTTGTTTTTCCATCCTTTTTCGGCACAGGAACAACATTTGCCAACCAAGTAGTGTAACGAATAACTTGGATCACATTTGCATTCAGTTGTTTCATTATTTCTTCCTTGATTTTTTCACTCACGTCCGGTTTGAATTTCCTTCTTTTCTGTTGGACGGGTGGAAAATCAGGATAAACGGGCAACTTATGAACCACTAAATCAACACTCAAACCTGGCATGTCATCATAAGACCAAGCAAATACATCTTTGTATTCAAACAAAAGTTGTATTATTTCCTCTCTAATTTCCTGATTGATGTGTAAACTTATTTTTATTTCCTTAACATCCTCAGAACTTCCCAAATTGATTGTCTCAGTTTCACTAAGATTAGGCTTCGGTTTGTGCTCAAACTGTTCCAGTTCCCTATTAATTTCCCTAAAAGCCTCTTCTTCATCATATTCCACCTCTTGACTTGGTGATTCAAGAATAAGCAACTCTTTCAAATCAGGGAGTGAATTCCGCATGCATGTCATGTTATCAAAGCCGGCATTTACAGAACTGAAAAATAGAGAATAAGAATTAAGGGAGGGAAAAAGACAAAATTTACTATGAAACTGCAATTTCATTTCATTGACATCAAAAAGGGACAGAAGGGTTGACAATAACAAAATACTTTGAACTATTCGGACCACAACCCTGAGAATAACAAAATACAAAAGAGTAGCAAAACAAACTACCACGACTCCTTCCTTATGGGGAAAGGAGTGGCTTCCCAATTGCTTAACTCAACACCTGAGCCCACGAGCTGCATATCGGCATGACTTGTACCTTCACCAACTTGAACCATACTTACTTCACAAAACAACTGACTGAGATCCTCAATAACTTCTTCAATGTCTTCAAGAGTGAATGAATCTTTCAATTCTGGACCCTGAGGTTTGATAAAAGAATGAGAAATATGGGGAATCGGTTGTGGCAACGACCAATCAATCCTTTTGTTGTTCTTAGCCTTATCTCCATTTCTCTTGCTTTGTTTGTATCCGAGGCCAGAGGTGCCTTGGTTTCCTAAGAGAGTAATGGGATCCACGATTCCTTGCGAATATACTCCCAAACCTTTACCGGGTTGATAACCATATTTGAGCATCGTCGTTGCTACCATTGAAGCGGAAGAAGAGATACATGATTGGGTGATAGATTCTCCTTCTTTAAAGCGATCGACTGATACAACCTCAAAAGACTGGTAAACAACAGAATCACATCCTTCTTTTGCCTCAATGTATGGGACGGATGGATCTCTGTAAATAGGTGAATCATCTTCCCCATGAACAGTGATTTCCTGATTGTTGTATTCAAACTTGACAACTTGATGTAGAGTTGATGGGACGGCTCGAGCCATGTGGATCCATGGCCTCCCTAGTAGAAAATTATAAGATGTTTCCATATCCAATACTTGGAACACGATCATAAAGACTACTGGCCCAATTGTCATGTTTAACTTGATTTCACCAATGGTATCCCTCCTTGAGCCGTCATAAGCTCGTACAAATACATTACTGGGGCGAATTCTGTCAGTGTTAACTTTCAAGCTTTGCAGCGTAGAAAGAGGACATATGTCTACCCCTGACCCTCCATCTATCATGACCCTCTTTACATAGTAACCTTCACATGTCACTGTAAGATGCAAAGCTTTGTTGTGCCCAGCTCCCTCCTTGGGCAACTCATCATTAGTGAAAGTGATGGCGTTTGACTCGAAGACGCGCTTGGTCATATTCTCCAACTGATTTACTGTGGTCTCTTTTGGCACATGTGCTTCATTCAAAACCTTATTCAACACAAGACGATGTTCTTCTGAGTGCAAAAGTAGAGACAACAGTGAAATCTGTGCAGGCGTCTTCTTCAATTGTTCCACGACAGAGTAATCTGGAACCTTAAGTTTTTTTAGAAATTCTACATTTTCTTCGTCAGTAACTGATTTCTTTAGTGGTACTTGGATATTTTCAGACATCTTCCCTTTTCTTAATTCTTCTGGAGAATAACATCTTCCAGAACGTGTCAAACCCCCTGTTTCATCAACTTCTTCGACAATCTCCTTTCCTTGATAAACCACTGCGGTTTTGTTATAGTTCCAAGGGACAGCCCTTGAATCAATTACCGGAAGTTGTTGAACGGGCTTAACAAAGATAGGCTCTTTCAACTTGGTCAAGCAACTTTGGTCATGTTGTGTTAATGAAAAGCCTTTTGATACATACAACTTTGGCATAGCTGCTCGAACTTCAATCCCCTTTGAAACCCCCGGGACGCACAAGACTTTGGTGTCAATATTGACACCTTCCACACTCAGAGATACAACTGGTTCTAAACTCTTTATTGACTTGTCTTCTTCTCCGATCTTCCTAAACAACTTTCCCATTTTGCTGAGGAGTTTGTACTCTTGATCATCACAAACCATACCCACTAAGTTGTTTTGAGCTGGAAGTGGGTTATTGGTCACATTGGGAGTGTTTTGATCATCTGTCACAACAACAACTCCATGCTCGATCAGCTTCTCTATTGCTCCCTTCAAGGTCCAACAATTATCAGTGCTGTGTCCTGGGGCTCCTGAATGGTATTCACATCTTTCATTGGCTTGGAAACCTGGAGCATTTGGATTCAGACGATGTGGTGGAATACACTGAATCGCTCCTATTTTTCTTAACTTTTGAAACAAGCTGGAGTACGACTCTCCCAATGGAGTGAATTTCCTTTTCTGTGCTTGATCTTGAGCATAATTCTGCATAAGAGGAGAGTTGTAAGGGACCTGATAGGGTGGCCGTTGCGGGCGAAAGTTTCCTTGAGATGGGGCCCGAAAATGCGGGCGATTGGGGGGATGCACATATGACTGAGCATTTAGAACCGTGTACGGAGATGGAGATACTGGATATTGAGGGGCATAAGGGTAGTAGTGCTGAGGATAGCTAGGTTGTCCCTGAACTGATGGGTAAGGACAATTAGACTTTCTCTGAGCTCCCCTTGACCCTGATGCCAGTGAAATAACTTCATCTTTCCTTTTACGATTTCCAAAACTTGCTGAACCACCTTGAATGGCCTGTGTGGTAGCCTTAATTGCTGCCTGGCTCACGATCCTTCCTGTTTTGAGACCACTTTCGACCATTTCCCCAATTTTGATTGCTGTGTGAAACGGTCTTCCCATTGCGGCTGTGAGGTGGTGGAAGTAGTCAGGATCTTGAGCCTCTATGAAGATATCAACCAATTCTTGCTCATTTAATGGGGGTTTGACTCGGGCTGCTTGTTCCCTCCATTTGATAGCATATTCTCTGAAGCTTTCATTTGGTTTTTTCCTTGTATTGGAGAGTGTATTACGATCTGGCATAATGTCGACATTGTACTGAAATTGTCTAACAAAATCTTGAGCCATATCATCCCATATGTGCCAGTGGGAGATCTCTTGGTCTATAAACCATTCTGAGGCAACACCTGTCAGACTCTCACCAAAATAAGCCATGAGCAATTCTTCTTTACCCCCTGCACCCCGAAGTTGATTGCAGTATCTCTTAAGGTGGGCGATAGGATCACCGTGTCCATCATACTTATCAAACTTAGGGGTTTTGAACCCAGGTGGCAGGTGGACATTTGGGAACATACACAAGTCTTTGAATGCGACACTTTTGTGCCCTCCTAACCCTTGCATGCTCTTCATGTGTTGCTCGATGCTTTTCATTTTTTTCAACATTTCTTCTTGCTCTGAGCCTGGAGTGGGCCTCTCAACATCAATGGGGGAGCCGAATTGAACAGAGTTAGGGCCCCCAAATGCTATCCCAGGAGTATAGTACTGCTCCGGATGAGTGGTAAACTGTCCCTCTTGAGCTGCTCTTTGCGTCACAGTTGGTTGCGGGAGAGTATAGACTGGTGCAGCTGTTGTGACAGTGGGATTATTCCTGAATGGCATGCCTTGAGGGCGTGTTGTTGATGGCCCGGTCCCACAATTATCAAATGGACCATACCCTGGAGGAAAGAAAGGGTCTGATATTGGGACCTGAGAAGATGAAGATCGAATACTAGTGATCTCAGGAAAACCAGGAATAGACGTTGGTGGTTCTTGTCCATTGGCCCAGGCTTGCCACAACTGTGCCATAATATGTCTTAACGTCCGATTTTCTTCAACAGTGACTGTCTCTCTTGTTGTTGAATCAACTGGAGTATCCACTGGATTCACCATAGTTTCAGTATTGGTTGTCATTGACGCTCTTACCTTAGACCTAGTAAAGTACGGGTGCTCTGCCAGTTTACCACAAACCAACCACCGAAAGCTAGCTAGAGTTTATGTGAAATGAACAAACTTGTTAGGGGTTAGATAATTTTAGAAATCAATCACACACTTATTAATCACATAGTAACATGGGTTCAGAAGGCCATTGTTTCATCCCATCTTTGCCTTGCTTGCTTTTTTTTTTTTTTTTTTTTTTTGAAAAAGAAAAAGTTTTGAAAAAGAAATTCTGATCGGACCCTTTGGAGGTTGCCTACGTATCATGTTACTGCATGAATCAGATCATTACGTAGTTCAAAAATTTAGACAACTCAAAAAAAAAAATTAATTTGGAATAGTGAGAAAGGAAACTTTTTCATTCATTCACAAAAACTTCAAGAAAACAACAAAGTCAAAAGGTTTAAACACAACCCGAATCAACATAATATCCTTAAACACCAAATTTAAAACTGAAACACCAAGTCTTTCAACAAAATGAAACGAACAAACAAATAAAACAACTAAAACTTCTCTTCAATCTTCATCACTTTCTTGGGGCTTTCTTTTTCCTCCCAAGGTCTCATACAAATTCAGCAACACCTTCGGCAGATGGGGAACAATTGTCCGTGCTTGCTCAGCCACTTCTTGATCATTCATACGGCGCTGATTTTTAATAACATAGGAGGTTTGCTCTGCCAGTTGATGAACTTGAAGTCTAGCCCTTCCCATGTTTTGATGACAGTCATTTAAAACAGCCTGATGATCACCAAGATTATTCCTCAAGAGGGCCTCTCGCCCTTCTGCTGCTTCAAGTTGATGGCGAAGTGTTGCTCTCTCGATGATCAGTTGTCTTTGTCCCTCTTCGATATCAGCATAATGACTGATTTTTCTCTTACATTCTTCTAACTGATGCATCCAACACGATCTTTCTTTCTCGAATTTTTCCTTATGTCGCTTAAGTTCTCCCTTTTGATAGTGCACGACCTCTTCGGATGCCACTAAGTCCCTCTTCAATCGAGAGATCTCAAAACTCTGCTCCTTTTTTATCTGTCGTGCCAAGTGGATTCTACTATGCAATTCTTCCTCCAACCGGGCTAATCTTCCCTCTGCATGCTTCAATTCTCCTTCCATATCTTGCAACTCTAACTTGTGATTTTTTCCTCTTTGGACCTGTACTTCTTGCCGTGCAATGGTTGCTTTGGCCTTCTCCAACTCTTTTTTCAAATGTCTTATAATATGTTGATCTCTTCTTTTTCTGCTGGATCCTTCGGGAGTGTCACCAAATGTCATTGGATCACGAAACCACGATAGGTACCCAGGAATCACCTTTCCCTTATCTTTCTCCACAACCATTTCACTTAGCTCAGAAATAATACTCCCGTACCAAATCTTCATAATATCTTCGCTATTAAAAACAAAACCTGGTGGAGTGTCATATGCAAACCTACTCATATCATCATTGGGTGGGATTTCTTGAATTCTGGCTAGTTGACGCATAACCCGAAGTGGGGCATATGGTTGAACACCTCTAAGACCAATCAACACAAGAAATGAGATACCACTAGACATGCAAATGATATCCTTAGCTGGGAACCAGTAATAATTCCACACTATTTCATCAGACGTGATCACTGAAAGTTTTTCTTCACACGCTATGATTCCTTTTGGAAAATCAATTTTAGCTTCCCTTTCCTTATGAGAGGAAACATAGTTGCACCAATCTGGAGTAAACCTAGGCGCACGATCATGGTGATAAAGGTGTTCCAAAAACCATATTTGGAGCAAAATATTACAGCCTTCAAAGTACATTTCCCCACTTAAACATTTAGTCAATGCACGAAACATATCTGCCAGGATCATAGGAATAATAGTTGGACTTTCCATTGTGGTCAACGCCTTCACCACACCAGCCAGACGAATATCAATATGCTTGTCCCTTTTGGGGAAAATAATGAGCCCCAAAAATGCGACCATAAAAGCAAAACATCCATTTGCCTTCCAAGCCTCTTCACCCCCTTGGTTACTCAACTGGTTTCGATAGTTCTTGAATCCATCCCTTTGGCCGTATCTCTGGTATAGAAAGTCCAATGAGACCCACCCATTTTTCAAACTCTCTTTCTCTATTTGATTAATCTTGAGCAGTTCCAGGAATTTTTTGGCATCAACATGTTTCGGAATTATGGGTCTTTTATTGCGTAGATCAGCACCTCGAACAGTAGACCCCTTACCCATGAAGCCGGCAATTTCTTCCAAAGTTGGCGTCATCTCACAGTCAGAAAAACGAAATACATTATTTTTGGGATCCCAAAAAGGAATCAATGCCTCAACCACATCCCTTCTAGGGTCAATCTCCATAAGATGCACTAAATGCCCCAAGTGTTCCTTTACTTTTTTTTTCTCATGACTTCCCATGTTTGTCCACCATTGCCATAAATCTTTTGGTATAGTATCTACGATCATGAATTCTGGAATTCCTTCGCTTCTAGGCCTTTTTGAACCTTGTCCTTTGGTCGATGGTGCCATTTGTACCTTTAAATTGAATCCAATAAAGGGTTTTATGACAAACTCTAACAGAGTGAAGAAAGAAAAGTAAAAAAAAAGAGTTTGTTTTTTTTTTCAAAAAAATAAATAAATAAAACACCAATTTTTACAAACACCGAACCCGAGAAGGGATGCCTACGTATCTCTTTTTAGTGAGAATCAGGTGTGCGTAGTTCATAAAAGAAAAAACTTGTCTTGGGAAGACTACCCTTTTTATTTTGACCTTTTTTTAAAAAAAATAAAATAAAATAAAATAAAAAAATTAAACTGACAAAGCTATTTTGAAGATGGTCAACAATGTCAAGGCCTTCTGAACCAACTATTTTTACATAGCATATAAAATGCACATTTTGGTCTAGCATGGATACATATCTTAAATTTCGCTAGGTCAAATGCACATGATACAAATAAATGCAGCATACTAGAGACAATTTTATCTAGGTTTAACATTTATGAAGGTGTCTAGACTGGCTTACTCGAGCGGACAACTCGAGTCGGGGAGGGTCAGCGTACCGGTAGCAGAGCTATTCCGGCTTAACTGGTGGTCCAACCCCGCCTAACATGTGTGACAACCTAGAATCAGGAGCGTAACCGCACACTGACTCATCCTAGACAGAAGTCCTGTGGAGCGTAACCGCACACACAGTGTATAACAAAATTACAGAGACTCAGAAGGTTTGCAAGAGAAAATACTTTATATACAATATAATATCAAAACAATGAATTGCTGAAATAACACAATTAGCATCAGAACATAAAATTTATCCAAATAAACAAAATAGCCCAAAAAAAAAGTTAATGTACAAAGCTTGAATTCTAAAAGACGTGGGGTTTCCCCAGCGGAGTCGCCAGATCTGTCACACCTTATTTTTTTTATTATTTTTTTTTACAATTGTTAAGGATATGACGGATTTAAAAAAATATATATATATTTTAGAGTCGCCACTTGGAATTGAGTTTTTTTAGGTGTTCCAAGTCACCAGACAGTTCTTAGTTTAAAATAAAAAAAAAACTTTTTTTTTTTTGTTTTGGTCTACGAAAAACAGAGATTGGGTAAGGAATTCTATTGACCGGAGGGAAGGTATGAGGCACCCCCCGAGTCCCGTGGTTCTAGCACGGTCGCTTCATTAACTTATATTTGGCTAAAATAATTCATTTATTTATTTTTTGGATAAAAGGGGAAAAAATTATATTAATTACTATTTTTAAAAAAATTGATTGGCCTAGGAGCGTAACCGCACACAAGACCCTTCTTTTAGAAAAAGAATACACACCAAGGATCGTAACCGAACACATGATGGTATTTGAAGTTTTATTTTTAAAAAAAAAGAAACGATAATTAATTACTCAAATTTTTCTTTAAAATAATGATAAATATGAATAAAAGAAAATGGTGCAACAATAGACAAGAAAAAGATTAGTATTTATTTATATATTTATTTATTTTTTTGTTAGTATTTATATATTATTATTATTTTTTACCAAAAAAAAAAAAGAAAATAAATAGACAATTAAGTTTTACTAGACAATAGCAACAAAAGAAAACAAAATTTCTTTTACAAAATAATAATTAAGCACCCTTTTAAAACTAGTGATATACTAGTTTTATTTGTTTTATTTTTTATATATATATTTACAAAATTTCAGAAATAACAAATTTAGTAAAATTTTGTTTTATACAAAAATGACCACATTGACTTATTTAAAGGAAGATTGCAAAAATAGCAAAATTTATCTAGTTGTTTAGATTACCATGTCAAATTAGCCAAATTTGTGTTTTATTTTAATAGTCAATTCAAATATTTATGAAGAGAATTTTATTTTATTTCTTTTTGAAAAAAAAAGAAAATCATATTTACCCCTTTTTTTTTTCTTCAGAAATAACCAGATTTACATTTTTTTTTTTTTTTTTTTTTTTGCAAAAATGACCAGATTAAACCCTTTTGCGAAAATGACCAGTTTTACATTATTTATTTTTTACTTTTTTTTTTTAAGGTCGTTTTTCAAAAAGAAAGTTACCAAAAAAACCTAAAAAAAAATTGCGATTGTTATATTTTATTTATTTATTTATTTTACCTTTTCTTTTACTTATTAAAGCTAACATTTAAACTAAATATGAATAATAATATATATGTACATCATAATAAACACAATCATATGACAAACACTATAGAATAAATTAATAAAAATATACAAACTAAATAATATAAGGATAAACATAATCATACGAGAATCATAATAAACTTAGCAAAAAAAATCAATAATTTTTCAAAAAAAAAAGAACATAAACATTAATTAAAGATTACATTGAAATGTAAAAAGAAGTACCTAGAGTTGATGACAAGCAAATAATAGAAGCAAATTCAATTGAATTCCCAAGACAACCCAAGAGAAATATCTTCTTCTTTTTTTTTTTAAGAAGAATTTTTTTTTTTTAAGTCTTTTTTTTTTCTTGCAATTTTCTTTCTATATTTTTTCTTCTGTCTTTTCTTTTCTTCTTCTAAATGGAAAAAAGAAGGGGGTTTAAATAGGTGTTCAACATTAAACCCCCCAACTTTTCTTGAAAACTTAAGAGCCAATGCATGCATTGGACTCTTTGTTTTCCCAAGGTGCCACCCAAGATGGCCAATGGAATTTTTTATTTATTTTTGTTTTAAGAAAAATCAGATTAATTAAATGATTCATTTGCCCTTTTAGATGACCCATTCACTTTATTCATTAATTGAATATAGTTATATGGGTCATCAGAAAATAATAGGCCCAAATGTCATTTAGATGACCCATTTCTTTTATTCATTGTTTGAATAATAGTTAATGGGTTATCTGAAAATAAAAGGCCCAAATTTCATGTAGATGACCCATTTCTTTTATTCATTGTTTGAATAATAGCTGATGGGCCATCTGAAAAATTCTAAAATAGGCCCAAATGTTGACCCATTTCAACAAGACCCAAACAAATTGACCCACTAACACAAAATCTAAACATCTAAACAATTTTAAAGATCAAACACAACAAAATAATGCAGAAAAATAAATAAATAATGATAAACATAAAACAAAATAAAAAAAATAAAAATAAAAATAATAATAATACTTCAAGCAACAACATCAACATGATAAACTTAAAGAACATTAATAACACAAATCCGACATCAAACGACTTATATGGTCAAACGAAAAAAGATAATGATGAATTTGGATAAAGATTGAGAGGGGGGGAAAGATTGACATAAATTCCGGGTAAATGAAGGTCGCCGGAAAACTTTGCCGGAAAATTTTTTGACGGATTTTGAACTTAAAATTTATATCAAATGATAGCCCTTGAAGAGCTCTACACATTTATGTAAAGGGTTTGGGATGGGAATGACCGGAACTTTATAAATCTAAGGAAAAAAGTAAAAATTCATATTTGATTTTCCTTAGATCTACGGAGTTTGGCTATAGATATGGATGAAAGGTTTGTAGATTTAGGTAGAGGAGGGTGAAAGGAAAAGATGGTAAAATTTTAATGATTTTTCCGGCCAAAAGGTGGTGGCCACCGGGCGATGGTGGCGGCAGCGGTGGCCGGCCGGCGGCATGGTAGTAAGGGGAAGAAGAAAAATAAAAAATCTAAAAAAATAAAATAAAATAATGCTAATTTTTGGAGTTTTGTATTTTTGTTTGGGTCCAATAATAGCCCTTGGATCAAAATATCATGAATGGTTGAGATTCAATCTTGACCATTTCTATTGGACCGGGTCAAAATCAATTGGGCCATCAGAATTGATCTAAATCAGCCCAATTTAAACAAAATTGGGTCATTTGGGCCAATAAAATAATAAAAATAAACACCCAAAATACAAATAAAAAATAAAATTCCTTACTAATATATTATAGGAGTAAAATAAACACGTCAAAAATTAGGTGTTCACACTTCCCAATGCTCTTTTCCTGGATTTTCGAGAAATCTGCTGACAACACCAACTGCGTGAGCAATATCAGGTCTAGTGCACACCATTGCATACATTAGACTTCCGACGACGGAGGAATATGGAACTTTTGCCATGTTCTCTTTTTCCTCCCTAGCTGTAGGACACATCTTCTTGCTCAATTTCATATGACCAGCAAGAGGTGTACTAACAGGCTTAGCATTCTTCATATTGAAGCGCTCCAGTACACGTTCAATGTACTTCTTCTGGGACAAATAAATCTTTCTTTTATCTCTAAGACGAGTAATTCTCATGCCCAAAATTTGCTTGGCATGACCCAAGTCTTTCATAGAAAAAGACTTACACAACTCTTTCTTCAGCTCGTCAATCTTGGAAGTATTCTTGCCCACAATCAACATATCATCCACATACAACAGGAGGAGGATAAAATCATTGTCAGAAAATTTTTGTACAAATACGCAATGATCTGAAGAAGTCTTCTTATAGCCTTGCTCCCCCATAACAGATTCAAACTTCTTGTACCACTGTCTAGGAGCTTGTTTTAGGCCATAAAGACTCTTTTTGAGTTTGCACACAAAATTTTCTTTACCTTCTACTTTGAAGCCCTCAGGTTGTTCCATATAAATCTCTTCTTCTAGGTCACCGTGAAGGAAAGCCGTCTTCACATCCATTTGCTCAATCTCTAAATTAAGACTAGCAGCCAAACCTAGAACTGTGCGAATCGAGGACATTTTCACAACAGGAGAAAATATTTCGTCAAAGTCAATACCCTTCCTTTGACCGAATCCCTTAACAACCAATCTAGCTTTGTACCTGGGCTTCAAGTTGTGTTCTTCAACTTTAACTTTGAACACCCACTTGTTCTTCAAAGCTCTCATGCCCTTGGGCAATTTTACCAACTCATAAGTGTGGTTCTCATGCAAAGACTTCATCTCATCTTGCATGGCTTCAATCCATTGATCCTTGTGCTCATCTTCCATGGCCTCCTCATAACATTCAGGTTCTCCCCCGTCAGTGAGTAACACATACTCATTGGATGAATAACGGGAGGAAGGAAACCGCTGTCTTGTGGACCTCCGAAGCGGAATATTTGATTCGTCCACAACTTCATGAGCAACAGGATCATCAATAACAATATCATTGTTATTATCAACATCAACATGTTGATTTGATACATGATTCTGGGCGTCACTATGATTATCAAGCCCAACAACATCATGCACACTTGTGTGAGGAACGTCAGCATGATGAATTATATCATCAAAACTTGAAGATTCTACCTTCTCCGCTTTGTCAATATCTTCAATTGTTTGATTCTCCATGAAAATAATATCACGGCTTCTCACAAGTTTCTTTTCAATTGGATCATATAGCCTGTAACCAAATTCATCTAGGCCATATCCAATGAAGATGCATTGCCTTGTCTTGGCATCTAACTTTGACCTCTCATCTTTTGGCACATGTACAAAAGCTTTGCAACCAAATACTCTCAAATGGTCATAGGAAACATCCTTTCCATACCAAACACTATTTGGTACATCACTTTGCAAAGCAACAGCAGGAGATAGATTAATAACATGTGCAGCGGTCAATAAAGCCTCACCCCAAAATGAGTTCGGCAACTTTGCTTCAGAAAGCAAACATCTAACTCTTTCCATCAAGGTCCTGTTCATCCTCTCAGCCAAACCATTAAGCTGAGGAGTCTTGGGAGGAGTCTTCTGGTGTCTAATACCTTGATGCTTGCAGTATTCGTCAAATGGTCCACAATATTCACCACCATTATCAGTACGAATGCATTTCAGTTTCTTTCCAGTTTCTCTTTCAACTGAAGCCTGAAACTGCTTGAAGACACCTAACACTTGGTCTTTAGTCTTCAAGACATAGACCCAAAGTTTTCTCGAGCAATCATCAATGAAAGTGACAAAGTAGAGTGCACCACCTAATGTCTTTGTCTTCATTGGACCACATAAATCAGAGTGCACCAACTCAAGCAACTCTGTCTTTCTCGAAGGAGGGTAGGACTTAAAGGAAACTCTATTTTGTTTACCAGCCAAGCAGTGGTCACACTTTTCTAATTTAGCACTTTTGAAATTTGACAATAATTTCTTCTTGGCTAGAACATTAAGTCCTTTCTCGCTGATGTGGCTAAGCCTCTTGTGCCATAATGTTGAAGAGCTATCGCTCTCAACCGCATTCACCATATCAACACAAACAGAGGCCGTAGTCCAATATAGACCACGACGTTTGTTACCACGAGCCACAACCAAGGAACCCTTGATGAGCTTCCATTTTCCATCACCGTTGGTACTAACATATCCTTCATCATCTAAAACACCAACAGAAATTAGGTGCAGACGAACATCAGGAGCATGTTTCACATTGTTCAAAACTAGTTTAGTTCCAACACTAGTTTTCAAACAAATTGTACCAATACCAACCACCCTAGAAACAGTCTCATTACCCATACTCAAAGTTCCAAAATCACCAGGAGTATAGGAAGAGAAAAAATCCTTCCTTGATGTCACATGGGATGCGGCACCAGTATCCACAACCCAGCTTGACTCATCACAAGCAATATTTATCATATCCGCATCAAGGACAGTAACAAGATCTTCGGTGGTAACGGTGGCTAGGCAATTTTCATTGCCATCTTCTTTAGTTTCCTCTTTGTTTTTGTTTTCCCTCTTCAACTTCCTGCAGAACTTCTTTGTGTGCCCTTTCATGCCACAATGATAGCACTCAATATCCTTAAGTCTGCCTCTGGATTTGCTCCTATTTTGTTCTCTATTCTGAGAACCACGAGTTTTGTTTCTCCCCCTGGGGCCAGTTATCAGGACATCCGACGAAGAGGAAACTTGAGTTTTTCTTCTCATCTCTTCGTTCAAGACACTACTCTTGGCGGAATCCATAGAGATCACACCATCCGGAGCAGAATTTGACAATGACGTTCTAAATGTTTCCCAAGAGTCTGGTAGGGAACCAAGTAGAAGCAAGCCTTGAATTTCTTCATCAAATTTGATGCCCATAGAAGATAATTGGTTCATGATCCCTTGAAAATTATTCAGGTGGTCTGTCATCGGAGAACCATCATGATACTTCAAACTCAACATCTGCTTTATTAAGAACATTTTGTTGTTGCCAGTCTTCCGAGCATACAAACTTTCAAGATGCTCCCATAGGGTTCGAGCATGTGTTTCCCCAGAAATATGGTTCAACACATTATCGTCGACCCATTGCCTAATGAATCCACAAACCTGTCTGTGCAACAGATTCCACTCTTCATCTGTTATATTATCAGGCTTTACAGTGGTAAATACTGGTTTGTAAAAATTCTTAACATAAAGCAGATCTTCCATTTTCCCCTTCCAAATGGCATAATTAACACCATTCAAAGTAACCATTCTACTTGTGTTGGCTTCCATTGTTTTTCCCAAAAAATATAGTTATCGCAAATCAAAGTAAATCTTTTCTGATGTGGAAGTTCAGACTGTGATGCAACCACAGAGCATACTCAGATAAAACCTTGGCTCTGAGCGATATTTTAGTAAGACGGAAATCAAAAGAGTGTTGTTTCTTTTGAGTGTGTAGTAGTCACTTTGAGTATTGTATTCGTGACTACACAGTGTAAAATTCCTTACTATAGTGATATCAGTTGCTCCTCTTGGCCGTGGTTTTTTCCCTTATTTAGAAGGGTTTCCACGTAAAAAATTTGGTGTCGTTATTTTCCCATTTTATTTCCATTACTTTTACCATATATATTGTTGTGCTTGTCCGCGTTTTCCCAACAGTAACTTTACAAATGCTCATAAAATAGAATAAATAAGAACAAACATGAAAAGAACTATATAAGTGTAACACAAAGGATAACTAAGAATAATAAGGTTCTTATTTAGATTTTAACGTTTTGCATAATGTGAAATTGTGAACTCAAAGTCATTGTGAAATGTGAATTGAAGGCTAAAGAACAACGACAGTAACCAGTAAGTTATTAAGATTTATATATATTCATGTAAAAGTAAAAATAGTAAATTACTAGTCTTAATGAGTTATTGAGTAAACCAATAACCCAATATATAAAATCATATGTTTGCCCTTTAATG
The DNA here is from genome assembly GCA_022817965.1 of Solanum lycopersicoides. NCBI lineage: Eukaryota > Viridiplantae > Streptophyta > Magnoliopsida > Solanales > Solanaceae > Solanum > Solanum lycopersicoides. Next base: position 109,397,910 of record CM040618.1, read on the forward strand.
AGAAGAGAAGAGAGGATGAGGGTTATTAACCGCAGAAATTGGTACAGTTAAATTTGTATAACCAGTATATATGCATTCAATTGACAGAAATTGATGCAAACATTAAGGCCTATTTGGAAGGACACCCTGGTAATTAAATTTAGTGTAATTGGTGTTTATGTTGTTTGTTTGTTTGTTCTATTTGATTGGAGAGAATAATTACTTGGTCAACAGGTAGTTGATGTAATTGTAAGGGTAATTACACTCTACAATTCACATGTCCTCGTTGTGAATTGCTGACAATTACATGATCACTTTTTATTTAATTTTTTATATTTATATTTATATTTTTTTACTTCTATTATTTTAAGTTTTTATTTTTATTTTATTTTTATTACTGTACAGAGTGATTTTATTCAATTTTTTCATATTGTCTATTTATTTATGTCATGCTTATTTTCTCATTAGCATAATTTATTAGTATTCTAAGTTTTAAAGTAAAATAGAATTTATTGTTAAGTAAGGTTATAGACTTACGTTTTTTAAAGAAAAAAAATAAAAATAAAACATATTATGCATGCTATGTAGAAATTTGCTATAGAGTATTATGTTAATTTTTTTGTTTTGAATTTATAATTTATGTTATATTTTCAGTTTCATTTGTTTTAGTAATATTGAATTCACATTGCACATCATTTTTTAATTAGACTTGATAGATTATATTTTTGTCAAACATTTAATAACTTATGAAATTTTATTTGAATATTAATATTTTTATCAAACATGCATTTCATGATGTTCGTATGCACTTCATTCTTTTAGTTCTTACGGTCAATTCAATTGAAATATATTAATTTGAAAAAATATAAATCAATTACTTTTTCATAATATTAGTTAAAGAAAATATGTTTATCAATTAATATATTTTCAAAAAAGAATATATATCTTAAATATTTAATTTAATGTCATTTCTAAAGTTTAATTTGTTTTGTATAAATTTTAAATAATTAATTTTTATCTTAAAATTTAATAATTTTATGATTGTAATTGTGCATCCAAATAGAATATGTGTATTTACACTGTGACATCCAAAAAGGACATGTGTAATTACATTGTGACAATCAAATATGTCAGTGTAATTACGAGACAGTGTAATTATTAGGCTAATAATTACCATCCTAAAATTACACCAACTCCAATTATAAGGTGATTTTTCAACCTTAAACAAAACAAATGTTATGATATTAAGTAAAGTCTAAAGTTCTAGAAATAACATAATCTAGACTTGAATTGACTTACAAGTCCATGATGACAACTATGAAAAATAGTGGTAAAAGATTAATTAGTACTCTTTCAACAATCAATAAGGGGAGAAGATCTCAAAACTCAACCATATTAATTTAATCCCTAATGTTTTTTCCAGGTCACAAACTTTGGGGGACGCAGTCGATACCGATGCCTCAATAATTTTTTTTAAAAATGTGTCATACACCAACAATTTAATACTTAATATGGACTAGAGGGAGTTATACAACACTTTTGATTCCCTAATTATTGGTAATTCATGATTTTGGTTCTTTTGACATACGAGCACTTTAATCCTGTAAAATTAGGTCTTAGGTCTGACTCACACCCCAAAAGCTAGCTCAAAGAGAGGAGGATTGTCCAAGCCGTATAAGGAGTCCACCCATCTCATTAACCACCGATGTGGGGACTTTTGTCATTCTTTAACAAGTCCCTATACTTGTGAAGTTAAACAAATTTAATGAATTATTAATTGTATCTATTTAGTTAGCTAGTACTCATGTGTCATGTTAATTTATATAGTTATTTCATATTTTAAGGATAATAATCCTAAAAATAGTCTAAATGTAAGATCAAAGCACATATTTGAATTAATTAAAAGCCAAATATGCTTAATAAAATATCACAAGAACCAAAATCAAAATTCGTCAGTAATGTGAGATCAAAAGTGTTATTTCCACCCCACCCCCAAAATAATACTTCATTAATAAAGACCAATTTGAATTGCCATTTGCAATGACATCATCTTCTATTAAGTGTTAATTGAAAGCTAAGTTTGGACTTTGGAGTAGTGATTGCAATTTGCAAACAAAATTATCATAATTTAGTATATAAAAAAAAAGAAGGCAAAAGATTGATTGTGACATCACATTAATGAAAGCTTCTCCTCGATCTTTTTCTAAATAATTTTCAAAAGATTCATTTAGGTATTTACTACGTCCGTCCCATTTTATATGTCACATTTTAAATTTTAAGAGTCAAACAAATCTATTTTTGACCGTAAGTTTTTCATAGACCGTTTAAACATTTTGAAGTATCAATTATTGTGACTTATAGTATCTTTTATGTAGTTTATAAATATGTAAATTTCATTTCAAAAAATTGAAAATTCCATGCACAAATTTCCGATCAGACTTAATCTGTTTGACTCTCAAAACATAAAATGTGTCATATAAATTAAGACAGAGGGAGTTATCTTTTCTAAAAGTGAGTCTTATTTTTAGTTATGATTTATATCATACCTTTATTCGGAATAATAAAGATGATCCAATGATAAATTTTATATAAGAAAATTGACGTATTAATTGATTTACCTTTTTATTTATTAATTTATTTGTGTGTAGTACGTTGAACGAAATAAATATAATAAAGGTATCGTCTTTAAAACGACTATGACATTTGTCCAAAATAGTACTCCAATGGCTCCTACTTGACATTCTTTGCTCATCAACTTTGTATCATCTCTATGAACTTAGACAAATTTGAATGTGTATAAAGATCTTTCTATTTTATAAGTGATATAATAAAATTTTTATTTTTTTAGTCTGATCATATACGTAGCACAAGTTATGTAATATTGAAAAATAAATATAATTTTTTAAAAAATCCGTTCATGTTCTCTAATCAAATGCATTTAATCAACATCAAACTCAAATTAAAATAGTTATGTAAGTATGATCAAGAGATACATGCTCTCTAATCAAGTGCATTTAACATTAAATAAGATGTACAAATATGAAAATATATATTAGATTAAAACATATCTGATATTTATCAAAAAGATTGTGGTAAAAAGTTAGTATTTTTAAGCCAATAAGGTGAAAGTTTTTCAAGATTCTTGGTGGGTTGTGTTGTTCTGTTGTTGAATTTTGGTAGATTGGTGTCAGCATTGACAATATGTTTGAGAAATCTGCAAATTTTGGTTGGGTTATAAGGTCAAATAGCCCCAAGATTCGATGGTGGTTTAAGATATTGACGATGATTTTGTTTTTTGGAATCTTGATTGTGTGGGAGATTGATAGTGTCAATGTGGGTAGTTCAGGTGAGTTTAGTCCTATCTTTAAAGATTTCAAATTTACCAATGTTATCGAGTATTACAATTTTTGGTTAAATACTTACCAGAATCAAGTTCATGCCCCTGATTTCAGTCTTGAGATGGTGAAGAATTTGTCGAATAAGGAACAAACTTCAAGTAGACGAGTTTGTAGGTGGATTTCAGCTGAATTAGAGGCAAACTATTCGTCGAATCTTCTTACCAAGTTGTTGGCACCTGGTGGTGAGCTGTGTAGAGGATCAAGAACTGTGGATGTAAATATCCCTGCTTTGGATGGTCGCGAGAACGTTGAGTTGTCAACTGGGGATATTCATGAATTTGTATTCCATGCATTGTATGATTCTGGGAAACCTCGTTGTTCGGGTGGTGATTATTTTGAAACTGATATTTCTGGTGAAACATGGAAGTCTAGACCTCCTATTAAAGATTTTGGCAATGGTACTTATCTGTTTTCCCTACAAGTCCACCCTGATTTTTCAGGGGATTACAATCTTACAATCATCTTACTATTTCGACATTATGAAGGGTTGAGGTTTTGGCCTGAAAGATTTGCATTTGACAAGGTTTTACGCGTGATCCCAATCAAATTCTCCAAGTCTGTTGTTGAATTACCTGAAATATCTCAATGTAAGAAGTTAGATCTTGTTAGAGATGTGTGGTCTGGTCGATGGACTCGTCATGCCAAGAATGATAGTTGCCTAATTAGCAACGATGGACGTTATAGATGCCAAGAACCAAATTTTCCATGCCAAAAACCATGGTGTGATGGTCCATTGGGGTCCTTAGAGAGCAATGGTTGGGTATATTCGACACATTGTTCATTCAAAATGTTCTCAAGTGAAGAAGCATGGAATTGTTTGAAAGATCGTTGGATTTTCTGGTGGGGTGATTCGAATCATTGTGATACAGTGAGAAACATTGTTAATTTCATTTTAGATGTGAATGATATAAAAGAGGTTCAAAGAAGAAGTGATTTGAACATCAGCAACCCGAAGAATCCATCACAAATAGTTCGATTTACTATTATTTATAACGGGCATCCTAATGCAACAGAGAATAATCAAGGGTTGAATTCGTTAACAGATGCAAACTACAGAGAACTTTTGACAGGGTACTTCTCGGGGCATGTTGTTCCAGACACTATAATCATGAATTCGGGCTTACATGATGGACTACATTGGTCTAATATTAAGCAATTCATTGAAGCTGTTGACTATGCTGCATCATTCTGGGCTGAGGTACTTAATGGGGTACGACAGAGAGGGTTGAGACCCCCCGGAGTCATATACAGGACCACAATAGCCACAGGTGGATTTGCTAGAACATTAGGATTCAATCCAAGTAAAATGGAGGCCTACAATGGGGTAGTGTTGGATAAGTTTAAGGCATATGGTTTGGTTGATCATGTTATTGATGATTTCGACATGACTTATCCGTGGCACTATGACAACAGATGCAATGACGGGATGCATTATGGTCGTTTTCCTGTCAAGCGGAAGTGGATGGATGGTCAGATTGGGCACCAATACTTTGTGGACGTTATGCTTGGTCACGTGCTGCTCAACGCGTTATGTGCAAGATAGAAGGTGGAATATGGTGATGCTAAGTGCTCACATTGGCTTTAGTTTGTTCTGAGATGCATCCAATTTCAAACAATTATTGATACAGCAAATTTGGTCATTTTTTTGCATTTTATGTTGTTATTTTTATGATTCAATTTCCAAGTTGTAGGTCATATATTAGATCTAGTATAGGGCCAATACATGTGCCTGTTGAAGTAAAGGACTTAACATATGTTATTTTAATAAATACGAATTGACTGATTGTACATTTTCTGCTTAATGAAAATGCAAAGAGCTCTTTCAGATGGTATGTTTTGAATTAGGATTCTTGTTAGTTCATTATTTTCTCTACTTTGTGAATTATCAAAAAAGTTGATAGAATAAAACAAGGAATTGAAAGGGAGAAAGCTATTCCAAAGAATAGATTCAAACACATAGTTTGTAGGATCTTTGAATTCGTTTCGCTAATCTAATAGTGGAATCACATGTATATAAATACGAATTACATCAAGGAATCACACAGTCTATGATGTATCTATTACAAATATTTGTTCACTTTTCGGAGAAGAAATTTTCTTTGGAACTTTACAAGAATTGGAGAAGCTTTCTTTTTTCTATTTTGAAATACATGAGTTCTTATATGTCACGACCCAAAAATGAGCGTGATGACACTCGTCTTATCCCACCAAGACGAGTCAGCCTAAACTCAACCATTACAATAAAAATGCGGAAATTTGAGAAATCAATTTAAACATCCCCAAAATCTGGTTGTCACGTGTACAAGCCTCTAAAGTATTATAATTGATTCATAAGAAACGCAAATCTCAAATGAACTTGTTTCTAGAATAGAACAAGGTCATAACTAAGGAGAAAGAAAGTACGTTGAGACGACAAACAGCTACCTCACAAATCTCCAAGAAGTCTCAGGCAAAGAGAAGAGAAATATCACAAGGTCCGGGCTAGTAAGCCTACAAAAAAATTGTAGTAGCAAGGAGTGAGTACCAAACCACACGGTACCCAGCAAGTAAACGTCTAAACACAATCTAAGGGGATAAAATACGAGTACTCCTTACACACCAACCGAACCTCCACAACTACAACCTGCATAAAAATCAGCCAAACTACAGTTCACAGTGTTCATAGCACCCAACTCATCAAAATCATTTTAACAAATTATACATCCTCAACTACAAATTAAATATTCAACAATCATAACTTTACACAACATACACTCACAATATCAGCAACACATAAGATCAAGTTCGTCAAATAGAGGTAATTAAATATCAAGTAATTCACAACCATCAATAAAACACATAATCATCAAGAATGAAGAATGTCATGGGATGCAATGCAATATGACACAATGAAGTGATTTGCCTCAGAATACCAATTTCTCTCTCAACCGTATATACATGATACTCCTCGGAAATACATAGAGAGTTCATGACCCATGGGGGACTCGCGAGGTCCATATACCGACACGGACGATCTCCACGTGTCTGTGCGGACGATCTCAACGCACTGTCATAAATCAAACAAATTCGCACGGACGATCTCCACGTGCCCAAATCATAATCATAACTTTTCTATCGCACGGACGATCTTCACGTGCCCAAAATAATCATAACTCGATCTCAACACAGACGATCTCCACGTGTTAGACCCTTACTCATACCCAGTCTCAGGTCAATGCATGTGCACAATATGATATCAAATAAAGGAGATGATGCAACATCTCAATAAATCAAATGTCTCTATAATATATAATCACCTCAATTATCACATTTATACGGGTTCAATAAAGAACACAATCACAATCAAATCAATAATATTTCAGTTAATGCCCATATGTTTTGGCATTCTCGGATTACAATCCACATTTTATAGCAATAAACTTTCCAATTATAACACCGGTACTCGTACCATTCTCAACACATCACATACAAAAAATAATCACATTGTCTTTTATTACTCCCTTTTATCATTAGAATTAATCAATGTGGACAAGTCAACCCATCACCAAGTCCCATTACTCCCAAACATATACCACAAGAAAACACGCATTTCATACACTTAGCAAGGATTTAGAAATCTACTTGCCTCAAATAGTCAAAAAAATTACTCCGGAACTTGAGTCTTACCCCTTCATTGGACTTCCAAATAAATGCAATCTATTCAAATAGGTAATCACAATAAGATTTCAAAACTAATAACGCCCATATGTTATATGTCTAGCTTAGACTCACAAACTCATCCAAACCTATAATCAAGTTTCTAAATCTTGATACCAATTAACATGTCAATTTTTTTTCAATTTTCTCCAAATTTCAAGCCTAGGGTTAAATCCCAATTTCTCAATACACCTAAAGTCAAAATTAATCACATCATCAAATTTCATCATTCACTTATACTCTTTTTTTACTTCTACGCTAATAAGGATAATATATGTGTGTAAATATGTATGGATATACCAAATTCACATGCCCGTTTTAAGTGGGATACTCTAATATTTTGTACCTCTAAAAATGAAAATAACTGTTTGGCAACCATATGAATTAAGGTATGGATAAATATATTGGCGGTGCATGAAACTATATTTGAAAGTGTCATCATTACAAATTATTGAATATAAAATGTTTATTATTGTTTCTGCCCAAAATTCTTCCAAACAACATTGACTAAACAACATTCTATAAATATTCAACTCTTCCAACTTACCCATTTAGTAATTAATTAATATCTATTAATTAATATCTCTAGTTTAGGAGTAAGATATTATTCGGCTTATGTACATACGAACTAGAGATGAAAAATAGGCAAATTCGTGTTTTACCTGGAGCGAGAATGCGCCGAATAATGCCCTCCACTTCTATCATGAATATTTTTCTTTTCTTTGTAATTAATAAAACTAAACCCCATTCTGCTTTAATCCATTCTCATACATGGGCCAATTGGGTATATGATATTAAATAGATCATGGGCATGGCCCATTAATTAATAATTATATTAATTATTAAAGAATTATTATCAATAAAATACACATAGTTAAATGAGTAATTCAAAATTCTTATTAAAATTTTACAAAAAAATGATTTTTATGAAAGAGCGATGAGTATTGTTTTCAAAATGACCTAGCAGGTCATTACATTATATAATTCTAATGAGATGCAATTTTTTCGAAATAATTTGCATACTTGCATCCCTTTTATTTATTAGACATATATGTAGATACTGAGATTTTGTGAGACTATAGCAAACGTGTTCAATTTGAGTTGAGATCCTATAAGGTGTGTTTAATTTCAATTAGGATTCTTATAGGTTTAAACTCACCTTAAACTATACTAGTTCATACTTATATAAGGATCCCTTAAAAAAGACATCTTGAATATTTCGTAAATTCATGAAAAATTCATAAAAAGAGCAAATCCTAATTCGAGAAATACGTCACTAACCGCCTCGAATCATGGATAAATATTATGAGAAGAAAAATCTAAATGAACAAAATTATACCCATACTATGTATCAATAAAAAAATCATATTTCTTCATATATTTTATTTATTATTACAATTTATTTTCTATCACTATTAAAGCTTATTCCAAACAATATATAAATTCAAATTGATCTATATGAATAGACCTGATCTAATTCTTTCATCCTCATTTTTTAAATATTTACCCTATTCTCATCTACATGTGAGTTGAATTTTCAATTTAGTTCAAACTTTTTGGTCCCAAAAATCATTTTTATGGACAACAAGATAAATCATGTGTTGTCTAATATATATTTGTCAAAATTAAAAACATGTTTCCCCCACATATATGACTTATGAGTGTGTTTTGTGGGTTCTACTTACAAAAATTTCAATATTGATGTTACTTATTTACAAAATTTGAAATTCAAATAACTTTAGAATTTTTTTGAATCTTTTCTGAAATTTTTAATTTAAATTCTGTATCATAATTTTTTTATAAATTTAATTTAAATTTAGTATAAAAATTTGAATGACAAAAATATAATGTCACATCCTAGTGATCCAAGGGATATACTCAATACTCCCAACTCAACAATAACAATAATATATCCATAATAGTCAGATAGATTGGGTCTAGAGAAAATAGAATGCAAGTAAAAATTTTTATAGGTGAGATAGAGTCGAAGAGAGCTTTCCAATAGACCCTTAGCTCAAGATAAAATAATTTAGAAAAATACATAATGAAAGTATAAGCGACTATATAATAACAAAAATAATACTCCAATTGATAGCAGAATAGTACTATAACAATAATTCTATAATCCAACTAGACAAAATAATAGATAGTAAAATAAATGGAAAAACAAAAAAGTACAAGAATAGTACTACACGTATTCGTAAGGGAAACAAGCCAATACACTTCTACTTACTAATAGAAATTCATTCATACCTATTAACATTCTACCTTAATTTGTGTCCTCTACATCTTTCTAATTATAGTCATGTCTTTGGTAAGCTGCAACAATATGTCATGTCCAGTTTAATCACCTCTGTCTTATATTTCTTCGGTCTACATCTATTTCTTCAGAATTCATCCATAGCCAACCTCTCACCTTTAAACTAGGGCATCGATGCAATTCTCATCACATGTCCGAACTATCTCAATCTCAATTCTCGCATCTTGTATGCTATCGAAGTCATTCCTATCATATCTCAAATGCCCTCATTTCTATTTCTATCTCTCCTAATATACCTATACATCCATCACAAAATTTTCATCTTAGTGACTTTCATATTTTGCATGTAAGAGTTCTCGACTGAATCAACTTGCCTTAAAATTTAGGTGATACTTTCTAATCACACAAAAGTCCAAATGTGAACCTCTACTTTATCCATCAATCATGAATACTCCCAATTCAATACTTGGGAATTCATTCAAGTCCATTTTCATATTATTATTTAGAAATCCTTTTCAAATTAATAATCTTAAAATTATTATTTTATTCGATCACACTAAAAAAAATGAAATTAAATTATGAAAACTTACAACAAAAAAAAAATTAACAATTTTTAAAATATATTACTATAAAAATGTCTCTAATTATCCCCCATTAATCGAAATTTCTTTCTTTAGTTCCATAAATTTTATTCTAGAATTATATTTCATCTCAACATAATATTTTTTTTTTGTTTTCCCATAAAATTGATGGAACTAATAAGTACAATACATAAGGATTAATTAATCAAATTGTTTTTCTGTTTGTGTTTTAGAAAAGTGTAAATATAGGAAGAAGCAAGACTTTGGAGTTTTCACTACGTTACGCGAATTAGCATCTTCCTAAGACGCAAAACGCAAAAAATAGCAGAAGGAAAGCAGCAAAGTAAAGCTTTTTTTAGCTTATAGATCCACCCCAAGATAAAAAACTATCGCAAAATTGATCTTTTTGTTCTTGGGAGATGAGGCATTGTAGAAATTTTCTTGGGGTTTTATCCTTATAGATTTAGGGGTGTTCAATTTTTATCTTCAATTGAGAAACCTGGCTAATTTAGGAGGATTAAGGCCGCGCTTGTCATTGAAACAAGCAACTCCTGACGACCAAGACGAAGAGGAGTGTAGGCCTTGGCGTAAGAGGTTATCAATGGCTTTTCATTGGTCTTCTCTTTTCAAATTCACTTTTCTTCTCCTCCTTCTCGTTGCAGTTGCCACCGCTTGTTTCACTCTCCCCGTTGAAAAGGTTTCTTTTTTCCCATATGGGGTTTCTTAATTTGTTATGTTTTCATCATTTTTGGTTGAGCAATGATTTATTTGATCTGGGTTTTTTCATAGCGAAGTTTTTTCTTGGTTGTTCATTATTCTTGGCTCACCTGGGTTATCCTTAATTTTTAATTTATAGAAATTTGACCTACCCTTTTGGTTGGGAAACGGTTTCGTGATTTGGGATTTTGGTAAAAATTATAGGTATTGATTATTCGTGAGTTTTTGCCTTTTTAGGGCTGTGAAAGTATTTGCATTTGGCATTTGTTCATTTGCTAATTTGGGTTTTCGCCGTCTGTGAATTGTTATTCATTTGCTAGGAGTCTTTTTAGTTTGGCCAGAAATTTGTACGTCAGCTTTTGGGATTAGTGTGAGATTAGAAAATGACCTAATTTGTCTTTAAAAGTAGTTAGAATGAAACTAGCTCAAATAGAGCAGAATAGACATAGAACATTTATAAGCCAACCCCAACTAGTTTGGATTTGAGGTATAGTTATTGTTTATATTTGATTAAGATGATTGTCCTTTTCTGGATGTGATTTATTTGGTTGCACGGATCATTTCAGTTAGAGGTTTCAGTGTTGGGTTTATGTCTACATTGTTATCTGTGACTTGGGGTAGTGTTTGGTTCCGAGCAAATCTTACTAGCATCTTCCATAAATATGATTTACACGAGCTGTGAGGAAAGAGTGAGCTTATTCCAGAACCTGGAAAACTAATGTGTAATTTGAACTTTCCATTGGAGTAGTTGCTTCTTTTTTTATTGTTGTTGTTGTTGTATTTCATGTCTATTATACCTCTTGACAATTTGTGCCAAATGCAGTTGACTATATTATCCAGTGATATACGTTCAGAAATTCATAATGTGTGATACACATGATGTAACTTGCTTCTGGATTCATTTATGATATTACTAGATTGGATTCTTGAATCCCAACTTTGGAACAATTTTAAAAGGATAATGAATCAAGTGCACCTCACTTTTTCGGTTGTAGTTCTGTGAAATTCTGTCAATAAACTAAGTAACTTAGAGACATGTCTACGGAGCCTTGTTGATTCAAGTTATTCATCTCTCTCTATTGTGCTCTAAAATACTTTTTTTTCATCCAGATACTGAAAGATTTCTTGCAATGGATTGAGCAAGATCTTGGTCCTTGGGGTCCCCTTGTACTGTAAGTATGCTTTTATATATGAATATTATCTGCACATTTTAAATTCTTTCTAAATTTGATTTAGTTGAGTGATTTGAGTTACTTGACAAGGTGGGAATGGATATACATGCAAATTTGAGTTATTCTAGCTAAATTGTATGGGTATACAAACAACAACAACACCTAGTGGTATCCCACATGTGGGGTATGGGGAGGGTAGAGTATACGAAGACTATACCTTACCTCGCGGGGTTAAGGAGACTGTTTTCGGAGGACCCTTGACTCGAGTATAATATATCAGAATAATGAAAAACGACTGGGGAAATGAAGCAACTAATAAGGAAACAATAGCAACCACAAAATAATGCAATACCTAAATACAATAAAAAACAAGTGTTGGTGAAATCAAAAGCAAAACACTACAAGAATACAATTAAACCCCCTAAAAATCAAGATAACACTCCATACCTACTAACGTAGTCGGTTATTCGGAGTTGTGCCATGTCCTGTCTAATCACCTCTCCCTAATATTTTGTTGGCCTACCTCCACCTCTCCTCGTTCCCGCTCCTCTAGCACCTCCTCACCAGGGCATCTACACATCTTCTCTTCACATGTCCAAACCATCTTAGTCTTGCTTCCCTCATTTTGTCCACTACGGAGGCCAATCCCACCTTGTCACGATCATCTTCATTCCTAATCCTATCACTCCTAGTGTTCCCACGCATCCATCTCAACATTTTCATTTTTCGACTTGCATCTCTACACATAGGAGTTTTTGACTGGCCAACACTCAACCCCATACAACAACGCCTGGTCTAACCACTACTTTGTAGAACTTACCTCAAGAATTTGGAGGCATGCCTCCACTTCATCCACGCCAATACGATGAGTGACATCATTGTTGATGTCCCCACTTCCTTGGATTTCCGACCCAAGATACTTGAAACTATCTCTCTTAAGGATAGCCCGAGTGTGAAGCCTCACTTCCACGCCAACCTCATGCACTGTATCACTGCATTGACACTCCAAATTTTTCGTTTTGCTCCTGGTCAACCTGAACCCTTTGGACTCCGTCGTTTGTCTCCACACCTCCAACTTAGCATTAACTACATTGCATGTCTCATCAATCAGTACCATGTCATCCACAAATAGCAGATACTATGGCACCTCATCATGAATACACCGTGTCAATTCATCAATCACCAAGGCAAATCGGAACGAGCTAAGAACTGATCCTTGGTGCAAAACCCCATCTCAACTGGGAAGTGCTCAAAGTCTCCTTCCACCATCCTAACTCGAGTCTTGGCTCCATCATACATGTCCTTTATCGCCCTAGTGTAAGTTACTGGTACGCCTTTAGCCTCTGGGCATCTTAGAGGACTTCCTTCGAGTCTTTGTCATAAGCCTTTTCAAGGTCAATGAACGCCATATGCAAATCCATTCTTTCCCTGTATTTCTCCATCAGTATCGTCACCAAATGAATGGCTTCTGTAGTCAATTGCCTCGGCATGAAACTGAATTCGTTCTGAGAAATGGACACACCACCCCTCCTCACCCTCATTTCCATCACCCTCTCCCAAATTTTCATAGTGTGACTTAATTAGTTGATGCCCTTGTAATTGTTACAGTTTTGGATATCACCCTTGTTCTTGTACAATGGGGCCATTGTACTCCGCTTCCATTCTTGGGGCATTTTTGCACTACTTCATGCCTGTCATGTCTGTGCTCTTTCAAAATTCGACAGGAATCTTGTCTAGTCTGGTCGCTCTTCTCCTGCTCATCCTATCTAGTCTCTGGTGTATCCTAGATCCAGTATCACATACTTGATCTGTGTTCATGTTCCATTTTTTTGGTTTGGGTTTGGGGTGGGGGTGGGGTGGGGGTGGGTGGGGGAGGAGCTAAATTTTTAGGGTCTATGCCATTTGTTTCCATATTAACCTGAAGACTGTTCTTGTTTAGACATTATAGAAGTTCATTTTTGCTCTTTCAATGCTCATCCCTTTATGTTGCTGTTCTTTCATCTATTTGGCTCTTTAGTTAAAGGGTGACTGTTGTTCATGTTTATGCTGCTTAAGCTCCTCACTTCTCCTTTTCTCTGTACACACTGTGAAATGTGAATGCTTGGAGTAAAAATGTGGGAATATCCCTGCCGGCATGTTTGTGTGCTTTTTTGAAAAGAAAAAAACAAAGGAATTACTATAGATGGTAATCCAGAGATAAGCCTTGTAAAATTTGGATGTGTGTCATTTCTTGTTCTAATTAGAAGCACGATTACTGTTATTATCTTCACCTGAAAGGTGAGAGAACTCATCAATTCAATTCTAGTTCTTTCTGTATCCCTGATATTTTCAGGTGTTCCTACTTTTATCGGTGATTGAATATATTTCTAAGCATTGCTTTTATGTAGAATATCCTTATTTTGTATTATACAAGGTTTCTTTTCCGATCTGCTTTGAATTTATTTTTCTTGAGCTGATGGTCTATTGGAAACAACCTCTCTACCTCCCAAGGTTGGGTAAGGTTTGCGTAAACTCTACCCTCCCAAACCTCACTTTTGGGAATACACAGGGTTTGTTGTTGTTGTATTATACAAGGGCTTTCGGTTTTCCCTTAATTTAACCAAAAATTAAAATTCTACAAGGGGTTTTCCTCAAACTGGTGAAATAAAATTCCTTACTTTAAGATGGTGCAATCAACACTGGAGATTTATGCTGATGTGCTTTTGGTCATGTTGTTTTCTATGTCTTGCAGGGCTGTTGCATACATTCCTCTTACAGTATTGGCAGTTCCTGCATCAATTCTTACGGTAAAACTTATGGCGTTTGTTCTTTAAGTCATGTCTCCCGCTTGAGTCCTAACCACCATTTTTTTTAATACAACTGTTCAAAATTCTTTTATAGCACATATTTACCAGTCTGTCTCTGCTGCTCATGGAGAATGGACTTAGTTATCAATGATATTTGTTTAAATACATAAAGTAATAATTTGATGAATCTAGATGTTATGATTGAATTTAACTCCGCATGGTCCTGGTTTCAGCTAGGTGGTGGTTATCTATTTGGCCTGCCTGTGGGGTTTGTTGCTGATTCTATTGGTGCTACCATTGGTGCTGCGGCAGCATTTCTTCTTGGTAGAACAGTAAGTTTTCTTTCATTCTAGAGAGGGATACTTTGTTGAGAAGTTAAAAATGTAATTCACTTGAAGTATTGCTTAGAAGTTAGAACAACATGATTTCTTCCATAGTCCACTTCCCTGAGCTCCAATTGGGATGCTAGTCATATTACAAAAATTGGATTGCATGAGGTACAGGTCTGTAGATTTGTCATTTTGGATAACTTTTTATTCAGGATATGGTCAAATTGTGTATGGATAGGGCATACTTTTTGTTACTTTTTCCTTCATTTTCCTTTCTGTTTATATATTCTTGTGTCAGACCCCTAAGACGTTGTTTATGAACTGATTATTTTCATTAATTATTGTTCTTTCACTGACATTTTGACAGATTGGGAGGTCATTTGTCATTTCCAAGTTGAAAGACTATCCACAGTTCCGTGCAGTTGCAATTGCAATTCGGAGATCTGGCTTTAAGGTTCATATGTCTTTCTTGAAAGGCCCGAAAAGGCCCTCTCATAATCATGTCATCTTCAAATTGTCGTTTTCTTCTTAGAAGTGTGTCAGTAATATGGATATTGATTTCCAAAAAGAGCAGAAGTAACCCTGCATATTGGTTTTCTCTGATTTGACAGATCGTTTTGCTGCTCCGGCTCGTTCCTCTGCTTCCGTTTAATATGCTGAACTACCTGTTATCAGTGACACCAGTTTCAATTTGGGAATACATGCTCGCTTCATGGTTGGGAATGATGGTAAGTCTCACTCTTTCTATCCATCTGTCGTCAAAATTCTGGGTCAAATTACTCTCATGGTTTGCCATGTGACATCGATATGGTCATGGTGCCCCCCCTCCACCTTTTCTTTTCCCAGTTGCCTCCAGGTCAAAAATCACTCTTTTGACTTGCCATGTGACATAAATATGGCCCTAGACTGTGGTTGAGGTGTTTTTACAATGAGATTTAAAGAATTGTTTTCATATCCTTGTAAAAGTAAATGCTATTTCTTACTTCACTGTAGTAGGCAGAGAATTTTCTGAGCTCATCTATCTATCTGTCTCTCTTCTACCTTCATTCCAAGTTTCCTCTGGTCAAATCACTCTCATGGCTTGCCATGTGACATAGATATGGTCATTGTGTTTGGTCAAGTTGTTTTTATGATGGAATCTGAAGAAATATTTTGATATCCTTGTAAAAGTAGATGTCACTCTAGCTTCACAGTAGTAGTCAAAGAATAACCTGAGCTCTGTTTTTTGGAGTTGCAGATGTGTGGTTTAACCAATGCAATGTCAAAAATGTACTGGAATGTAATTAGCAACCTCGTCCCATCCCCCTACTCATAAATTCGATAAAGTTGTTTAAACTGTGTAGCTCCAATTTAGAGAAACCAAGCAAAACAGTTACCATAAACCTAATCGGGGGACCTGTAACGACGCATGTAGAGTGGGATATTAGCAAATTTGACTATGATATAAAGGGTTTTTTGGTAAGCATATGCACATGTGCCAGCTTTGATCTGGGAGACTCTGTCCAACCCCTTTATAAATATGCAGGGACAAAGTAAAATTCTTGATCCTTCCTCTTGGAAGAGAGATTTCTATTGGTTTATGTGGTTGACTTGCTGCTGGCGCTATTTATGTGAAATGACCCTGACCAAGAAGCCATTGTGGTATATTAGGATCATGCCTTGGTCTTTTCAATAACCCTTGGAATTCCACCCAGACATCTTTCGCCGTCCATGTTTCTTTGCTTATTGATTGATGTGTTAGAAAAATGGTCTTTTAGTTATGATTTCTATATTTTATCATATTAATATTTATTATTGATGATTTCACTACCCTCCTTAGACCCCACTTGCAGGATTTCACTGGGTTTGTTCTTCTTGTTGTTGTTATCGATGAATCTATTTCTTTCTCTGTTGCAGCCAATAACTTTTGCCCTGGTGTATGTCGGCACAACTTTGAAAGATCTCTCTGATGTTACTCATGGATGGGGTGAACTTTCAAAAACTCGCTGGGTAAGAGCTAAGTGAATGCCTGTGCTATATACATTTGACAATTCTTATGCTAATCTGATAGTAATTTAAGTCATGTTTGCACATTGGCAAATGGTCTGTTGTGACTTGTGCCTCAAACTGAATAGTAGTATTGTTCAGGCATGTAGGACAAATAACTAGTTAATGTGACGAATTATGGGTTTTCCTTTTGCTTCCACCCCTGAAGGAGCTTTGGAGGGCAAGAAACCCCCCAAGGGGGTGCTATCAATCCAAAAGTTGGAGTGATAATCTTGGAACCAAGGTTCAAATCCTAGTAGAGGTGAACTAGGTGAATTATTCCTATCCATGGATCCACCTAAGTCTTGGTGCATAGAGAGACTCAGTATCTGTGTTAGTGGGGAGTTAACAAGGCATCTCGTAAGTTGGTGGTGGCGCACAAGCTGGGAAAAATTTTGAGGGCAAGGAAGAGAAAATGGCTAGGTCAGATATATAAACAAATCCCAACCTGCCATTGACTCATTTATGAAGACTTTCAAAGAATTTCACTGCATGGATGTGATATGTTTTGCCTATCTAACCAATAACTGATGAGATGACACTCTCAACATACTATATCTTGCTGGAAGAGTGAAAATTGTGTACAACATGACTGATTTCAGGATGTCAAACAGAGACATAATATTTTAATTTTATATGGTTATTGATGAACTAACGAATGCTTGCTAATAAACTGAAAATTAGAAGAGGGTAGTTAAATAAGAAACTCGTTACTGTTCCACTAATCGAAGTGATCTATGTACTTGGTAACATTAGATAATGTAAAGTCAACAATGCATTCAGACAATTCATTCTAAATTGAACGTTTTGCACAATCATTGAGATGAGAGTTATTTAAAGAGACAAGCTGCATTAGATAAATGAAAAACTGAAAGTCCATTGTTGTTGTGGTGAACTATGAATTTACAGTATTTCAATAGGAACAAATAAGTATCTATTATGGTACTGACCCTAGGGCTTAGCTCAAATGGCAAAGATTGGGGAACTTGTGACTTAGGCACAGGTTCGATCCCTGTGCCATACGAAGCTATGCTAATATGTAAGTGGAGAAGAGTCGTGGGCGGACCCATCATCCACGAGTTTCCAAGGCTGCATTGGTCCTAAGGTTGGCCCTAGACAGATTTCGCAGTCATAAAAAATAAGTATTCTATTTAAGTAATTTGATGATTATCATAGAGATATAAATGTTAAGGTGGAGACACTTATACACCCTCTGTTCACTTTTACTTGTCCACGATGGCTTTTGCTGCACTTCCCTTAAGAAATAATAAATAAATTGCATATTTACCATAATACCCATTTTTATGTTGTATAGTTTCAATGGATTTGGAAAAATAATTTGGGGAATGAGTAGTTGATGTCAAGGGTAAAATAGGAAAAAAATAAAATTGTCTTTTTCTTGATTTGCTAAAGTGGACATGTAAAAGTGACAATTTTTTTTTTTAGTATAATGGACAAGTAAAAGTGAACGAAGTACAAGATTAGACAAAATTAGAAATTAATCACATTTAGTTGAGTGCAAGAAGCACACAGAGAATAGACGAAAGAATGTCACTTGAGATTATATGACTGTTCTAGTAGATCTTCGAATGCACTGTATCTGTAGGCATGACACTGATGATTGTTGTGCTAAAATGGGATGAAATAGACAAAATCATATGAAAGAAAGTTGTCTTCTCCAGGATTACATGCAATTTTAACTTAGAACAGAACAAATGAAAGTAAAGGATCCATATGAAGGATAAAACAGCTCTGTGCGATTAAGATATCATCTTATTTAGGTTTGATATTTGTCAAGATTCTGTCTAGTTTTGGAGAATCTCTAGTTCGAAAGAGCCCTAAATATGTTTGAGTATTGGATGATGTGTCCAAATTGCCGGGAATAGAGATAGAGGATTTATATATCCGTTCCCTACTAGTTTGATAGATTTAGTTGATTTATTGTTGATATTTTTAGTGTTCAAGATCATAACTTTTCCTTGTGGGCTGCTCTGTGTAGAAAGTAGGCCAATCAAGATGTATGGGAGGAATCATCATTATGTGAAAACAAAATCAAAATGTTGGAGAGGAAAGTCAACTTCCTTTTAATCTAGTTGATCCAAAGATAAAATATAAATGATGTCGAACAGCGAACCTATTTTGTTTTATGTTCGATAGGTCTACAATAGGGGCTATATTTTTACTAAGAAGATTGATGAAAAATTATAAGAAGAAAAAGAATGTAAACATGATATTTCGTCGACTTATAGAAAGCATATGATAGAGTTCCAACTCTCAAGAAATGTATTTTGGTCGGTAATGGAAAAGAAAAGAATTCATGTCAAATATAAGAGTATCATAAAGGTTATGTATGAAGGAGCTATTACAAATGTGAGAACAGTGGTAGGGACAGAGGATTTCCCCTTACCGTTTGCACCAGGGCTCTACGTTACGTCGGTACCTGTTTGTGCTTGTTATGGACATATTAACCAACAGGATGAGATACCATGAAGCATGCTCTTTGCAGATGATATTGTGTTAATTGATGAAATTAATGAGGGTGTCAATCATAGGTTGGAGCTATAGAGAAGTACTTTAGAGAGTAAGAAAAATATTAAACATATAATAATAATGAATTTGCAAGTAAAATAACTAATTTTAGCATCCAATATATGTGTCAATATTAGTTCTAACTTCTCAAAGTTGCAATTCAAATAACGTACTGTTTCTTGTTTGGATCTTCTTCTTGTTTGGATCTTCTTGGATCGATTCACAGGCGATATATAAATCAGCTCGTTAAAGGGAGAGACTGAAACCTTAGAATTAATTCATTAGAAGAGAGAACTCTGATCTCTTGATTATTATTTTTTAAATTATGACTTCCTGATTTATTCATCAAAAGTCCCTTTAAATAGGAGTCGTATTACATCAATATGAAATCTAATTCTTATGAAAGTAGGAGACCTAAATCCTATTCCAAACTAATAACTATAACTTAACCTAATCCTTATAAAACTATGAAATATAAACTCTATTCTAGAATAATAAATAAAGCAACTAAATAAATAATTAAATACTTAAATTAATGACTTCCAACGCATCCCTAACATTACCCCCCTCTTGCTTTGAAGAGCTTGTCCTCAAGCTCAATTATCCAATTCTTGCCCTAGCTTGAAGTTGACATCGATAAATTTCACCTCTATCAATATGCTGAAGCGTACTAATTCGCCTATCAAGTTGCCATTTTCATGAGGTCCAAATCGCTCAAGAAATTGTTCACAACGATATGCCCAAATTAATGGGTTGTTGATACCATTAGAAGTAGAAAAACTCATCTTTGCAAAACTTGGTGTTATCAAATTGGAATTACCACTAGTTTGATGATTATGATCAGTTAATTGAATAGGCAGTGTAGAGGTATTGCCTCTAGGAGCTGGATTTGTTGATTTACCAATTGTCTGGGCATTACTTGATTCTTCCCCATGGACTACTGGTTTTGTAGAGCCAATTCCCATGCTAGAAAAAATTGTTCTTGAATGACTTGGACAATTCTTTTACAAAGTTGTTCCATAGCTTTAAGTTTAGAGTTCATTAGTGTTTTTGTAATCACACGTTCTTCTTGAAACCTGGAATTGATCTCATCGAGAAATCTAGAATTGATCTCATCGCCCGTTGTGTTAGGCTCTGATACCTGTTAGGCTCTGATACCAAATTGTTATGAGGGCGATATATAAATCAGCTCGTTAAAGGGAGACTGAAACCTTAGAATTCATTAGAAGAGAGAACTCTGATCTCTTGATTTTTTTTAAAATTATGACTTCCTGATTTATTCAAGAGATCTTTTTTAAAATTATGACTTCCTGATTTATTCAGGAAAAGCCCCTTTAAATAGGAGTCTTATTACATCAATAGGAAATCTAATCTTATGGAAGTAGGAGACCTAAATCCTATTCCAAACTAATAACTATAACTTAACCTAATCCTTATAAAACTATGAAATATAAACCATATTCTAGAATAATAAATAAAGCAACTAAATAAATAATTAAGTACTTAAATTAATGACTTCCAACGCATCCCTAACAACGTCATTGTTTGAAGGTCTGCCTATCTGAAGCACATAACTTCGCCTATAAAGCACTTATGCCTTGCTTCACATTGCATCATCCCTCTAAGCAACGAAGCAATGACTTTTAACAACACTAGTAGGAGTAAGACAATACATGCCTGAGAAGTTTAAACTGTGAGATAGGAGTGAAGTTAAGGTCAGATTAGATGAACTTGAGGTGCCTAAATACAGACAATTTAGATATAGGCTCAATAATCCAGGAGAATGAAATGATAGGTTAAGATGTTCACATTTAATTAATGTAGGATGGTTGAAATGGACAAGTGCCACAAGAGTGTACCTAAGTGAATGTTAGGCTTCTAAAGCCAATATATCCACGAGAGGAGATCAGAAATGCTAATGTTAAGATGGATGTATGCTCCTATAAGATTAAATAAAATCATAAATGATCACATCTGTTAGAAGGTGCAAGTAGCTTGTATAAGGATAAAATAAGAGGATGTCGCTTTGACCACGTGTTACATAGTCCACGCACATGATGTTTGAAGGTGCTAATGAGGAAAGTTTAGGCCTAAAATTACATGGAAAAAAGTCATCTCAATAGGAGTCGAGGCAGATCTAGCAAAAGATAGAAACCATTGAAAATTGAAAATCTGTATATCTGATACCAATTAGAAGGTAGTGCTTACTTGAAGACTCTTTGAGGTTGTTTGGTTCAAAACAAGATTATCCTAGGATTAACCTTGGGACTATAACCATGACAGATAATCCCACCTTCAATGTGAGTAGATAATACCAGTGTTTTGCGAAGCGAGAAGCGGAAAAAAGCGACGAGGGCTTGCTTCACAGAAGCAAGAAGCGTGAAGCGAAGCGCTTTTTTTTTATAAAAAAAAGCGACATTTAGTATAAAAATAAAAAAATATTAAATAACTAAATAGAGGCAATATAGTCTTAGATTAAAAGAAAATAGATAGTTTTAACATATAAACATAATTAAATCACAAAGACTCAAACAAAAAAGAAGTGTCAAAAAATAATAAACAGAGCAGCAAGCATACACACTGATCACAAAATAAAAATGAAAAAAAAAAGCAAAAGAACTGAAAAAAACAGAGGAGGCCGTCAGTAATTGTGAACAGAAACAGTAGCAGATTGTAGCTGAGATGAAGATAAGAAGAGAAGAAGAGAAGAAGAAGAAAAAACTAGAGCAGTTGCAAAAGAAACTCACATAGATGAAGTAGTCGCGGTCGAGGTGTGAAGAGAGACGCAGTCTCAGTCGCGGTCGTGAAGAGAGAAGCAGTGAAAGAAGAGTCGTGAAAGAAAATCAAGTTATGTTGTATATTTCAGATTTTTTTTTAAAAAAAACAACCTAATTGTCGCTTTTTTATAAAAAGAGCGCTTTATTGCGCTTTTGCCTTAGTGTCGCTTCTCGCTTCTTTATCTGAAGCGAGCGCCTTTTTCAGATCGCCATCGCCTCAGGAGAAAGAAGCGCACTGGTGTCGCCTCGCTTTGAAGCGCGCTTTTCTGCGCTTTTCACAACACTGGATAATACTATGATTTTGGTGAGAGTTTTATCCTGGTTTTCTCTAATACCTACAACCAAACACTGATAAATTTACTCCCAAATTTTATACTGGGATAACCCCGTAATCCTGCCAGCCAAACGACCCCTTAGTATATTAAAGATGTAATCACTAGAGTATATTAGAAATATAATCCTTAAGTATGGAATATTGAAATACATAATGAACCCAAGTAGAGCATTTATGATATTGAGGATTCTCAAAGCTGCCGTTGACTTGAGGTTGAGCCGTAGAAGTAGTTGTTGAAATGTTGCACCCAAAAAATGATCAAGTCATGACAGTTGCAGAGAAAGGCTAATTGTCGAACTTATACACGGGATCTATTCTTTGTAACCTCAGCTTTGACACCTGGTCAAATTGGCAAAACTTGCATGGATTGGGTTAGTATGGACTGTGGAACTGTCCTCCACTGAAATGACTTGGCTGGGTATTCTTGCCATTTTTAGGTTTTATTTTACAAAAGACAAGCAGTTCTGAGCTTCAAGTGACCTCTAATTGTTCATTTTCTACATTCGTAGTGTTTATTCAAATAATATAATTTGCCTTTATTTTTGGATTCTTTTTTCTTTATTTCATTCATTGTTCAGTATTTCTAAAATTGAATTTGTCCTAATTGTTTCTTGCATATGTATGTCGCACTACACTCGTCGCAGTATTCACTAATTTTAAATTCATATGAATGTAATCAGTATGTGGTATAATATATGTTCAGCTTAACATAATGATGTTGAAGATGATGGGGAGCTGATGATTGGGAAGCCAATGAAGCTGACTGACGAGTTTACCGAAGAGTTTGAGTCACACTAGGATTGGACAACTTATATCGACTAGGCTGGTACTTAGGACCTACAATTCTCTCCCTGTACTTAACAATTTTAATCATCAATACAATCCTTGATTTCTCTAATCCTAGTCGACTTTAGCTAGTACAATAAGTAGCAGCCTAGTCGATATAAGTTGTCTAATCCAATTGTGACTCAAACTCTACAGTAAACTCGTCAGTCAGCTTCATTGGACCTGTTCCCTTGACATGTTCCAATCATCAGCTCCCCTTCATCTTCAACAAATGATACCTCACTAATTGAACTCTAACCTACAGTTACTAATTTTTTAGTGGGTGATGTTTTATTTTTTCAAAATGTATAAATAGGTCAGATAAATGGCAATATTTACTTGATCACAAAAAAAAATAGAAAGATCACAAATGCCAAAACCAAGTGCTTTGTTGGCAACTGTTGATGAAAAATTCATAACTTGGTTATCATTTCTACTTGTGCAAATTTAGCCCAACCCACTAATTTGACAGCCCTAGTAATCATTCTAGCACTACTTTGCTATGGACTTCTTATCCAATTAAATGAATCTGATTGTATTAACTCTATTTTCACCGTGCAGATCAAATCTATCATTCTCATTGTTTATTCTATTTGAATTTTTGACAATCCTTTTTTCCTTTTGCTTTCTGTGTGGCCAGGCTATGATAATATTGGGGCTTTTGGTGTCTGGTGAGTCTCTAATACTAATAAGTTGCATTAACTTTTTGTTATTGATCAGAAAAGATTTCTACATGTGAAATTGCTGCAAGTATTTAGTATTTTCTCAAGATGTTCACATGTTGCTAGAAAGTGAAAATCACCAGTCAATTTTTTTTCAAGAGGCTCTTTAATTTTAATGATGTAACTTGTATTTTGACTCGAATAGAATTAATTGGGGAAATGCATGACCTTGACTTATAGCTCTCTTAGCATACCCCTGCTGGCATTTTGATAACCTAATTTTGTCAAACATAGACTAACACTCAAGTATATGCTATGCATAATATTTATCCAAAAAAAAAAAAAGACTATTTATCCAAAAAGTTTACTATACATAACTACAAATAATACACCATATAGTGAATGGAGTTCCATAATCATGAAAACCGGATTGAAATGATCCATGTTGCGGAACCAAGACAAGCTATCTTACTAATAATAAGAACGGAAAATGGTCAAAATTGCCCCTGAACTATGTGAAATAGATCACTTATACCCTTCGTTACATTTTGGGATCAAAAATACCCCCGCTGTTATCCTAAGAGACCACAAATACCCTCAAGAGTTAACACCCCAATTTTTTAGTGACGTGGCATGCCACATAGGACTAATCCCTCCACCTAAGCGTTGCCAACTAGGATTCATTCAAAAGAACTAGACCTTTAGGCGACAATAGTTGTCACAAAGGCCCAAAAAATCGTCACTAAAAGTTTTTTAACATTAAATTCTAATTTTGTATTTTTTCTTCATTATTTTTTTATAAAAACGCAAATAATATCGATTAAGTAGGAGTTTGAAGACACTGTTTTATTTTTATGTTGTATGAAAATGTATAAAATGTACAATGATGCATTATATAGTAGGAGATGTGAATCGAGAAGTAATTTTCGTGATTTTTCGTGATAATATTGGGTGCTTTTAATATTAATATTGCAAGTTATTTATTTTAGAAAATTAGGTTGCGATTGAAAATTAATTATCATATAATTTTTTTTGAAAAAATAGGTTTTACTATTAGTCGTCACTAAAAATCACTCATAACCTTTAGTGACGATTTTTTGGGCTTTTGTGGCAACTATTGTCGCCACTAAAGGTCTAGTTCTTTTGAATGAATCCTAGTTGGCAACGCTTAGGTGGAGGGATTAGTCCTATGTGGCATGCCACGTCACCTAAAAATTGGGGTGTTAACTCTTGAGGGTATTTGTGGTCTCTTAGGATAACAGCGGGGGTATTTTTGATCCCAAAATGTAACGAAGGGTATAAGTGATCTATTTCACATAGTTCAGGGGCAATTTTGACCTTTTTCCGTAATAAGAAAGGTTTATGGGCCTCCGACCCTTGTACATAGAAGCTTTCTTCAGTCTATTTGGCAAAGATGTATATCTTCTCTTTTTTTTTTTTTTTTTTTTTTTCTTGAGCTCATTTCATATTTGTAATGTAGCCTCCTCTTGTACCTATTTTCAGCATTCTCTTATTGCTGAAGTTAATATACTTACCTTTAACAGTCAGAGAAAGGGTGACGGAGAAGAACTTAGAAGTTGCAAAATAAATAAATAAAAAGCTTCCAGTGTAGCCATGGATTCTTTTATAACAACATACCCGGTGTATTCCCACAAGTGGGGTCTGGGGAGGGCCATAGATAAGACTTCAAGAAGTAGAAGAGGAGAAGCTAAAGTGCTATATGTAACTACCTTACCAGCTTGTCTAAAAGTATTCATCCGTCTCATGAACTGCAAATCTTTTCACACCAAACATCATTTGCTCCCTCCAGCTTTTCCATTGTGAACGTCTCTTGAAATATTAATATGTAGTTATATACTTTAGTATTACCTGTGTAAAACTTGTTTATATTTTTTGAGAACGATGTTGTTAGTGTAAAGATCTATCTAGTCGAGCAATTCTAAAAGTATTCATCCTTCTCATGAATGGATTTTTTTTTCTCACCAAGCATTTTTTGCTGCTCCCCCCAGCTTGTTTCATTGTGAAAGTCTCTTGGAATATTAACATGTATTTGAGTATTACTCTGTGTAAATTATCTGCAAATGTGTTAGGATTAAGCTATATTGCATCTTTGTTGAAATTTCAACACATTTGAACATAGGATTTCAAATAACCACCACCTTGGTTGTCTGTATTGCAGTGTTTTTGATTATTTGTGTGACAAGAGTTGCAAAGGCCGCTTTAGAAAAAGCACTGGCTGAAAATGAAGACATTGATGACATATTGTCAATACCAGAGCTACCAACTGTGGCTGATTCAGCTGCACGTCTCGACCAACCCCTTATAATAAAGATAGATTCTGCTCAAGACAATCATGAAAAATAGGACTGGTATTATCTTTGTAAATTTCATACTTGCGTTATGGCTATAGGTATCATTTCTTATTGATGATTTTGGCATCCCTTTGGTGAAGAAGCTTTTTCATAGTCTTCATTTGTACAGGCAGATCATACAAATGGACGTAGTTTGGACAGAAATTGAATTATTTAGTTTTTTTTGGGGCTACTTCAACTCTACGAGTCTTGGATTACCATTACCACCAGTGTAATAATTTTCTTCCTTTTACGCGTTCCCTTGGTCTACTTCTCAAACCCATAAGAACCATTTATCATGTTCTTGGATTTGACTTGATAAAGCATATGCTCCTTGTATTCTCAAGAGAAAACTAAGACAACTAGTTGAATTTTAAACTCAGTTGTGCATCTGTTTGTGACAGTCATTTATAGGAACTGAAACTTATGCAAATGTTTTACCATTCGATCCATAGAGTGAGCAACTGGTGAAGGTGACTATGGTTGGCCTTGAATTGGCGCGTGTCATTCTGGATGGATGGTCATTCAACTTTTACTTTATTTCATGAAAGTCTAAACTATTTTTTTGTAACGACAAAGAAAGACTCACTCAACTTTGCGCAAGTGTAACACAAAGTTATCGATAGAACCTTTTATCTCCTTACTTGGGAACACTAACATATGAACTTCAAAGAAGCATTTCATGTTCTTGCATTAGGAATGTTGCAATTTTATCTATAGAAACCATGTGGGAACACAAGAAGATACTTTAACTACCAGCACTACAATATTTTTCCTCTTTGTATATCAACAAACATCATAACAAGGGCACTAAGTTTTTGGTGTGGCCTAATATTTGTTAGCACTTTTCACCAAATGGCTGGTGGGTCAGGACCACAGTCAAGTCAAGTTCCAATATCCTAAAAAACAATTGGCAATTCTGAATTCTTTGCCTGCCGCTGAAGTTTTCTCCAGAAAGAGGCTAAAGGTGCTCTTGTTAGAAATTATAATTATTAAAGTTAAAATAAAGATTAAAAAAGCACAAGCATAATCATAACAGATAAAGCAAAATTATTTGAAGCCTAATCCATAATTCACTACTAAACAATTCTTTCTTTTCTGACCCCAAGAAAGTTGCTTTTATCTTGTTATAGTCCAAAATCCTAATTATGTGGTACCTTAGAAATGAAGATTGGACATTGTTATCAAGAAAATGGACATTTTTTTTAAATCCCCTTCAAACATCCTAAGATTTTTGGCCTAGACTACATCATACTACTTAAATGTTGTTTAATTTTTTTTAAAAGTTTTAGGAGGCACTTCTTAATCACTGAAAGATACAGGTGTCTTTATGAAATATTATATTTTATATAAATTATGTCACTCCTTAATATAGAAAAAAATATGTCATAGTCTAACAGCTAATAAACTTAATTATAACTAGTAGTAGTAAATTTACAACCACCTACTCTATTAGCCTAAGAGATTTGCTTAGTCTTTTCCCAACTTCTTTTTCCGGTGGTACACATGGACGACCCTTCAGGTGTTCTGGTGATACAAATACAGATGAATAATTTAAGGTTGCATAAGATCTCTTCAACTTCGACGATGTATTAGATTGCTCATACTGTTGATGGCCTACGTGATCTGCGTTCTATTTAAGCTTCTTTGAGTAGGTTTACTCTTTGAAGTCCACTAATGTCTTTAAACACTTTACTCGGAGAAAGCAACCTAATGGGAATAGCTTCAAACCAAAGCAATCCTCCATTCCAGATGTAGAAATGGTTGACAAGCTCACGAACCTCAATCGAATTTACTTCATTTTGCTCGATTTAAAATAAAATAAAATTGACTACTCAATCATAGATGTTGAAATCATTAATGACATGACAAAATCCATACTACTGAAATAATTCATCAGCAAAGATATTCCCACAAATGCCTTTTTTCTTCCTCCTAGCACAATTATTATAATTATAATATAATTTTTCTATCAGCACAACATTAAATGGTAAACATTTTATATTAGTTTTACCATAGTCCCTATAAAATATAGATGTCTTCAATAAATATCATATTTATATATATATAATAAAAAATCATGTCATAGTCTCACAGCTAATAAACTTAATTTCCCACACTCCCAAACCAAAGAGTTACTACATTTTCTATGGCCCACAAATCCAAGAATATCAGAATCAATTAGTAGGCAAAGTTTGGAATATATAGCAATTGGCTGAAAGTTACCCTAAATATATGATGACTATTTCCTTTCTCTAGACCCTTTAAAAAGCTAGCCTTGGTGACCAAAAAAAGACTCATAAATAATGAAATGGAGAGTGGTGGTAATTTTAGCCTTGTGTCTTTAGTGAAATGCTTCAATGGGTGCAAAGCTCAAGCTCAAGTCTCTAGTTTTGGGACAAGGATTTGGAATTTTAGTGATAAATCAATTGAATTGCAAATAAGGGTTGGTTCAATCTTGAAGAAAGTTCATACATTGAAGCCAGGATCATCAAAGAGGTTAAATTCCAAGAAAATTTACAAGGCTTATATGCCTAGTAATAATTATTACAAAGGTGGAGTTAAGAGTTTACTTTATTATTATGATGAATCTTGTCACCCTTATATTTGGATTAATGATACTGGTTGTGATTTTTCAAGAATGGTCAAACAACAATACATAAGTCTTGAAGATTTGAGGGATTGTTCTGAGATTAGAATATTTAGAGATCATCAAAGAGGTTGCATTTCTGTTAGGAAGAAACCAAGAACAGAACTTTGTTGATTAAGTTCTTCTTTTCTATCGGAGCGTCACCCTCAAATGGATCCTATAATCGGGACTTCTCTGTACACTGGGTGGAAAATAAAAAAAAAGTGTTCCTTCTTTCCCTTTTGCTTACTTATTTTTCATAATTAAAGATTTGTGATTTGAATGCTATTTTTCATAATTAAAGATTTGTGATTTGAATGCTTTAAGTGCTATAGTTGATCTATGTATTTGTAAAAACTAAGACATGTTAGATTGTTAAGTTTTTTTTGTTTTTTTTTTGGGCCTTAAGTTTGTTGTTTGTATTTGTAATTGTTGATTAGCATGTATACTTAGAATGGATTACTTGACATGTAATTGTTTTATAGTCTAGTAATACCAATGTTTATCTTTTGATTTGTATGATCTCTTTTATTTCCCTTCTTCATGTAATGTTTTTTCCTTTCTAGAAAAAGTATTTTGTGAACAAATTAAAAGAGGAAAGACAAACAAAAAGTTTCTATTGTACGTTTTTTTTATTTTTTATTATATCATGTTTCAATTTTGATAACTTAATATTAACATATTATAGAAATGAAGTTTTTTTTTTTTCGAAAAGGTGAACTCTAGTTGTGCAAATTATTATCCTAATATTTATTTTATATTGATTGAATCAAATTTAAATAGATTGAGTCATAGCGAAATATACTAACAATCCTCTTTGATTTCAATTTTCATTTTGATACTCCATTTTAAGTACACTCCATTTGAACACTTCACCCTTTTTAAAGCAAAATTTTGACTTGTTATTTGGGGTGAGTTCCTTAATAGATACGACATAATTTTTATTTGAATAATAATATCATTATAGGTTTTAAAGCCACGTAACTTGCTACATCACTTCCAAAGTTGAAATATTGGAGTTGATTGTTGATTTCTATTTTATAGTGCAAATGACGAGCGCAAATCACTTATAATTTAAATGTTTCACTAGTTAACAATAATACAGTGT
Organism: Solanum lycopersicoides; assembly: GCA_022817965.1. NCBI lineage: Eukaryota > Viridiplantae > Streptophyta > Magnoliopsida > Solanales > Solanaceae > Solanum > Solanum lycopersicoides. The sequence continues at coordinate 109,428,068 of CM040618.1, forward strand.
AAAAATCATCTTCATAAGGAATGATTCAAATAATATTTCTAAAAACAACTTACTACTTAGTATTCAAATGATTAACTTTAATTATTTGTGATTATGAACTATTATTATTGATTAAAAATTGTAGTGAATACAATTAACAATGAACATCAAACAATAATCACTATATGGATGAGAGGTAAGAGTAAATGAGTAGACATATGCAAGATTTTACTAATAAGCTTCGATTTGTTTTATTATTCTTTTTAAAATCTTATTGATTTGTACAAATTTAATAGTAATTAATTATCCTAAAATTTAATAAAAATATAAACCTTTTTCAATTATCTATTCTGACTCACCAAATCAAACTAATGAAATCCCAAAAAATGCATAGAAACTGTGGATAGAAATGGATCTTCACATGATTTCTGGTGAATATCACAATTACTAAACCACAATTAATAGTTTTGGAGCCCTTTTCAACTACTCAAAAAAAAATATTCAACTTCAGCAAAATCAGATTTATATACAAATATTTTATAGTTCATACCCTCTTTCAATTAAAATATTAAAAAATATCTAAACATTTAATCAAACTACTATCCATAAGTTCAACAAATTAAATAAGAATTAAATCTAAGAACATCAATAAATACATTATATTTGTGAAAATTGTATGCCAAATTGTTCCATAATAGCGTTAAAAAAAAGGACAAGGAAGAAAAGAAAAATCTAGAATTCATTACAATCAATTTCCAATCTCTATTGTCATATTGAATGAAAAAGATGATTAAATTAGTGAAAATTTATTTCCAATCTTTAGTCCTTTTTTCCTGTGTTTTCGTAGATACATCTTTTTTTTTTCTTGAAGTATTTGTATCATGTATATATAATTTTAGACCAAAATAATTTTAAAAAATTGAATTAAAAAACTTGTACAATTATATTTGACGCGTCACAACTTTTTTGGCTCCAAAACTGCTTTAAAATTTGGAAAATTAATCCTACATTTAAAAAGTCACGTCTTAAGCATTAAGCATAAATATAATGACTGAACTATAATTAAAGTGGCAAATAAAGCAAAAGTATAGATAAACTATGAGGATGAACTACAAATCATTATGAAAAATCGAATGAATATTTAAGCTATCTATTTAATCAAATAGTCCAAAATCAAATTTTGAGTTCTTTATTTTATAAAATAAAAATAAGTAGGTTTTATAGGTGAAGTGGATGAAATAAGTTGAAATTTAAAATATTAAGATGATAATTACCCTTACTTTATTGATAATATATTAAATCATCAAAAACACATGTTATCTCCTCAATTTATTAATTTTGAATATAATTTTTTAAAATTCACTTTTAATATGTATATATCGAAGCAATTTCAAAATGCATTCGATGTCTTTTTCCATAAAAAAGAAACTCTTATCAACCAAACTTAGACAAATTGGAGTATTAGAATAATCTTACCTAAAAAAATAAAGTTTCAAAAAAAAAAAAAAAAAAAAAAACAAGAGAGGGAAAAGGACAGAAGGAAGGTCACTGTTTTTCCCCAAGAGAGAGAGAGAGAGAGAGGCATTTGTCACTCTAAAGTCCCAACAGTCCAAACAGAGCTGAGTTGCGGTGGTGTGCGGCGGAGGACGGTGGAGCAAAATAGGAATGGGCGTTTCACAGAGCAACAACAGAAGAAGAAATCATAACTGGAATGCTTATTATTCCTACCCTTCTTCTTCTTCTTCTTCTTCTTCTTACTCTTACTACTCCTCAGACCCTCCTTACCACCCCCACCCCCCACCCCCTTTCCCTTTTCCACCTCATCTCCTCCCACCCCACCCCCACCTTCTTACTCCTACCCCTCTACCTGCCACTGCACTAATCCTGTAGTGGGTAGGTCTGTTTTTACTCCATATCATAACAATGATTGGTCTGCTTCTTACCTACCTCCTCCTCATCATCATCATCAGGTAGTGGGGATGGTGAACCCATCACCTTATGTTGAGACCCAACAAGCTAAGAAAGTTAAGAGTGGTGTTAATGTGCATAAAGATTCGTTAAAGCTTGAGATTGATGAGCAAAACCCAGATCACCATTTGGTTTCTTTTGTCTTTGATGCTCTCTTTGATGGAAAGTAAGTGTTCTTTCCCTTGCTTTGCTTAATTTATTGAATTGTAGATGTTTTGGAATTGCGGTTGTTTGTAACATGGTGTTAATTAGGAACCTAGTTGAGCTGATTGATTTGGGTACTGATAATGAAAAATGAGATGTGGTAGCTCAATTTGAATTTGTTCTAGATGAATTAGTAAATACCAAGAATGAAAGATGAGATCTTTCTTTCTTTTTGTAGTTTTCTAGTTAAGCAAGTTAGGGCACCTCAGTTTAGCCATCTTGTTGTGTACCAATGAGTGATTTGTCGGATCTCCTTCTCTTGGAGGTCTTTACTTCTAGCTGATGGAAGTCTATGTTTTCCAAGAAGATTCTCTTTATCGTAAGTTTAGAGTTAACAGATTATCCAACTGGGGAAGAAAGATTTTCTTGCTTGTTATGCCGTTAAATGGATGTTGCTTGGCTCTTTGCTCTTTCTCTGTGACCTTAATTTTGCGAAAAAATGAAGTTAAATCTGCAGATTCATCAGGGTACTTTTGAATTGGTGAAGTCTAGGGGGCCAATGATTATTGGTTTAAGAAGTTATATTATTGTTCATTGCTTTACCTTCTCAAAGAAAAAAGATGTTATACTATTATTCTTTTTTCGTATTATTGTTATCAGGTTAAATTCCTTAATGAACATCATACTAAGATAACTAGCTCCCATAGCTTCAGTAAGATACTACTCCGGTGTTTCCTGTTGCTATCATATATAGAGCTTCTTGACTAGAGAGATTTTGAAGCAAGAGATCCATATAAGCAATATTGACTAGTAGAGATTAAATTTAATGTTTATAGGTACACATATGTTATGTCATGTGTTTTCTTGGAGTTCTTTTAAGTTGATTAGGGATTAATCTAGTTTTCAGGGAACCCCGGTTTGTCTTAAAAGACAATTAAGTGGTTGGAACAAAATGGACCCAAATGCAACAGAATGGATGTAACCGATTTATATAGTTGACCCCTACTAGTTTGAGTAATTGAGGGTGTGGTGTAATAGTTGTTACTGAAGTAATGTCAAGTGCACAAAATGACTCCTCTCTTGCACCTTCAGTTATCCTTTTGAAAACATCTTTAACTACTTGATGCCGCATCTGTGATTGGAAGATCATCTGAGCTTGTCTGTGTCACTGTTCTGTTTTCTGTTATTATTTTTAATGAACAAACAACAACTTTTATTACTTAGCTTGCCAAACATTAGAATTCTGATGGATTTGTACAAAACATCAGCCAAAATTACACTGCTTCTATATCTTGTAAATTAGCTTGGCTTTTACTATACTTGTGTCATTGCTCTGTTTTCTATTATGTAATTTATTATGTGAATTGGCTACCCTTCTCTCTATGTTTAGCAATTATGGGACTGATCCAAGAACGAATAAGGGGTAGAATCATTACAAGAGCAATAGTATAGAAACTAGTGTCTGATTTTCAGCTCAAGTAAAAGATCCCATTGGGTTTGAGTCTGAAGTCTGAACAGACAACAACTCGCATGAAATAGATGCAGGAAGATATAAAACTCAAAAATGATATGCAGTACTCGCTGCTGTATAGTTTCAAGTTTGATAGCTGTATGTAAGTTTTGTTTTATCCACTTGTGTCACAATGGATTGAAGTGCTCCAATTGGCCTCTAAATCGATTTTGGTCAAAATTTACAGACCCACACGTGCTTAGCTCACATGAGCTATGCTATACTCATTACAGATCAAGAAAGATTGTTGATTGGGAGCATAGGTTTGTAATCAAAAAGAAAAAAAAAGTAAAAGAAATAGAAGGTAAGAAATTATAGAGGCATTTTTTTTCTAAAATTGCAGAAGCATTTTTTTTCTAAAATTGCAGAGGCATTTTTTTCCTGAAATTTTGAGAATCTAATTGCTCTATTTGAAGCCTATCATTGATACACATAAAACTATATTCTCTTGATGGAAAAGTGTCCTTAAATAATCAATAGAGATAGTAACAGAACTCATAGTTAGTTTTGATTCTCATGTATGGCCCTAAATATATTAGCAACATTTACCTTATAAACCCGTCTTCTGTTATGATGTATTGTTATTAAGCTATTTTCTTTAGTTCTTACTTCTTAATTTGTTTTCTTGACTTGAAGCATTATATATTCGTAACTACGTCTCTCAAGTGCCAAAAGTGAAGTGACATCCGCATTTGTGCAACATTATTAAAAGTGGTTAGATCATTGAGTAGTTTTCAAAGCATAATTTTGCACTTCTATTAATGATGAAGTCTTTGTCATTTGGTTCCCCTCCAGATGTGCCATCTATGGGATATGACATATGTGGCTTGATATAGTGGCAAAACGTATCCAATAAGATTATACTCTGTTAAGAGAATTTTATCCTAGTATCTTTCTGGTCCCTGCTGTCATCAAGGAATAAGCTAAATAATCTTGATATATGTGAAGGCTAGAAAATGATTAGCAGACTCCATTTTCATGGATGTAAATTTCCCCTCTTTTTTTCTTTTTTCAGTTACCATTATTAAAAAAAAAACATTTTTTTCTTGTGTGTAGATATGGTAAGACCGGCCACACCAAAATCCAAAACTCTACCTAAAAGTCCAACAATAGCCCTTCCCTTGGGGATGATTTTCTCAAATATTTGAAGCCACTGGCCAGTGTTTATATTTTGTCCCGGTTTTAAAAATCTTGGAATAACCCATGCATTACACAATCAGAAGCATGTGAACTATTGCTTTCAGACAACTTTAGATTATGTGAATTGAACCCCACAGACAATTTTAGACAGTGGTGTAATGTTTGCACATACACTTCGAATTTTTTTGTCTATAGGTAGTTTAGTTTCTTCTACAACTTTAGGCCATCATCGGAAGTTCCCAGTGAACTTCTAAAATTAATTTTTGAGATGCAACTAGAGGGACGAGGGTAATGTGTGATCTTAGATTCTTATAGGGATCAATGTTATTATTCATCCAAAAAGAAATTGGCCTTGATTACTCGTTTTTGTTATAAATCTTTAGGAAGAATTTACCAGTTACAAAAGAAAAAAAAACTTTACGAATGCCGGGAAAAAGACATATATTTAGTTTGGTTGCGAAAGGTTCCTAATCAGAATACAAGGGTCTAAAGCTTTGAGATTACTTGAGAGAAAATGCTCCCAGGCACGAAACGAGGTGATTTTCTAAAATCCAACTGACATCATGTAAGCTCATTAGTTTTTCTTAAATCTTTTCTGATTGATTAAAAGCATGGTTTGCGATTTCATTAACAAGTTTTAAAAAGTTCTACTTAACAGCCGGGATAAATCTTTTGAAGTCACAGAGGACTTCTCTGGGGCTGAAATCTGGTTTGACTTGGTGGAGAGAAAGAGGAATTTCATGCAATTGTCATTAGCAACAAAGGGGAATAAGTAAGAAGGTGTTGATGCGGCTTTCTGATTTAATGCACCTGCCATCAGCAACAAAGGGGAATAAGTATGATAACTGGAAATTAAATGACCATTTATGCAACTATTTTTTATCTCAAAAGTACAACAGTTGTGGCAGAGGCATTAGTGTAGTAGTAGTTCAAGGGGAGAGGAAATCAGTTATTGGTCCTGAACTGTACCTGAACAAAGGATGGGAGATATAGCAGGAAAAGTTGAGAAGTTCATGCTCAAAGTGCAGTAAACCCAGTCGTCAGACAACTGTAGAATCAGAACATCTCTTATGCTGATATAGCCACGCAGAGTAAATGGCAGGCAAAGAAGGGGAATCTCATTGTCGAATAGCAGAGTGAATGTATCTGTGGTACTTCTGTAATCATGGGAAATGACTTGCTAAGCAGATGTCTAGTAAGGGGGTTATTCAGTGAGGCTGGAAGGTCCCACTCAGTCAGAACTGTGAAGATAGTAGCGGCTAAATGGAAATTAGCTTTTGGTGTTCAGGAATACCTGAATGAACGGTAGTTTTGTTTGAATTTCCTAATGGGGAAATGGCCGAACAAGTAATGCGAGGTGTGACTAGAGATGGAAACAAGAACCCCTTGAGCTGAAATGGTGGTTGCCCGATTGCTTGTGCTCAGGAGAAAGCAATCACTGATTACTTGTGGCTCATGGCTGTCGGTCTACCTCTACATCTTTGGTCAAAGGAGGTTATGAAGGAGATAGAGGAGAAATGTGGTGGATGGATTGTCACCAGAGGAGGACACTATTTAAAAAACACACCTACAATTGGCAAGAATCAAAGTCAAAGGGTCACGGGAAAAGAGCCCAAATTTTGTAGAAGTGGACACTGATGGTTTGATTTTCAGCTTCCCAATCTGGTTCAAATGTTTGCCGATGGTGAATGAAGGTCAGAAGAATAACGAAGAAGACAGCTGTCAAGCCTATGGCTATGCTTTGTGTGAAGTCCCCTCCAGAGCCTGATATTATAGAGGGTAGGGTGGCTGGTCTGTAGGCCCACCGTTTTAAAATTTTTTGAACACCATGAGGTAATTGTATGATTTTCCAAGGTAAAAGAGCTCCTGACCAATTAGAAACAAAAATAAATAAAAACATAGTGCCAATAAAAGGAACCCAGGGCCCATATTCTTCTCCAATTTGAGTTTTACTAACATCTCGAATGAATTCAAGAACATATTCGAAGAAATTCTGACCCCCGGTCGGAATGGTTTGTGGGTTCCGAACAGCTATAGTGGCTGAACCTAATAAGATAGCAATTACAACCCAAGAAGTAATAAGTACTTGGCCATGTACTTGGAAACCTCCTAGATTTACCTTTGGGGTGTGTAGGTGAACTGAATAATATTGGACTCAATTTAGGGGTTTAAACCAAACTTTGGACTAGGTTCACAGGCTCAAATCTTTCTTAAAGAAGAAAGAGGTTGAGCCTGATTACGATTTGGGTAAAAATTTGCAAATGACTTCAGGCTCTTAACCAAGTTGGATTATATGCTTGAAAATATTGAAGCTAACAACTTATATGATACACGAAGCTGTGACTCGCTTACGTGGGTAGAGTCAGTAGTAGATACTCAAAGTCTAGTAAATTCTTGCAAATTACAGATGCTTCAAATATTAGACGGAGACGGTGAAGAGGATAGTGATGAAGAGATGTATGAGGGGGAAGGGGGTTTGGATAATCATGAGGACAATGGTTTGTGTGGAGCAATCACACCAATTTTCAGTAGAGGGTATTCAATATTTGAATATTCAGATTCAGCTAGCTGAGTTTCATGGGTGCAAATGGGAGGTGTGGTTGTTCCTGTAACTGGACAAGAAGAGGGAAGAGAAGCGGAAGGAAGCCAGTAATCTACTCCCTATACCCTGAAACCAAATGACCAGAATGAAGTGAAGAATCTGTCGTTTGGAGATTAATTTAAAGATGGTACTCAAAAAGCTTGAGTAAAACAAAGATGAAAACATGGATCCATTCGGCAGTATGGTGGACCATTTGGAAGGAAAAGAATGGGAGGATTTTTGTAAGCAAATCAGAATCTGTAGTTAGTACCAAGTACAGATGTTTGTCCCATTTTTTGGTGTAACTTGGCAATTGCAAATGATATAGAAGCCATGATAGATTTTTTGAGCTCATTACAGTTACACAATATGTAATGGAGCTACCCCCTGTATACTCCCCACAGTACCTTCTGGTTACTGGACTTTTAATACAATACCTTTCAAACTATCACTTTTTAAAGATGGTGGTTTGATGAACGGGGGAAGAAACAATTGGAATAATTCCCAGTGAAGATTCACATTATATCATGGAAAGTATGGGGCTTGAGTGATATTGCAAAGAGGAGGGTGATTAAATCCTTAATACGAGAGAAGGGCAGATATATATTGCACAGATGGAAGGGAATTATAGTGTGATTGTCAAACAACTGTGCAATGAAAGATTGACCGACTATATGTGACTTTGTAGGCAAACGGGAGACTCGGAGGTATCTTAGTGACATGGGATAAAAGGATGTGGAGGATAGAGTTAATGAACGCTGGTGTCATTCCATTACCTGTAAATTCACTTCTGTCAGCAAGAATTTCAGCTGCTTTCTATCTGGGGTTCACGCTCTAAACTGCACAAGGGAGAGAGACATGATAGCTAGTTTCTACAAGATGGGCTTGTGCGGTCTCTGGAGATTTTAACACTACCAAGTTTGTGATTGAAAGAGGAAACAACAATGTGTATGAAGGAATTATCTGACATAATTGAGGACTTGGAACTCATTGATTCTCCACTGTTATGAGGCATTTTATACTTGAGATAGGGGAAGCAATCATGAATGCCCTTCAAGAATCGATAGATTTCTTTTCTTTGTTGGGTGGATGAATTGTACAATAATATTAAACAATCCTTACTCCTTAGGATTTTATCTAACCACTGTCCTATTTCTTTTAAGTGTGGAGTCTGGGATTTTCTAAATCATATTTCAAATTTGAAAATTGATGGATGGATGTTGAAGGGTTTAAGAAAAAGACGGAAGACTAGTGGAATTCTTTTGTGATCCAAGAAAGGCCAGATTATATTGTCTTGCAAACTTAAATTGCTCAAGACTAAGCTAAAGGAATGGAATGCTTCTAATGGTGTGAATCTAAAGAAGAATAAGATTAATTTACTTAACTAGACTTCATTGGTGGATCTTGTGCAGGAACAAAGACCACTCAATGAAGATGAACTGTGGAAAAAGCTAGCTTACACATGGAGAATGAAGTTCTTGGGGACTTTTCTGGGTTTCAAGAAGAGGAAATATTAAACTGGAGCAATGGTAGGAATGAGGTTTTCAATGTTAAATCAACTTATCTTCTGTTGGGAAAATGATAATCCCAACCAGGATGATATCCAAACTAATAGCAAGAGAGTAAGGAGACCAAATATTATAATGGGGTAAAGATGATACCTGAATATATAAGACAATAACACTAATGACAACTCGGTAGTGTCAAAAGATGACTATTTTATATGAACAACACTCTTTTATTTCTTACAACTCAGAATAATATTACTTCCACTAGTTTCTCACAAACTAAGTAATAGTTTGTGGATTACTCTCTTTGTTTGGTGTGTTTTCAAATGTTCAATTATTACTCTATTTATAGAGTTATTGAAACTCTAGATTACATCATTAGTGACACAAATGTGGCAACCAATTTTCACAAAGTTTGGTTGCCAAACTCCACTAAAATTTGACTACCAACTTCCACAAATGTGGCTGCCAACTTTCACATTTGTGGTTGTCAACTTTCACAAAATTTGGTTATTTTCCTTAAGTGTGGCTGCCAAAGTTGCTGCCACACTTTGATCCCATAATCTCTCCCTTAATTCAAAAGAATCTTGGGAGATTTTACAAATTCTCTTCAAGGTTTTGATAAAGTAAAGAAGATAAAACTTCAAAAGGGCTGATTTTGAAGTTTTAAAAATGAAAGAATCCGAATCTATACGGATTTCTGTTCAAGATTGATGAATGATGACTGTTGTGAATCAACTAAGAAGGTACGGGGAAGAAGTTGATGATGTGCATATGGTAGAAAAGATCCTTTGCTCTTTAACACCTAAATTTGGTTATGTGGTGTGTGCTATTGAGGAGTCTATAGATTTAAGACATAATGACGGTTGAGCAATTGGAAGATAATTTACGAATCAACAAAGAAAAGATGAGAAGGTTAAAAGAAGAGCCACTAGAGAAACTTCTTAAAATTCAGGCATGCTTTTAAAGAATTTGAAGGTGAAAAAAGCTACAGAGGAAATGGACAATGGCGAGGCCGTGGAGGTTGTGGAAGAGGAAGAATCAAAGAAGTTATATTAACAAATTCAACAATCCATTGTTACACTCTCAACTTGTGGAGCTGAATACATGGCAGCAACATCATGTATTTGTCATGTTATTTGGCTGAGAAGATTGCTAAAGGAGCTTAACTTGCCACATATTGAAGCCATAATGATTTGCGTAGATAGCAAATCTGCGCAAACTCTTGCAAAGAATCTAGTGTATCATGACCGAAGCAAGCACGTAGACACAAGGTATCACTTTATAAGAGAATGCATTGCCAAATGAGGTAGAGCTCAAGTATGTGAAATCTCACGATCAAGTTATGGATATCTTTACAAAGCCTCTCAAGTTTGAAGATTTTCAGATATTGAGATCAAGCCTTGGAGTAAAAAAGTAAAACAAAATTAAGGGAGAGATTTGTGGGATCGAAGTGTCACAATCACACTTATGGAAATTAACAACCAAATTTTGTAAAAGTTGGCAGCCACAAATGTGAAAGTTGGCAGTCACATTTGTGGAAGTTGGTAGTTAAATTTTGGTGGAGTTTGACAGCCAAACTTTGTGAAATTTGGCATTCACATTTGTGTCACTAATGATGTAATCTAGAGGTTCAATAACTCTATAAATAGACTAGTAACTAAATATTTGAAACACACCAAATAGAGAGAGATTAATCCACAAGCTATTAATTAGCTTGTGAGAAAATAGTGTGGGAGTAATATTATTGTCAGTTGTAAGAAATAAAAGAGTGTTGTTTGTTAAAATAGGAATAAGAATAGTAACTACTTGGTAAAAAATTGTATTGTAGTGTCTATAAATAGTTTTGTGTAATAATGTAGGTACAACAAAATTCAATAATATTCTTCTCTTATATTTCTCATGGTATCGGAATCAGTCCTATCTCAATTTGTTGTTCACCGATGTTGGGCCACATTTATAAGTGTTCACAGTCCAGTTGATATTTGGGCTTGCTGGGAGTGTTAAGAAGTCCTACATTGGCAGAGGGATGGGAATTTGCTCTCCTTGTATTGACTTGGACAAACCTCCACTCATGAGCTAGCTTTTGGGGTGTGAGTAGGCCAACACTTAATTTTACATATCTTTTTGGTGACTACTTTCTCTTATTTAATTTGTGTAGCACCCTGCTATCCTTTCGGTGACTATTTTTTCATATCTAATTTGTGTATCACTATGCCATCTTTCCGGCAACTACTTTTTCATATTTAATTTGTGTAGAATCGTGCCATCCTTCCAGTGACTACTTTTTTTTTTTGCAGATCTGATTTTCGTAGCACCTGCATTTCTCGGACTACTTTTCATATTTAATTTGCGTAGTTCCGTGGACTTTTTCCAAACTACTTTCTCATATTTGAATTGTGTAGTTCCGTAGATTTAGGCCAATCCCCGCACCCGTATCCATACATGGATCCATATCCCCGAATCTTAAAAATTAGATCATGAAGGATCCGACCTTTAGATCCGCACTCGTATCGGACACCCGCACCCGAGTCCGAGCAACTTAGATTGAACCTATCTGAAAGAAAATTCACTGTTGCATATGATTGCCGACAAGGCCCTGTCTTACCATTATGTTCAAAAGAAGAGAAGTTTGTGTGGCGAAGGTCAAATAATGATAGGAACGTGTGGCAGAAAAAGAGAGGGAAGAAAATTATCGAATAAAACACAACCTTTTGGAGTTTCCATGTCCCTATTTGTGACACTGATACTATTCATATGGAAATTACTAAATAGTACCTTGAAACATAATTTGGCCATGCTCTTCTGTGCAAGTTGTCTAGTACATTTCAGAGTTTCAGGGGATCTCTGTATATACCTATTTTTTTGTGATCATGTAAGAACAATATTCATTAGTGAGATAGACTTATTCGAGAAGTATTTTAAAATCTATCTGTCTCATTCTTTATAATTTGGTTGGGATATTAGTTAGGTGATAGTGAGCAACTGCTTGAACCTCAAATAAGACATGTAGTGTCACTTCATTTGTTGATCTTGATTTTTACAGATTCAGTGTTGGAACTGAAAACCTCAAAAAAGTTTTAGCTGAATACTTATTTGAGAAAGAAAAGCTTGGAGCCTCAAAAGAAACAATGTAAAGTCACTTAACCTGTTGATTTCATTTTTATAAAGGTGATGTGGTTCATATTAATTGATTCAAGTATGTGGGTGTTCAGTGGGAATTATGTGCTCCAAATTGGCAGGAGTACCAGTAGATACTACTTGTCCAATAACTTACAGATTGTATCTTATTGCTTTATTTATTTTGATAAGTAAATCTTATTGCTGAATCCGTTGTCTAGTTTAGATCATGAAATGACTTCTCTTCTTTTTTCCTTTCTGTTGTACAGCATCACAGTGTTTTATTTTGTCAAGGAAGAGCCTCATTGCAGATTTGTTCCAATATATCCCCATGTCCATGTACCTATAACAGTTCCTTTCCAGAGAGGACTTGGACAGAAATTTCGTCAGCCTTTTGGGACAGGCATTGACTTGAGTTTCTTTGAAATGGACGATCTTTCCGAACTATCATCAGAAGACAGTGTGTTTCCCCTTGTAATAACTGCTACAACCTGCCTTCCATCTGTTTTAACAGAGGATCATATTAGTGATACTCAGCCTAAAACGTCCCTCCATATGCAAATTAGTCAAGCTGTATTGGAGAAGGATCATGAAGGGACTTTCAAAGTGAGAATAATCAGGCAGATTTTATGGGTTGATAATATTCGCTATGAGCTGCATGAGATATACGGAATTGGAAACTCTGGCCCAGATTATGAGAACAATGGCTCGGGCAAGGAGTGTGTAATATGCATGACGGAACCCAAAGATACAGCAGTTCTTCCATGCCGCCATATGGTAAGAACCACTAATGTAGTCATGCTTTTTGATAAGTACTGACTAATGAGTCGTCTTCCACTGCACGAGTTGCATTTTACATTTGGTCGTCTCTTCAGTGCTCTGATGGTTTCTGTTTTCAGCCTTTAACATTTTGGCTGCTTAATTGATTAACTTTTTCCTGTTCTCCAGTGCATGTGCAGTGGATGTGCAAACACATTGAGACTTCAGTCAAACCGATGCCCAATTTGTCGACAACCATTTGAAGAGCTCTTAGAGATCAGGATTAATAATGGTGATATCGATGAGTGAGCATTTTCTTGCAGAAACAAAGTAGCATTCTTAATCTCATCATACGTGTCTTCTGTTTTCATTTCGTAAATGTTTGTCCCTATATATTTGTAGATCTTCATATGGCCAATCGAACACTTTTTCTTGGCCAACTATTTTTTCGTTTACTCGTGTTATATTGCAATGTAAATATAAACCTAGTCCAAAATGGTCCAGATGAGTTTGTTTCACTGCACTGGAAGTATGGTGCATGAACACATTCATGTATGTTTGATCTCTGACTAAAGCTTTTAACATTATTGCATACCTTTCCAAATGTCCTATATTTGAATCCATTGCTTGCAGATTCAGTTATGTGGTAAACCTTTTAGGCCTTTTTTCCTTGGTCAAGATCACAAAAGATGGCTATTCAAAATCAAGAAAGTCACAAGAATAACTTTGAACATCCTGGATCTGGACACATTTTTTTCACTTTTTTTTTTTTCTTTTACTCTTAGAAACAGCCAAAAAGGGTGGTCTGTGGTAGAATATTTGGCATGGAAGTTAGCAGTAAGCAAGACAAACTTGAGCAGCATCCCCAAAAGGTCTGAAAGTGAGAAGATAAACAGTAACATTTATAGCTTTTTTGTATGTTAGTTACAAACTTTGTACATATGCACTGCCTTTTCTCTTTGGGGACCATACATAGTTTTTTGAGTCTTGAACATTACACTTCTCTGCTTGCTTGATTCAGTGTTTTGAGTCTTGAAGATGACACTTCTACATCATTGATTGTGTTTCATTTCTCTTCTCTTTTTTTCCCCCCATTTTTCTCTTTCATACATATCTTACATTTTGAAGGTCAAGTTGGAGAAATTTCAAGAGCATTTTGTCGGTTGTTTCAATCATTTCTTCCATTCCCCCTTTCTTTATCACACTCGTTTCAATTTATTTGACTTACTTTCATTTATAAGTAGTTTCAAAAAAAAATTGCCTATTTCTTTTTAAAGCAACTATTTAATTCAAACTTTTCACATGACATGTTCAAGATCAGATGGATAAACCGGATAAGTAAATTGAAATTTGACTTACTTTCATTTATAAGTAGTTTCAAAAAAAATTGCCTATTTCTTTTTTAAAGCAACTATTTAATTCAAACTTTTGACATGACATGTTCAAGATCAGATGGATAAATCGGATAAGTAAATTGAAATGGAGGGAGTATGATGAATCAAATCATCTACATTTCTACTTTCTTTTTGGGATTTAATGCACTTCATTATGCTGTTTGGTAGTGCCATGCACTCTATTTTGTTTTATGGAGATATCACATCCATGAAAATCTTCTTCAAAATATGTTTGATGATCTTTCAACCTTTTGTTTCTTCTAAAAAGCCTATATAAACCACCTCCTTTTTTCAATCTAATGCCATCTAATATATATATATATATCCTTTAGCCAAATTAATAAAATAATAAAGGAACACCAAAACCTACTTAAGATATTAAAAAAAAATTCATGGGTCAAATTTATTCCAAAAATTTATAACCATGTTTTGCTCATATGAAGGAGTGAGTGTTTTTTTTTTTGGGGGGGGGGGGGGGTTAATTGTTGGTGTGAGTGTGAAAAGTTGGAATTTTTTTCAGTCACTAGTACAATTTATTTTTGGCGGCAACTATATAGTGACATAGTGATAATTTCATCATATTCCTTTGACAAAATTCTATTGTCCTGAGTGATATACTGTACAATCCACAAATCTTACATCTTTGAGGATATCATGTCATTCAAGGTTTAGATCAGATATGGTGCAGTTACACCGTATCGAAGATATGATTTTAAATAATGGACGACATGAATTATGCTAGAAGTAAAAAGGAGTGTGTCCATACTAGTAGGTTATAGTGTATGAACTTGTTATCCATTCTAGTAATCACAATATTACTCTTTGATTATTGTTCTTCGAGTTATGTTATTATATGTTGTTTGTTTAATTATAATATTATTCTTGCTACTATCTATTGTTTTTTTTATTACATTACATATATTATTTTATATTGAGCACCCTGATCTATCGGAAACAACCGCTCTATCTTTAAAACAGTGATCTGATATACATACACTTTACCCTTCATAGTGTTAAATGATGATTTCGAATGGATATAATGGCTAAGGAAGCTTAGTTTGAAAAAAGATGTAACTCCCCACAAGCTAAGTTATTTGGACAATTGTTCAACTTATCTCGAAAAGTCTTGTGTGTGTAATAAATCGCCATAATAGCTAGTTTGAACACATGTAATCAACTTTTCGAGACAAGTTCAAAATCCATCCATTTGATGTCTTCTTCCAATCATAATATATACTCCTACTTATTTTATTATTATACAAGAAAACACAAAATAGATAGATGTAGATGAGTAGGGAGGTTAATAAAGAAAAATAATGTAATAGCAGTGACATCCAAAATGCCAACTATTTGAAAGTTGACAGATAACTGAAGGGATCACTTGACCTACAGTGAGAATTGGACCAGCCCCCTACCCCCTAACCCCCACCCCCCCACCCCACCTCTCCCTCTTTTCCTGTGCTACCAATTATTTTTCATCCTTACAGATTCCTTTTCTGCCTGCAAATAAAATTCATATTATCTGTTTTTGACTTTTAGCTTTAACATCTTTTTTAGTTTTCTAAAATATTGTTGATGTTTATGTGTGAACATTCTGGGGGAGTTTCACTTACACAAGTCTTTACTAATCTTGGATCTATATACTGTCAATTTATATACTCCTATATTATGTAGGGACCCCCTCAAATTATATAACTTTATCACTTCTTTTGCTATTATTAGTTTTATATATACATCCTTTCTTATTGAATAATGTACTTGAATTCAAAATTTTCACTAAAGAAAAAAGGTAATGTATATAGAAACCTATAGTAATAATATGAGTATTAAACAAACTTCACTTTCTATATATTTTAAAAAATGTGTGTTATATGTGTGACATGTACAATTGGGATAGAGAGATTGTTTTTGATATACGCTCGACTCAACAGGGAATTAAACAGTCTTTGTTATCTCTTCAAATGAAAAACAAAAAGTAGGACTATTGATAGTTTGGATTGTTGAATAGAATTTGTATAGTAATTTTTTTGGACATAAATGATAAAATATTCGACTCTCATTAAATCATTTTGTTTTCACTGCTGAGATTCCGACCCACACCCTAGAAGATAATATTTCAGATAGTCATTTAATTAAGGATAATTCTTTTAAAAAGTTATTCAACCTTGTTTGATAACCTAAAATGGAAGTTAGTCAAATAAATTTTTTAACGTTTTTACTCTTACAATATATTTTTGTTACACACACCTCACATCCCACTAACAAAAGTTGGAATGATTCATCTTTTAGCAAAGGTCTACATTTCGAGTCATGAGTATAGATCGGTTCGACTTCAATTTATTAGAGACCAATTTACCCTTAATGTGAAACTTTTTAGGGCGAATGCAAATTTAATCTGACCTCAATACAGATATCGATAAAAAAGAAAAAAAAAAGTACTCCCACCCCACCTCCGAACACACACACACTTCCAACCCCCTTGGTTCACTTTCCTATTGCTATATGGTGTCCTTTTGCCTAGCTAGTCTTGAGTGTTGACTCTATCTAGGAGCATGCATAAACCCTAATGCAAGTATATATAGGCACATTTTTTAAACAAGTATAAATATTATGAATGTTCCTTAGAGCAGTAAAAGAAGATGCCACTTTGGTGATGGAATTTTATAGACTGTGAAAGGCCATGTGATGAGTATTGAATGTTTTGATTACAAAAGAATGTATAAACATGGGATGTGAGTATACATCTCTTGCATTAATATGTTACCCAATATATTCTCATCAATCACAATCTCTTTTGACCATGTGGTGTACATCATGAATTACTTTAATCCAAACACATGAAGATAACAATTTTTAGTCGCAATAAACATAAAAATAATATTAAAATCTTATTCGATATTAGTTAATTATCTATTTTCAGAATCTAATACTTATATATATTTTATAAATTTCTTTTAACACGTAATTAATGTACTAAAACTCCTATATATGCTTTAAACAACGTATTATTACAGCAATATTATTGCTGGCATACGAAGATGGTTAAATTACCAAAGGAAGAATGTTGATTATTTTGTAGAAAGACATAACTTGAGAGGAAAAAAGTTCCCAAAAAAGAATAATAATTATGTTCAATTTTAAGAAGGACATCACTTTTTCCCTAATAAAATGCCTTTAACAAGAATGGCATGCAAGGTTAGATTAGCAAGGAAAGTGATAATTATGATATTTTGACATATAATTTGATACATTTTGATTACTCCTTCCTTTAATTTGGTGTGTTTTAATTAAGTGAAATCCGTGAAAAACGACCCTAGTGATTCTAATTGTGGTATTTTATATATAGTACTACTTGAGAGGATTATTATGTTTGAGATATATAGTATTAGTCATGTTGTTTAAAGATATTTCATATTTATTATAAAATTATAATTATTTATTAAATTTTAATTAAAAAAATTAATAGATCGTATATTCGTTTTCGTTTATGCGTCTATTTACTTATATAATAGAGTTTTAACTTGTATATATACAGCCTTATAAGTATAAAGTTATTTGTTTACGATCTAAGATGAAATCGAACAAGCCTTCAGTATGATTGTAGCACAAGATTAAATATAATTTAACTTGATATATTGAACGAAATCAAGTGGAGATAGTTATTAGACTGATGGACAAGAGCATATTTTCTAAACTGTTAAATATACTTATATTCTTAATCATGATATGACTATTATGATATGTATATTAATTATATTTTTTATTTATTAAAATCTAATATCTTGAGATGGATCAATATGTCTGGTAGATTGGATGATAATAATATATTATAAAAGTGAAATAATAAGTTAGTTGATGGAATCCATGCTTCGATATAGAGATTGATGGTATGTCTTTTTGAAAAGCTTATAAGTTTTTTGTTGTGTCAAACATTGCAAATGAATTTATAAATTCTATATATGAAATAAGTTGAGCAATGCTCTAAAGAAAATTAATCATTAAATTATATTCGTCAATAATTTAGTGTAATTAATATTTGTAATCTTAGTATGAGAAATTACATACATATCCGTATTTTCTGTATTATTAATTGAAGCAGTCTCAATTGAAGGGTCCTTAGCTTAAATTATATTTTACTTGAAAAGGTTATAAAATTAGGTTATTGTTAAATAATGATAATTAAGAAATTAATTGATTTAAAAGTGGAAGATACAAGTGGAAAGTGGATAATTCAAAGGTTATAAATTATTTTAGCAAATCATCATACTACTTACCTATTTTTATTTCTTCATTACTTGTAATTTTATTAGTTAAATAAAAAATCATCCTTGTTTTGATCCAGAAATTGTTTGAATTTAGTTAATTAACTAATTAATATTACTTGATTATTTTTATTTTTAGAATGAGTTAACATTTCACATTAATTGAAAAATTAACCGATGATTTACATGTTACGATCAAACATCAGCTCTCTATGAAATTTTATATCAGACTCGATTAATGGACTATATTTATAGCAATCACTTAATCTCTTTTACTAGATCATAATTGAGTATGAGCCAAAGTGAAAAGTTAGAAAGAAAGTCATTGTATTAAGAGTAACGTACAAGCAATATTCATGAGATAATTACTACTATATCTGTTCAAAAAGTTTGAAAATTGGAACTAATCATATAATTGAGTTTTTGAGTCCAAGCTTGTGGTGATATTTTAATATATAGTTTTTTGGTTAATTAATTTTGGTGATTTTATTATACATATATATAGAGTATAAAATAAGAAATTTTATTTTTAAGTGCTTCACTATTGAACACAAAGCTTCAATAAGGGAAAAAGAGAGGGAAGTTCAAGAAAGTGTTCGTTGCTAACATATTAATTATAATAGTGCTTGTAGTGTTTGATAGAGTATCTTTTTTAATTTTAAATTTAAGTAATTAAAGAGCAAAAATTGAAAATCATCCATTCACTCGAGGCCTAGTATCTACATTATATTTATATTTGAAAAATGTTATAAATAGATTTACATATTAAATTTAACATATTGTAAAAATTTAATATATTGTAACTATATAAAATATAAAAAGGTTATTCAGTTTGATTTGGAAAAAATTCAATTTCTTTTGTAAATTAAAAAGGCTATTTTAATTGTTCGAAACTGTTATACACTTAAATAAAAATTCATAATTTTATTATAAAATGATATTAATCAATTTGATTCGATTTGTTTAAATTCAATGTAGTTATTATATTTATTTGATTCCACTATAAATTGTTACAGTTTAATTTACTTTCCAGGAATGGGGAGGGAATCTCGAAAGGCGTTAAAATAAATTGATTATATTTTATAACTAAGAAGGACAAAATCACAATGGGGTCTCATCATTAGTTAGCCTTTTAAGAAGAACAAAAAAAATACTTAATAGTAGTACTAGTATTTTTTTTAATTATTTTATTTTTTAAAAATGTAATATAAAAAGGTTTTGTTCATCTCCATCTTATGGTACCTTAATTTAATTATGGGATTAGCTAGCTTTTTCAAATAATATGTCTTCCTAAAGTGATAGATGTAACTCTTTTTTTTAATAGGTGTAACTCATGATCAAAGAGAAAGGGGTTTATTTTCTTTAATTTCCTAATGCAAGTATATATATATATATATATATATATATATATATATATATGTATATATATATATATATATTCAAGAGCTTAATTTTAATTTATTTTGCAAAATCCAATAATATCGTAATATTATGAGTGTGAAGAAACAATAATTATGAAGTATGTAAAGATAAAACATCAAAATAAGAAATTCAAATTGAGAGTTTACATCTATATGATTAATGAGATAAATTTATAAAAAAAAGTGTGTGTTTTACATGTTAATAACTTAATATATTAATATAAGGGTTTTAATTTTATTTGTTTTTGAAAAGATTGTGAGGCCATTTTCATATTTTAATAGTCAAATACTCAAATTGATAGAATCCCGTAAGATCATAATTACTA
Organism: Solanum lycopersicoides; assembly: GCA_022817965.1. Lineage (NCBI taxonomy): Eukaryota > Viridiplantae > Streptophyta > Magnoliopsida > Solanales > Solanaceae > Solanum > Solanum lycopersicoides. The sequence continues at coordinate 109,448,180 of CM040618.1, forward strand.
CTAAATAGAGATCTTAAAAGGGAGTGTACACCAGCCTTATTTTCATATTTTGAAAGTGGATTAATTATTTTCGAAAGATTTCTGACTTAATAACACATCTCAAAGATCATACAAAAGAATATATATATATCATCAACCTTTTACACCTTCTCACAAGGGCCTCTTTACGTAGCCGGATCATCTCACTCTCGCTCTCCTCATCTTATTCATCACATATAAGTCACTCCTACCTTGTTCCAAATGTCATCATTCCTAATCTTATCTTTTCTAGTATGCCACATACACCTCTCAATATCCTCAATTTTGCAATTATCATTTACTGAACACGAGAGTTCTTTGATGGCCAACACTACATTTTCTCAATACATAAATTATAATTTGACATAAAGTAATAAAAGAAAATGTTACTTTATATTTAATTTTCGTCTTACACTATATGGTATAAAAATTGGAAAAGTATATGATAATTTTTAATAGTTGGTCAAGGGGATTTGCTTTATATTGATCTTTTAGAATTTCATATTTGAAATTGTGATCTAATCTTTTTGTTTTTAAAAATGATGTAACACATTTCGTATGTACATATAGGTATTATAGTGAATTTGGATCTAAGTATTTGATCAACCTATTATATATCATTAATAATATAAGTTTGACCTTCTATTTACAATTTATTTAGGCTTGAGAGCATATTATAATGTGACAAAGACGCGGAAAATTAGTATTATAAAATAAAATTAAACCACTTTTCATGCATACCCTAAATTATGCACAAAAGTTATAGAAAAACTGAAAAAGGAATAGACCTAATGATTACCGATCCAACAACAACAAGTGCATGCATTCAAAAGTAACAAAAGAAAATATTTATTTTTTTCACATATATAGTTAACAATGATGACTAAAATAATTCAATTAGATTCGTGTATAACTATTAAAATTGTGGTGTTACATAGACTTATATATCTAGCTAATCTCTGAGCTGAATTTTCAGTTTATGAAGTGTCAAAATCAATATTCTTATATAACAATGTCAAAAATATATAGTAAATGGAATGAAGATGACATAATTTATTAAATGGAACTTGACTTTAGCTCAATCCGAAAAAACAGTTCAAAGAGGAGAGAATTATAAAATACAAACTCATATTAAGAATATAATTAAGGAACCTGTCCATCTCCGACATAGAATTTCATTTATCATCCTCTCATACTGGATGTGTGGACAATCTATACATTCAGGACTTTATTCAGATATCATGTTAAAAAAATCTTGAATCTAATTAAACCTCAAAAACTAGATTAAAAAGAGAGAATTTGTATCCAAGCCATATTAAGAATTTAAATAATCAACCATCTCCGACGTGGAATTTCATTCATCATGAATATCTTTAGTTACTCATCAACTTGATTTAATGTTACTTTCCCTTGCAATATTCGATCGACTATAATTTTCCATCATTACCCGACAAATCTAACATCAAAGTTTTTTAATTTTTTTTCATTTTGAAATAATATTTCCCTCCAACTTTCGAAATGAAACACAAAAATTAGAGTCACAATAATCTAGCTAATTATCAAATAAAATAGTAGATTTCGTTTGGATTGACTTAAAAAAGTAACTTTTAAGTCAAAAATAAATAGTCAAACTAAAATAATTTTTAAGTCAAAAAATAAAAAGTAGAGGGAGACCTACTTTTGATTTCTGACTAATCTTAAGTCATTTTTAACTTATTATAAGTCATTTTTTACTGGCCAAACACTTTCTAACGTATTTGAAGTTATTTTTTTACATTTACCAAACACTTTCAGAAATCAAAAATTGACTTAAATATAGATTTAACCAACATTTAAGTTAATCCAAACGGGCTCTCAGTCTTTTGTCTATGCTGTGGCAGACAAAATGTGTTTATATAACTTGAAGTTCATGAAGAAAATAAATTATTTTTTTTATAAAAGTAAGTATGTAAACAAACACAAAAGACTACTTCATTAGAGAAAAAAAAATTGCTCTAAAAAAGGAGTGGTTATTTTAATATTTTAAAATTGTTGTTTTCTTTTTCCTACATTTATTAGCTAGTGGTAAAGTGGTTTAGCAATTAAATATGGTTTGATTGTATGTATCATAAAGTACGAAGGGATCGGAATTAATTTGATTAATGAACAAATTCTGTGTTAGGTTGATGCAATTTTGTATTATTGGATGGATCGACGATAGTCAGATCTTGATAGTGACATAAGTTGTTCTTACAGAGACACAACATATATAAATTGTAGTCAATAAAAGAAGAAATATAAGTTACATAAAAAGGGAAAATATTCAGTTGATTAGTTGTTTATTTTTCTCCATTTTATATGTTAAAGTGGTTTTTATATAGTGGACAAGGTCTATTAAATTATTTGCAAGAAAAGTAAACTTTTCAGGAAAAATGAAAGAATTATTAGAAGAAATTTAACATATTTAGAGTGTTATATCTCATGAAAAATATTTTAAAATAAGAATGGTTGTATTATCAATTGAAAATCAGAAGAAATCAATTATATAAAAGTTAATAACAATTCAAGTTTAAGGCCCCGTTTGATTTTTGCTTTAGGCCAGTAATATGCTTGAGCCGCTCCTGAACTAATGTTGTGTCCAGCGGCGGACCTAGGATTTTCGTTCAGGAGGTTCGGAAAATAAAAGTATAAACATGTTAATAAGCCAACAAAATAAAATAAATAAAACGACAACCCAGGGATTCAAACCCGGCACGTTGCGCATAACTTTGAGCTTAGCTGCCGCAGGGCTATCTCATTCATTTGTGATTGAGGGTGTTCAAAATATATATATCCACACAAATCCAGAAAATTCACCTTAGGTATACAGTGTATTTTTTTATTGAGGGTGTTCAGGTGAACACCCTGGACGGCACGTGGGTCCGCCCCTGGTTGTGTCGACTTCTTGACATGACTTTTGTGAACATACATAAAATTTAAATTGACATCTGGATCATTTTTCATTTGTGAAAAAATCATGTTAGGTGGCACGTGAACTATCAAAGTTGAGTTGAAAATTTTCTTACCGATTAAGTTTTGATATAAGACTCTACTTGGGTCAACTCTAAACGATCATATCTCTCAGCATATAATAAAATAGGTGGCACGTGACCTATCAAATTAAAGATCAATGAGTTCTATTTTTAGTGCCACTAAGTTTGCCTTATTTCGAGTTGGAGTAAAAAGTTATACCTGTTTTATTGAAGCTCTATCATGCCATCGATGTCTATGACTGACACTACGAATGGTAGAATTTTACACTGGCCATTTTCTTTTTTAGAAATTTCATGCGCGTGTTCCAGGGTTATTTTAGTCATGTTTCAAGCTTTTTAACCCTATTCAAAGTTGTTTTTGAGTGTTTTAGCTGAGTATATCATTCAACTAGCTAGTTTTCCTCTCAAAATCATCAATCTAAACATTCAAGTATTTAGAAATTCTCTTTAAACTCACCTAGGGTTTCTCTTCTCCATCAAGAACGTAAAACCTTCAAACGAAAATTCAAGAAACAACATCCAAGGTTTTTCCAAGTTCTTCCTCTCTAAAAATTTCATAAAACAATTTTCTCTCAAGATCAAGCCCAAGAATCCAAGCTCAAAGATTTCCTCTAAGAAAGCTAATGTTCTTCCTTAAGCTAAAGATAAATGAAGCATCCACTAGAGTTTAGTCTAACTTCATAATCAAGTATGTAATGCTATTAATAGTGTAGTTGTTTTTGAGTGTTTTAGCTGAGTATATCATTCAACTAGCTAGTTTTCCTCTCAAATCATCAATCTAAACATTCAAGTATTTAGAAATTCTCTTTAAACTCCACTAGGGTTTCTCTTCTCCATCAAGAACGTAAACCTTCAAACGAAAATTCAAGAAACAACATCCAAGGTTTTTCCAAGTTCTTCCTCTCTAAAAATTTCATAAAACAATTTTCTCTCAAGATCAAGCCCAAGAATCCAAGCTCAAAGATTTCCTCTAAGAAAGCTAATGTTCTTCCTTAAGCTAAAGATAAATGAAGCATCCACTAGAGTTTAGTCTAACTTCATAATCAAGTATGTAATGCTATTAATAGTGTTGGACTAGTTCGTCCTCACGTCCTACATCTAAATTTTATCAATTAAAAAATAAATCAAATATTCTACCAAAGATCTATGAAATTCTAAATTCGAATTGTATTCTTATTTCGAATTTTGACTTCCTAGTTATGAGATTATTGGATGTTCATGCCTTTATTTCGCATGAACCCTAGTTGATGATATTTTATTGAATGCCTTTGTGCATTTATTCTCATGCAATGATTTTAAAATTTTAAAATTAATTCAAAAGTATTTGAAAGATCTTTTGAGAAGAGTTTAAGAAAACACAAATGATTTTGAAAGTACTATTTTCACATTGAGAAAAAAAATTATTATTTTAAGAAGAGCATACATAGTTTTCAAAAGTATTTCAGCCAGATAAAGAGAAGTCCAATTATCCCTTAAAGATTTTTCACATTGAAAAAAAGAGTACAATATTGAGAAAAGTATGAAAAAATTTCATAGTATTTCAAATATAGTACAACTTCAGTTACATATCTCTTAAAGAGGCCTTTTGAGAATTATCTCAAGCTAGAGAGTACGTTTACATTAGCTTTCCGTTACATTTTGAAAGTAGCATTGAACACCGATTTAGGATAAGAGTTCAGACAACTCAAATTTCATAACCTACACCACCAGCATAGATAGGATCGTACTGCACGACAGGCGACTCCTCACCTACCTCAAGAAGGCTTTTTTAGTGGATCTAACAATTTTGTTGTTTTCTATATTCTGACAAGGTATAAAACAGCTCTGGCAATGTGGATAAGACATTGTATCATCATGAGGCTCAAATGATGATAGTCGGTTAGAGAAACTCCAGAACAATAAAGTAAGTAAAGTATAATGTATTTTTATTTATATATCTAAATTCAGTATTTACTATTGTTGCATTTTGAAGTTAGAGTTTAAATAATTTTTATCATGATTTATACTACACTTGAGTAGAGTATTCTCAGTCTTTCAGTTCATTATTTACTATTGCTGCATTTTTACAAAGAGTTCAAATGATTTTTATCATGATTTACACTATTCTTCAGTTGAGTACTTTCATTAATTCAGTTCAGTATTTATTATTATTACATTATTATAGAAAGAGTTTAGATCTTTTTTATCATGATTTACATTATTCTTCAGTTAAGTTACCTTTAGCCTTTCAGTTCAGTTATTTGTTTAATTCAGTCCTATTACATACTCGTACATTCAATGTAGTGATGTCATTTGACTTGCATTATCATGCCTCAAGACTACCATATTGACGTAAACACGGGACCTAAGATCACGAGTGGCTCCAAGCTAACCCTGAGCTGGCATATCATAAGTATACTAACACAACTGAACAAAAGATACTATGTGAAAGCTTAAAAACATGATATAACTGAAAGATGGGGAATACCCAATAGTGATCTGAATATATAAAAGTACTAAGAGTTTAGTGACACTGAACAATCACTCAAAAACTAAAGCTGAATCTAATACTATGTATGAAAAAGCTTCTAAGTGACTAAAGTTATTGGGACATGTCCTTAGCTAACCCTAGAAAAACTAAAACTGAAATAAAAGACTGAAATTGAAACATGTTTAGTGTCGTTGAAGTATGAAGACTCACAACTGATGATGCTAAGTATGGATCGAGAATCGAACAACGCGTGATCTGAATTATGGGAACCTAAACCTACATTATGAAAGAATGTAGCGTAGAGTATGTATCAGTACTTGAAATGTGTTGAGCCTGCATGATATAGAATAACGAAACAAATAAGTAAGTTGATGTAACTGAGCAATGACATAATCTGAACAATAATGTAAATATAGAAATATGTTGAAATGAACTTAACTGAATGCAATGACCAAGTACTAATTATTAACATGACATACTGAGACTGAATACTGAAATTTAAATGAAAACCTAGTCAAATTCACTAGAGTCTGACTGTAGGAGCTACTATTAACCGACATAAAACCACCTAAGCTAAACGTAGAGTCCGATGTATACTCCCCATAGAGAGGACCCAATATACCTTGCCGAGGATGTAAAGAACAGACTGCGTGATCACTAAATCTGATGCCCAACATAGGGGACTTATAATCTTACGGGAGCACGTATTTCTGGGACTATGAGGGTACAACGAACCGTAGTCCATCTCGGTACCAAGTCGAGTCCCAATTAAAAATGTGTATAACACAAAATAACTGAAATACTATATTAGCTCAATGTTCTAACATGCTATTTGAGTATGCAACATTTATATGTTGACAAATGAAACATTCAAAATCTGAGGTTTGTATATCTGTTTAGCTGACCTACCAAGTGTAATTCATGAACTTAAAGAATCTACACAACGAGGATTTTGAGTTTCATGCAAGGAATTAAACAATGATTTTACGAGAATATGATAATCTTATTAAGAATATTATAACAATTAAATCACAATCGATATCTAAGGCTTTAGAAATTGTAAGTCTAAATAAGATATATGAATAAAAAAATCTAACTGAATTGAGGGATTTGGTCGACTCTTTCTTCTCTTTTACTTTAAATTTGATGAATTTTTGGTAAATGAATCGATTAGAGTAAAGTCTGACTAGAATACTAGGCTAAAGCTTATAAAAAATGACGTAGTTTAGATGTCCAACACGTAGGAGAAAAGACCAAAATGAGTATAACTTAAAATATGATGGAGGGCCTTCCGCGAATCCTATGACGGACTGTCAAAGGGACCACAACCCATCAAGTGGGTCATGGTCCTTGGCCAATGACTTCTAGTTTTTGGGTCCCTTCACGAGCCCTATTACGGCCCGTGTGAAGGACCACAGATCGTGAAGGATACTGTGATTCTTCACTTTGGGTGGGGGTTTGCTGGTTCAAGGACTATATATGCCATCACAGCCCGCCATCAAGACCATGAATCGTAGAGGGGCCCATGTTCTGATTCCAGAGCCTGGATGGTGCTGCCTCGCCTCCATGAGCCTTCCCACGGCTCGTGAGGTAGACAATGGACCCCGAAGGGCTCTAGGTTCACCATTGTTGGGCGGGTGTGAGCCACGAGCAGGTCGATGGACCGTGATTTCTTTCACAGTTCGTGAAACATGTCCTAGTTCACCATTTTTTCTATTGTTGTGGTCTGATAAGTTCCGAGGTGTTACATGCATCTTTTTATGATGCAGATTCAGGTACTTAGGATACTCAACAGGAGTTTCGTTAAGATCACTTCATCTATTCGTCAGCTTTTGAGTGAGGCCTTTTTGCTTTTGGGAAACTCCAGTTTTTATGAGTTATTAGTAGTAGCTTTTTTAGTTGTTTTGGGTCTTGTCCCGACACTCGTCTTTATGCAATAGAGGCTTCATAAATAGATAATTTTGGAGAGACTTTTAGTTTCAGTTGTGTTGTAAAAAAACTTATGTTTCCTACTTGGTATATTCCAAAGAGTTTTGAGATTCAATATATTGTCGATTGAGTCGTTCTTTCAATTTGATGCTTGTATATGCTTAAGTTAGTCTTTCGCTTGTAGTCAGCTAGAATGAGGTTCCCTTAGAGACTAACAATGGTTGTCCAATGCCTGTCACGTCACGTCCAAAGTGTATGCTCGAATTATAACATCTGTCAATGTGATTGATATTTTTATTATGGATGAAATTAGTTGATATTATATTGCACTAGTGTTATCTCCATTAATGTGATTGATTCATCTATTTTGATACCAAATTTGATTTGATAATAACATTTGTACTCAATGATTTACGAGTATGCAACAAACATACTTTTATATTTTACGTGTATGGTTATGATGTACAAATAAAATTATCTCTTGCATGCACGAGCCAAACATCATGCACCAACATGTAGCGGATCATCTTTTATAGAGCATTTTTTTTAATCGGCATCGACGTATTCCACCATAACTAGTGATGAAGATAATGAAAATAAGAGACTTCAATTCCTAACACCTCTTATATATGCTTAGTAAAACTATGAGCAAAGCTGAGTAGTGAATCTTGTAGGGCTTGATAACGAATTGACTTAACAATTGTATTTTATAAGAGATATTAAGATGACTCATAATAATATGATATATAAGTGATCTAACTAAAAAGTTTTTTGTAGTATTTGAACTCATTGAGTAATTATTAGTAGAATATCTTTTGCATGCTTTTGTTAACTTAATTGGGTGTCTTTTTTACACAATTCATTTTAAATTCAAAAAATATGTTAGCTTTTTTAGATTCTTTATCTTGAACTAGGAATGTAACACAATTTTCACATGAAATACCAATTTTATCTTTATCGTTATAATTATATCATCTACATAAATGAGAAAAATAGTAATTTTCTTGAGTAAAGTAGAATGGTGAACCTCGTAGAACTTGATAATAAATTAACTTGACGTATACTTTTATTACAATATATGTTAGGATGACTCGTGGTAAGATATATAAATCACTCAATTAGTTGTCTATACAAATTTTAATCAATAAAATTTTTTCCTTTATTTTATATAATTCACTTTTATTGAAGTATTAACTTTTTTGAAAATCATTAAGTGGAATATAGAGAGTTATCCATAATAATACAAGACGAAGGAATTGTAATATAGTTCAATATGAGAACTCTAGGATATACATCCAATTTAAACACAGAGAGGAGTCTAATTATCTCCTAGTTACTAAAAGAAAATAGAGGGAGATCCCTTTGGGATGCTAAGCTAGCGTCTGGTTATAAATTTTCAAATATTTTTTGTAGATATTATTTGGATGAGAATTTGGGTGAAATTTTACCATTTTTTTTGTCATAATATTTAGAAAATATATTTCATTTTTTAATAAATATAAATTATACCCAAAATTTTTAGAAACTATCAAAATTAACCATAATTTGTATTACATAGCAAAATAGAAACGTTGACATAACAAGATTCATGACTACATCAACAATTTGAATCTTCGTTGCAACAAAAAAAAAGTACCGTCCATGACATTGGATCAATGCGATAATTTGGAGTGAGTGCAGCAAACATCATTACGTACATCGTGAAGTAGACAAAGCACATGACTTTATTATTCTAAACCAATTGTTCGTTATTTTCATGAACAACCATATCATCACTTTCATATTCATTGAATAATTCATCACTGTTTTTGTGTTCACGTAAAAAATTTGTAATACAACGCAAATAAATTCTACAGATCATGTTTTGTAAAAGATTAAAGTTTGGTGTAGAATTTAAATACTTAAAAGTTCCCAAATAATGAGATTTGGCCAAAATATAAATTTTTTCTAGTATTTGGGAATTTAAGTTATTTGCCAAATAATTATATAGACAAACACTATTTATCTAAAATTTCCCCAAATTTTACTTGAAAAATCTATGACCAAACGGGTCCTAAATAATGTATAATCGAAATTATTAGCACTACAACAAAAATAACTTTTGGCGGCAATAAATATTGACTTTAATAAAGAGTGGTAAAGTCTTACCGTCATTAGTTAAATGCAATTAAAATCAATGTCGCTAAAGACTTTAGGAACATATACAAAGAGTGTTAATTGCTGCTAAATATATATATATATTTAACAGCAATTAAAAAATAATAGCCGTTAATGATCATCTTTGATGTAGTGTAGTCACATTCCTTTAATTAGATCCTAAAAGGTTTATATGTTAGCAAGATTATGAGAAAGACCTAAAAATATAATAAGCAAAACATTCAAATTGACTTACTTCCTTCCTTTATTTGCAAGAGAATCCACTATGGAACTTTATTTCCTTAAATTATGAATAATTTCATTAATCAAATTTGTATAATTGAGTGATTTTTTATGATTTTTTTTCCAAATTTTTTATTAAATTTCCTTCACATAACAATCATGGTAAATATATATGTGCGTAGACGTTTCTACAAAATCAAATAATTTAATCTTAATAAAAAAAATTAAATACACATATTCATCAATCATATATTGATTTGATATAAATATGTGATAATCAAAGTTTTAATCCATAAATTAAATCATGGTGTGAAAAATCATTAAAATAAATAAAAGGAAGTTTTAGAGTTGACATTTTATGGAGGAGAAATGACAGTAATTTGCTGCATAAGGTCCAAAATTTGAGAGTAATATTTGCTTCCTACCTCATTTATTACATTATTACCTTATTGGGATAAAGTCTGCCAACAGTTCATTCATTTTTGTTGAATAATAAATAATTTCTCTTATTTATCAGTTTTGTTACTTTCTTAGTTTTATTATACTTTGCTGACCAACTTACAACCAACTCACAACAAGCCATTAAGCCAAGCCAAGAAGCCAACTAGTTTAAGTCATCAAAGCCCCTAAACCAAAAGAAGTAAAAGAAATTAAATGTAAAAGAGGAAAAAGCCAAAAGAGTTTTCTTCTTCAGATAATATTGACAATTTCTTTCGTTCACTTTTAATTGTCATGTTTTTTCAATGTCAAACTTTAATTAATATTTTACTATGTTGAGATACGAAACATTATAACCTATAGTATTTTTCTTATCAATTTTTAATATCTAAAATTTTATAATCGTAAATATCAATTAATACAATTTAATTTAATTTTAAAAATTAGTTAAATTAACTTTTGATAAAGACAACATGACAATTGAAAAAGGGACGGAGAGATTTTCATTTTCTTTTATTTTCCAAGAAAGCCCTAAAACTAATAAAAGTAAATGAAAATTTACAATAATAAATAAAGGGCAAAAACAAAGAAGTGTGAGTGAGAACATTTATAGGCCACCCTTCTCTTCTCTTTTCTCTCACTCTTTGTGCCAGTCTGCTCTTTCTTTGAGTGTTTACCTCTTTCTCTCTCTCTTTTTCTTTAACTCTGAAATAGAGGAACTAGACAAGTTATAATAATGTCTAATACCCATTGCTGAAAACTTTCTCCTTTACTTCCTTCTCTAGATCACTTCAGTTTTCATCTTTCTAGTCAAGATTGGTGTTTTTCCTCACATTTTGCTCTTTCTGTTTGTTTGGTAGAACCCCATTTGAGGAAAAAGAATGGAGAAAGGGGGTGTTTAAGTTTTTTTTAGTGTGTGTGTAAATTCACCATTTCTGTGTTGATTTTTAGTTTCTTTCCAGATCTATTAGCTATAAAAATCTCATCTTTTCTCATTTCAAGATTACCCCTTTTGTTTGTATTTTTGTTCATTAGCTTGGAGATATGAGTAAAGAAGAGTTTTTGAAGATCCAGGTACTTTTTCTTTCCTCAATTGGCTTATTCCATTAATGTGTGTGTATAAATTGTTTTTTTTTTGGGGGGGGGTTGCTTGAGTTTCTAATTCAAGATCCTCTGTTTCCATTTTTATGAAGTAATTAGTATTTGTTTGAGTGAAAGATCAAAACTTGTTATGGATTTATTCACTATTGTTTCTGAGAAAGTTAATTACTTTACTCTGTTTTGTGTTGGGTTTGGCTGGCTTTGCTTGTGCATGCAGACTTGTGTCCTTAAAGTCAATATACACTGTGATGGGTGCAAGCATAAAGTAAAGAAAATCTTGCAAAAGATTGAAGGTATTTTTCCCAAGACTCAATATATGAATATCCAAATATATATGATTTATATATGGCTTGTTTTATACTCTGTTTTAAAAATATCCAGGGGTTTACAAGACAAACATAGATTCAGAACAAGGAAAAGTGACTGTTTCTGGAAATGTAGAGGCTGCCACACTGATCAAGAAATTAGCCAAGAGTGGGAAACATGCAGAGTTATGGGGTGCTCCCAAGGCTGTTAACAACCAACAAAATCAGCATAATAATGGTAAAGGTGGCAATAACAAAGGCCAAGGCCAAGGACAAGGACAAGTTCAGAAAGGTGGGAACCATCAGGCTAAAGGTGGTGGAGGAGGAGCTCAAATGCCAAATCAGCAGCAACTTCAACAGTTGAAGAATTTACAAGATCTGAAGCTGCCCCCACAATTCAAGGACTTGAAACTTCCCCCAATGGGGAAAGACCAGAATCCAAAAGCTGTTAAGTTTACCATGCCTGAGGTGGATGATTTGACTGATGATGATTTTGATGAGGATGATTTGACTGATGATGAGGATGATGATTTTGATGAGGATGAGTTGGATGATGAACTGGATGATATCCCGGCAAAGATGAAGGCGATGCTGGGACAGGGTGCAGGTGGTGGTGCTCAGATGAAGCACCCAATGATGGGTGGTAATGGAGGAGGAGGAGGAGCTCAGATGAAGCCACCGATGATGGGTGGTAATCCTGGAGCTCAGATGAAGCCGATGATGGGTGGTAATCCTGGAGCTCAGATGAAGCCGATGATGGGTGGTAATGGTGGAGGAGGTCAGATGCCTAATATGATGATGATGAATGGGCAGCACCCTCAGCTAATGAAGGGTGGAAATGGCGGTAACAATGGTGGCGGTGGTGGTAATGGGAAAAAAGGTGGTGGTAATGTCCCTGTTCAGATTAACATGGGTGGAAATAACGGTGGTAAGAAAGGCGGTGGTAATGGGGGAAATCCAAATCAAGGTGGAGGACCACCTGCTCAAAAGGGTGGCAAGAATGGTGGAGGGCAGCCGAGTGGCGGTGGCGGCAATGGTGGTGGACAGAACAAGAATGGTGGCGGCGGTGGTGGTGGTAATATTCCAAACATGAATGGCAGTGGGGCCAAAAAAGGAGGTGGAGGAAATGATGGTATGCCTCAAGGCATGCCAAACAGGATGATGTCTATGAGTGGAGGTGTAAACATGGGCCAGTTGGGAAACATGCCTAATCCAATGGGGCAGATGGGTCAAATGGGTGGTCTTCCAGTGGGCCAAATGGGTGGTCTTCCAATGGGGCAAATGGGTAATCCAGTGGGGCAAATGAGCCATGTTTCGGCAGTCCAAGGCCTACCAGCAGGGGCGGCAATGGGTGGTGGTGGTGGCGGTGGTGGTAATGCAGGTGGCTACTTCCAAGGTGCTGGTCCTGAAGTCATGGCTGGCAATCCTTACTACCAGCAGCAGCAAATGGCAGCTATGATGATGCAGCAACAACAACAGCAACAGCAGCGTGCCAATGGGAATGAAAGGTTTCAGCCAATGATGTACGCTCGACCACCACCAGCTGTCAATTACATGCCACCACCAGCACCATACAACCCGTATTACTACGGCCATCCACCACCTCCAAGTGATAACTACAGCACCTTCTTCAGTGATGAAAACACCAACAGCTGCAGTGTGATGTGAGAGGCTCTTAAAGATGGATAAGTGTGGATCCTAGTCTAAATGACTTCCTTAGTCTTTAATTAATATGCCATAATATATACAAAGGAGATTAATTTTCCCTTTGATCCTTACCTTAGCTTTGTTTTTACTTATTTACCTTTTTTAATCCTAAGATTAGATTAGGGGTTTAATTTTCATGATAGAGTTTAATGGTATATGAAGTCTTTAGTAGAGAGAGAGGAGGGAACATGGAATGTTGTAAGTTGGAAGAAGATGTTTGTATATGTTTTATATATCTTTGATCAAGAAGAGCAAAAGAAATAAAATTGGAAGAAAATCTAATCTTTTTTTACATTCTTATGTATCTAAGACTATAAGAAATGTTATACATAACCTATAATCAAAGCTTTCACTCCTTTTTCACTATCTATGTGATAGTTTAAAACAAATGGTCATCTCTGCTACTGGTGCTGCCTCCCCTTTTCAGTTATTATAGTGTCCTCCATTTTGTTAGTGAAATAATGGAGAGGAGCCTATTATGGTGGGGTACATGTCCTACATGCTCATTCATTATTATGGAATATGTACTTGGTCCCACTATCTTATCTATCACTCTACCCTACAATCACAAACTCTTAATATCAAAAATTCTTATAGGAACACGTTACACGCGAACTAAAAAGAAAAGTATATCGAGCCAAGCAAGAAATATCGAATGGAATTTAGAGTTGGTATTTAAAATTATCTAGTGTGTACTATATTGATTTAAATGTGATGAATATAGGAATTAAGAGAGTAGTGGGGTAGGAGGTGTAGGAGTAGCATAATTGGGTATAGTGGGGGAAGACAGATCCATGAATGTAAAGAGTAGCTAAATATAAATATTAATGTACTTAAATATATAAATATATGTATATATATTTCTATAGAGAGGTAGAGAGAGCATGTGATGAGTGATGGAGACAAGCTAACCACTTTTTTAATATCCAAAAAATCTAACGGCGTTGACACTTTGACACCATTTTTCTCTACTCTTTTATATATAATATATATACATTAATTAAAAATATAATTACTTAGCTAAGTATATAGCTATAGTGTATAGATTCTTTTTTTTTGTTGTTGTTAATTTTAACATGTTATAGTAAGTGATTTGTCATACTTTAAGATTATATTATTATCACTTAGAAAGAACTATTGAAAACATTCATAAATTTGGAGTAAATTATTAATTTTGTTCTCGAACTATTGTTATTTTTAAAAATCAACTCTCTACTTGACTAACTAAATTTATATACATACTCAATTTGTCACATGTTATAACAAATAGTCTCAAACTCTCGTAAGAGCATAAAACTCTTCATTGAAACAACAGAGTTCAATCATGTTACAAGATTGGAGTATATTTAAATTCAATTAGTATAGTAATTGAGTTTTTAAAAAACTGATAATGATGTATTGGCTTCTTAAAGCACCTCCTAATTCTCTTTTCTTCTTCTAAAAAATATATATGTACTAATTCATTTCTTTTTATGGAACAATGTTCTTGCGTGGATAATTCATCAATAAATAAAAAAATCGAAGTAAATTACAACATTACGAATTAAATTTAGTGATCTCTTAAATAAAGGATAGAAAATAAGATCTCATTTTAGTGTAAGATAATATTATTTATTGTAGTACTAATTAAATGAAGTGGAAAGATGCAGAATTATAAAAGAAAATCTAATAAAATATGGAAAAAAATACAAATAAAAAAGATATAACAATGAGACAAAGTACAACACCGTAGGGTCCCACCAGAGTGTGATTGGTGGTACTTTTAGCCAAAAAAGTACAACTCTGTTTGCAGTATCTTTTTCACAAGTCATAACTCATGTACAAATATGACTTCTTAACGTGTTATATATATACACAAAGCATTTGGATGTTACTTTTATCATCACTCCCTTATATTTTGCAAATCTTTTTATGTAATTTTATTAGTACTATACTCTTCTAATTTCAAAATAATAATCCAATAATATCATTGTTTTTAGAGAGATTATCTTATTTATTAGCTTTTCAATGTAAAAAGTACATCACAAACTGTGGAGGTAAAAGAATTTTTTTTTAAAATGTCTAAATTTTGAGACCATTTAATAAAAATATCTTTTGAGTGTGTAACTGTATATTTTGAAAAATGTTTGACTTCTAGACTTCCATTCAAGACCCAAAAAAAAAACATTTTACCATCCAAATTTATAAACTAGTTATTCCTTTATGTTTCGATTTAAATAACTCATTTTTAGTTAATTTTGAAAAGAATTAATATATTTTTATATTAAGTAACAATAAATTATAAAATGCTTATTTTACTTGTATTGAAATTATTTATAGATATACAAGCATTTATTATTTATTTTAGATCACAAATTTTAAAGTATATTTTTTTCTTTCCTCAACTTTGTGTCAAATTAAATAATTCAGATAAAATGGAACGAAGGAAGTATAATAATAGCATTGTTTTTTGGTTCCTCCATGCAAATAAGGGGGAAGAAAAATAGGGATAAAGGTATTAATATTCCTGAAAATATGTTTGCAAAAACCAAATTATTCAATGGGTGAGATTCAAGGAAAGTTGTTTGGTCACATGAGGCATTCATTAAATTGTAGCTCCAGATCCAAAACTTATAATTCTGCATTTCTTCTTTATGGAGACACCTACCACCCCTAGTACATTTTAATGCTCTACCTTCTTTTTTTTTAATTCAAGATACGATATTTATATTGCTAATTTAGAAAAATAAAATTGAAATATCTGATTAAAGAAAAGTAACTTTAAGTGTTACACTATATTCTTTAGTGGTTAATATTATATTCATTTTTGTTGACTCACCTTAAAAAATTTATATTGGTCACATTTTACAAGTGATTAATCACTCTCCTCTTGACCTTTATAAAAATGATGTATTTCATATAATTTAAATTTTAGTTTGAGTTTAGTTTGAGTTGTTTCTTTTCTTATAAAATCAAATAGCCAAATAAAATATTTGTATCAAATTGCCTTAATTATTGCTATCACAATCATATAAATAAAGAATTTATGCAAGTAATGAAACCATTACTAAGGAAATGTAACAGAAGCATTGATAAGATCCTGTGAATTAATAAATCATGTCATATAGAATTAATTATATGTTGACAATAAAAATAAAAATATCTAAGAAGTAGTTAGAGTAAAAATTAACAAATTCGAACACATTGAACTAATTAGGTATTGAATGTATGAGGTGATGTGTAATGAGTAAGGTATATTTTTTACTTATTAGGTTGTACAAATAGGTAATGCAATAATGTCTATTGGATTATCCGGATAGGGATAATTATTAATAATTTATAAGGTATTTTGGATATTCAAATATCTAAAAAAGTTTAAAATTAAATATGTAATATATTTATATCATTAAAATTAACTTAATAATAAAAAACAAATTGACTTAACGACTAGAGATATGCTTACATTGTTTTTAACAATTGATAACTTGTCAACTAGATATTGCTATCATTTATGTCAATCACATTTTCTCTTGCATTGTTTTCAAAACTTGCCAATTTGTCATTTATTCATCGATTGACTAACTAAATACTTGCTATAATATGTTATACTATCATATGTCTTAAATATGGAAAACTATATCTTTTATTGTAGCTTTCGAAGAAGAATTTTTAGGTCGAGTATTGAGGTTTCAGGATCATATTTTATATAATAGTATTATAATAAAAATAATTTTTAGCGACAATAAACATACACATTAATAAGGAGAAAAATAATTTTTAGCGATAATAAACATATATACATTAATAAAAAGCACTAAAAAGTTTACCAACATTAGTAAAGTGACATTAGATCCAATGTCCCTAAAGACTTTAGAAACATATACAAAATTAACGCTAAAAATATATTTTTCGCGACAAATAAGCTATTACATTAACTTAATTTACCAGTACAAACGATTTTTATGTAGTGTAACTACGACCTGAACCTAACTTTTAAACACAAAATTATGCGTTAAATCTCAAAATCAAGTATCAAATTGTCATAGTATTCAATAATTTGGCAGTTGAGAGATTAGTTTTTGGTTCATGTAATCATTAATAACTTAACTACTTTCTAAATATGAAATGAAATAACGCTAAATAGCCAGAATCTCGTCAGGTATTTTTAAAAATTATAACATCTTTTTTATTTTAAAATAAATTTATTTTATTTTATTTTATTTATTTATTTAAGTTAAAAAGTACTAAAATTAAAAGGGTAAAAATATTTTAAAAGGTAAAATAACATAAGTAAAATACAATGATCAAATTTTCATTTAAAGAATGACAAAAATCCTACATCGGTGGTTAATGAGATAGGTAGACTCCTTATAAGGCTTGGACAATCTTCCTTCCTTTGAATTAGCTTTTGAGGTGTGAGTTGGGCGTAAGACTTAATTTCACATACGCGAATTAAAAATACTATTTAGCAACATGATTATTCCTGTGACTAAAATTTTGAAGTCATCGTAAATGTAAATATAAATATAAATATTAAGCATAGTAATACCATTCTTGTTTTACGTAAGAAAATTCACGTGAAAACGTTTGGCTGTTTATTGGGACAGACCCACGTTGATTTTGTGTGTTGCCGTTACAATTAAATGTCCTCTTCTTTAAAATCTCACTCTTTTAATACGACAAATTACAAACTATTCATCCTATTATATTATTAATATATGATCAATATTCCACTTTCACTCTATGAATTCTACTCAACTTGTTAAAATAGTAGTAATAAATTAGACCTATTTTATTATTCACATCGATCTTTTAAAAAAATGAATGGTCTTTTTTATTTGTTTTAAGCAATTTTTTCTTTTAAATGAAATTCGGTTCTAGATTCATTTATTAAAAAAATGTATTCAATATTATAACACTAAGGTTATTTGAATCCATCATTTTTTTTATACAAAATAGAAATTTTTTAAAAAAAATCGATAAATTTGTATAACAAATAGGTTTGTATCCATAAATTTAAAAATATGATAGATTAAAGTAAAAAGTCTTAAATTTTGAACTCATATAATTTAATTTTTAAATTTGTGCCTATATTATCTAAGCAAGACTTATCGCAATTATTATCCCTAAATATTAAATATTTATATTAAATTATCCACACTTAAATATTCAGTCTAAATGAGAGACAAGAAAGAAGGAGTACAACGATTGTTATGAATGTGTGATTCTTTAATATTATGACTTTAACAATCTTAATTTTGAATGCTAGCTTTTAGGATTATGTTAACATTAAAGCCAATTTTAACTTTTTTTTTTATTAAGCCATTTATTTCCATAAAGGGTTTAAATAAAGTGGTAAAATTAGAGTGTATAAACTCACACCGTATCTATTACTGGTCCCTTAACTTATTGTCTGGATTTTCAATCATTTCATATCACAAAAATTGCGGCAGTTTTAAAGGGGGGAAAACTTGTTTACACCATTTAACCTAAATTTCACTTAATTTTTCTTATTTAAGAAGTACTATTCCCCTTAACTATTTTACAAATAAGGTAATATATTATGTTAATTATAAATTAGTGTTTAAAATTGAGTTGAATTATTGAGTGAAATTTTGCAATATAAATAATGACCTTCAATTATGATTAATTATTACTAATATATTTATCCAAAAATATAAAAATAATTAAAAGTACCTAATATCTTTAGGTGGAGAATTTTTTGTTCAATTTGAACTGCTTTTTTGGGAGAAAAATCAGGATATTTTTTTTCCCACGAGGCCCATCAGTAGCTTTTATAAAAGTGCCAAGAAATACTACAAATTAATGGTACTTAGTACTAACATAATGATGATGAGAGATGAAGTTGACAGCTGCTAACAAATATTGTGATAGAATCGTAACTATTTTTTTATTTTTAATAAGAGATCTCGAATTTGAAATAAAAATAGCTGATAAAAAATATTTTACCGTTTAATGAAGATTTTATTAACATATAAATATCCAACATTAAACGGATAACTTGTAAAAAAAAGAAAGAGTTGAATTTACAGTCACTCCTTTTTTACTTTTTTTTTTCTCTGCATTTCTCCTGAGTTTTCACTAGCAGGTTAAAATTTGTTCTTTTGCTCCTTGATGGAAGAGCGGCATATAACCAAAAAAAAAGCCCTTTTTTAAAAAAATATATATTAAAAATATCATAATATCAAAATTATTATATGAACTAATTTGAGAAAAAAAATTCTACCAGTTGAAAGTTGAAACTAATTATTTAATCAGTTCCACTTTCATCTAGTTGATTGAACTACAATTGAAACCATGAGAGTCATGACCTAGCTATAAATAAGATATATTTATGTTAAACCATCATTAAAGCGTGTTATGAAATAGTATAAAGATTTCTTTATAATTAATTGAAGGGAAATATTTTATTTATAAATTTTTGTATTTTTTTGTATTTTTCTATGTATTTTTATATTTTCGGTATATTAAAAATAACTAGCGATATCTCTCGTTATAAAGTAAGAAACAAATGTTAAAATCTCCCGTAAATGACTTTCAAGGATTCAAATCTTAAATTGTTAGAATCAGTAAATTTCAAACAAAAGGAAAATTATTGTATAAAATTTATATGATTTTTTTCTTTTGTCATAGATAGGAAATTCGTCATCCAAATATCAACTTTCTTCTAATTTGGATTAAGTAATTCTCTAGACGACTACGTACTTTAAATCATTCATACGAAATGTAATTAGTATATAAGTATATTTCAGAAGTGTATATAATATTCCAGAGAGGTATCAGATGCGGTGAAAAATTACACAATTTATATAATTAAAATTGTATACATATAAAATTTTGAATCCTCTACAACTTTTTAGTGTATTTTTTTTTTTATTATTTTGAATCTCTTAATAAAAATCTTAACTCTGCTACTGATAATATTCAGTAAAGAGAATTGGATTAGTTTCCATTGTCTCCACTATATATAAAACATTATATGTACATTAATAAATGAAATTAATATATTTCTTTAGTATTGTTTTGTCATGTCTTTAAGTCAAAGGGAACAGTAGAGCAGGTGGTTGTTTACATAAACCTTTTTTGGCAGAAATTTGACTAAAATGATAGATGTGGTTTGGAAGTTGCTTTTTTATAAACTTAGATATGGAATTTGACGTTTTGAAAATGAGACTTATGTCTTTATGGATTCAGAATATACGCATTACGAGTCTTTAATTTATACTTTATAGTGAGAATGCATGTGCTTCCAACTTCATGTCCCATCACCAAATTCTTTTGTTTTAATTTGGAAAAAAATTTATAAATAGCACCTTGTAATGGTCGGAGTAAATCATTTACATATTTAACTAATTGAACGACTTATTATTAGAAGTGATTTTTCAAAAGGAAAAATTATATAATTTGACATAATTCACTATAATGTATATTATTATCTATATTTTCAAATATTACGTACTTTATCATTAATTAAGAGTTTTCTATCTATCTTACATTTAAAAACATGTATATTTATAATCATGAACACAAAATGAAAGAGAGAGACAAGCGAGATTGAGGAGGAAGACGAGCGAGATTTGTATGTATCTCAAATACATATGAATCACACAAGATACATGGAGTGATTCACATGTATCTGGATACCAAATACATGAAGACTGAGGAGAGAGGTGAAAGAGGCAAGCGAGATTTTCTATCTATCAGAGTTACATGCAAATCCACTTGGATACAATGTGTGTAGAACAAATTATACATAATTTTGACATCATATATGATAAACATGTATCTAGAGTAAGCAAATCTAGTATGATACGTAATATTATAAACTAGAGTAAATCTAAGTAATTAGTATAAGAATTGGATATGATTATGGAAACATAAGTGTTATTGATACAATGTGTGATATTTATACATGTACAAGTATAGAAGAAAAAGGAGTTTATTGAATATAAGAGACCTAAAGAGAAGAAGAATTTACTACGTATATAACTCAAACATACTAATGTACTAGGACTATACTCTTAATATACCAATATACTAGGACTCTATATCCTTATCTTTATCATGTCCCCTTAACATTGACTCAATTTGCTTGAGATCAATGTTGCTGAGGAAGTGGGGAAAAAAACTTTTGTGAAGTGCTTTAATTAACGTATCCATTAGTTGAGCTCCAATTGGAATGTGACGAATTGAGATTTTTCCACTTCGTCACAAACAAAATGAAAGTAAATTGCCACATGCTTCATTTGGATGTGAAAGACTAAATTACGGCACAAGTAAGTGCGGCCAATGTTCTCACTAAAAATTTTAGGAGGACGAGGATACTTAACTCGAAGTTCATATAGTAGGTTGGTTAGCCGGTTGTGCTCTACTACAACCCTATATTGCGTTTCTGTTAAAGATCTATAAAATAGTGCATTGCTTGTTGGAGTCCTAACTAATTAGATTTTTTCAAGGAAAAATAACATAGGTTGAAGTGAAGTGTCTAGTGTCGGAAATATCATCCCAAACTGTATCGGAGTAGACCTCAGTTAAAAAGTGTTATCATGTCTGAACTAAAGTCCATATGTTATGGTTCCTTTCAGATAATAAAGAAGCCTCTTTATTTTTTGTCAATGTTTAGTTGATGGAGAGTGTTGTAATTGAGTGAGTTTGTTTACTACAAAGCATATAACAAGTTGTGTGATGGCGAGGTATTGCGATTAGTCAATGACCTGCCTACAAAATGTAGCATCAACTGAAAAGAACTATCATCCAACCACTCCACATATTTTTCTGGGATATCTTTTTGAAACAAAAGGTTACAAGGTAATGAATCTGGCTACAAAGAAGATACATGTCTCCAGGGATGTGATCTTTCATGAACATGTTTTTCCTTTTACTTTGTCACATGAAAGTAATTATTTTCCTTCTATTATGAGGTCTATCCCATCTCCTGATTATACTGAATCAGACTCATACAAAAATTATGTAAATGATTGTAACAATGTGACTGATACAATTCCTTCCCATCTACCTGATCACATTTTTGAAGATTCCATTACACAACCACCTTCCACCATTGCCATTACATCTCCAACATCACCACAACATGATACTTCCACAATAGTGCAGAGAAGATCCCATAGGGAAAATAAAATTCCACAACATTTGAAAGATTATATTGTCAATATTCCTAGTATGAAACCAGTTAACACCAACACACCAAACACACAACTCAACACCAACCTGTCCCTTACTCCCTTATTTACCAAACACCATCATGTGTCTCCTGAAGTCATCGCATCTAATAGTCAGGCACTTGTTGAGAATATTTGTCATGATAGTGAGCCATCATCATATGAGGAAGCATCACTGAATCCTGCATGGCAAAAGACCATGACACAAGAATTTTAAGCATTGTATGCCAATAATACTTGGGACATTGTTGCCTTACCACCAGACAAACAAGCAATTGGATGTAGATGGGTGTACAAAGTTAAATATAAAGCAGATGGAAGCATAGAAAGGTTCAAGGCACGACTGGTAGTCAAAGGATATACACAGCAGGCTGGAATTGACTATACTGAGACCTATTCACATGTGGTTAAAATGACTACAGTAAGAACTTTAATAGCATGTGCTGTGAAGAGAGGCTGGGGCATGTTTCAACTTGATGTTAATAATGCATTCCTTCATGGAGATCTTCATGAAGAAGTCTATATGAAAGTGCCTCCAGGCCTTGAAGTGCCTAATCCAGGACTGGTCTGTAAGCTAAACAAGTCACTCTATGGTCTCAAACAGGCAAGTAGGCAGTGGTATGCTAAGCTAACTGAGGCATTGTCACACAGAGGCTACACACACTCACATTATGATCATTTATTAGTTTACAGAAAGGTAGGATCCTTGGTAGTGTTTGTTGCAGTATATGTAGATGATGTTATTCTAACAGGCACAGACACAACTGAAATTACACAACTGAAAGTGTACCTGGACAACACTTTCAAAATCAAGGACCTTGGCAGGCTTCATTATTTTATGGGCTTAGAGATTCTTGATACAACAGATGGAGTAATCATTTCCCAGAGAAAGTTTATTTTGGACTTGCTCAAAGAATATGATTGTTTCAATTATGCACCTTTGTCTTCCCCACTAGATCCTACTGTTAAATTAAGAGCCAAGGAAGGAACTCATTTACCTGATCCCACTTTCTATAGGAAGTTGATAGGCAAGTTGAATTTCCTAACTAATACTTCAGTGTTCAACATTTGAGCCAGTTTATGCAAGATCCACGAGCTCCACATCTACAAGCAGCTTACCACCTTCTTAGATACCTCAAAAAGGATACTACTTTGGGAGTTCATTTGTCTAAGGACCCTGACTGCACAGTTCAAGCATTTTGTGACTCAGATTGGGCATCCTGTCCAGACTCAAGGAGATCAGTCAGTGGCTATTTAGTATTACTTGGAAACAGCCCCATCAGTTGGAAATCCAAGAAACAAGAGACTGTTTCCCTATCATCAACTGAAGTAGAGTATAGATCACTGAGAAAGGTTGTGGGGGAATTGACTTGGCTTCACAGGTTGCTTATTGAATTAACTGTTCCTATCTCTTCTCCTAGTGGTGTTCATTTTGACAGTCAATCTGCTATCTACATTGCTCGCAACCTTGTGTTTCATGAGAGAACTAAACACATTGTGGTGGATTGTCACTTCGTGCGCAATAAGCTTCAGGAGGGGCTCATTTCTCAGCAGGATGTGTCCACTTCTGACCAACTTGCTTACATCTTTACCAAGGCTCTCACTGGCGTCAAGCATTCAGCCATCTTGCACAAGTTGGCCGTGAAATCATCACCTTCAACTTGAGGAGGGGTATTAACGATCATAATTAAAGCATGTGTATTAGTTATTCTATTCAGTTAGTTATATTCCATTTTTTAGTTAATGACGTCATAGTTGGTTAGATAACTAATTAGTTAGTTAGATATTTTCCTTTTTCTACAGATCAGTTGATTCATCTAAAACTCATGTGTATAAGTATCTCGTTGGTGATTAATGAAGAATCATCTATCATTTTTACCAAATTACAATCTCCTCTCTGTTATTGTTTTCTCTCAATTACCTGTAGAGATCTCCATGGCTTCATCCATGGTTGAGTTCTCATTGATACGTGATTCTTATAAAAATATAACATTGACTTTGAAATTATCGAAAAAGACTTGTGGACGAAAGAGCTAAGGATAGTTGGTAGTGAATGGAAAATATGTTCAACAAATACGACATTCCCTGCAATATAGACTTTTAAGGTGCAAGCACAAGCAAAGCTCGAACCTCTACTCCCTCTTCATAATCGCGATTAATGCAAAGAAGAAATCGAGCTTCCTTGAAAACCAATTGTTCTAGGGGTGCCCGAATTTTCAAAATTTTCCTAGTGAACCATTGGCTATCGTTCAAAATCTCGTAAAATAAACCAAATATGTAGAGTAACTAAAACCACATTTTGGATCTGTTGGAATCATGAAATCAAAGATTAAGGGTCGTGTATCAAATGTTGAATGTGGTCAACCTTAAGTTCATTTAAATTTCAAATCTCATCTAATGACATGAATCACTCTTAAATGCCTCGAAATTTGAATCAACTTTCAAACCATGTCAAAAATCACCTTTGGGATCAAATGAAACTTTCAAAATTTAATTCAAACTCGTTTAACTTAGGTGTTAGACTTTGAGTCCAACTTTATAATTTGCAAACCCTCAGAAGTGAAAAGTTTACCTAATACATGTCCAATCATCTGGAAAATTGCGTTATTCATTCCCGCAAGTCACAAATACCATGTAGTAGCTATGGGGGAAAAAATGATAAAATAGAAAAACAGAGTGAATACACAAAATTAAGCTAGCGTTTGGATATAGATTTTCAAATATTTTTGGCAAATATTAGTTGGGTGAAATTTCACCATATGTTTGACCATAATATTTGAAAAATATATTTCCATTTTTTAGAAAAATAGTATTTATACCCATAAGTTTTAAAATTATCAAAACTAACGATAAGTTTGTATTACAAGTTGATTGAAAGTTCATTGCAACAAATAACAAGGAGTGTCCATGACACAAGAGTAATGTGGCAGTTTTGAGTGAGTGCGACAAGTATCATTCAATACACCGTGAAGTAGACAAAGTACATGACTATGTTATCTTGAGCCTATTGTTCATCATTTTCATCAATAATCATATGATCACTTTCATATTTACTGAATTTTTCATCACTACTTTGGTGTTCACGTAAAAATTATGTAATCAACGCAAACACTACTATAGAGGGTGTTTTGTAAAGATAAAAGTTTGTTGTAAAATATCTCAAATAATGAGATTTGACCCAAAATACTAAAAAAAACTAGTATTTGAGAATTTAGAATATTTGTTAAATAATGACAAATTGTATGAATAAACACGTATTTCCTTGTGCTCAAAATTTTTTGATTTGTTGTAGTTGTTTGATTGAGTTAGTCTGCTATGATGTTAACAAATTTCTTTTTAACCTCGAGCAAACACTTCCTCTATTTCATTCTACTTTGATTCTTATACTGATTATGGTAAAACTAGCTAACTAGTTAACTATTAGGCATTTGACAATGTAGTTACTACTTTCTTTTTGACTTAGTTTTACACAGCTAATAATGTGTTTCATTTTGATTAGACATTATTTCCTCCTTGAAGATATTGGCAATGACTTTCACACCCTTAAAGATCTAATGTGGAAGTGATGGACAGTCCTTAACGCATTATGTGTAGTGGATTTAAGTAAACCAGTAATTTCCCTATTGGACAAAGTCACCAATTATACCTTTTTTTTTTCTTCAACTTTTTTATTAAAGATTTGACATGAAAAAACTTTGGTACATGTCTTGTTCAACAGTTCCTCTTTTGGCCAAATGTAGACCCCATTTTTGTATCAAAAACTTGAGGTACCAAGAAAAAGGTTGAATCAGTCTCATTCTTGACTATATTGTAAGGCTTGTAGTGTCATATATAATTGATTGGAATTTACTTGAGTGTACTAAAGTATGTTAACAAGTGTGTATAAGATAGTGGACTAAATGAAAGCAATAAGGTGATTTAAAATACTCAATGTTGGATAAATTAGGGGGGAAATGTGTATTTTAACATTAAAAGTTAAATATTAAATTGTTTGCACTACATCAAAAATCAATTTTTAGGGGTAATATCTCAATTTTTCATTAAATATATATTTTTAGCAGCAATTAACACTTTTCGAATATGTTTCAAAAACTTTCAGCAACACTGAATCTAAGAATATTTAATCAATATCGATGTAGACTTTAGCATTTTCTGTTACTGTGTCTATTTGTTGCCGCTAAAAATTGTTTTTGTTGCTGTGATCCGTATATGAGTGGGCATATAAAGGGGGAAAAAATGATGTCATTATTTTTTGTATAACTTATATAATCCATTAATTACCCAATTATATATCAAATTAATATCCACCATGATTTTCTAAGGGCAAAAATCCTTATATATAAATGTCGTACATCATGTATGGATGAAAGTGAAAGAGAAGTGGATGAGAAGTATCATGTAGTAGATAATTATTTTTATTATATTATGTTTATAACCATTATAAATGAGAGTAACATTCTATTATAAAATAATTTTTTTTTTGTGAAATTTTGAACTTTGAAACTAATTCAGAGTTGTTCGAATCATATAATAATAATCACTGGAGTATGTTAGATTTGTGTTTGTTTTGATGGAAAAAATGATGCTCTGAACATATTTCTTTAATAAAATATCAAATATCATACATTAAATTAAGTACTAACATATAGTAATTCACTTTTCTTTATTGACTTATGATCCATCTTTGCCTTTTTTTTTTTCCATCGTTCTAGATACAAAATAAAAGTAAATTGAGCAAAATCCAAAAGAATAAACAGTTACTACAAATTTCCTTTTTCATTTTGTTGATTAATCAAGATTAGTACTTTAAGATGTATAGTACATAAATTGGCAGAAAAAGAGTGATTGGACTCGAGTTGTCATTAAAGTTGATCAAGTAATTTGAAAGAAAGAAGACAAAAGCTGGATTATTATTAAAGTGAACTTTTTCAGTTGGAAGTGTATAAATTAAGATTTAAGTTGCAGATTTTAAGTGCTTTTTGTTATCTAAAATATCAGTAGAGGGATACATAGTACATACCACCCATGTCAATCATTCAATTGTAACAATGATTACATGTTTAATAAAGCAATGTGGGGTTTCATCAGAAGACCTGCCTTCTTTTTCTCTTCTCTATCAGAATTGTGGTAGAGTTGTAAGAATATTTTTATTTTTAATTATATCGAGTTAAAGATCTTTTGAATATAAAATTACTTTTGTTAGAAATTTCTTTACCTTTCAAAGAGTAAAACTTTTCAAAATAAATTCAGATTTAATCGGACTGTGATATAAATATCAACCAACAAATGAAAATTGTTTTTTTTTTCAAAAGAGAGTCTTAATAATTCAACACTCCGCCGCACTTGATACTTTTTGTTTGATATACACCGTGAATTGTTTGGTTGATGGATAAGAAATAACTTATTCCTATAATATCAATTTGGTATGAAATATATAATATTTGGTAGGTTATAATTGTATATAATAGCAAACTAATAATATAAAATAAATATAATAGCTACCCTTTGATTTAATTGTGCTCCATAGCAAATTATACAATTGCAGCGAATTATACAATTTAGTCCAGTGAATTATACAATTGTATATGTATGGTGATGCCAGCGAATTATACAATTTAGGCTAGAGAATCATACAATTGTATATGTATAGCGAATTATACAGTTATATGTTTGCTCTGGAGCGCAATTATGCAAACTTTGCTATAACATACAAATATAAAATTTTTATTTGCTATATGTGAAAGTTGCCCTTAATAAAAAATAAGTTATTTGTGAATAAAGTCAATATCATATAAAGATATGACAATGGTCCTAACTCAACCTCAAATGTTAACTCGTGAGGAGAGATTTGTCTAAATTTATATAAGAAAACCAAATTTCCATCACTCTAACGATGTGAAAATTCATAACATAATTTTGGCTTACAATTTAAAATTTTGTATGACTAGTACATGGAGTAAATATCTTAGGTAGTCTCTCATGTGTGGAGCTTTGCCCTATGATATCATTCAAATTTCTTTTACAATCACAATATCACCCAACTATCATATTTTCCTCAAAACTCCTAATGAGATTCCATGTCACATTATTTTATCTATTTAATAAAAAATCTTTTAAATTTAACAATATAATAAAAGCTTGTTTGATGTATCTATAAGTAATTTCTTTTAGGTATTCAAATGAAGCATTTACTCAATCTTAAATTGTATAAGAAGAAATCAAATTTTGAATTAAAATTAACTAATATTTATTATTTATTTATTAATATTTTTAAAAATTAATGTATATCTTTAAAAGTATAATAATAATATGGCATGACATCTATTTAAGAGAGGCGTATTTTTCAGAAAAAATAGGAATAATTGGTTATATTATGGTCCAAAAAAACAAAAGTAATATTATATAGCAAATACCCAATTATGAGTGACTAAGGAATTTACTCCTAATACATGTATAAGTTAAGAGGATTTACTGAATAATAATTTATGAATAATTAATTCCTACATAATTAATATCAACATAAAATAAAATATTGAATCACTCATTATAATTTAGATATTATTGATTCTTGCATAATTTTAATCAACTATCAAATGACTCTTAAAGGGTCATTTGGTACGGGGAATGAGGACTAAGGGATTGAAATTTTGAGATGAAATATAAAATTATTTTATTTTATATTTGATTACTAATATTGATTAATTCTTCTGAAATTATTTACCTCATTATGTATTTTACAATGATCGAATAGATTATTCTGTATATATATATGATTGGATAAGTAATTACAGTGAATTTCTTTATTTATATGTTATTTGGAAAAATATATGAAGTTTCGTCTATTTTCTTAAATAAAGATCTAGCCCGAAAAAAGAAAAAATATACAATTAAATAAATCATCATTACATCTTAAAAGAAATACACGGTTAAAATTTGTTATTTGGCTAAATGTTTTTGTTTGGCTAAAACTAGTGGTATGAGACTGTAGCAATTAAATTTAACCTGAAAAAATATTTTGTTTCAAAAATTAAGCGTTTGACAATTTTTTTTTAATAGAGTAGAAGTTTTTATATGGTTAAAAGAAACTAAAAGTTTCATCTTTTTTAAAAAATCAGAAAGAAAAAAAATATTTTTTCAAGGCTAATATACCATCTTCCATATATATATAGTTATCAATATATTTGTTATTAACTAACATATCATAAGTTTAGTTAAGTTTCATCCTGAAACTTTGTTTTTTTTACTTTTATAGAATAACTTTTTTTATCTTATCCACATTTATAAATTAGTATTTAATATTTTATATTATTTTACAAAATTAAAATAAAGGTAACAAAGATATTTTTATAAAATTAGAAAAAGGAGAAAGATAACAATTAAAGATTTTATTACTCTCATTAGAAGGTATCATATTGATTGAAAATTTATATATGCACATTTTAGTTTAATAAAGTTAAATATTAAATTATTTTTTATAATTGATATTTAAAAATTACTTCTCTATAAAATAATCTTAATATTAAAAATTTATTGATACTTGTCATTTTTCGTAATTTAATTTTCAATAGCATTTTTTAAAAAAGATTAATCA
This sequence comes from Solanum lycopersicoides, assembly GCA_022817965.1. NCBI lineage: Eukaryota > Viridiplantae > Streptophyta > Magnoliopsida > Solanales > Solanaceae > Solanum > Solanum lycopersicoides. Next base: position 109,478,308 of record CM040618.1, read on the forward strand.
AATACATTTTGCTCATCAAAAACACTTTTCATATAAATTAGCTAAATACAAATTGCTTTTTTCTTCAAAAACATTTTTCAGAAAAGTTATTTTAAAATGTATTTCTAAAAATAAACAGTTTTGAGCAGTAACGTTAAATAGTAGGGGTGTGCATGGTATGTACCGAATCACCACCATATATAACATTTAAAAAAAAAATTATGTCGTGGTCTTGGTATTATAGTATTGGTATGATATATGGTATACTTTTTTTTTTATGGTATTTGATATTTAGAAATAACATACCGAATAATATATCGAAGTATATAATTACAACTTACATAAATAACATATGGAGTGTATATATGTGTATATATATATACACACGCATTATTAAAATACTAACAAATATGTAATATATGTATTAGCATAAACTAAATATTTAGAAGTTGAACTTTGACTACTCTATTTAGATTGAAATGTTTTAAATTATAATTGATTAACAAAATATTTGTTTGTACTTTATTTTGCATATGTATTTCTAAATGTGTAATGTGTTAGTATGATACAATTGAGACATATTTTTAATTGTCAAAGTCATAATTCTCTATTATACGAGTATATATTAGTCGAATTTAAGCTAATTATAATTACCGACTTACCATACCGTGGAACACCAAAATTGAAACATATTGAACTCAATTGATATAGTAATAGTATAATTTTTAAAAACTGAATTCCAAAATTACGATATTAAAAATTTCAAATACCGTATCATACCACACTATTTCCAACCCCCGCCAAATAGGCTCTTAGTCCGTCTTGGGACACAATGACTAATACTTTTTTTTTTTTTTTTTTTTGAAAAATACAAGGAACGAGCATATTAATTATTTTAGGATAATAATAATAACTATGCAAGAAGATATAGAGATGCAAACAAAATTGGTGAAGAGAAATGAGGCAAAAAGTAGTGACAAAGGGAGAGAATATAGGAGATATATGAGAGACGTGAACAAAATATGTAGGGTGGGTGGGGTGTCAATTTGGGGTCCAAAATAATAATCATAAAACATGAAAACGTGACTACGTACGTGAGTCTTCTAATACATAATACATATAAAGTTGGATTTAAATGAAATATATTTATTGATAGTATACAAAACCAAACTGTCCTTTGATGCCCAAATTCACGTTACTAGCAAATTAACATGACAAAATAGTTTTGGTGTTATTACTCGTCATTTATCTCTATTTTTCGTTCTAGGTCGTTTTAGAACGAATATTTTTTCGTTCTGACGAAAAAAGATATTATTTTAAAATTTATATGTGAACTTCTAATAGATCGTATTAAAATTTTCGTTCATATGTGATTTAATATGCTTATTTGTCGTTATTATATTCTGTTTTTTGCCACTGGTATTATGGTTACTGCTAAAGTCAATTTCATGAAAAATGAAATAACGCTTTCATTTTATTTTATGTAGTATTATAAAAATATTGTTATTTAAAATAATCCTTAGATATTTATAGGATTGTAAATTATTTAATTAAAAATGAAAGTATAATAATATTAATTATAGTAAAATAAAATTATTTTTGAAATGATTTAAATATATACGGTTATAAAATGAGACAGAGAGGAAGGGAGAGGGAGTAAATATTTACTACGTATTTTAACCAAGGGGATAAAGGGCGTCTCTCTTCTTCTTTTTCATGTTTAAAGGGGTAAGGGAAAGAAAAAAAAACAATTTATCGGTTGGATTTAAAAAGATCAAGAAATAATTTGTTATTTTATATTAATTTTATTGTTTATTATTAAGTATTTTATTTTTAATGTATTTTTAAAAATATTAAATTGACTATATTTAAAAGATAATGTGTAAACTTGTCATATTATTACTTCTTCCGTTCTATATAGTTATTTGTATTTAATCTTTTACGCGCTCTTTAATAAATCATAACAAAAAATTACTATAATTACCAAATTAATTAAGATATTTTTTGAAAACTTAACCAACTTATTTATATTTTATAAAAATCCAATAAGGATAAAACGAAAATACGTAATTACATTTATCATGGTTTTATAATACTTTTTATTTAATAATTAACTTGAACAAGTGATATAAATACTTTTCAAAGAGTGTCAAAATCAAAATTTTAAAAGTGTGTCAAATGAAACTTAGAAAAAAGAGATAAAGTCGAAAAGTAGTAGAGAAAAATAAAAGAAAGATAAAATTAGAGGCTAAGGTAGACAATATGAGGAATATTTGTAAGTTCTAGGTCAAATAATGAATTAAAATATAATAGAATTATATGCATATTATATATGAAAATTTTCCACTAAAAATATAATAAAATTGCAGTGTATCGTTAGCCGAGAGAAACACTGCTCATTCCCAACGATATGCAGCCTAATTATTCCACCACACTCTATAGTAGTCTATACTATGAATTAATTTTATAATAAGGTCTGTCAGATTTAAATTACTACAAATTAAATATTAAGTCAATTTTTTTTTCTTTTATTTAAACTATACAAACCTGGCACCCAACAAAAAATTTGGAGATAATACATATTCCTGGGATGCAAATTGTTAAGTGTAGCTAGTGTGAAGGCAGTATAAAAGTCCTAATGTAAGGATACTTTAATTTGATTAATAAATAAAATACTTTACTTTCAAAACTAAAATAAGATTAAAGTTTCAAAATTAGTACTTCTACAAATTCGAAAAAACATGTGAAGTATGAATTATTTGTTGTCTTTAGGACTTAATTATTTTACTTTTGTCTCGGACAAATCAAAAATGTGTTTTCCCAAATATTGTTTCCTAACACAACATATAATATATGGTAGGATCGAATTACTAAGGTATTATTGATAATTCAGATAATAAATTAAAATTATAAAATGAAATTTTATGATATAATATGCGTTTGTTGAATTACCAAAGTTTATTTTTTTAATATTGTTCCCTAACACAACAATTATTTTATTTTAATTGCAATTGGAATATAGTAATTCTAAATTAAGTGAAATAATATGAATATTTAAAATTAAATTTATTTAATTAACTATACATGCACTTTGCGTACAGTAGTAGATCACGTATACTTTCTTCTAGCCTCTCTTTTTTGTGGCAGGCACACTACCATATTCTTTGGTCAATTAGTTAGGCTACTGTATTTTAGCAGTCAGTATACACAATATTATAATTTATCCGGACACTTTTAATTACGATGTTAAATTATATTACATTATTTAAATATATTAATGAAAAATTTAGATATTTAAAAAACTATACGAAAAATAATAAAGATCGTAACTTTTTGTATATTTATATGATGAAAAAATGCATTGCAAAATATCAATCAAAGTTATTACTCCCTCCGTCTAATTTTAGTTGTCACGTTGGTCTTTTGAAAAGTCAAATTGACTAATTGTTTGCGATGAAGTTAGTCTATATTAATTTAATATTTTACACAAATAAATAAATATTAAAAAACTATACGAAAAACACTATAAATTATAATTTTTTACATATTAATATGATAAAAAATATATCGTAAATTTTTAATCATGTTTGACTGTAGAAATTTTTTTGTGACAATTCAATATAAACAAAGATAGTAATATTTGTCTCTAAAAAAATTATGGCAATTAGAAGTGAATTGAATTGAAAGGAATATTAAATCTTCTAAATATTACTATTATTATAATCGAGGGGTGATAAAAGTCAAAAAAAGATACTAGTATTACAATTCCAAGGGTGGAAATTCTGATCTCAAAGCTCGAAAATCAAGATATATATATATTTTATATTTTATATTTTATTTTTAAAAAATTATTTAGTGCAGAATGATCACATGAGGAGGTTTGGGTTGCCATTATTCTTGTTCTTATTATGCACTCTCGTGTCCATGTTTTGTACAACAAAATGAGATCTTTTTGGTCCGTTGAGATTTTTTTAAATTATAATAATTTTAAAATTTTAAAACTTTCTCAATAACCTGATTTATTTATTTTTTCATTTTGTCATAGTTGGTTCAATAGATAAATGAAATAAGGGAAATAAAGAGTTTTAAAAGGAATACTACATTCTGTCCGAATTATTTATCTTTGAAGGATTTTGTGCATTACTAAAAATATTATTTGTCCGAAAAATGATGAATTTGAAGAAAGAAAAAGTATTGTCTTCTTTGTTTTCTAAAATCAACTTTTCTTTCCAAGTTTACTTGACATAAATTAAAATGGAAAAATTATACGGATAAGCAAATTATTTAATTACTCATCATAGCTATAATTTGCTATAATTATCACTCGCGACTAACATTATACATTAATTACTTGGGGCTTCCATTTTCTAACGATGTCCAAAGTCACACAATCTTATTCAATCAAGTATCACAACGAAATTCTGAAAATAATAACACTCAAATCAAGGACTTTGGAAAATGAGTCAATTTAACTCAAAACTCAATTCCCTAAATGAGGTTTGAATATGAAATTCTTTACTTCAAAAATAATAATAGCCAAGACATTTGACATTCATTGGTGAGAACCATGTCAAAAAAAGACTTGAAATTAGTTTCACAATCACCATTTTATTTTAGAATTCAAGTTCTTGAAAAATCTTGTCATTTATCAATCATAATCTCAAGTTTTTATGTTAAAATCTATAAATAATAAAAGATAATTGAAGTTTCAAAGTTACAGATTTAGCATAAAAAATATCTTCAAAATCGTCTCCAAAGATTTCAAACTCTTAAAATTGCAGGCATAAAACCTCTCTCATGTCACTTAATCGAGCCCCGCTTAAAATGAGGGTCGCGCTTTTGCGAACCTCGTCCAAACAGTCCTTCTCGCTTTTGCAAACCAACCCTCACTAAAACGAAAGTTGCAAAAGCGAAGGCCCATGCGAACTCGAGGCCTGCAAAATCAGAAACACCATTCAACATGAAAATTCAACCAAGACCACACCTAGGTCTAAAACATCTCCCAAATTCAACGATTAGAACCCCAAAAGACATTAAAAATCACTTTTTAATAAATTTAACCTTTCAACTTTCAAAATTTCTATGATTCATAACTTCCACTCGAAATTTGAAACTAAATTCAAAGTTTATTAAAAAATAACTCAAAAATTAATATTAAAAGAATACGATTTAACTAAATGAGATTATCCTACCATTCAATATGGCTTTAGAGAAAATAGAAGTCACGAATTTATATTTTATTGCCTCTTGTTACTAGAGAAATTCAGATACTCCAATCTATTATTAAGTTCAATAAGTTATTCTATAAAATGATCACATGGTTAAATAGTTAACTTTGCCATTAATTAAGTTCCACCTTTGTTGACTTATTATCAACCTTTATTTTGCTGATCCACTATACCCCATCTACCTAAACTACATATAAGGAAAACAATAATAGGGGAAAAAGCAAAAGCACAAATAGTTAGCAACCACATTTTCTTCATTCAAAGATTAAGAGAAAAAAAGATTGAATTGACTTGTCCTATAGAGATAATTCATCTGAGTTGTTTTCAATGATATTGAATAAGTGAACTGAAAAGAAAAGCTGATTTAAAGACTGATCATTATTATGTGTGATTTTAGTTTTAAAACCACTCCCATCCTTAATTTACACGGAAAAGAGTCAAAAATACTTTTAACGTATTGAAAATAGTTCAAAAATACTCTTCTTCCACCAACTAGATCAAGAATGTCTTTCCATTCAGCTATTTAGATAAAAAATGCCTTTAAGATTAAATTTAAGCTAAAATTACCCCTCATTTTAAAAGAAACTGATGTGGCATAAATAACTTTTTAAATTAAAATTGTGACATTATTTCTATTGGTTCAAATTTAATTAATTAACTCCAACTTCATGCACTTTCGTACCCATTAATCCAAATCCATTTCTAAGAGACCCAACACTTTCTTCATCTTTTAATTTAACGTAAATTATTAGTTTTTTTTTAAAGATTATTAATCTCCTTAAAAACACTTATTTACTTGACTTATTAAATTTAGATACACCTCCAATAAAAAACATGACATAATAACTGGTCTCAAACTTTTATAAGAGCATAAGACTCTTAATAAAACGTCGAAAGAAGTGTTGAAAAAACTTCTAAACTCGGTGAAAATTTACGAGTATGTTTAACTCTTGTTGCAAAATTGAGGGTGTATTATTTAAGTTCAATAAGTGCTTTAAGACCATCTCCAATCCAACACCAAATTCTATATTGGGTGTAAAATTTGGTGTTTTGAGCTCCAACCTACACCAATTTTCAAATTTGGTGTGTGAATACTATTACTTCAAATTTGGTGCAACACTATTCATCACACCAAATCACTTTTTGATTATACAAATTTTTAATTAAGCATTATATAATGTTTTAATCAAATCTCTTGTATATTTAATTATTTTTTATGTAATATTTTTGTAATATTAATTTTAGATATAACTTTTTTTTTAAATCAACTTTTCTATATATGACATTTAAAAAAAAAAAATTATGTCAATTCTACTATAAATTATATAAACTACAATTAAGCTTCACAAAAATTAAAAATGCAAACATATAAATTTTTAAACAAATATACAATGTATTAAAAAATAACAGAATATAATAAACATTCAACAAAGTAGTAATTGACATACATCAACATTGAAATATAAAATACATAGTAATTTTAAAAAGTACAATAAAATATAATAATTTTAAAAAATTACAATAATAACTTAATAATCTGATAGATTCTTTCCGGATTCATCAATATATTAAAATATGAATTGTATGAGGTCAAAAATTGATGTGGTTGCGGCTATTGAACTTGTTCTTGTCGAACAAATTCACGAACATTTTGATCACCAATACCATCCACATTCATTAATATAATTTTATTTTCTTCTTGAAATTTCAAACTCTGTGTATCATTTTGAACTACGTAATGCATTAATAGAGCATTTATGAGAGCACCATAATGATCTTGAAAGTTGAATATTTACGTAGAATTTAAAATAATTTTTTTTATTATGTAATGTTTATTTAATTGTATTTCACTAATGATTTCACTTTATTTGTATTATCCATTATTACGTATAATGTATAATATTTGCTAGCAATTTATATTATTTAAAAAATTATGTTACACAATAATTTTATATTAAACAATTATAAAAGAAAATAATATGAATTATATATGTTGAATGTTTCAGAAAGAACTTGTTTTATGAAATAAGAAAATATAAATAAAATAAAAAATAATAATATAATAATGAAGAGAAAGAAAAACATTATTTTTTGGTATAAAATTTGATACAGCGAATTAAAGTTGATTACATCAAATTTGGTGTTTGGGTTGAAGATGCCCTAGGATTGTCAATAGTTCAAGTATCAAACTAAACAAAATTCATGGGTGCTTTCAGTACTTTCCTCGAAAGAAAATACACTTTTTTTTTGTTTAAAAATTATATTTAGTATTAAATACAAAATAAAAATAAAAAATTAAAATATAGATTTGAGGTTCTTTATGTATCACTATTAGACTTATAATATTTTTTTTTACTATCTACATTGAAATACAACTAAATTTAATTTGCACATAATTCATCTCAAAGAGCTGAGATTTGTAATCGGATTTATCTCATCATAATTCTCGTTGATTTACTAGTAATTGAGTAAAGAACCATGTATAAAGGCTACTGAGTGCTCCTATGTTAGTCTTCTCAATAAGATTTGTACAGTAACATAAATGTATATCTTGAGATATCAGACATACTTTCAGTTTTCTTCTGGAAAAAAGGCTCCATGTTATGTGATTTGACCAGTTGGTATAAAAGTAGACTTTTGTTACTAACTCTACTTTTTGCTTTTCAAACTTTTAACATATATTCCTTTCGTTTATTTTTTACTAGTTCAGAATTAAAAATTAAAATAAAATAACACTCCACAATGGATCAAACAATTTTTTATTTTTTTTTAGACTCAATACGCCTTATTTATTTTAAATAAATTTTCCCTTTTTTTTCAAGTTCTTATAATTATTAACGTGTTTCTTTTTGCCTATATAATGAGATGAATATTTTGATATTGTTATAAGTACATCGTATCGTAAATATTAATCTCTTTAGCTTGCAATAATTAAGCAAATAATTTGCAGATAGGAGTGTTAATATTTTGGTGAAACACAAATCATGATATGATAAAAATTATATATAAAAAAAGGACTATCTACTATCGTAAATTAATTTTAGGACCACATATTAATTAGATCAGCATAACAATTTGATATTTTTAGAATTCTAATTTTATGAATCATTAGAAATAATAATTATCGATTTATTTTTCAGAGGAGAACTATCAAAGTTTTAATGATAGTATATTTTTACCTTGATAAGTTATTTAATTATAATTAATAGATACAGTTTGATGTAAGCATTGATAAGAGTAAAAAATAAGAAAAGAAATTACTTAGACAAGATACTTTTAATTTTATATTGTACCCCGAAGTTTAAGAAAAATGAAGAAAAAAAAAAAGATAAACTTATAAAACTTAGATGAATGTAGACAATTTGAGGAATATTCACAAGTTCTAGGTCAAGTAATTAATAAAAAATAGTAAATTCTCTGCAAATTCTACGAATAAAAATTTCAGTTAATATCCCTGCCAAGTATGTCGTTAGCACACTGCTCCTTCCCAAAGATATAAAGTTTCAATTATTCCTACAACAATGAATTAATTAATAAAAAATAGGTCTTGTGTCTCCCTCATGAATTAAAAAATAAAAATGAGACAAGACTATTGGTATCTATCAAAATATTTAGTCAAAATATGTTTAATTAAGAGATAGGATTAGTACAGAGATAAACATATGGTTTGTTGGCTATATTTAAATTAATTCATCGAGATAATATATTTGTCTTTTGAATGCTAGTCATGATTTATTTTAGGCGTCATTCGATATTTTATAATTTATGTTTAATTTTAATGAAAATCGTGTAAGATCTATCAAAGGAGAAAATATTTCCTACTAGAAATTTCTGGTTGTTTTAATTTTCTATATCTTGATTGTAATTGATTATATTAAGTACTTGATTTGTGTTTCTATTTTATTTTTTTTGTAATTAAAAAAATTATTGAAGTTTGTTTTAGATATTTTGGGGTTGTTCTAGAGTGAGAACTTCACTTGGCAAATAGTTATTAGAGGGTAAAAAGTGGATTCTGTCTTTTCACCTGTAAATGACAGATATATAGTACCATATAATATACAATTGTCATCTCCTATGTTTTGACTTTAATAAAAACTTTAAAGAACTCATTATATGGTGAAATATTTTTTTGTCCAAAACAATTCATTATAGTTGTTTGTTTGATAATTTTTAAAGTTATTTTTTACCTAGTAAAACCTTTAAAAAAAAATCAACATCTTTTAGGATATAGATTAAACTCATGATTTGACAAGTAAAAGAAAAGGCATCAAAGCGTTTTCTAGGATTGATTTTCTCCCCCCTAATAAACGGAAATATTTTTGAAACAACTGCCCACTTTAATACTTTATGGCATAAATTCATGGGAAAAAGTTCAAATATATTTTTGATTTAGACATAATATATATCTTTCGTTAAAAAGGTAGCTTATTTTATAACTTTTTTTTTATTATATAAGTATCTAAAATATATTTTTTAATGGATAAAAATTAAAATAAATGACCAACATGAATTGTGAAGTAGTGGTGAAATTATTTGAACTTTAATCAACTATCTCGTGTTCGAGCCTTGAAAATGAAATAAATTATGTTGAGAGTGTCACCTTTTAATGGACCCTATAATGTGCAATCTAAATTTAATCAGAGTTCTAATGCGAATTGCGGACACATGACAAATAAAAAGAAATGTTTTAATTTTTTTTTTTCTATTCTAAAAATATAAAAATCACTTTAATTTTTAACCATTAAGATTATGGCGCAAAACACTATGTAGATATAAAGGGGACACTTGGTAGGATGCAGATGCACTATGTATTAGAGAAAAAAAGAAGGGTCATTATGTATAAAAGGTAGCTTTAATTTTATGCATGTACTATAGTTTTTGAAAGGATCAACTATTCCATCTTTTAAATAAAATAATATATAAATTCCTTCATAATTTATGTCCACCAAGCATCGTAGTAATTCTATGCATAAATATCTTTTTCTATCTATGTCTTATAAATTATGTAGAAATTAATATACAAATACCCTTTTTTTTTATCCATCAAGCAAATGACCCAGAGCAAGGGTGGAACCAACATACTTTCAGAAATGTCGAATCCTCATTTAATTAATTCTTCTGTTTACTTTTTTAAAATTTAAATGCTTTATTAAAAATTCGATCTCTGTCCCTATTCGATGACTGATACAAAGTTCAAGAGGGTAGCTAGTACGGATCATAAGCTAGAACCCCATTCAAAATCAATGTGAAGGCATTACTATAATTTCAAGGAAAAAAACATGCATGTTACACAAAAGAATGTGTGAAGTCTTGAATGACATAAAACATACATAAGTTGTCTCTTGTTTCATTCATTAGTCAATTGTGTGGGACAAAGCAAAATATAATGTTTTAGTTCAATGTTTCCCTAACATAAAACACTTTAGGCTGCAGTGGTAGCTAGGTCACACCTTTTACCCTAAAACCTCTCATTTTGGTGCATACGAACTACACCTTTAACAACATTAGAATAGCAGAGGACACAGTACGTTATTTTTTAATGAATACATTATGCTTTATTCATTTAATTAAATTAAAGTGAAAATAGAAGTCAAAAAAAGGGAGAGTTTAGAGGGTGGTGGGGAAATTATAATTTATAATTATAATTCCAATGGAAATTCTAAAGTTCAAAGCTCAATAATCGAGGAATTTTATATTATGTACTGAAAGATCACATGATATGATGGGATTTGGCTATGTTTGCCCACTGCCTTTTGCACCCCACAACTCCTCATTATTCATGTCCATATTATTTGTTCATTTTTTTCTTTTATACAATCCTAAAAAATAGTATGAATAAAATGATATTTTTATTTACTTACTCAACCTTCTATTTAGGTGTCTTATTGATACTCTCTTTATCCATTTTTATTTATTACGTTACGTTTTTTAAAAATCAATTTGACTAATTTTTGAAGTTAAATTAGATTACGTTAATTCAATATGCTTTTAAAAAAAAATAGATATTCAAAAATCATATGAAAAGTATTACTCCCTCTGTTTCAAAAAGAATGATCTGGTTTGACTTGGAACAGATTTTAAGAAAAAAAGAAGACTTTTTAATCTTGTGGTTCTAAATTAAAGTTATGTCAAATGTACCAAAATTTCCTTTAATCTTGTGGTCTTAAACATGCCACGTGAAAAGTTAAAGTTAAAGTGTTGCCCAAAAAGGAAAGGGGTCATTATTTTTGAAATAAACTAAAAAAGAAATACGGACATTCTTTTTGAAACGGAGAAAGTATAAATTACATTTTTTTGCATATCAATATGATGAAAATATACATCATAAAATGTTGATCAAAGTTCTTATAGTTTGACTCTATAAAAGAAAATCATGACAATTAATTATGGACAGAGGGAGTAAATATCAAAAGTATATATATAGAGAAATTTAAATAACTTAGAGTTGACTTTGGTCAACATATGAATACGGATCTTGCTAATCCTTTATTGATCCAAATTATCTAACAGAGGAAGAATGTGTATATATTTCTGACTAGATCATATGCAGTGTCTTTCATTTCTTCAACATCACATTTCATTTGGAGTACAGGTGTTGGAGTGGTGAAGTAAAATTCAAAGTGATAATTTTCCTCCTTATTTGGTTGATAGGTTTAAGATAGTTACGGTTGTTTGGTAGATTGTATTATTAAAGGTAATGCATATATTAATTTTGTGTATTATTGATGTCTTGTTTGATATATTTTTCATGCTATATATAATTAAATTAGGCGAAAATTATGTGAAAAAACAAACATATACTAATTAAATAGTTAATATAGCTATAATTTGGAGTAATTACGGCTCATAACTTAATTTTAGTTTTAATTACGTCACTTGTCCTCTTTTATACATGTACAGATACAAATTATACACATATATACACAATTATATGATATATATACAAATATAATTAGCCTATCTCTATTCTCTGGCCTTTCTCGCTCGCCAATCTCTTCTCTCTTTCCTAATTTCGCTCGCCTCTCTCATCCTTCTCTCAATCTCTCTTGCTACATATACAAATACATATGTATATCAGTTATATAAATACAATTACCTAAATATATACGGTTCGCGTCTCTCCACTCACTGCCCTCTCACATTCGTCTCTCTCCTCACTCTCTCAATCTCACTCGTTGGATAGGCAAATACAAATTATATTAGTTACATATATACAATTATTTGACAGATATACATATACAATTCGATAAATATACATATACAATTTGCCTTTCTCCACTCTCTGCTCTCTCTCGCTCGCCTCTCTCTTCCCTCTTCCAATCTCGCTCGTTACTCTCCTCCATATATAGCTATGAATCGTAATTAGGAAACTATAGCTATGAAATGTATTAAGTTATTTTTAAATGACTATATACAAAAAAATTCCTTAAATTAATTTTTACACTCTATTCTGTATTAAGATGTGTATACTAGTACTATGAATTCTTAGATAGTAATAATACAAGGATTTTTTATTAAGATTCAATATCCACCATGGAAATGCGTAGAGAATTGCTTAAGGAAACAAAAAATCAGAGAAATGAGAAATTGTGGATTGTTATGCAACATATTTTCAATATTAAGTTTACTACTGTATGTTGATCTATTTATACAAAATTATCGACTAACTAATCACTATAATTAACCTATCCAACTAATTAAGCATTGAGTACACTTTGCATAAACTAACAAACAAATTATGTTATGTAACTAACCAACAGACAATTACTAATCTATTGCTAATCTATAAGGCAATGTAACAGTTGCATTGTTATGCAATTCTTCAAATCCTCAACCATTTTAATTTATGCATTAGCATGGTTAAAGATCTCATTGTCCTTCAAATTTTTTCTTACATCTTTTCCAATTTCCATCATAACTGTGAATGACATCTTTGTAAATATTATTTTTATATAATGCATATTATTATATTTAATACACCAAATCAAATAATGCGTAAGAAATAATTAATGCAAATATTACTAATATCAGCATTATTAATGCAAACATTACTGATAGACTCTATTTAGCGTTATTCGTATATACTCTATCATACTATCGGTAATAGAGTGATATGGTTGTTATCTATTGTGCAATTATATGATATTAGATGATTTCATATATATTTTCTACCTTGATCATTGTCTTGATGGATTTCAAGAATTGTTATGATAATCTTGTGGATTTACCTTGACTTTATAAGAAAACTAACTCAAAAACAAAGTTGAGCAAAATCAAAACTTAAATCACATGAATAAGAAAACTAACTCAAAAACCGAACTATCAATAGCTATAAATTAAGTTTTCAATAAGAAAACTTGAATAACAGGAGACAAAAAATATCTTGTAGTTTACTTTTCAAAAATCAAAATACTAAAACAAATTTAGTTTCAATAGAAATAACATAGTAATAAGTTTTGGAGTTAGAACTTTGGGTGTTAATAATTTATTGACTTATAGTCATTTCCAGACCCGCGAAAAAAGTTGTATGTTTCATTTTAAAAAAAATAATAATATAAAAATATGTTTTATACATAAATTTTCTTCGATACTTTTTGATATATTTTAATACATGTTAATTAATTAAGATTGAGTAAAATAAATTATAAATTTAAACACGTAGCGTGCATGTATTAATTGATATAAACACCCGACACAGATAAATTTTACCCTGTCTTAATTGCTACCTTATATTCTTTTTATTTATTTTTAAAACTTAGCTAGGAATAGGGAAAAGAAAAGTTAGAAAGAAAACTACAATGTGAAAATCAAATCTCACCAACAAATTAAAAATTGAGCTAATCAATCGAAAAGCTACTAAAATTTTCTTTACCTTATATAATATCAGAATAGAGTTCATTTTTTGTGGAGTCATTCTTTTCCTGTTTTACCCACCATCAAAAAAAAAAAAAATTTAAAACCTATTAAATTCATAAGTCTTTTTGTAGTTGATGCATATACCTTTTATTTTTTAAAATTAAAATTTCACCAAGTATAAAACTTAAATTCATACCCCAAAAGTACATGCCCCATTAAATGCCTTTAAAAAATCAGTCAACATTATACCCTACAACTAACTCTTAATTCACCTCTTGTCATATAAAAATTCCAACTTGCATTCTTCTTTCATTATCTCATTTACTCCAATTTTCATTAAAATTTCCAATGAATAAATTAAAACCTCATTTACTACATTTTCCCTTCAAATGCAATTATAAAAAACTATTGGGGTTAAAATGTAGACACACACAAAAAAAGGAAACAAAGGAGAGAAAAGAGCTCAAAGGCTTATTCAGTCGAGCCAAGCCGAACAAAACGGCGTTGGTCAAACAAACTGAAACGGTAGAGTGGCAAGGAAGAGCAATTAAATGATTTTACGAAGGGTAAATGAGGAAATCAAGAGAAATTTAAACGATGACGGAAGCAACATTAACGGCGATAATTGGCGTTTAGCCTGTTATACACCTTTTGTGCGGATAGTAAACGGAATCTTTTTGGAAGTACGGTGGGACCCAATTTATAAACCAAACACAATTTCTCGCCGCTTCCTCTTTTTATGTGTAATTTTTAAATATAATTAATAGAAAAGTATTTTTTTTAAATGACTAATGTGACATAATAATATACTTTAATATGATATTTTTTCTACAATATAAATATCGAATAAATATTTAAAATACATATCAAAAATTGTATCAAATATCATAATAACAAAAGAGCTATTTAAAAAATTTTGTTTTTATTATAATAGTGCGATATCTATCATATTATCTTCACGCGAACCATGACTATTATAAAATAATTAAGTAGGAGGGAAAAAAAAGGAATTACTCCTATAAAGTAGGAGGAAAAAAAATATTTTTATCTCACAAAAGGAATTAGCGTGGAAATCTGAATGATTAAAAAATCGTTTAGATCACTAACAAAAGTTAAAATCGATTAAACATTACATCTTTAGGGGTCGTTTGGTAGGCTGCATTAGAACAAAATAGTCCATGTATTATGGAAGGTATTATTTAGTACCATGTTTGGTAGGAATTTGAGTCTATGTATAACTAATACATGGATTAGTTATACCTCCAACATGGTATTATAGGATGTATTACTAATACCTTCCATTTGGAGGTATTAGTAATACATAGGATATAATACCATGGGATAAGCTATGTAAAGACAAAAATATCCTCAATCATTTTAATTATTTTGTGTATTTTCTTGATTTTATTATTTATATTTGTACAAGTAAGTTTATTTAAATAAATTAGCTTACAAATTATTTAGAGAGAGTTGTTTATTACTAATAAATCCAATATAAATCAATACAAATTTAAAATGTGAGTTGTATATTTGTATATGAAGTTTGTGATCTAAATTTAATGTGTGTGTGTATATATATATTTGCTTGATTTTCTAATTATTTGTATTTTAAACAATTTAAAAAATTTACATACATATTAAAACTAAAACTTGCAATTTTATGTGTACATATAGATAGATGGTTTATTCAATTTTACCATTGTTGATCGTTTTTTTGATTTTAAATGTAGATGGTTTATCTTTTTTTAATTGATAAATGACCTTTTGTGAGTGATCAATTTATTAAGATGACAATTATTTATCCTCAAATAATTCAAGTGAAAAAGATAACAAACAAGACAACTAAATTGTTCTTCCCATAGCTAGTTAGAAGGTTATAAAAAATAATATTGTCCAACAATTATCTACCTTGATCCAATTACATAATAATTCAAGGGTATAATTGGAAAGAAGATTTTCATAGAGCTATAATCCAAACACAAGATGAGGTGGGAAAAAATGAACCAAACACTTGATAAAAATAAACCCTGCATTACTAATCCCTGCACTACTTATCCCTGCATTACTAATCCCTGCATTACTAATCCATGCGTTATGAATCTTTGTACCAAACGACCCCTTAGTGACTAAAGTCCTCACTCCTCCCCCCGTTTCAACTTAAAGGATCCTGTTAAATTACACTCTTAATTAATTCTATTTTAAAATTTTGAATTTGACTGTTAATATTAAAAATAGATTTTTAATTTTATGTCCAATATATAATAAATAAATTTTAATTTATATATTTTAATATATTAAAAAATATCTTATTATATTTACTATTATTTACGTATTCTCTCAATTATTTATCAAATTGACTAATTAATATAAGTATTAAACTCCCTTCGGATAATTTTAAAAATCATGCTTAGCAACAATAGTTGATCTAAAATAATTTTTATTTTAGAAATTAAGATGTAATTAATTATTCATTTTCATTTTTAATCGTAATCGATAAATGTGTAAAGAGATTAATATGATGAAAAAAATAGTGAAATTGAATTGAGATCGAACTAGATAAAAATAATTCTATCAAATCACTCTTTTAGTTAATTTTTTCTTAAAGACATGAAAAAAGAAAATACAATATTGATTAACGACTTTAGAATGTTGTAAAGGAAAATTAACGACTTTCATCTAATAAGTGATTTTGATGCAAAATATTTTTCTTAAAATAGAGTTTTAGGAAATCAAACACAAAAGTAACTTTTCCTAAAATAAAATATTTTGCATGAAAATATCTTCTAGCATATCAAACATTTTTTTAAAGATCTCTTGGAAGGGACTACTGACTAATAATTCATGTGCACCTCCCTCTTCTCTAGATATTTTTACAAAGTCTCCTATCATCTTTTTATTTTATTTTTTTACTTTTAGTTTGCCAATTAAAAGGAGGATATTTCCTTGCGGGTTGTTGGATTGGAAATAAGTTATCTTAAAATTAATTATTTTGAAATAAGTTATCTCGAAATAAGTTATTTCACCATGTATATATATGAAATAATTTATTCCCTCACAATGAATAAATGGTGGAATAATTAATTTAATGACTATCTAATACCATTAATCAGATACAAGATAAAATGATTCTATATTTTATCTCAAAATTATTATACTTTATATTTCATACCAAACGTCTCCTAAGTCTAAACGTGAAAAATGACGTAATGGACATGTCATAATTATTTGTACTTGAAAAAGCTTGTTAAAAACTATATTATTTATATTTTATGTATTATTTCGTCATGGTGTATCTCAGTAAATATACATGATCATTATATTCCTACTTCCACAAGATTAAGGGAGATAATATTGATACGTGTATTACATCACTAATAATGTACATTTGAAGTAATGTGATAATAATGAAGTCACCCACATAATTGATATAGATGTTGTCACTAATTCCATCTTTTGGAAACCCAAAATGGTTAAGTTTATGTCTATAATAATAAATATTTATTACCGACAAATTCTTTATAAATTATGATCATTTTATGATGAAATTTTCATTGGTATGAACAAAGTTCATGAAAAATTAACTCTATTGAAAAATTTGTGTGACTCTTGAATTCGTGATAGATTCTTTCGTCAATTTTTTTTATTTTTCTAATACTAATATATGTATGAAGGCCCAATAGATGATTCAAACCTGTGTTACTACGATTTGAATTATGACTTCTTCATGGCCACTAACATATCCTTTTGAAGGGAACTACTTAACAACTCGATATGACACGATTTTTAGCTGCTTGACCAAACAAGTTCTTAGAGAGCGCGAAAAATGACTTTCCTCACATAAAAACTAATCTCAAATTGGATTTTAAACTATTGGGCCAGGAGACATGATATGTGGGCATTTGGTATGTGATGATGGGTTGTTTCTGTTTGGACCATTATATTTATTGAGGTTATAAGTTCAAACAAAATGGTAACACTTTTAGGTATAGTAAGGTGTAGGGACCATAAATTTGGAGTTTTATAAAATGATTTGACTCATTTGAATTTGTAGTACTTTTGATAATTATGGACATTTTCACTAAACTATATAGGATGCTTGTGTTTGTGCTACTTTTGAGTAATAACACACCACTCCTATATAAACAATTCCTTATTATTATTTTAGCCTCTCATTTACATCACTTTATTATATGTAACAAAAAAAAAGTACATATATATGTATATAATTTCAAAAGTTTATGTGACTAAACTAGAACTAGGTCTAGGTGAACATGTTATTGAGATTTGAGCATGTATTTTTAGGGTGTTAATGGTCATTTTATTGGTCAAAGTTAAAGTCTTTGATGTCATAATTAAAAGTTTGATTACTGACACTTGAAACAAAACTCCCTCTTTGGAAAACAACATTTGTCTAAGTAAACAACAAGACAGACAACAACTCTGAATAAAAAGACAGTTAAGAAAAGAACCCTAAAAAAGGGGGGAATGCAATATTCATGTGAAGTAGAGTCTTGAGTAAGGGATGAACACAAAAAAGCAAAGCAAAAAATAAAAAATAAAAATGAAAAAGTTAAAAAAGAAGGAATAATGATGATTACCAACATGAATATACACAATGCATGTGAGAGAGGATATGTCTATTTGACTAAACAAACAATTAGATAGTACTTAGTTTCATGTGGCAAAGCAATCATGAAGAAGATTACCCAAAGTTTCATTTACATTCACATTTCTTTAGTAGTATGTACTCTTTCTATAAACTTTTGCTCGTTCAGTTTAGAAAATTAAAAATAATTTATTTTTATATATTTAAATAGTGATATAATAAAATTATTATTTTATTTGTTGCTTCTTAAGAAGTGAGGCAAATCGATACTGGATAAGTAAAAATAAACGGAGAAATTATAATATTTGGGGATCCCACCTCTTAATTATTTCATATTGATATTTGTAAAAGTACTTGATGAGCGTGATAGGTAACGAACATTTGAAGAAATAATAGAGTAGTTAACACATACTTATGATTTATGACTTTGGAGGAGGATTATAACATGAGTTTAATTAAAAGGCATGATCCTTTTAATATAATTTTGCATGATGATTAATTTTAGAAATTGAATTTTTAGAGATCTTTATATTACACCCAGTGCGGGTAAGTTTTTTCGTCTATTATTGTTAATATGTGTCATCAATGTCTACATTTAAGTTGTTTATGTTGTTTGATTTTCAGAAAACATAATAAAAAACTTCACTTTTTAAAAAAAAAAAACATTTCAAACCCAAATGGGCCGTTAGTAATCAATGAGAAACAAAACAACAAACAAAGAAAATAAAAGAAATTTATTTTGGGCCCAATTGCAAAGGTTAGAATGTTGTGATATTTAAATTGTTGGGCCAAGTCCAATTAAAGGTTACAAAATGGTCAATGTCACAAACACATTTTTGAACTATCCTTTGTTTGATTGGGAACAAGTTATTTCAAAATTAATTATTTCGAAATAAGTTATCTTGAAATAAGGTATTCCATCACGTATATGCAATAATTTATTCCATCACTAAGGTATAAACGATGGGGCAATTAATCTACCTTATACCTTTAGCAGAACACTAACTATAAAATACAAAAGGTATTAATTAGTGTCATTTTTATAGTAATTTCTTTTTCCTATTCCCAAAAGCTTTTAATTATCTATAGGGCAAACACTGAAAAATTCTCTCTCTCTATATTATAGACATAGGTAGTCAAAGAGATTTTCCTTCATTCAGTTTTAGTAGGCTAGGTATTCTAATTTCTAATGTTAATGATATAACTGGAAATGATTAACCTCATAATTATCAATTCAAATAAATAAGTAAACAATATTAATTAATATCAGTTACTATACCTTAGACTTTAAACTACTATATTATAAAATTCATTAAAATTCAGAATTCTTGTTAGTTATTTGGCATCAAGATAAATGAGATGACAATGAGTGAGATTACCAACATGGGTTAGGCGGTGATGGAATTGCTTCATTTTTAATTCACGATTTTAGGTTCGAACACATATGGAGGTAATCCTGTTGGGAGTGCCATCTCAAATTAGCCCTATAATGCGTGATATGAATATAATCGGGACTCTAATGCGGACAATGAGATTATTGGCATCATGAGCTTACTTTGATCACTTTCAGAGTAAAAGATTGGGTGTAATCCATATATGATATATCCATACTTGATTAATTAACGTCCAAATAAGACATAATATAATTAATAACGTTGTAAAGCATCCATTGCAACATGAAATTTTTTTATATATTTAAAACCCATGCAACTACTTTCTTCTCTTATAATAACATAGAAACAAAAAGATACAAAGATAAAGTCGATCTTACGTATTAATATATATCCTCAACTTTGTAATTCAGAAGTATATCTAGTCATATAATAGTGCAATATTGTCACGTACTAAATCCAACCTTAAAATGTTGGAAATTATTTGTTACATTCCAAAATTATCTTCTTACACTTTGTATACATATATCCAAAAGATATATAGCAATAAAGCATAAGAAGATAAATATTAGATGGGGAGTACATAATTAGCTAGATATTACTATAGTATTATTTAATTTTGTAGACTCTATATCTCGTTGATACATAAAACATTAGATGAGGTGAAGCTTTTTTGAACTTCCAGTGCTAGCTCTTCCACACTAAGTTGGCACTCCAGTCCTATCTGAATTACAAGAATAATGAAAATATTAGACTTTAAAGAAGTGTGTGTAGGGTGAAGAAAATGTAATAATTAAAGTATATGAAAGTGTGCCTGTCTTTTAACGATTTAAGTTTTTAGATGATATAATTACACACCATAATTAAAGATCTTGTGTAAAATTGAATCAAGCTTACACGTAAAGGCATGTGCTAATGATCCTAAACTTTTAGATGAGATGATTAAAGACTTCAACACCAAATTAATAGATCACGATCACATATGGAATATATTTATATGAATATGTACGAATCATTATCTCTTTCCTCACTTTCATATTAATCAATTAACACACATGAAATGTAAGGTTCCGGTTATAGTCAACTTGATCACATTAGTTTTAAGAAAATGTATATCTCTATTCAAAAGAATTGACACTACCAACAAGTATATTAGTACTATTGTGCGAAGAAAAAGTCTGAGACTGAGACGTAGTTATTGTTAATTTCCAAATTAGAAATAATTAAAGGGATATATGATGATCACCTTGATGACAAAGGAGTATAGAACAGTATCCTGCATGGTACTGATGTTGAGATGAAGAATCTCAAAAGAAAGTTTCTCTAACACATTGATTATCTTCACAATTTGACCTGGAATCTTCTTTGAAATTGTTCTCAACATAACATTTGATCCACATATTCTTGCTTCAACATCAGCCACTGGAGAATTACAACATGCTCCAAGTTCCTTGAAGTTATTATTATGAGTAATAAATGGACTACTTTCAGGTGTAGGACTTAGTTGCAATGGCCTTGGAGTAGTAGGACCAGGGCTAGGGCTTAGACTCTTTCGTCGCTTTTTCGCCTCAAGAGATTGAAGAACAAGGTGTAATTCCTTGATGAATTCAATCACTCCTGCTATTATTGATGCTTGATCACCCTTCAAGTTCAATTACAAATAAGATTAGAACAAGAAATAGAAGAATTAAATAAAAAAATCAAACCCTAAATTTGGTACTTATTCAATACTTCAAAGCAACACACGTTTTGGTATTTCTAATTCCTCCAGTATAAATTTGCATATGTATGAATTGAGCTCAAGTCATATATACTGACGGTATAAAGAATCTTTGTATTGTCGATCAACACAATTTAACCAATTATAACAAGTTATAGCCCTATTTATAACCAAATTATTGTGCTTGACATACAATGATAAAGAATTACAAGTAGCCATAGGTAAACATACACTCGAATCGATCGATGTTATGATCACTCCGATATGTACGTATATTGATAATTTCAGAGTCTAAATACCTACCAAAACTCAAAATATAATCATCACAAACAGTAATAACTAACGAATTGTTTTAACCCCCCAAAAAAAATCCAAAAGGAAAAGGTGAGACGAATATCCAGGGGCGGAGTCAGGTAGGGTTAATGGAGATTCATTCGAACCGTCTTCAATGAAAAATTATAATTGTTTATACATGGTTAAATTATTTTTATGTATATATAGTGGATACTGAATCCCTTTTGAATTGTAATTCCTTACTGAAAATTCTGGCTCGGACACTGGCCAGATGATTATACCGACTCAAAAGTATGGAAAAATTGAGAAAATTCAGAAGAAGAAGTACCCTTTTGATGTAGAAACAAGGAGTTAAGGAACGCAAAACCTTGAGATTTTCATTCATTTGTCTTCTCCTGTTTCTTTCCACTGCTATGTGAGACATGATAACTTTTTTTTTTCTTCTTAAAAAAAACAAACAAACCTAAATTGCAAGTTTTTTATGTTTTTACAATTTTTTTTTGTCTCTCAAAGAGCTTTATATATATAGTGACTAAGAAAAAATGTAAAAGAATAACTAGTTGTAGTGTTGGGATATACCTAACTATCAGTCTATATTTTTTTCTTATTAAATGCTATGTGTTGTTCTCCCGTGACTGTTAATTTATTTTCACACGCAGTCTTTTATATATGAGATGCAACAAATATAATTACATAAATAAACACGTAACATATATTTATGTGTGTATGTATATATGTTTGTGGACAATATACAATATATATTATAGGTCTCACGTTTATTACCATATGGACATTTACGTTCCCAGCGTGAGATAAAAGAATATAACAAGTAGTAATTTCTTATTTATTTATTTATTTAATTATTTATTGTCATGTAGAAGAGCTGCTCTTAATTCTTTTGCTTCTTACTTCATGTATGGTTCGTGCATGCACTCTAAATTCTGCATACATTTCACCACCTTCTTATTATGATAATTGATTTATTTTATTTTTATATTTTTTATTTTCTCAATTTTAAAGTCAACTTGATTTTATCAGTTTTTGCCCACAGATACATATATAGGTTATATTAATTTGCTTTTCTTTGATGTCAAATAGAGGATGACCGGCCACCTTATCTTTTGTGTGATAGTAGATATATAGGTGATGGGTGTAGCACAAGAGGTGTGTAATCGATTAGTCATCTAATAAAGATCAATGAAGTAATTGTACATAGTAAGTGGAACTGGTTGCGTTATTGGAAAAATTACTATAATATTTATTAGTTAACAACAATAATACTCAGTGAAATTTTACAAGTGAAGTTTGAGAAGCATCGAATATGTACGTAGATATTATCATTATCCCGTAGAGTTTGAAAAATTATTTCTGAAGGATACCTGTGTAATATCTCGCAACTAGGAAGAACTAGAAAAGAGTTTAAAATATGAAATAGTTACTTTTGGAAAGTATAAGGAAATCTGGAAATCTTTGAGTAAGTTAAAAGTGAGTTTTTGGCCAACTTCAAGCGACCATAACTCCTAGCCGAGGATGAGTTAGGTGTAGTTCCAGATATAGTTGGAAATCCCTTGGAATGCTCTTTTCAACACCGCCAAGTTTACGCGATACCGAGAATATATGAGTGAGTTATGCCTTTTGAAAGTTGAGCTGTTGGATTTAGGAAAGTCCAATCCGGATTTGGGAAGGACAAATTTGTCTTTTTCTTAGCTAATTATATTAATTCATTTTTAGGAATTAATTGGAGTAAAACAAGACTTTCTTTAATTTAGAAAAATTAGAATTCACACTAGGGCTTGGAGAAAAGAGAGAAGAGGAGAAAAGAGAAGAGAAATCAAGAAGTCGCCAAGAACGTTCAAGCTTTGCGTGTGAAATTCGTCGGGGTGATCCCTATAAAGTATGTGAGATCACATAGTGTTGGGTTAGTCCACCCCACACGCCAATCTTGTTTTAATTTAGTGAATTTAAGTTGTATGAATGTTAAGAAAGTGAGTTCTCTAAGAACATTGTTGAAAATTCGTTGAGTTCTTGATGGTTGTGTTGTTGAAATTTCTTGATGATTTGATTCATATTTTCGGGTGTAATTTTGGGTTGAATCTATTGTATATTTATAGTACTAATAATCTTAAGTATTTGGGAAAGGACTATGAAAGTTTAAAGGGTTTAGAGATAAAAAAGACGAAGGAAAAAAATCGAGAACACCTGGATAAGGGGGTTGGGGCGTCACACCTCTCAAAGATCCACAAACCAATCTCTGTACGTAGGGCCTTGGGGCGCCGCGCCAGCCAGAACGCCCACCCAGATCTCTGTAATTCGAGGGCTGACGCCATACGCCTCTCAGAGCGCCAGGGACGACGCCAGTTCTCTCCATTCTTCTTTCATTTTTTCGTACTAGTTCCTTAGTAATGTACCTATGTTTCTTGATTGATTCCAACACTCTAAGGTACATCTAAACATCATGAAATCATCTATAAACATGAGATCATGAACCTTGAATTCATAATCCAATTTAAGGAAAGTTAAGATAAAAGTCAAAAAAGTTAAATAGTCAAGTCTAGAAGTTAAAAAGCAAGTCAAAACAAAGTTCTTAAAAGTTTTCAAGAGTCTTTAGCAATGTTTTTAACTTTGTTTTTAAGACTCAAGTTTCAAGTCAAGTAAAGAGCAAAGAGTTGAGTTCATTTCTCAAAAAGTTATAAGAGAACTAAGTATTCCCTAAGAGATGTTTTTAAGACTTAAGTTTCAACTTAAGTAAAAAGTAAAGATTTTGAGTTCATTTCTCAAAAGTTATAAGGGAACTAAGTATTCCCTAAGGGTTCATAAATGTTTTCACATTTCAACAAGAAAGGGAACATCGATTTCAAGAGAGCTTTTAAGCTAAGTGTTGAGTAATTATCTTAATCCAAAGAAAGAAGTTGTTTTATAAACATATGAGCTAAGTATATTATTGGAAGTAGTATTGAGCATCGATATGGAATGCGAGTTCATAATAACTTGAGTCTCCATAAACCATGTAAACATCATGGATATTAATGGGTCATACTTTTTAGATGATCACATAAGTTAAGCTAGTGGATCCACTAAGTTAAGTAGTTCTATGCTACGACAAAGTATAGGACAGTTCTGACAGCGTGGGCAAGACGTTGTATCACCACTAAGGCTCAGACTCATAGTGGTAGTTGTTGGTTAGAGAATCTCTCACAGAAACTATATTACCTTATCTTATGTAATATATATATATATATATATATATATATATATATATATATATATATATATATATATATATATATTGCATGTGTCTTATTGCTTTATTTTGAGTTAAATTATTCATGAATTGAGCAGAGCTAAGGTAAGTGTTCCTTCTTACTCTTTTCAAGCTTACGTTGTTTGTAGAAATTCAACTCGCATACTCGTACATTCAATGTACTGATGCCAGTTGACCTGCATCGTTTTATGATGCAGATGCAGGTAACTAGGATTGACATCCGACGTACCATTGATCGAGTGAGCAGCTCAGAGTCAGTTGTTGAGCCTTCTTACATTCCAAAGGACATCTTTTATTGCTTGATTTTCATTTTCAGTTGTCGGGATGATTGGAGGTCATGTCCCTACATTCCTCTTTGTTTTCAGAGGTTTCATAGACAACTAGTATAGTTCTTTAGTCTTATTCTTTTCAATTGTAAACGTTTAAGACATGAGTTGCCACTTTGGCTAAGTATTTCTTTTAAGTTATCTCATGAGTTATCTCTTGTGTTTAAGTCTTCTACTGAGTAAGTAAGCCAAATCAAGAGTCCGCTCGAAGTCAGTAATGATCTTCGAGTGCCGGCCACATCCAAGATATAGGCTCGGAGCGTGACAACCCGACTGAAGTACAACAAATAATAATTAAGTATGAAATGGAAAAATGACGAAGAATTAATATAACAACTAATATAAAAACAATAACAATATTAAAAAGAATAGTGCAATAATTGAAATAATATATTCAAACAACATATGATGAAAAATAAATCAAAAGCAAGATATCACTGCAAGACTAAAACTAATATCGTGACAGACACCACCAAGCCCATCTGTACTCCAGACATCACTCCATTATCTACTTACATTCTACTCTAATTCACGCTATCCACACTCTTGTATCAAATGTCATATCCTTGATAAGTTGAAGTTATGTGCATGTCTTGTTTAAACACTTCTCCTCAATATTTTTTTGACCTATATCTACCTTTCCGGGTATGCACTATATTCAACCTCTCGCACCTCCTCATTGGAGCATCTATACATCTTCTCTTATATATCCACAACGGAGGCCATGCCATTTCCACCTCTGCTCAAATATCCTCATTCCTAATCTTATCGCTCTTGGTGTTTCCACATCATATCAACATCCTCATTTCTGCAACTTGAATTTTCTTAACATGGAGTTCTTGACTGACTAATACTAGATCTATCCCATACACCAAAATAGGTTCAACTACCGCTATGCTAAACTTACCTTTAAGTTTATGTCACACAAGACTCCATAGGCAAGACTTCACTTCATTCACGTCGCACAAATACAATGTGTCAAATAATCATCGATACTTTCCTCAATTAAAAATCTAAGATATTGTTTCTCTTAGGGATGTATGATGAGTCAAGCCTCACTTTCATTTCTACCTCATGCATGGCATCACTAAATTTGCCCTCTAAATATTTTGTTTTAGTCCCTGGTGCAAGCCCGTCTCCACTCGAGTCTTGACTCCATCATTTATGTCCTCTAGCCGCCACTGCTATACCTTTAGTGTACATGCATCTCTAGAGCTTTTCTTAGACTTTGTCATTGGCCTATTCAAGGTCAACGAACATCATATATAAGTCCCTCTTTCGTTCTCTATATATTTCCACAATTATCCTCTTTAAGATAAATGACTTTTGTAATAGAATACCCTAGCATGAATCCAAATTGATTTTTCTAAATGGTAACACCCTTTCCTACTCTCATCTCCATCATCTGTTTCTAGACTTTCTGGATTACCAATTTTATATCCTTGTAATTGTTACCGTTGTTTATTATAATTTTTTTTGAAATTATTTCCACTTCTAAATTTAAATATATACTTAATTAAATATTTTTTCAATATCGGAAAAATGATAATTAAAGGAGGGGTTTATTTAGGTCTCATTTGTTTGCAATTTAATGGGGGTCTGAATCTTAATGAATCAAATTCGCCTCATTCGGTGTGTTTGTTTTTCAGGACTGAATCTTAATTATTGAGATTCAGTTCATTAAGTTTGTTTGTTTTATTTCCTTATAAGTCTCTTAATGAGTCTGAATACATCTGAATGAATCAGATCTGTAACACACTCTTAACCCCATTCAGACTCAAAAATAAGACTCCTATGTTAATTCTACTATATCACAATAACTCATAAAAGTTTTTTTCTTATTTAATTAATGTTAATTACATGTTTACCGTTATAATTTTTTTTATTCTTACTAACTTAATATACATCTTTTACTTTTATAAATTAATCAATATATTTGAATTGACAAGCGCTTCATGATATAATATTTAACGCAGTTTCAGAAAATAAAAAAATATAAATTATTTGATCGATAACAATAACAAATGTCCATGATAAAATAAAATATTTTCATAAATATTATATTACTACTCTATATAAACTATTTTACATTGCATTTTAATATATTCTCAAAGCTTTTGAGTGCAAAGAATAGCCATATTAATGATGTGACTTAATGTTAAATTGTTAATTGATAAATCATATTACTTTGTTACGATAAAAATGTTCAACATATTATTTTCTTTAAAAATTTATTTTTACTAAAATGAGGTTTTTATAATATTTTCTTGATATATTTTTTAATTTCATATGTACATTCAGATATTGAAAACAAACAGTCCCAATAATCAAGTGTTCAGATTCAGAGACAATATCTTAATATTCAGATGTTTATTCAGATTTACACATCTAAATCTTAATGCATATCTTAATATTCAGATGTGTATTCAGATTCAGACGTCTTAATCTTAATGGAAACAAATGAGGCCTTAGAACTCTTCTATTGTGGATTTTGTTTTTAAACTAATGATTTTTTTATTTTAAAAAACTAATTTTTTTCCAAATTTAAATACTCTTAATCAACTTTTAGTTCAATCTTTTTATTATAATATTTATTAGATATATTTTAAAATTGTCAAAGTTGAAGTGCATAAATATCTATTGAAATCAAGTTAAATGACATATTTATACATTATACCTTCTTAGAATCCCTGTGCAAGTGTGTTGAAATTACTATTTATAAGCAACATCGGTGATATATTAATCAATTAAAGAACTCCATTCGAGTCTTAAAATACTATGCCAATAGAAATGCTCCACCAGGAAGCTCATACTGTTACGCGAGCCAAATAATCACTACAAAAAAATATGAAATTAACTACGAAATTTATAAGCAATTCCTAGTTAATTTGTCACTAAAATGGTCCTAACTAATTGAATTTCTCATAGTCCGTCGCTAATTCATAGTTAAATGATATTTTTATTATTTGGGCATAATTTTTTTTCCATAGCTAATTTTTCATTTTCTAGTAGTATATTCCTCTATAAATAACAGAAAAACTTGTATGTATACTAGATAAGGACCCGTGCAAGCACGAGGTCCGATATATATTACTCTTTCTATTTAATGTATTTATGTGTTATATGTAGAATTTGAAGTTAATCAATTTCTTAACACGTTTTTATATATTAGAGTCAACCAATTTTTTAATTTTTTTTATATATATAATCAGATGTATATAGAGAGAGATTTTAAGCTGCTAATATTATGGTTTATAGTATTTTTATGTAACTTTCACATAATATATATGTGATACAAATGAAATTTTACAATTCACAATTTTTTTATAAATTCTTTTTGATATTTAAGTTATTAATTATTGTGATTTATAATAATTTAATGTATTTTATATGATATATTTCTCTTTCTTTATCCCAACTTATGTGGTACAGATGAAATTTTGAGATTTAACGAAAACTTTTTGCATATTTTTAATTATTTTAAGCTATTAATTATTATGATTTATAATACTTTTTACATAATTTTTTAATACATATAAAATGATGAAAGATAATTTTTTTTTTAAAAAACAACAAAATTACTCAACGACCCCTGACTACAAGCAAGCATGGCTCTCTTCTACTCCCTCTGTTCCATTTTATGCGACACTTTTCGTTTTTCAAGAGTCAAACAGTTTAACTTTGATCGGACATTTGCTTATGAAATTATTAAATTTTTTCAAAATGAAATTTATATATTTGTAAACTACGTAAAGAGTACTATAAATCACAATAATTGATAATTCAAAATGTTAAAATGATCTATGAATAAATAACGATTAAACATACACTTATTCAAATCTCAAAATGTAAAAAATACCATATAAATTTGGAACGGAGAAAGTACTAAATTAGTAAAAACTAAAAAGTAATAATATGGTAGCATATTCATCTTTTTATTTATCCTTTTATTCTATCAACGGAAAAGAAGTCCTTAGCTGACTTTGCGCCACAAGTTTCCACATTTTTTTCTGATAACGATCATCTTTACGTGGTATATGACATATATATAATGTTTGTCAACTGTCATTAATGCTGAGACCTATCCAAATCTCAAAGAATCGAGACACTAGTATTCGACTTATAATTTGTTTGGTTAAGTTTTTCTAAGGTTAAATAAAAAAAGTGTATTGTTTTATTTTTTTTTAAATTGAGGTATCTAATTAAGCTTATAAGAGAAGAAAAATTATTTTAAAATAAAATTAGAAGTACTAATTTTTTAAAATTATTTAAAGAAAATATACTAAAAAATATTTTTTTTAAGGTTTGACACAGTACTAATTGCTACTCAAAATAGATATTTAAATAGATAAATATTGAATAAAAATCTTCTGATAATAACTTATTCCTTGAATAAATAAATAACATAACTAAAAATCAAAGAAAGATTTTGCTTTCCTTGAAAATATAAATAGGGGTTGTAATTTTTTTAAAAATTAAATTTCTTTTCTTATATTCAATTTTGTATTAGATAAGAAAGAAATTTTCTGTGTATACACATTTCGATAAGGTCAAATACAAATTGCTTCTATAAAATAAATGAATTTTAAAAATTTAACCAAACAAGTTATTGATTATTAGTTGGGAGTGATTTTCCCAAATAGATCCTATATGAGCTAAAATTCAAGTCAGAAAAAAGCCGTGTGATAGGTGACCATTGCGGTTCGGGGGCACTTGAGTCGGGTGCCACCCCATACCATTTTTGGGCCAATTCCCCCTTTATCAAAATAATATTTCAAAACTTTAAAACAATCGAACTAGACGAAGATAAAATCCTTTGGTGGTCAAAGAATTGTTAAAAAGAAAAATGGGGGCAACAAAAGTTTGTGATGCTATTGTTTGGAATGAGTAGTTAATGTTAAAGAGTTTAACGTCAAAACAAATACTATTTTCACACAACATATCATAACTGTTCCTATCTAAAAACATGCATCAAAACAGACACTTCACTCAAAATTGGTGAACAGTCTCACGCCCATCTTCTCCAAATATAAAACTAAATGAATAATTATTTCAGGTCACCCATTTATGGATGAACAATGCTTACTGTTTGAAACAATCAACAAGATGACGCTGCGTGCTCTTTTATCACAGCATAACATTTGGTGTATTCAGATCTGCATTTTTGAAAAGATGGTTAGATATATAATGAGCTGAAAACATAGTAAAATGATGAAATTCACCTAATGAATGCAAGAAAAGATTGAACAGTATAATACAAGATAAAAAGATTGAAGTTCGCCGCACAAAAACTGTTTACCTAATCAAATGATATTCAAGACCAGAATTTTAGATTTCCCCCTTCACTCCACTGGGCAAAACTATTACTGCGTTCGTCCTACTTATAACTAGAAGACGAATTATCAGCTACTTCCTTGGGCAAGAAACTCATGTAGCATGAAGAATGTCCATACTTCATCTTTAAGAAAAAGAAAGTAGAACGTCTAAATCTTGTAAACTCAAACATATTTCACTCTTGTTTTGTCAAGGAATTACCTGTTATTCTAGTCCAGGCAAAAGATCCATCATAACCAATATTTACAACTCTAGAAACTAGCTCACAGCAGCATTAACCAGAAAACCACATGTAGAAGTTTTAGTATATGGAAGAATGTCCCTCTATGTATCTCATTGATGTGGAGGAACATAAGCAGCTAAAGACCAACCATTCATATGTCTATGGAAACAGATAGAAAGATTGTCAAATATGGAGATTGAATTCAATGATATATTTCAAGAGACTAATAATTATGGTGATGAAAGAATCCCCTAGTAAAGATCTACATGCCTGCTACGGCAACATGAATTTTCACAAAACTAGACATGGTAACAGTAATACACCAGCAAGAAATAAGGTCTTTACAGGTCACATGATTCATTAAGGTACTGACAAGATTGACCTGAGGGTAATCACACTACTCATAAACTATTAATTCTGGAGACTGACTTTTGGAGAAACAAACTGTTTTGAGTGAGATAATTTGCAGCTTGTTGGGCCCGCCAGATTTCATGAAGTTTCACCTCCTCCGGTAGATGATTCAGCTCCCATTTGGCCATAGGTTTTGAAGCTGAAACTTGAAAATGTGAGTTTTTGAAGTTGTGATTTTGGAATTCGAAGTTGTGTTTGGACAAGCATTTTTACTTGGAAAAAAATTTGAAGTTTTATGAGTGGAAGTCCCCAAAACTGGTCGAAGTAAGTTTTTGGGAACCTGAAAATATTTGAAGATCAGATTTTTGAAAATCTGATCAAATTTCATGGCCAAACAAATACTTGAAGACAAATTTTCAAAATCTGCTCCCGATATCTATGGCCAAACTCTAGCTCAATGTTTATTTGGTCAAACCCCACATATGGAAAGATGTTCTCCAAATAGAAAAGCTGATTTAGCTATGTACAACTATGGTCCTTACCTGATGTTAGATGAACTCAACTATGGTCCTTATCCGATGAGGAAATGAGTAAGTACCTTGTTCATGTGCAGTTATTTGATGTTTAAAGTATTTCTGAAGAATACATATGAAATACCCCACCCTTGTCACATTGTTTTGGCTTAGTTATCTCAAAGCAAATGTAAGGTCCATGTAACACAGATTCCAACTATAGGGACTTTTGATAAGTTTCTGCAAGGTTGACAATTTGATAGCTAGTTTCAGCTACTCTATTTCTTGGTCGTTGATCTTTACTCTATGGAGTATTATGTGCTTAGCTTAAGCTTCTACAATGCTTTGTACCGGCTGCAGCAACTATCCATCTCAGTGAACCCTTTGTAGGGTTGCGCAATGAAGCAAGATATTTGCATACAAGCTACTCAGAAAGATCAACTTACTGGGCATGCAAGTTTAGAAGAGATGGGTCGTTTTCAGTAAGTCAAATCATCCAAAGCTCTTGTCGAGGGATGGATATGATTCCATACTTACTGGTTTGATTTCCTGGATACCAAGAAAGGTGTGGTTTTTTACTTGACGGCAGAGAGGGAGCAATATTGACAGCTGAGGCCTTGAAAAAAAAGGAAAGCGGACTACATATGTACAGTGGTGCTTCATGTGCAAATGTTCAAGTGAAGATGTAGACCTCCTCCTCTTACTTTTATTTAGTGGTGACTTGCTTGTGGTGTGAGATTTTGAGATGGTTAGGACTGCATTGGGCGATGCCAGGCACAATGATGGAGCAAGTTCCACTGAAAAAATTTAGAAGGAAGAGAAGTCAAAGGCCTGGGATGTCGTCCCACAAGCAATTGTGTGGATCTATTCGAAGAAAAAAGGTAGAAACTTTTGATGGAATGGAGAATGATCATGTACATTTGAGGAAAAACATCTCATTTCTTGTTTCCTTTTGGTGCAACCTTGAGATTTCAATTTGAATAAATGATTGGGTGTGTTCATGGAGAATCGTATTATGTAGATTCTCTACTCTTTGATATACAGTTTGTATACCAAAAAGTTTCTCATTATTAATAAAAGGTTGCATATAGATGTGACTCATGACACATACCTTAGATTTGGGAGATTTGTTGTTACTGGACCGAGTTAATGATGTCACAGAACAAAAGTAACAAGCATCAGTTGTTTCACTGGGGAGTTTATTTGATTGTCTGGAAAGTTCATGCTTGTTGAAGTGGAAACAAGCCCAGCATTGTTTTGCTAGATACAATTTAGAAAACTGCTGCTGCACTTCATTTTTTCCCCTTTCAGTGGTTTTGGTAAGTCTGACGGCTGTATTTTGATTTCAGTTCACAACAATAATTTAATAAGAAATTCAACATAAGTCGGAAGTTAACATAGGTAATCCTCAATTTTCATCACCAATCATCATAGATGCAACATGATAACATCACAGTAATGAGACAACTAAAACTCGTCAACCTTAGATCATGCGAGTAAAACCATCAAATGAACAATAAGCCTTACCTTTAAGGGTTTTATCATAGTTTTCCAGCTGTGTCATAAAACCAGCATTGGGAGAAACGACTGGTCTTTTACTCTTGACAAGCTCAAAAGCTTCAGAGTGACTCATACCATGCTTTTTCATCAGATAAGCGATGACTATGGTTGCACTGCAAAAGCATAGAACAAAAAAAACAGTGTATTTTGATAATGACAACTGAGAAGCAGTAAACTGTTTGCTGTCAATTGTTAGTACTTTATTGAATATTCGACAGTTAAGTACATCTACTGAAGAAAACAGTGGTCTCACTATACAAAAGGAACACCAGGAAAAGCAAACAAGATAAAATTTTAAGTTCTAGAAAGTTCTTTCTCAATTTCCTTTTTCACTATTGTTCTTGAAGTGTCGAAGATTTAGAGAAATGACACCAGCCATGGTATAAGAAGGAAACAGGTAAGTTTTATTCGACCTAAATGTTATACTAAAAAGAGCTAGCTGATTCAATATATATAAAGACAAACAATTTACTAAAGCGAACCTAAGTCCAGACCACATAAGATCAAACTAAAAAAGGGCAAGAAGCAGATTGCTGAGTATGAACAGGATTCCATATGGATAAAAATGTTTCATATTAGAATTTAACCCGATAACCAAATTTATCCCAAACCCCCCACCCCCACCCCCACCCCCACACACATAATCCTTTTTATCTTGCACTTGTAATAATGAAGTCAAGCTGAAGGTATTGCATGCCATGATGATATAGCTACTATTGCTAGAAGGGGTTTGAAAGAGATCAGATGAGCAAGTAACAGGAGACTCTTGCTACAACAAAGAAACAAGGCCACAAAGATACCCTTCAAAAATCCATAAACACATGAAACTTGTGCAGTTAGCTTTAAAGAAGGCTAAAAATATTATGAGAAATGGTCAACTTCAGCACTGCAATGGTGACTCACTAAATCTTGCACTTCACCAGGTCTATGTTGAAATATCCATCACAGTTAAGTAATGCCATACACACAGAAGGTGGCATAAAAAAACATAAATGAGCATAATCAGTAGAATATTGACGATAACAATTCATTCTTTCAAGGTTTTAACTTTGGAAGCATTACTTTACACCTCTATACTAGATTTCCAACGAAGAGCACAAAAGATGCAAGGAACTTGGAGAAACTTGCATATCTAGATTAAAGATTCTGGTCTTCAGCATGACTGCAAATGTCAAAAAAGAATATCATAGGAACTTTGCTGATCCAGGACAAATGTTGTCCTGCCCGCCCCAACAGCAAAAGATGAAGCTAGCTCCATGATAGTGCTTTAGTCCACAGTATCAAGCTGAAGATGGAATATGATGGTTACTATTCTTGAGTTAGGTTTAGTCATAATATTTTTCTTTTGATTATATATAGCAAAACAAGATGGAGAGAAGCTATTTTGGCTTAATTATTGTACAAAACCGGTATAGTTTTAAGCACCACTATTTTGTGTTGTTTCCCCACATAAAACCACGATTTCAAGATTCAGGCAAAGATGCTTGAAATCACCTTCTGGATTTTCCAGCAAAGCAATGGACCAGCACACCACCACCCTGTCCTTTTGCTTCTTCAATGAAGTCGAAGCATTCCTCAAAGTAATGTGAAATATTTACATCAACTCTGTCATGAACTGCCCAAAATTTGCAAGAAGTTGAAAAAATAAACAAACCATTCATCAATCTCATTAAAAGCGAAAAAAATTCAAGACATGAAGGCAAAAGGCCTCAGTTTATCTTCACTGTATTGGAAAGTTAACAATCTTTTTTTTTTACTTTTTCTGATAAGGAAAATGGGATAGTTCTAACCTTTACTAGGTAGATGAAAATGAAGGTGAAGGAAAATTATAATTAGGCATTATCATAAGGAAGAATCTGATAAAGAAGTTGGTACAGGTAAAAGAGTCCCAAGAAGGCTCTGGTATGAAAAGTTGTACTTTACATTGCTATAGTAGAGTTCTTTGCTTCTCCAAATTAGATAGTTAACCAGAAAATTTTACATAATCTTATGAAGGACCACTACAAACAAAGCTAAGAGGGTTCTGTCAATAAGAGAAACGAAGACAAAAGACGGGAAACAGGAAGAAAATCACAGTTCAGCAGCAGCACCAGTGCGGACAACTTAGAGTGTGGTGAGGTATTTCCTGTTCTCTTAGTTCTATTTAAGTATAGTTGCTGTTGACTATTCTTACATAAAGCAAGGAATGGATCATACATCAGTTATTGACTTATATAATATGGAGATACAAATTTTCTCACCACATGCAGATATTCAAGACACATTCAAAGAAATTCAGTTCTATTAAACAAAGTAAGAAACTTCCTACCAGAAAGGACTTTGTAGACAAACTCATTTGGATAAGGAGGATTTATATCTCTAGCAATCGTCAAAATATGAGTTAGATTCAAGCTTTTGAGTGCAACTTTATTGTTGGCAGCTCCAAGGGACCCTAAATAGAGACCCTAAGAAATTTAAGGAAACAAATAAGTATAGGTGAAAAATAAAGCTAGAATGGCTAGGAATCGTGGTTTAGTACCTCTTCAATCATACAAGGATTCTTATCTTCTCGAATGATTTTTGCTACAGACATTGCACGCATTAGAGCTTCAATTTGCCCATTATAATACTCCAGAGCTTGAGCCATTTCTCGGTTTCTTCCTTGAAATAGCTTGAACTTTCTGAAAAATTTAGAAGTGTTGGGTATTAGTAATAAATTAGTAAGAACTTATGCATACAGAGGAAAATCGAGATTCAGGACACACTTAAAAATAAAGTAGACTGAAGTCTCAAGTGTTGCATACCCCAATACCTTCTCCCAAGGACAGCTCAAGCACTTGAAGGAAAAAATAACTACTACTTGAGTACCACAAAGTTTAACACTTCTCTCCCAAGGGAAAATTAAGCATTGCATATAAGGAATTCCAACATGAAGTAACTTATTGGTTTTTCTTCTTACAACAGCTCCATTGGGAATTTTTACAGGAAAAATAGGCTCCTTTTCGATTCTTGAATTTGCAGTCGGTGGTTAGAGTGGCCTTATTTTGTAGGATGGCTTTTAGTTATTGTTCAAATCTTACCCAAATTCCGAAAAAAATAATGATAAGGTAGGGTAAAACCCAAATACATGAAGATTTAGAAAGCCAGTTTGGGGATTTTCCTAATACCATTTTCATTGGATATTCTTCCAGAATGGATCTATGAAGTATGAAATTAATGAACTGAAATTATGTTCACACTACACATCTCACCAAGACATTGGTGAAAGCTATGAACTTAAACTCTTGTCATTCAATTACACCTCAATCCCAAACTTATTGGCTGTATGAATCATGAACATCCTCTCTGCTCTATTCAGGCCTATTCGTTCCAATTCCATATAATTTTTTTCAATGTTAGAGGATTCATCATACTATGATTATTTGTTAAGTTGGTCATCAGCCTACTGCAAACCACTTTCATTATCCTGGTTTGGGACTGGCTATTTGAAACTACCAAGAGGTCAAACTCTTGTAAAATTTGTAAATCCGTAACACAAAATTTGGCACAATAAAGTGAAGTTGAAACAATTATCCAAGCATTTGATTCTAGAGAGCAGCAGAATTGCAGAAATTCAGAGAGATGAGTTCTTGGGGAAAAAGAAAAGGCATAATACATAAACAAATACTCAAACTTCGCCTCAGCTGGCAAGTAAGCCTTCTAACTTTGAGAGTGCACATCTATACACCTCAACTTAGTCTCAAAGTGACAACTAAACACTCCCAACTTGTCCTCATTGTGTCTTGTGGACACCCAACAGTAACGTAACACATAAATTTTGGAGTGTGTAGATGATCCTTTTGTAAGTTGGAGTGTTCGTGTCTAGATATGCATACTGAAAATTATAATGCCTACTTGTCCTATTAAAATGTGTTGAACAAATCATAATTGTTCATAATATTCCACAAAACTAAAATTCTTTTGGGACTTTGATCAAACATCTCCAGGGCAACAAAATTCAGCCCCCACATTCCACAGAATTTTAGTATCAAATTTTAAAAATTCTGCCTCTATGAAGCTGCTAATTGATTGAAATTTTTCAGATTCCATTTGTGCAAAAGTGAAATTTTTTGGAAATCCATATTGAAGAGGTAAAATCAATTGGGTATTCTCAGAAAATCAAACAATCATCCATTGATACAGAAGAAATACAGCTACAATAACACATAAACGAGAAGGAAAATGAATGAATGAAGATCTTACCGCGCTGCGAATCAAGAGTAGATATGGCTTCTGCAATTTGCAGAGAAATAATATTACATTACAGTAAAGACAAAACAGAGTTCTGTTATTCACAATTGGAGCAGAACCGAAAATTCTAAGATAAATTAGGATGATAATTATCTTTTTACCTACCAATCAAAGTTTAGCCACTGTTTTCCGTATTCTAATTGAAAATTAATTATTAAAGCAAATACTCTATATAATTATTTAAAAAGATAATTATTTTTTCTCATAATTTAACCTTAACATTTACTATTATTTATTTCCAAATCATTTTACCAAATCTAATACTCTCTCTATCCCATTTTATATGTCATCCTTTTATTTGTAATTGCATTAGAAAATAATGTTACTTTATCCTTATTTAATAAATGATGAATACATTTTCAAGATTAATTAACTACTCTATGAAGGATATAATAGATAAAATATGATATTTATGGATAAATTTTATAAAATGACAAGTGTTGTAATTCTACTGTTTATAAAAATGAATGACATAAAAATGAGATGGAGAGAGTGATAGTAAGCATTAATTAAGATAGATAAGACAAAATATGCATATCAATCATTATTTTATTTTTTAAAATATGCATTAAAGTAAATAAGTAAAAATAAATGAATAAAAAAATAACATGTTTGATTTAAAATTTATTCTCTATGTATATTGCAATTTATTCGCTTGACACCCTTTGGGCATGGTGGTCCACCCCTGCCTTCTATGGTATCGAAACTCATGAATCTTTTTTTAGTGATCAAGTCTTTCATGATATTAGCATAACTCAAACATCTATCTGCTCCAAAGCATAACTAAGGTCGTGTTATTTTATTGTCCATAAATCATAATCAATCTGTGCCATTTTTTATTTATCCAATTGGCACAAAGAAAATTCAGTTGATAATCATACTACTATGTTTATCTTTATAATTATCTCTCTTCTTTTGTAAAATCATCTTATTTTCATTGCTTATCATCGTCATTCTTCACATTATTCTTAATTTTTTATAATCATTCATTATTTTTCTATCTATATATATCTTTATGTTTGTTTTAATGTGGAAAATTCATAATAGTTCAAATATAAACTTTTGTTTGTTTTAATGTGGAAAATTCATAAGTTCAAAATATTAACTTTTTTTTCTTTTAGCCCATAATCTTAGAATCGTTTGAATAAGAAAAAGTTAAGAATCATACGTTAGAGTTCGACCAAATACACTTAATCTTACTACTTATTTATAGATACTTATATGCACAATTCTCATCAAGGAACGTCATGTTGATTTAATTCGATATGAAAAAAAACAAAAAAACATTAGAGCTCTAATGTAAAGGATATATAATTATCCACAGCGCACCGCTTTGTTTGTCATTCTTATCGAAAACACTATCATACAACCGAACATGAGAATCAAAATTGAAACACAATTCTCTTCCAATAAATTGCTTACGCCATCAGTTATGTTTGTTCTTCCAGACCATTCTATATATACATTATAAACAGATCATTCTAAAAGGCATTCATTCACATTAAACATTAAAGAAGAATTAGCTGCTTAGTAATTAAGTGAGAAAATGGGAGAAGAAGTGATAATTAGCAACAAACAAGTCATTTTAAAACACTATGTGAGTGGTTACCCTAAAGAATCAGACATGGAATTGAAGAATAGCACTATAAAACTGAATGTTCCAGAAGGTTCTAATGTTGTGATTTTGAAGAATCTTTATTTATCATGTGACCCTTACATGAGGGGACGCATGAAAAAACAAGAGGGTAGCTATATTGATTCGTTCACTCCTGGCTCTGTAAGTGTTTTTAACTATAATATAGTTACAGTAACAATTATATTATTCTCTGTTTCGCAATAACTTTTTCATTTTTGTTATAATAGCCTATCACAGGATTTGGAGTGGCTAAAGTTTTGGAATCTGGTGATTCGAATTTCAAAAAAGGTGACTTAGTTTGGGGAATGACTGGATGGGAGGAGTATAGTATTGTAACAAATACTCATCAGAATTATCTGTTTAAAATCAATGACAAGGATGTCCCTCTTTCTTACTATACTGGAATCTTAGGTAAGTTTATTATGAATTCAATTTTGTATTGTGAATTCAATTTTGTATTGTGTATTAAAACTCATTAATTGTTTTGCAAGGGATGCCTGGGATGACAGCTTATGTTGGTTTTTATGAAATTTGCTCTCCTAAGAAGGGAGAAACTGTCTTTGTTTCTGCTGCTTCTGGAGCTGTTGGTCAACTTGTTGGCCAATTTGCAAAGATGTTGGGTTGTTATGTTGTTGGTAGTGCTGGAAGTAAAGAAAAGGTAAGTTTCATCGCGATATCAGATAGCTCTATCTACCAAGGTTAGGACAGATGAGAAGAATCACACAGTATTTAATTTTTTGTCTCCATAACCTGAAAACTCATGGCTCTCAACCACGCTTCATTGATCACTAGGCTAGAGTACCCTTGAATGTTGCTTAATTATATCTCCTTTGTTGGATCTGATTAATAGAGAATCAACCTATATATCTTGCTTATTATAATTTGTCTCTTTATCTTTGGGAAGGAGGAAGGGGATTCATTAAGTATAAAGAACCTTTGGTACTAATTATTAAATGATGTTAAGTGTCTCCACAAAATCAAAAAGATCATGATGTTTAACTTGTTGTTGAGCTTATTCTGTCTCTTTTTGTTCAATATTATTAAAGGTTGATTTATTGAAGAGCAAGTTTGGGTTTGATGAAGCTTTTAACTACAAAGAGGAGCACGATTTGGATGCAGCTTTGAAGAGGTTAGTAATCGTACATAGACAATTTGGATTAGTCGATAAGCTTAAAATGCTAAAAACATTTTTAATTGCTTAATAAGGCAATTTATGTGTTTGGTCCATAATTTTTTTGTAAAAAATAATAATTTCAAATATTTTCATGCAAATAAAAAGAGGAACGACAGATATGGAGTGAAGAGGAAGTAGAAGTTTAGTTTGTTTTGAGAAAAATATTTTGAT
Source organism: Solanum lycopersicoides (assembly GCA_022817965.1). NCBI lineage: Eukaryota > Viridiplantae > Streptophyta > Magnoliopsida > Solanales > Solanaceae > Solanum > Solanum lycopersicoides. Next base: position 109,519,200 of record CM040618.1, read on the forward strand.
AATTTGAAAAACATATTGAGGGTAAAATAGTAAAATATTTGATCAAATCAAAAGTGTTTATAAGGTGAAAAACCATAAGTTGCGGGTGACTAACTTTTGGCTGATTTTGACTTATAAACACTGTTGTTAATTCTAAACGCGTAGAAAAGCTAAAAAGTTACTGAAAATATAATGATTTGTATTAGGTACTTCCCTAATGGAATCGACATTTACTTTGAGAACGTTGGAGGGAAAATGCTTGACGCAGTTCTTCTGAATATGAAACTCCATGGCCGTATTGCTGCGTGTGGGATGATCTCACAATACAACCTTGAGCAGACCGAAGGAGTGCACAACTTATTTTACCTCATCTCAAAACGAATCCGCATTGAAGGATTCATCATTTTGGACCACTTTCATCTTTATTTGAAATATTTGGAAATGATTATTCCAAAAATAAAGGCTGGTAACGTTGTGTACGTAGAAGACGTAGTCGAAGGTCTCGAAAATGCGCCCAGTGCTCTAGTTGGTCTCTTCTCTGGTCGCAATATTGGAAAACAAGTTGTGATGGTTTCGAGGGAATGAATTTACACAAAATGTTAGTAAATGTTTAGTTGATGTGCCACTTCTATTCAATAAACATACTCAGATGCAAGATATTTGTATTTATAATTATGAAAAGTTTTGTTTACATGATTTTGTTGAATGCATATATATGTGTGTGACATGACCACTAACCCTTTAAACTTTCATGGAGCTAGTATACTTTGTTGAACTTTGTGTATATTTCAAAAAGGAACATGTGTTACATTTAAACGTACGATATATATTGATCAATAAATTTCTGAAAATAAATATGATTAAAATTTAGATCAAAATTATCGAATTCAATCGAACTCACCTGATCTTACTATCCATATATATATATATATATGGCTTTTGAGGAGATATGTGCATAGTGGTAAGTTAAATAGGATGAAAGAAATCTATGAGGTCGTCAAAGGTCATCTTGATTAGAATGTGTTTAAATTGATAGAAAAAATCCTTTAGAGATTTATCGTTATTACATTTTTTTATAACAATCATCTTTTATAATAATTTTTTATTATGATGACTATACTTTTCAGAACAATTTTTTATATAATGTTATATTTTATGTTTTCTATAGCTATATTTCTACTATATTAGAAAAGGTCTCTTCAACATGTGTGTTTTATGTCTTTAAATTTAAATCTGGGGATATCTTTGTTTTTTTAGTACTTCAATATACCTTATGTGTCTTGTAATTTGTAAAAAGTTGTATTGAATTGACACGTCATTATTCATGTGTGTGGTGTTATTCATGCATGGTTTCATCTTTCCACTTCTCCCTTCACCGCTTTGTATTCCTAGGAATAATAGAAATATTCTATGTTTGTTTCCATCATTCATCCTGGGTAAGACTCCTCTAAATTTCTTTGATGTTTTCCTAATATTTCCATTTTTTCAGAACTATAATGGTTGTTTTTCCCATTGTAGTTGTAATTGTTAACCTTACTGTTAGTTTCAGTAAAGAAGAATCAGAAATAGAGAAATTGAGAGAAACTGTGTAGAAATATTATTGAACTCATAGAGTCATTTATCAATTTACAAGTAATGCCTACTCTATATATAGTCTATTATATTGTGCTAACTATACTAGTTATGTTAACTCAACTATGGTTAATAATAACTAACTTGTAACAACTTTACTAACAGATTTATAACCAACTATTCTATTAGTGTACAAATACTACTGCCTTAGTTTCTTTACTGCATAACACCCCTCCTCAAGCTGGTGGCTGAAATAGATCTCTTACTCCCAGCTTGGACATTAAGTGTTGATGTGAAACTTTCCACAATCCTTTTGTAAGCAGATCTGCCAATTGATCTTTTGTTGAAACATGATAAGTCTTAATCATTTTTTGTAGTAGTTTTTCTCTGACAAAATGACAATCAATGTCAAAGTGTTTGGTTCTTTCATGAAAAATGGGATTAGATGCAATCTGAATTGCAGCCTTGCTATCGCAATATAAATCCACTGGTTGCTTGATTTTTATCCCTAGTTCCTTAAACAAACCAATAAGCCAAGTGATCTCTGCTACAGCTGATGCCATGCTTCTGAATTCAGCTTCAGCAGAGCTTCTAGCCACTGTCTCTTGTTTTTTAGATTTCCAGGAAATGAGTGCATCTCCAAACTTCACAAGATAACCTGTCACTGACCTCCTTGTTTGTAAACAAGTGCCCCAGTCCGAGTCACAATAAGTAGTAAGCAATTCTGAGCTTTGTGCTGGCATAAACAGACCTAAGCCAGGAGATGCCTTAATGTACTTAACAACTCTAAGTGCTGCTTCCATGTGAGACTCCTTTGGTGCATGCATAAATTGACTTAGAACCTGAACTGCAAAAGAAATGTCTACCCTGGTCATAGTTAGATACAACAACCTTCCTACTAGCCTTTGATACCTTCCAATATTCTCCAAAGGTTTATCTGTAATAACAGCTTCTGAACCTTGTGTATGTGTGTCATATTCAATAGATGTTAATCTTACATTAGGATCTAGTGGTGTATATACTGGCTTTGCACCACTTAATCCCATCTCAGAAATAAGTTCCAGTGCATATTTGAGTTGATTCATTACATACCCCTCCTTAGATCTCGCAAACTCAATACCAAGGAAAAACTTCAGTTCACCCAAGTCTTTCATTTTGAACTTAAGTTTCAGATCATTTCTGGTCTTGTTAATCAGAGTAGTACAACTTCCAGTTACAAGTAGATCATCTACATATACAAGAACTATCACCAATTCTGAACCAACATTCTTAGTGAACAAAGAATAGTCATAGTGACTTTGAATAAACCCCATCTGAACTAATGCTTCAGTCAACTTCAAATTCCATTGTCTAGGTGCCTGTTTAAGTCCATAAAGGGACTTGTGTAATTTGCAGACAATGTTAGACCCCTCCTGTCTGCAAAAACCAGGAGGCACAACCATGTAAACATCTTCAAGAAGATCACCTTGTAAGAAGGCATTGTGAACATCCATCTGAAAAACTAGCCAATGTCTAGCAGCAGCAACAGCCAAAACAGACCTGATAGTAACCATTTTAGCAACAGGAGAGAAAGTTTCAGTGTAATCCAGACCCTCTTTTTGATTGAAGCCCTTGGCAACCAATCTGGCTTTGTATCTCTCAACAGCCCCTGAAGCTAAATACTTGACCTTAAACACCCATTTGCAGCCAATGGGTTGTTTACCAGGTGGTAACTCAGTAAGACTCCAAGTGTGATTTTCCTCCAAAGCAGCAATTTCTGTCTCCATAGCTGCAACCCATTGTGGTTGTGAAGAAGCCTCAAGAAAAGTACTAGGCTCAGTAATAGCAGCATGAGAAGCTAAAGCAGCACCATAGGTAGCAGTAAGGTTAGCATAGGAGACATGATTGGAAAGTGGATATAAGCAGTGAGAAGCAAACTTGGAAGTATGAAAATCATGAAGCCAAATAGGAGGTCTGATGGTCCTAGAAGATCTTCTTAAAGAACTACTGGTAGGAACAATAGCAGACACACCAGCTAATGAATCAGGAGACTCAACCAGCACCTCTTCACCAATAGGAGAAACAACCTGAGCAGGCTGAGCATCAAATGAAGAACACTCAAGTGAATCAGTAGCAGCAGGGATAATAGCATCACCTGTCTCAGCTGGAGGTAAGTATATAGACTCATCCAGAAACTGTAGTACAGGAAATAGAGAGGGACAAGAAGGACTCATGTGTTTGAAGGGAAAAACCTCTTCCTTAAACACAACATCCCTGCTAACAAACAAAGTCTTAGTAGGCAAGGCATACAACTTGTACCCCTTCTGTAAAGTGGAATAACCAAGTAACACTGCAGGAATTGCTCTGGAGGCAAACTTGTCAACTCCTCTCACTTCAGTAGCAAACACAAGACAGCCAAATACTCTTAAATGATCCAAAATAGGAGAAACTTGATACAACAAATCATAAGGAGTCTTACCCTGAAGAACAGAAGAAGGAAGCCTATTGATTAGATAGACACTAGTAGTGACACATTCACCCCAGAATCTGAGAGGGATACAAGCCTGAAACCTAAGTGACCGAGCCATATCTAGAATATGTCTATGTTTTCTTTCAACAATACCATTTTGTTGAGGAGTATAAGTACAAGAACTTTGATGAAGAATACCAAGTTTGTGAAGTAAAGAAGTAACTTGGGAGTTGAAAAACTCACAACCATTGTCAGTTCTAAGTATTTTAATAGTGGTTGAAAAGATGTTCTTAACCATAGCAAAAAAACTGGTTAAAGCTACTATAACTTCATCTTTAGAGTTAAGCAAGATTAACCAAGTATATCTAGAAAAATCATCAACCAGAGTAAGAAAGTATTTCTTATTATCATGAGTAGGTACTCTGTAAGGACCCCATACATCAGCATGAAGAATATCAAAACAAGCTGTAGTAGTAGAAGTACTTAAAGGAAATGACAATCTAGATTGTTTACCCAAAGGACATACAGTACAAATAGGAGTAGAACTTGAAGAATTAGACTTGAAACAGTTAAGTTTTCTAAGTGTAGATACAGAAACATGACCTAATCGCTTATGCCAAAGAGACATGTCTACATTACAAGACTGAGTAGAGGCAGTGTGAGCAACAGCTGAGGGAGATGTCAAGCGCACTCCAGGAGACTTATCCAACAGGGAATCAGCATTCACAACATATAGATCATTCTCCAGTCTGCCAGTCCCCCTCACAGTCCCACTTGAGAGGTCCTGAAAGACACAATAGTTAGGATAGAAGATGACACAACAATTTTGCTCTTTAGTCAGTTTTGAAACTGACAGCAAATTATGTTGAAAATCAGGAATATGCAGAACATTAGAAATTTGTGTTCCTCCAAAGATCTTAGATGAGCCAATATGAGTTACATGAGCAAGTGCACCATTGGGCAAATGAACCTTATTACATGAGGTATTAGTTAATGAAGAATGTGGATTCATCATATTCATGTTATGAACCATATGTTGAGAAGCTCCAGAATCAATGATCCATGTATCAGCCTCAGTAATTTTAGAAAAAGAATCCTTCATACCTGATGTAAGTACATTATCACAGTTAGCCTTTGCTTTCGTTTTCTCATTTTCCTGATTCAACATGTTTAAGAGTTGTTGGTACTGTTGTGGAGAGAACTGAGGATGCTGTTGAAATTGTGAATCATAGTGATTAGACATAAAAGCCTGAGGATGAGGAAAACCAGAAGATACACCACCCTCAGTTGGCCTGACATTAGTGCTTCCATGTGAATTGTTATTAGTTCCCTGAACCTGATTATTACCAATAACAGCTCTTGCAAGATTAGCTTCAGGATTCTGTCCAGTGAATCTTCTCTTACCCTTCCAATCCGCAGGGTAACCATGAAGCTTGTAACACTTAGCTCTCACATGACCTTTCCAGTTGCAGTAGTCACAATAGAGATGACTATTTGAATATTTTTGAGAAGATCTAGAATTAGTGTCAGAAGAAAGATTAGATCCATAGTTGGAATTGAAATTTGATCTAGGCAAAGAACTCTTATTGTTACTGAAGAATGCCATAGCTTCATTAACCAAACTAGAACTAGTATCACCTACAACATTAGATTTTCCAAGTATCCTCTGACTCTCTTCAGCCAAAACTAGAGAATAAGCCTTGTTAACCCCTGGAGCTGGATCCAACATCATGATCTGACTTCTACACTGATTGTAAGACTCATTCAGTCCTAAGAGAAATTGCATCAATCGTTGATATTCAAAATGTACTGCATAGGTCTTAGAAACCTCACAGTCACATCCAGGACAAGGCATAAGAGAATCAAATTCCAACCACAACTCTTTGAGCCTAGAAAAATAGCTAGAAACAGATAGCAATCCTTGGCTAAGTGTAGCAATCTCTTTGTGAAGATAGAATATTCTAGATCCATCCACCTTATCAAACCTTTCCTTCAAATCAATCCAAACTTGTTGAGCACTGCTAGCATAGACTATACCACTTAATAATTCCCTACTAACAGAGATCATGATCCATGATAGAACAATAGCATTACATTTCTCCCACAAGTCATGCATAGAAGTAGTGAACTTATCCTTAGAACATTGACCAGTAATGAATCCTAACTTTCCTTTGCCTAGAAGGCCAATTTTCATAGATCTACTCCATAGAGAGTAGTTTTCAGATCCTGTGAGTTGAATTGAAACTAAAGAGCTACCTGGTGTGTCACAGGCTTGTAGATACAGAGGATGATGAGCATCAATGACTGATTGACCTCTACTAGTACCTGAGGAAGCAACTGCACTTGAACTGATAGCAATTTCCACCATTGTAGAGATCTGAATGAACTGTAATCTTCACTGTTTCTAGGACAATGCAACTACTCTTCTTCGAGCCTTATGCTGCACTGAAAACAGAGAGATACTTAGAGCTTTACCTTGAGCTCTGATACCATGTTAGTTTCAGTAAAGAAGAATCAGAAATAGAGAAATTGAGAGAAACTGTGTAGAAATATTATTGAACTCATAGAGTCATTTATCAATTTACAAGTAATACCTACTCTATATATAGTCTATTATATTGTGCTAACTATACTAGTTATGTTAACTCAACTATGGTTAATAATAACTAACTTGTAACAACTTTACTAACAGATTTATAACCAACTATTCTATTAGTGTACAAATACTACTGCCTTAGTTTCTTTACTGCATAACACTTACACAACTATGATGAGAAAAACGATCACTTATGTTTGAAGGTAGATTCAAAGTAGTCTCCCTTAGCTATGCAATTATCAATTTTAACTTCAACATCTGAGTATGTTCATATTTCCTTCTATTCTTATTTGGGTTTGTTGTAAAATTATCCAAACAAATAATGTTTATTAGAAAATTTTAATTGTATTAGTGATCATTAACTATTACAAGTGTCAAATTATTAAGAGTAACTTTCACATATAGCAAATATAAAAATTATATTTGTATGTTATAGCTATAGTTTGCATAATTGCGCTCAATAACAAACATATATATGTATATTTCGCTATACATATACAAAAGAAAACAAGTGTATAATTTCGCTATATATATATATATATATATATATATATATATATATATATATATATATATATAAAGAAAGCAGTTGTATAATCTGCTTTGGTACACATATACGAAAGATTAATTGTATAATTTGTGTTTGCAGAATGCGAGAAAGAGAGAAAGATAAAGAAAACTAGTCAGGGAAGATCGTATTTGTATGATCATAAGTGTATAGGACAAAATATATGCATTTGTATTTGTATATACAATTTTCTTTCGCTTTATACAAATACAGACACAATGTATACATTTTTGTTTGTATAAATTGAGAGAGGCGAGTGAGCGAGCAAGATCTGGAAGAGCGGAGAGAAGAGAACGAAAATATATGTATAAATATAATTTTCTCTCGCTTTATATAAATACAAACACATTTTATACATTTTCATTTTTGTATAAAGTGAGATATGCGAGCGAGATCTGGGAGAGTGGCGAGCGAGATTTGCGAGAGGAAAACTAAAATATATGTATATATAAAATTTTCTCTTGCTTGATACAAACACAAATGCATTTTATACATTTGTTTTTGTATAAAAGCGAGAGAGTTGAGGAAGAATGAGAGTGGTGAGCGAGATTCAGCAGGAGAGAGATGAAATAGCATCAGTTTATTATGAGGCAACAATTAAATCAAACTATAATTATAACATTTAATTTTAATTAATAATTTATTATTACGTATAATTTTTCCAATTATTAATCATACATGAAAACAAATAAATGTTTTGCATGAATAAAGATAGATGCTATTAATTTAAGATGAAAAGAATAATTTTAAAATCCAATTAATTAGAAGTAAGTGTTGCAACAACATTACTCTATAACTTAAAAGTCTTAAGACTTTTAGCTGGAAAATGATTGTTGAATTTTGTAAATACAGAATTAATGAGTCGAAGATCATCATCAATATTCCCACCGTTCTTATATATATGTCAAATATTTTAATTTAATTTTTCTTTATATTTATTATTTTAAAAAATCAAATAATGACAATTTTTTTTTCTATCATACCTTTAATTTATTAACATTGAATTAATATCTTTAAAAAAAAATGTGATGAGTAAATATGTTTGGAATCCTATCAATAAGAAAAATTAATTAAATAATAAACTCATTCTATCGATCATTCTTTTCTTAATAAGTGTATTAGGTTACAATTTGACAATTAAATTGGAACTAAGGAGTAATAAATTACTTAGAGTCAATATCTTAAAAGGCCACTCAAGTATGAGAAATTATCTAGTAAAGTCATTAAATTTTATTTTGTATCAATAAAATCACTCAACTTAAAGCTTTTATCTTCAAAAATCACTCAACTATATTTATTATTAAAATAAATTTAACATGACAAAATACAATATTTTTCATTTCATGTAATAAACCCATACTTGAAACCCATATACCCGATTCATGTTCTTATTTTCATTATTTTCTCTAGCGAATTGTATTGCTGAAAAATTAAAATTGTTGACAAGTTACAATTGTTAGTTCTGATTAGAGAAATTAAATAATCACATAAAAAAATGAGAAGTCAACTTCTTTATCTTTTTATGATCAAATTACTCCCTTCATCGTAGAAATTAACTTCTTAAAAAATATTCTCTGTCCAATCCTTTAAGATATCAATAATATGAAAAATTAATATTAGTACAATTGAAGATAGTAATCTGTGTAATGTCACGAGACCTGCAACAAGTAATTATATGGTAGCAAATAAAAGTTTGAAATTAACCAACTTCTTAGTAGTAAACAGTGTCCCTTGATAGAAATTACTATTAAAGTTATTTCTAATACTCCCTCCATTTTAGCAAATAAAAAATATATATTTTCTTTAAAAATACTATGTGCCAGTATAATTAAATAATTACATATAATTCAGTTGTCAAATTAAAATTTCCATACATAATTCGTAAAATAAATTTGTGCCGAGGAGGTTTAAATTTATTATGGACGGACTAAATCACTGAAAGACCTCAACATCCAAGAGTTCAAAATTGTCGCTGAAAAGATCAAACAGATAAGAAAAAATTTTTGCAGCCAATTTATGGATGGGTTGATATAATAATAAACAAATTTTATAACGTTATTTTTTTTTTAGGTTTATAATTAGTTTAATTTAATGATAAATGTAGTTGAGTGATTGTTAAAAGATAAAAACGTAAGTTGAGTGATTTTATTGATACAAAATAAAATTTAATGACTTTATTAGATAATTTTTTATAGTTCAATGACCTTTTAAGATATTAACTCAAATTATTATGAAGTAAAGCTGAATTATATATACTCCCTCTATCCAACAACACAACTTGTCCATTATAGACATTACACTTCTTAAGAAACTTAAAAAAAAAAAGAGGATAATTTTACTAAATCACCATTTGAATATAATAAAATAGAGATAAGTGTCAAAAACACACCTAAATTATACCTTTTTTTTTTAGTTTCATACTTAAACTATTGAAAGTTTGAGTTTCATACCTAAACTATTACTTTTTAGTTTGAGAAACACACATCTCTCTTTTATACCACTCTCATCTTGGTATGCGTAATACACTCTTTCTCTTTTATTTTTAAGAATTTTCACATCACACTCCACATGGACAAAATATCCAACCTTGACAAAAAATAAATAAATTATTAGTATTAGCTAAACTTGAAAATTAAAAAATTATTATAAAAAAATAATATTTTCTTTATAAAATAAAATGTAAAATATTTTTCTTACCCCACGTCATTTTTTAAAGTTTTTTATTTTGCTTAAATTTCTTTTATACAAGTATTTCATTTTTTACTTCATCTCCTCCCCTCATCAAATACTAATTTAGATATTATTTTATTTTCTTAAAAATATAATTCTACCATCCCACTTAACACTCTGCTTTCAAATTTTTCCCAGTGTTTAGATATGCATATCAAAAATATTTTTTACTTGCCGCCACAACACTTTTTATATTTTTTTATTTGTTTATGCTATATTCGGTACACTAGTAGAATTTTTTTCTAAATATATGTTGGTGCATATCTAAAAAAAGAATAAGAAAAATGTAAAAAAATAAAAATTATGAGCGAAAAATTAAATAGGATGGGGTAGATTTTTTAAATAAAATAATATCAATTTCTATCGGGGGGGAGGGGGAGGATGAAATATGAAATTTTTACAAATATTTTATAAATTATTTTTTTTAAAAAAGGATGGCGTTATCGCGGGGGAGGGAGGTACATGGAAGACGTGGTGGAGTGAGATAAGAAAAATAATTTAATTTTTATATGGATAATAATCTTTAATTTTTAATTAATATTAATTTTTTATTATTTAATTTTTATCTAGATAAAATTGCCATGTGTTAAAGTTTTTTTATATAAAAGATAGTGCACTACACACACCACTGAGGTGTGTTTTTCAAACTAAAAGGTGATAGTTTAGGTATCAAACTTACACTTTCAATAATTTAGCTATGAAACTCAAAAGAAGTGAATAGTTTAGGTGTGTTTTTGACATTTATCTCTAATAAATATAATATTTTAAAAAATGTAATCGGAAAAATGACTATAATTAATGATAAGAGTAAATTAGGAACTAAATGTAAAATTATTTATTGATTTCAATAAACCGAATAATATTAATATTAGACATCTCAAAATAATATAATAGATAATTATTGTTTGACAGAAATAGTATTAACTAAAATATGCAAACACTCCTTTCTGAGATATAAATCCAAATGGACGAAATAGTTTTGGTAGCTAGCTATAAGAAAGGAAAAATAAGAAATGTGACAAAAATTGTGAAAGTTGTGCCCAAATGGGAACATAATTATAGTTCAAACACAATTCTCTTCTGCGCAAATACAAAATGCGTGGATGCGGAATAAACCCCACATCAGTTCTAAAGAAAAATTATATGAGCCCATTTTGTCCGTGACGGATTTAGAGTTTTCGGGATAAGGAGGAAAAAAAGAGTAATGCATTAGATTTGATCTTGAAATCTCATGGTGAGTTTTGAACCACTAAGTCAATATCTAATCTTACATGGAGGTTCAAAATCAATATATAAACATACAAAAATTTTAAAATATCTCAAATATACAATATATTTTTTAATCAAAGAAGTTCGGATTAGATTCACTCCGCATATCACCCTCATAGCTTAAATGCACACTGCATCGCTTCATTTGTCATTCCTAGCGAAACAACAACCGAACATAAGAATCAAAGTTGAAACACAATTCTCTTCTAATAAATTTCCTACGCCATCAATTACGCTATGTTTAGTCTTTTTGGATCCTTCTACCTATTTCTATTCGTTTTCACTTATTTATCGTTTCAAAAATAAATTTTTATTTTTATTTATCACTTTTCATATATTAAAAAATGATAAGTATTCTTATTCTAGAAAGGTGCAAGTCATCTAAATTACTTATTCCCAAAAAAAAATTCAAAACTTATAATAAACATCAATTCATACAGATATGGTAAAGTAGTCATGTTAATCATTATTTTCTTAGCTTAATGTATGTGTCAAGTCTATATATGATAACTATAACTGAACGGAGCGAGTATTTGTTTCTCTCTATATATACACGGCATGCACCTCCTACACTCACTAGGACAATCCTTCAATTACATTAGAGAATCATAGAATCTAATTGAGAAAATGGGAGAAGAAGTGATAATTAGCAACAAACAAGTCATTTTAAAACACTATGTGAGTGGTTATCCTAAAGAATCAGACATGGAATTGAAGAATAGCACTATAAAACTGAATGTTCCAGAAGGTTCTAATGTTGTGATTATGAAGAATCTTTATTTGTCATGTGACCCTTACATGAGGGGACGCATGACAAAACAAGAGGATAGTTATATTGATTCGTTCACTCCTGGCTCTGTAAGTGTTTTTAACTATAATATAGGTATAGTAACAATTCTATTATTCTCTGTTTCGCATAACTTTTTCATTTTTTGTTATAATAGCCTATCACAGGATTTGGAGTGGCTAAAGTTTTGGAATCTGGTGATTCGAATTTTAAAAAAGGTGGCTTAGTTTGGGGAATGACTGGATGGGAGGAGTATAGTATTGTAACAAATACTCATCAGAATTATCTGTTTAAAATCAATGACAAAGATGTCCATCTTTCTTACTATACTGGAATCTTAGGTAAGTTTATTATGAATTCAATTTTGTATTGTGTGGTAAAATTCATTAATTGTTTTGCAAGGGATGTCTGGGATGACAGCTTATGTTGGTTTTTATGAAATTTGCTCTCCTAAGAAGGGAGAAACTGTCTTTGTTTCTGCTGCTTGTGGAGCTGTTGGCCAACTTGTTGGCCAATTTGCAAAGATGTTGGGTTGTTATGTTGTTGGTAGTGCTGGAAGCAAAGAAAAGGTAAGTTCCACATCGATGATTAATTATATATCCTTTTTTTTTCGTGACGATCATAGTGTATGGGTTAGCTTTAGCACACCTCAACTAACTTTACGGGATATCTATCACTTTCTACCAGCAAAACGTACTAGGTAACTCTGTTCACCAAGGCTAGGACAGATATGAGAAGAATGACCTAGTATTTTTTGTCTCTCTGTCGAATTTGAATGTAAAACCTAATGACTCTCAACCACTTCATTAATTACTAGGCTACACTTTTAGGTGTTGCTTAATTATATCTCCTTTGTTGAATCTGATTAGTAGTGATTATTGAACTATATATCTTGCTTATTGTAATCCACCTCTCTACCTTGGGAGGAAGAGGGGGATTAAGCTAAGTATAAAGTAAAGTTTGGTACTAATTTAATGATTGTTAAGTGTCTCCACATAATCAAAAAGATCATAATGTTTAACTATATTATTATTGAGCTTAATCTATCTTGTTTTCTTCAATATTATTAAAGGTTGATCTATTGAAGAACAAGCTTGGTTTTGATGAAGCTTTTAACTATAAAGAGGAGCAGGATTTAGACGCAGCTTTGAAGAGGTTAGTAATCATAGAGATCATCGTTTGGATTAACTGATAAATTTGAAGTGCTGAAAAACATTTTAAAGTCAGTTTTTTTTTTTTTTTTCCGAAAAAATGTTAGTAATTGGTTAGTTGGTGTGCCAGTTATTTTCAATAAACATACTCGGATGCAGATATTTGTATTTACAATTATGAAACGTTTTGTTTACATGATTTTGTTGAATGCATATATATATATATATATATATATATATATATATGTGCTGAGAAATATGAGCTCACACACTCACAACTCCATTAATGAATTCGAGCTAAGAGTAGATACAAGTGTGGCACCATTTAAGCTTACATCATATATTATCTCCAAAATGTACTTTCTTTGGTTTAGCATAGTAGCTTTTTGAGGATCTCAAGACCTCAATACTAAAAAAGTATTTGAGCTCACCTAGGTGCTTCAATTTTAACTGTTTGTGTAGACTATTATTTGCATTAGTAATCATCTATGCATTACTCCCAGTGATAAGTAAATCATCAACATATACCTATACACTCAGTAAATCTCCATCCCTCTTCAGGATAAACAGTGAGTAATCATGTGCACTTGACTAAAATCAGCAACTAACAAGGCAATAGTAAATTTGATGTTCCATTATCTAGAAATTTGCTTAATGACTTGAATAATCTACACAACTTTGCGTTTCCTGACTTTTTAAATCCTTCGAGCATCTCGATGTACACTTTCTCAACTAGCTCACCTAGTAGGAAAGCACTGTAGACATCTATTTGGTACGAATTCCAACCTTTAGACATAGCGAAGACCATAACACACCTTACTGTCACCGTCTTAGCAACATGAGAAAAAGTGACATATTAGTATAAGCCTTCTTGTAGACTATAACCCTTAGCTACTAGCTATGCTTTGAATTTCTCACTTCACCATTTACTTGGTAGTTGATCTTATACATCCACTTTGAACAAACAATATTCTCCCTTCTTGAAAAATCAACTATCATCCAGGTCTTATTATCCTGCTGAGCTTGAATTTCTAACTTTATATCTTGGATCCATCTCTTATCTTTGGCTACATGAAGAATTTAGGCTCCACACAATCAGAAAATTTAGACAAATAACTTTGATAACATGGAGTTACATTGTCATAGAATAGATTATTGGTCAGGGGATGTCTAGTGCTGCTTTGTTTATGACTAGTAGAAGCAGCAGCATAACCTTAGGTTGTTGAATGATCATTGTGATTCTTCTCACAGAAGGATCCACTACAACAAAAACAACTTTTAGCGGCAATAAATATTGACATTAATAAAGATTGTTAAAGTCTTTACCTGCGCTAGTTAAGTGTCATTAGAACCAATGTCGTTGGACATATACAAAGAGCGTTAATAAATAAGATATCGGTAAAAATTCGGAGGATGAGGAACAGAGAAGATGGAGAAGTGTTTTTGAGGGTTTCGGGTTCTATTTGGACCGGGTATTATGTTATTTGGGTGAGTTTTAAATTGACATGGGTGGATCTTTTGATTATCGGTAAAAATTTATACAAAAAAAGGTAAATATTTTAGATTGTGACACGTGTCCCGCCATTAGTAAAAAGGGTATATACGCACCAAAACTTGGGCGGTAAGGGCATCAACATCCTAATAGTATAACGAAGGGTATTTACATACCATTTACAATAGTTTGGGAATATATTTATCCTTTTTCCCTAAATTATTTCTTCAACACCCACTAAGATATATCTTTGATGTATTTGATATGATTGTTATATTTACAATTTTATAATTTTAGCGATAACTAGTTGATTAAACTACTTGTGTGATGATATTAGGCTATAAGCCTTCATAGAAATATTATGTTATTTTATGAAGTAGTATCACTTGAAATTTTGTTTTTTTATTTTATAAAAAGGAGTGCTTGTTATAAGATAATTTTCGTATAGACATGACCATTCATACATAGATGAATTGGTTCCTTTGTCTATAAATAGTAAATCTTCTAATAATAATGATAAAATTCATATAAGTTGACTTTTTGTAACATGTATGAAGATGTCATAAGTTTTGCATCAAAGTAGAATTCCATAGTGGAATAAGAATCTATTTTGCATATAAATGCTTGAAAACAAATGGAATGGTTGAAAAATTATGATTTTGAAATGTTGTGGCAACAATTGATGCAACCATTCTAAGCTATTGAGATAATGATGATATTTGTGATATGCCTATGTGAAAAATTTGTTCGTGATTAATATTAATCTTGGAAATTTTAGTTTCAAAACAGAGGCGGATCTAGGAATTAGGGTCACTGGGTGTCAAACAAAGGCGGACCCACATAATTTGATAGGGATGCACATGCAATTCGTTAACTTCAAAAAAATTACGTGTATATATGTATATCTATCGTGAGAAACTGACATAAAGTAGGGTATAATCAATCGTGCACCCATAAGAAGCGTAGGGATGTCCTTGTTTAGTTGGTACAAGCCAGAGGAATCACTCGCGAGAATACAATTCAGTCTTATTTCATTATTTTTATTTTAAGTTTAGCTTATAAATCATATTCGAGTCATTAGTACCAATCAATACATTATTCGTTAGTTGTAGTAGAATTTTTGTTAACTGTTTAAATTAAGATAGTATTGATGCGTCAAAATTTTTAAATTTTAGATTGTCTCTAATTCTCACTAGAATAATTGATTAAATCAATTTTAGATTCAGATAGAATTATTCGTCTTGTGGCTGGACGGGAGAGCAGGATTAGGTGACGGACGGAAGCCTGAAGCTTTAATTAGTGACAACTTTTTGTTGTTCAAAAGTTTAAAGGAGGTTTCAACGGTGAAGAGAATTTTTTAAATATATTTAATTATGTAAAAGAAAATTCAAAGAGTTAAATTAAATTAGTTACAAAATAATTATTAATTAATACTTAATAAGAAGTTAATAAGTAAAAAAAAAACTAAAAATCAAAAGAGAATGTGCTAGTAGTCTAAAAAAGAAACGTTGTCTGTGGTTTAAAGGAAAAATTAAAACAAAAAGAGGCTGCTACTTGGAATCGATCCCTTGAACTAGGGATTGCAAAACTGGATGCTCTACCATTGCGCCAAACAATGTGTTTGTTCTCTGGGTGACACGAGTATTATTTATCTATGTTGTACAAAAATATTTCTATATAAATGGAGTTTCCGTCGAAGCTCGTGGGTGGCGTGGCACTCCCACGGGCCTTAATAGATCCGCCCCTGTTTCAAAAGATACAGTATAATAAATGTGTAAATGAATATGTAACACACCGTAAATTCCATGACCTCTACTAGAGCCTCATACACTATATAATGATGATTTTAGACCTAAATAAGTGTAAATAACTTGTTTGAGAAGTATTGGAGTCATGGCATCAAAGAAAGGTCTTAATGTTCGGAAACTAGCGAAATTGAACTATTAGACGTCCCTATGTTTGGTGAAGGTTTTGGAGGGGTCATATTAAGTCTAAAACTTGTAAAAATACTTCAAATAGGTAAAATATAGTATAGAGTATCAAAACGTATAGTCAGGACTCCACAAGAACCACCGGAAGGGTCCTTGAGGAGGACCCGAACATGGGCGAGCAGGCTGTCAAAATAGCTTGCGCGCAGTCATCACGTGGGGATCAAAATTTGGCCTCGTGACGTGAGGCCTACACGAGGCTTACTACCTCAACCCGGATTTCAAAAATAAAATATAAAATTAACCCCGCAACGCGCAGCCACTTTTCAGATTCATTAATGTCGTATTTTAAGCCTTTTAACTTCACAAAAGACCCAATTAAGTGAGGGGTGTTGACACCCAATTTTGACCCTTCCCGGTAGGAATTAATTCATGAGCTTCTTAAATTCTCAAACAATTTAAAATAATTAGTTTTGTAAGTTTAGGAAAAAATATAAAGTTTGCGTTATGTTGAATAATTTTTGCCGTTTTTTAAAGTTTTCAGATAATATATATATTTTACATAATTATGTATATATAATTAGTATATTTTATGATTATTCAAAAATCATCTCAAAAATATTTTAAATTTAGTAAGTAGTCTTTTAAATTAGTTTAGTTTAAATCATGGTTATATTTTTGAATCACTAAGTTTACAATTAAATTAACTATTTTATTTTTTGTTAAGATTAAGAAGCTCGTTAATTAATTAATATTGATTTGTCTTATTTAAGGTTTAGCCAAATTTATTAATTTAACACAATTTGGCTATTTCTTAAATTTAATCCATCTTAGACTTTCAACTTAACTCAACTTTGAGAAACATTTGGGCCAAGATAAAATTCAATTTCAGCAGCCCATTCCATATTTCCCAGCCCATTCTTTATAATTATCTTCAGCAGTCCATTCTTTTTCAAATTCCCTTACAATTTTCTATACCCAATTCTTTCCTCCAAATTACTGCAGCCCAATACAATTCCCAGCCCACTAATTATCAACTACACTTTTGAGAGATTTGGGTTTGAATTTTGAATTTTGAAATTCAAATTCATCCCAAAATCCATTCCATTTGCCCCCCTAAAAAAAAAATTGAATTTGAATTTGAATTTTGAAATTCAAATTCATCCCAAAATCCATTTCATTTCCCCCCTAAACCTACCATAGAAATCTCCTATAAATACCTTCTTTTTTCTTCTTCTTTCTAATTCAAGATTCAATAATTCAATTTTCATAATTCATAATTCATAATTCAAGAATTCAATTAAATTCATTTCAATTCATTTTTCAATTCAACATTCAATATTCAATATTCAATATTCATTATTCATTATTGATTATTCATTATTGATTATTCATTATTCATGATATATCTTTCATTGATATAAAAAAAAAAGGGGAAAAGGGTGAAAAAGGAGTTAAAAAGGGTTGGGGGAAAAAGAAGGAACATTCATAATAGTTCAAGCAAAAAATAGGCAAAGAATACATAGATTAAACACATTCAAGTCGTATTCGGGTCGAAGATATCACTTGAAATTCTCGATCGTCGTTCGAATCTAAATTGTGAGGTGAAGTCGCCGTCTCCCCTGCTCGTACTATACCAAAATTGCTGCATTCAGAAAGGTAAATATCACTTCTTCTTGCATCATTTACTTCTCAAGATGTAGGTCTTTATTATCTGAAGGTTGTAAGATCTTTAATTTTTTTTGAGTTATATATTAACTCGAATCTCTTAAAATATATTTTTATTTACTCATAAATTATATTGTGTTTAAGATGTGCCTTATTTCATCACTTTATGGCTAATTCATTTCTATTTTATTGCATGTGAAACTCTCCTCGAGTCCTCGCGGACTTTAATCCATCTCGTTGCGATTTCTCATCGAGCCATAAAGGCTCCGAAATATCTTTCTTGAGTCGTAGACCCCCTCCAATTGGTGTACAGGTCGAAACCAGTAAAGTCATTGCTGGAAATTAATTTTCCAGCCCCCAAAAGCAGAAGAACAAGTTGATATATCGGCTGTATACACTGATATACAGTCGGAAAATACAATACACAGGTGCAAAAAATAGAAAAACGCAGGCAGAAAATACAGGGTGTAAGTTTCAGTGAAAATACAGGATTGGCAGGCCCAAAACCGAATTGTATACTGTCTATATACTAGAATATACACAAAGTGTATACACAGGTCATTTGAAGGAAAGTAGGGTCAAAGGCCTAGGGAATTTCAGCAAGCTCACTTAGCTGAATTTGGGGCAAAAGGCCCAGGTCTATTTGTGATGATTTTAGAATTAGGACAGGTGGGCCAAAGTCCAATTTAATGAAGGGAAATTTTTCAAAATATCAATATTTTAACATTTAAGAGGACTCATTAGCAACACTTTCAATATTTAGTAATAATGTCAAACTTTTAATTTGTTATATATCTTATTTATGTTTTTATTATTTATTTTTATTTAAAGAATATAATTTTTTAATGACAAAAGGGAGAAAATCAAGGGAGAGAATATTTAAAAAAGGTAAAGATCACTATATTTTTTCATCAATTACATTTTCAAATAAAACTCAAACTTTGTTCTTTTTTTTCTCCAAAATCTTAACTTTTTTTTAATTAGTTTATATTCATTCCAATAGGTATGCCAAATGAATCTATAGTTATTTAAGAAACATATTTGTATTCATATATCTTTTTCATGTGTATTTATTTGTTTCTTCGAAAATCTTGTATTTCGTATTTATTTCAATATGTATTTTATTTGTATTATTATTTATTCTAGTTTTTATTTAGAATATTGTATAATAATGTATAAAATACAAAAAAATAGTATGATGAAAAAGAGAGATAATATGTTTTAGAAAAGAAACATATCACTTAATATTCTCATCATTTGCAATTTCAAAAAGAAATTCTTTTTTCATAATATTAGATCAACTTTCCTTTATTATGTTTTCATTATATATAATTGTATACCAATATTTTTTTACATTTTATGTGCTCACTTTACACGTATCTCAATATATATGAATATGATTTATGAAAGGGTACAAGATTATTATTTTTTTTTGGGGGGGTGGGGGAATAAAATACTTGGTGGAAATAATAAATCTATTGAGGAAGGATATAATATTCTAAAAAATAAATACAAATTGACTATGAAATAAGAATACAAGATTCTAGAAAACAGATAGCATACATAGTAAAAATAATATAATCAGGATATAATATTTTAAAAAAATACAAATTAACTGTTGAGATATCATACATAGTGAAAATGATATAATCAGAATACAATATTCTAAAAAAATACAAATTGACTGTTAAAAAATAGGATACATTGATGCTTAAGAAATACAAATTCATATGAGATACGTATTTGAATGACTACAAATAAAAAAGAAATACAATGTTCTTAATAAAAATATAAATGATGAGTAAAAGAAAAATAATTGACAAACAAAAATTAATATGAATATTATTCTAATATGAATACATTTTCGCAACCTTCTTCTTCGACTCTCTCTTTCTTCTTCGTCTGCTATGTTTCTTTTTTCCAATTCTTTTCACCAAATTCAAATCTGAATTTGTGAATTAATAACCCTATAAGCAAAATTCGAAATTATTAAATATGAATATACAAAAAAAATCAAACAATATATTATGTATGAATGCTTATGTGGATTACTACAAAGTACAATCTACTAAATCTCAAATATGAAAACAAAATCATAAAAAATAGTGTTTCAAATACTAAAATTCCGAAATCCATAAATATTTGATGAGTATGTTAACAAACTCATAAAAATCGAAAAAATTACGAAAAATCTGTAGTACATATGATCCAAAATTCAACATAATTTTTTATTTCGAAAACAAAATCTCATGAAATCTCGTAAAATAAATGATGATTTTGAAAATACCTTTATGTATTGAGAGATTTCTTGAATTAATTGATAGATCTGAATAAATTGGTATGAACTTGAATAATTGGTTCTTCTTCAACAATGAGAGAGAGAATAATGGTGAAAATGGTAAAAGAGAAAAAAAAATTAAAAATCTTAAAGATGGAAATAAATTTAATGATATTAAAGTCTAGAAGAAGTCTAAATGAGTAGTGAATATATTTAATGTTGGACTGTTTTGAGAAATAAAAGGAAAGACAAATAATAGTATTTAAATACAAATTATTTTTAAAATATTGACATTTTGACATTTTGAATAATTATTTTAAAGTATAGATATTTTTACTAATTAAGTTAGAAATTGTGACTAGTTTACTAATTTTTCCTTTAATGAATTTGGGCAATTGGCCCAAGTTCAAACTCTACTCTCCTCTTTCCTCATTATTTATTTATTGTTATTGACTAACATTTTGGTTCCAATTTAATTAATTTTCAAACGAAAGTCATTTCCCTTAATTTTTACATATTTAATATATACATATACATATAGATTTTGCTTAGTGTTTATTCTATTTATTAGTTTTGTCAAATGTTTAAATTATCCCCTTTAGAATAACCCTTTAGCTTATTTCCCTCCTTAAGATAATTAATTTTAAAAAGTATAATAATAAATAAATAAGTAAAATTTGAATTTATTTAACTTAGTCAAATTTGGAAAAATTATTTTAAAAGGTCATTTAGTCAAATCGCCGGTCAACCGCGCGTTAGCGGGCATTCCGAGGGCCTAACACCTTCTCGGAATGTACATTGAACTTCGAACCCTTTTCAATTGATTTTTATCTGTTTTAAATCTTTTGAAAAATAAATTGTAAGTTTTCTTGATTTTTACTAAAAATCAAGTGGCGACTCTGTCAATTTGAAAGGTCGATTTTTCTTAAATCATAAGATTAATTGATTTTTCGAAACTTAATCATTTTTTACTTTACATATATATATATTTTGATAAAACAAGGGGTCTTTTGGGTAATTTAGGAGGTGACTATGTATTGATTAAGGGTCAATTTTAAGTCATTTTTATCCACTCCAATCAATTCCCCAAAATAAAAACCCAAAAGCTCTCATCTTTCTCTAATTTTCTCTCTCCCTAATCCTCCATTGAAGAAGCAAGAAAGCTTGAAGAAGAAGACCAATTTCTCTTAGGATTTCATTTGGAATTCGTGGATTAAGTTTCATTAAGGTATGATTTCTTTCACTCTTGGGATCCTTTCCCCAAGAGGTTCCTCCAAAAGATGATTTCTAAATCTCCCAAATCTAGATTTTTCTTCTACACATGGGTATTCTTTGAAAAGCAAAATTATGAATCAATTGTGATGAGTTATGATGAATTAATGTTGTTTAAGTATATATTGATAGTTAATTGATGATTTCCTATGAGATTCCCTAGACCTATTCTTTTCCCTAATTTCATGAAAACCTTGAATTGACATGGTGAATTGTGAAGATTATGAATATGTAGATTGACTACATTGTTATTAATTATGTAATTGCTTCTTGAATTTATCTTGTTTATGTAATTGGTTATGTATCCTTGGTAATGAAAGTATGAAGGTTCTTTAAAGGGCAATGAGGTATGTTGATTGGTTCTTCTTGAATTCAATTATGAAGTATGAGTTAATTAGATAGCAATGCTTCTATGTCAATTGTGTGGTTGTGATGCTGATGCTAAGTATTCCTCATTCGTAATCCTAAGACATTGAATTATACATGATCTATGTATGCATATTATGATACGATAATAATATGTTAATAATAGGAAGAAGAAATGATTGTCCCTAGGAAATTAATAAAATTTCACCAAAATGTTAGTCAATATAACGATAATAACAAATAGTTAATAATAGGGAGAAGAAATATTTGAACTTGGGTCAAGCCCAAGTACTGAATCTGAAAGTCTGCCCCATTTTAAAATGACCCAAAGAAAATTGGGACTGCTGCAAATTTCTTTGGGCTTTGGCCCCATTTTTCCTCCAAAGAAACTGTGCATACGTGTTGCGTATACCACTGTATATGGGCTGCATTCGGCCCTTTTCATTGTATATCGGACTGTATAATCGACATATACATCTCGATTCAGCCTCTCAAGCACCTGTACTGATTTTTGGACCTGCGTATCATACTTTAGAATGTATATCAGTGTATATAGTGTGTATACAAATGGTATACAGCCTCCTCAAAACCTATAAAATAAATTTTACAGCCCCTGTTGTGATCCTTCTGCTCCGTACACCAGCAGTCCGGCTGACTTAAAGACGGAAGAGACTCGAACCTTTATGGCTCGAATTTGGGAATGCAACGACAAGAATCCATTATGGATTCGGAGGTGTTCATGCAACAAAACGACAAAGGGAGAGAATTAGTATCCGCATCAAATAGGACGAGTGAACAACAATAATAAATTTCCAATACCAAGATTTCAACTCAAAGAGGAACAGAGAAAAAAAAATGCTAAAGGAAAAGGTGTGCTACCTTCTTCGGGACAACGATACTGAGGCAGTGACGAGCAGAGCGGGACAACAATCTTCTTCCAACACCAAACACGAACCTCGCGAACCCCGAAGACTCGGAGAAACTCCGATGAACAAATAAACAGGCGAGGACACAAGCAGAGTCTAGACTCTCACTAACTCTCCTCTAAAAAAAAATCTATGTTCAAATATTTATATAAAAAATGTATATAGTTTGGTAGCTTACTGCCTTTCTTTTCAAGAGTTCAAAAATTTTTCAATCCTCTTTTTTTTTTTTCAATCTTCCTCTTTTCTAAAAAAGGACGAAAACTCCAAAAAAAAAAAAAATCTCCCCTGAAATGATGAAGCATATCAGGTATAAATAGATGAGCAGGGGGGATGATTTTAGGGGAAAGAAAGAAAAAAAAAGAGATGGATTTTTGAAATTCAAAATTCGAAAATCATGTGTCTTTTTTTTTTCCAAGGCCACGATGAAGAGGATGGGAAAAATTTGTATTTCACGGAAAGGGGAAAAGAAGAATCAGACGCGGCTGTTGCAGGTCCGGATTTACTGAAATTTTTGATGGATTTTCTCACTGGTTTTTGTTGTTGTTAGGTGAAGAAGATGAGGCAGTGAGGTCGGATGGTACTGTTGTTGTTAGGTGAAGAAGATGAGGCAGTGGAGTCGGATGATTATTTGTTGTTGTTAGGTGAAGAAAATGAGACAGTGGGGTCGAATGTTTATTTGTTGTTGTTAGGTGAAGAAAATGAGGCAGTAGGGTCGGATGATTATTTGTTGTTGTTAGGTGAAGAAAATGAGGCAGTGGGGTCGGATGGTACTGTGTATGTTTTATTTTGGAGTGGGATATTTTGGAAATGTTTAGATGGGTTACTAAATATATTGTGTTTGTACTGGGTATTGGAAATAAGAGTTTGGCCTGGGAAGGTTAATGGTGGGCTGAAAATAAAATTCTGGTTTGAAGATTGGGGAAATGGGCCACTGAAACATAAAGAAAGAGAGCCCAAAGCTTGGTTTGCAAATGAGTTTAAGAATTTGGGTAATGAATTAATATAAATTAATTAAAGAACTTCATAATCTTAACGAAATAAAATAATCAACTTAATTATAAACCAGTTAACCTATATAAACCATTGAATAACTAGACTAATTAACCAACTATTTAATTAAAACAAAAAAAAATTCAGACGATTTTCAAATATTTATAAAATAAACTAATCATATACGTAATTATTTAAAACATATATATCATCAAACAATTACAAAAATGTGACAAAACTATTTAAAATTGTAACTTGCAAAATAAAAAAAATAAAAAATAAATAAATAAATATATATATATATATATATATATATATATATATATATATATATATATATATATAATTTTATGTTTTTCTTGAAATTTTATAAAACTAATTATTTTAAATCGTTTGGAATTTAGGAAGCGCGATATGATTAATGTATATTAGGGAGGGACAAAATTGGGTGTCAACAACTGTTCCTCATTTTACTTGGATTGATGCAAGAAATTCGAGAAAAATGAAATTGACCAAGCCAATTTTGACCGACCACATCATCATTTTTTAGGAAAAGGGATTTGGTATTGATCTTAGGAATTATGACCGAACCCTGGAAACGAGTTTCCTACATATCTCAGGCTATATGAGAATTCAGGCCACTTGTAGTTCAGTACGCTTGATTTAACGCACGACTTTGAAAGAAATCAAAAGTCATCTCGATGCCGAATTATGGAGGTACGAAGATGCTCGAGAGTAAGATTTATGACAGAATGTTAGAGAACAGACGAGTTTTCAACGTTGAGTCCGCCTACGTATCCTTAAACCTTAGGAATCAGGCTGTTTGTAGTTCGACTCGATCGGTTGAAAAGAAAATCTATTATGCTAGATAACCTTTGGTTCTGGAATAGTGACAAATAAAATTAAGTAAGAAAAATAGGCTTGCAACCTCTTAGTCATGAATGTGGTGCACTTCACACCCAATTTTGACCCTTCCTAATATAAATTAATCATATCGAGCTTCCAAAATTCCAAACGATTTAAAATAATTAGTTTTATAAAATTTCAAGAAAAACATAAAAATATATATATATATATATATATATATATATATATATATATATATATATATATATAAAATATCTTTGCAAGTTACAATTTTAAATAGTTTTGTCACATTTTTATAATTTTTTGATGATATATATGTTTTAAATAATTACGTATATGATTAGTTTATTTTATAAATATTTGAAAATCGTCTCAATTTTTTTTTTGTTTTAATTAAATAGTTGGTTAATTAGTCTAGTTATTCAATGGTTTATATAGGTTAACTAGTTTATAATTAAGTTGATTAGTTTATTTCGTTAAGATTAAGAAGCTCTTTAATTAATTTATATTAATTCATTACCCAAATCCTTAAACTCATTTGCAAACCAAGCTTTGGGCTCTCTTTCTTTATGTTTCGGTGGCCCATTTCCCCAATTCTTCAAAGGGCAACTTTCACATATAACAAATAAAAAATTTATATTTGTATGTTATAGCAAAGTTTGCATAATTGCGCTCCATAGCAAACATAGAAACTATATAATTCGCTATACATATACAGTTGAAGCGAATTGTATAAAACGAAGTGTATAAAACGAGAAAGAGAAAGACACTTGGGCAGAGACTTGTATAAAAACGAAGTGTATAAAATGAATTGCATGATTATAAGTGTATAAAACGATTATATACAATTTGAATTTGTATAAAATGAGAAAGAGAGAAAGACAAAAGAGACTTGGCAGGGAATATACAATTGAATCCAATTGTATAAAACGAGAAAGAGAGAAATTAGATACAATTTGAAATTTGTATAAAATGATAAAGAGAGAAAGGCAAAAGAAATCGGGCAGGGGAGTATATTTATTATATAATTATAAGTGTATAGGACGAAAATATATGTACTTGCATGTGTATATATAATTTTCTCACGCTTTATACAAACAGAAACGCAATTTATACATTTCGTTTCTGTTTGTATAAGTGAGAAAGACGAGGGTGGCGAGCGAGATTTGGGAGAGTGGCGAGCGAGATTTGGGAGAATGGCGAGCGAGATATGGAAGAGGGGAGAGAGGGGAACAAAAATATATGTATTTATACAATTCGAAACAATTTTTATACACTTGTGTTTGTATAAAAAGTGAGGAAGCGAGGGAGAGATTGGAGGAGAGTGGCGAGCGAGATATTGGGAGAGAGGCGCTTGGCAATTTTTTGCAAACGTTTGCTATGGAGCACAATTAAATCAAAATCTAGCTACTCCATTTATTTTAGGTTATTAGTTTGCTATTATATACAATTATCCCTTATTCAAACAAGAATTTTATTTCCAATCCACCATTAAACTTCCCAGGCCCAGCTCTTATTTCCAATACCCAGCCCAAACACAATATATTCAGTAACCCATCTAAACATTTTCAAAACACCCCACTCCAAAACAAAACATACACAGTACTATCCGACCCCACTGCCTCATTTTTTTCACCTAACAACAATAAATAATCATCCGACCCCACTGCCTCATTTTCTTCACCTAACAACAACAAATAAGCATCCGACCCCACTGCCTCATTTTCTTCACCTAACAACAATAAAAACCAATGAGAAAATCCATCAAAAATTTCGGTAAATCCGGACCTGCAACAGCCGCGTCTGATTCTCCTTTTCCCCTTTCCGTGAAATACAAATTTTTCCCATCCTCTTCATATTGGCCTTGAAAAAGAAAAAAAAAGACACATGATTTTCGAATTTCGAATTTCAAAAAATTCATCTCTTTTCCCCCCTCTAAAATCAGCCCCCCTGCTCATCTATTTATACCTTATATGCTTTATTATTTCAGGGGAGAATTTCTTTTTTTGGAGTTTTCATCCCTTTTTAAGAAAAGAGGAAGATTGAAAAAAAAAAAAAAGTCGAAATTTTTTTGAACTCTTGAAAAGAAAGGCAATATACTACCAAACTATATACATTTTTTATATAAATATTTGAACATAGATTTTTTTTTAGAGGAGAGTTAGTGAGAGTCTAGACTCTGCTTGTGTCCTCGCCTGTTTCTTTGTTCACCGGAGTTTCTCCGAGTCTTCGGGGTTCGCGAGGTTCGTGCTTGGTGTTGAAAGAAGCTCGTTGTCCCGATCTACTCGTCACTGCCTCAGTATCGCTGTCCCGAAGAAGGTAGCACACCTTTTCCTTTAGCATTTTCTTTTCTCTGTTTCTCTTTGAGTTGAAATTTTGGTATCGGAAATTTGTTATTGTTGTTCACTCGTCCTATTTGATGCAGATACTAATTCTCTCCCTTTGTCGTTTTATTGCATAAACCCCTCCGAATCAATAACGGATTCTTTTCGTTGCATTTCCAAATTCGAGCCATAAAGGCTCGAGTCTCTTTGATTAAATTTGACTATTTGGATTAATTATATTTATTAAAAGCATGCAAGAAATACAGGGTGTAAGTTTCAGTGAAAATACAGGATTGGCAGGCCCAAAACCGAATTGTATACTGTCTATATACTAGAATATACACAAAGTGTATACACAGGTCATTTGAAGGAAAGTAGGGTCAAAGGCCTAGGGAATTTCAGCAAGCTCACTTAGCTGAATTTGGGGCAAAAGGCCCAGGTCAATTTGTGATAATTTTATAATTAGGACAGGTGGGCCAAAGTCCAATTTAATGAATTTGGGCAATTGGCCCAAGTTCAAACTCTACTCTCCTCTTCCCTCATTATTTATTTATTGTTATTGACTAACATTTTGGTTCCAATTTAATTAATTCTCAAACGAAAGTCATTTTCCTTAATTTTTACATATTTAATATATACATATACATATAGATTTTGCTTAGTGTTTATTCTATTTATTAGTTTTGTCGAATGTTTAAATTATCCCCTTTAGAATAACCCTTTAGCTTATTTCCCTCCTTAAGATAATTAATTTTAAAAAGTATAATAATAAATAAATAAGTAAAATTTGAATTTATTTAACTTAGTCAAATTTGGGAAAATTATTTTAAAAGGTCATTTAGTCAAATCGCCGGTCAACCGCGAGTTAGCGGGCATTCCGAGGGCCTAACACTTTCTCGGAATGTACATTGAACTTCAAACCCTTTTCAATTGATTTTTATCTGTTTTAAAACTTTTGAAAAATAAATTGTAAGTTTTCTTATTTTTACTAAAAATCAAGTGGCGACTCTGTCAATTTGAAAGGTCGATTTTTCTTAAATCATAAGATTAATTGATTTTTCAAAACTTAATCATTTTTTACTTTACATATATATATTTTTGATAAAACAAGGGGTCTTTTGGGTAATTTAGTGGGTGACTATGTATTGATTAAGGATCAATTTTAAGTCATTTTTATCCACTCCAATCAATTTCCCAAAACAAAAACCCAAAAGCTCTCATCTTTCTCTAACTTTCTCTCTCCCTAATCCTCCATTGAAGAAGCAAGAAAGCTTGAAGAAGAAGACCAATTTCTCTAGGATTTCATTTGGAATTCGTGGATTAAGTTTCATTAAGGTATGATTTCTTTCACTCTTGGGATCCTTTCCCCAAGAGGTTCCTCCAAAAGATAATTTCTAAATCCCCCAAATCTAGATTTTTCTTCTACACATGGGTATTCTTTGAAAAGCGAAATTATGAATCAATTGTGATGAGTTATGATGAATTAATGTTGTTTAAGTATATATTGATGATTAATTGATGATTTCCTATGACATTCCCTAGACCCATTCTTTTTCCTAATTTCATGAAAACCTTGAATTGATATGGTGAGTTATGAAGATTATGAATATGTAGAATGAATACATTGTTATTAATTATGTAATTGCTTCTGAATTTACCTTGTTTATGCAATTGGTTATGTATCCTTGGTAAAGAAAGTATGAAGGTTCTTGAAAGGGCAATGAGGTATGTTGATTGGTTCTTCTTGAATTCAATTATGAAGTATGAGTTAATTAGATAGCAATGCTTCTAGGTCAATTGTGTGGTTGTGATGCTGATGCTAAGTATTCATCATTCGTATCCCTAAGACATTGAATTATACATGAGTTATGTATGCATATTATGATACGATTATTGTATGATTGAAAGTAGTTCCTTATGATTACAATAAAGTGTTAAATGAAAGGTTTACTCACTTATGAAGTGGTGTCTAAAGTGAAAGGATTGTTCTCACTTGTGATGACCTATGAGCTAGATATGGTAAGATGTTTACATAGGGGTCTAGAAGAGACTAAAGTGAACTAGTATGATGAAATAATATGATTACTAAAGGGAATAATTGCTTAGCACCGAAATGGCATGTAAATGAGATGGAGGTCTCACGTTTAGTAAGTCTGATCTCCCACATGGGTCTTCCTCACGTTTGTAAGTCCGGATCCCCAAAATATGTGTTGTCTCATGAGATGGAAACCTCCACGTCTAGCAAGTCAACGTTTCTAGTAACAATCTCATTGACCCTTAACTATGTGCCCACATAGGGCTCTAGCTTAGTAGATCCACCTAGATAGCTACGTACGAATGGTTATACCTTAGGCAAGTGTTAACCCTCTCTTTTCGATTTGGGAGTAGAACACCGGATTCCATATAGCTCACATGGTCTCATGTCGTTCATTGCACTTCTTTCTCTAATGTAAAAGTAAATGGACAAGTTATGTATGTGAAATCTTATTAGGGTTGTCTTAAAGGTTACTACATGGTGTGAAGGAGGGTATGAGACTTATCTTACACATTGCACATGTGGGATCCTAAGAGATGGTCCTAGGGGTGTTCTTTTATGATTATGATTATGATTATGGTTACGTTGATAAGCTATGAGTAAGTATTGATGTATGAAGCATGTTATGAAAATGTGTTGTAAGTATGAAGTGGGTTGCTTAATGTGATATTTAGTTTTGGATATGATTATGGGGCTTTATTCTTGGCATTGCACAAGT
This sequence comes from Solanum lycopersicoides, assembly GCA_022817965.1. Taxonomy (NCBI): domain Eukaryota; kingdom Viridiplantae; phylum Streptophyta; class Magnoliopsida; order Solanales; family Solanaceae; genus Solanum; species Solanum lycopersicoides. Next base: position 109,549,165 of record CM040618.1, read on the forward strand.
GTTGCTTGAGTTGCTTATATGTTGGGTTGACTTATGATATTCCATATATATGTATATTGAGTTATTGGAGGTTATGCATGGTTTTGACTAAATTGTGTCTCTTCTCATGCATTAATGATTTTTATGCATAGGGATCATACTTAGTACATGTGCTTTGTACTAACCCATATTTCTTCTTTTTTTCTCAAAAATTATAGGTTCGGACCATTGAGGTATCTTGAGGCTAAAGCAAGAAGGCTTGGACTTGACTTTCCAAGTTTTGGTGGGTCCTCTAGTTCGAGGATGCTACTACATACTCTTCCTTAGTTGTACTTGTATTGTCAAAAGACATTCTTTTCTCTCGTATTGTCGAAGATATTGATGTAAGCCCTATGTGCCAACGATGAATTTGTGTAAGGGCTATGCCCGGATGTTTTACTTCATTTTGATGGTTTGATGTGAGACAAAGATTTAGACTAAATTCCTATGTATTATTATGTTGTCTAAGCAAGAAGCCTAAGCAAGCTTCCTATGTGAGAGGTCTATGTAAACCTCACTAAGTATATATAAAAGTTTTAAATTTTTCCAGACTTTTGACCTATGATATGTGATGACGAATGCTAAGAGGCTTGTCTTAGTCCTCTTCGAGGACGACGATGCCGATAATGACTAGGATGTACTTTGGATCGTACAGAATAAGACTAAAATTCTTAAACAAAATACAAGTTATGGAAACCCCTAACTTTGAGTTTGTATACACTCTAACATTATAAGTTCAACAGGTAATAACAAGTTACTTTGTGTTGATGAAACACGAGTCTTTCTTTTAGAGCCTTGATTTAAGTGATACTATGTATACTGTTATGTGAGAAGTTGAAGAGTTGTTAAATGCTTGAAATAACAGGGACAGAGCGACAAACTCCGTAATGCAGATCGTTACACAGAGGCTGTATTAATTTTTAATGAAATTAGTGAATGTCTACAACCACAAGGACATAGTAGCTAATTTCACATATATGTATATTGAAGTAGTGCCACTTCAAGCAATATCTGAAGGACTGGTCTTACAAATATTCATGAAATTAGGATAAAGACATGACGACAAATGTGCTAAAGCAAATACTGAGTTTTCTAAGCTATAAATAATATTATGTGTGTGATATTTTTGGTTTTGACACATGGAGTTGCGGTTTAATCTCTTAAAATACCAATTACTTCGTTAGAATTTTAAAAACATACTTGCACTAACGAAAAGTTCAAATCTATTATAAGATGTTCTCTAGTATGCATGATATCATTAGGAATATTACAATCCAATGGGGGATTGTTGGATATTTTATAATATATAGAGGTCTTAAATTGAACAGACCCATATATTCATTAAAGAACGTGACTATTATAAAAATTTATTTGTTCATTAAAGAACATGATGTAGAAAATAAAATTTGCGTCGAGAAAACAATAATCAAGAACGAAAAATTATAGCAACAATCGATTTATTATTTCAAGTGCGAGTGTTACAATCTCTATGATTCCTCTGAATTCGTCTTTTCAAAATAAATTCAAGGGATTAAAAGCTTGATCTTGAACTTGGGATTTATCTTGATCTTGATCTTGGACTTGGACTTGATCTTGATCTTGGACTTGAGTTTGGACTTGGACTTGGACTTGAACTTGAATTTTATATTGATCTTGACTTTCTAGTTGAATTCAAGGTCTAAGAGCTTGATCTTGAATTCGGTGATCTTGATCTTGATTGTTCTTGAACTTGATCTTGGACTTGGACTTGATCTTGACTTTCTAGTTGAATTCAGGGGCTTGGAGCTTGATCTTGAATCTGGTGGTCTTGATCTCGATCGTTCTTGAACTTGATCTTGGACTTGAACTTTATCTTGATCTTGACTTTCTAGTTGAATTCAAGACCTTGGAGCTTAATCTTGATCGTTCCTGAACTTTATCTTGAACTTGATCTTGACTTCTTCAAATCTTGAACTTGAATTCTTGAATTCTTAAACTTGTACAGAAATTTATGGCTTTTGATCCACGAGCTTTCTCTAGCTTCTTGTTTAGAATTCTTATTTTTTCTTTCCTGAATTATGAGATTCCTATTTATAGTGTCAGGATAGAGGAGTTGCGATTGGAATAGGACTCCTTTCGGCCAATCAGATTTAAGTGACATGTCATATGGGCTTTATGGAGCGGGCTTTAATTAAATTCATATTTATTGAACTTAAATAATTAAATCAATTATGTTAATCTATAATATTTATTTGGACTAATATATTTATTAATTTAATATAATCCGAACAACCTTATAAATTTATATTTAATAAATTTTAAGTGACTACGCATGACTCTTATGAAAATTTTATTTGATCATGAAAGAACGTGGCTCTTATAAAAAGTCATATGTTCATGAAAGAACATTACTCTTATGAAAAGTCATCTCCTGAGTTTTATAAATATAAAAACTCTCTAGAAGTAGCCTAAGAAAAATATACAGGTATAAACAAAACATTTTGTTGTCTTTCAAAAGGATTTGTTTGTATTTCTCCAATATATATATGGATATTATCTCTTTATAGAAAGTGATTTTACACGCCTCAGAGCCATCTTCTTCTTCAATCATATTTCCTAGTCCCTATATCCCAATTTACTTGTCCATTTTTGCTTTTATAGTTATCCCTAATTCTCGTCCATTTTGACAAATCAAGAAATGACCAAAAAAATCAGTTATACCCTCAATAATTATTTTGAAAAAGGAAGAGCTTTTTGAAAACATTAAATTTTTAATTCATCCATTTCATAATTTACAGGGGTAAACAATAAACTCACTATGTCAATAATTATTTTCTTAATATGTATGTCAATTCAAAAGTGGACAAGTAATTAGAGATAGAATGAGTATCATTTTTCTAACACATTCAACCCTAAAAGAGAATGAGATGTTATTTATAGCTCCGATCTACAAAATATCTTCTAACTGAATTCTAACAAACTATATCAACTCATCACAAAAGTAATTAACTAATGATATGAATCATAACCAACTAAAGTACTAGGTTCATTATGTTGGGGAAATATTAGAAAATTCACAATAATAACAATAGTATTAATAATAAATAACTTTATTATTAATCAAAATATGATCCTGAAAATAAGATAAATATTACTACAATGATATATAAAAATAGTGCATAAATTAATAAATATTTGAGTCGTGTAGGGCACTGTCCTAAGAAATTATTTCAACGGTGTAAAATATTTTCCCAAGATTAAACAAGTACTTCCCTATCTTAAATAGAGGCAACATGAATTAACAAATTAATTATCATCAGCAAGTTATTAGGGGAAATTAAAATAACAAAGCCAGAGTTAAAAGAGGAGAACGAGAGATTGAAAAGAAAGACGGAATATATTTTTTCTATATATGCACATAGCAAATATATAGAGAAGTCTTAAATAGGAGCAAAAATTGATGGCAAGTTGACAAGTGGCAAGCCACTTGTCCAAAACTTTTCATGCAAAAGGACACATAAAGAATGTGTTGTCAACATAAGAAAACTCTTGCATTTTAAAAAAAAAAATCTTTTGAAATAACAATATTTTTCCTACAATCCCCCACTTATTTCAAAAGAGTTTTTAAAAAGTCACAACTTGCTGGATTTTCAGGACAAAATGCAATAGATTTGGTGTCTTTTAGACTATGAACCAAACTTAGATCGATAAAATTTAATTTACAGAATTACTGGTAAAATATAATATTTCTTTGAACCAAATAATTATAGTTGTCACATTTTGACCACAGTAATTTTGTTGTTCAACGTGATTTTGCGCCTATAGGTCATGCGCGTGCCTGGTATTTATGAGAGCTCTAGAAATTAGGTCAAAGTCTCATAGGAGCGGACACACTCCTACTCTCATATTGGTGAATTCATCAAGTGTACACTGCTTTAAATGCACATTCCTTAATTAAGGACTATGAAATCATTAAGAGTTAAAAAGCCCATCCCTCAGTTTTAGTAGCAGTTTCAAACACTCTCAGTTAGTGCGCAGAGCCAATATCGACTTGTTGTTACCCATATGAACCTACTTCATGGGATATCTAATCACATAGGTTGGGTTCCCATCTCTATTGGCTAACAATTGACCTTAAACCCATTTCTATTGAGGTCTGAAGAATAAATTTTCTTCCCACGAGTTTCGTCAGTGAATCGGCCGAATTCAATTCTGACTCCACATAATCAATTGCAATTATTCTATCTTTCAGCAGCTGCTTAGCAACATCATGCCTCAATTCATGTGTCTGATCTTATAACTGTAAGATTCATTCTTCGCAATATTGATTGCGGCTTTACAATCCCAGTGTATATATAAACACATGAGACAATTCATCCTTATCAAAGGGATTAACAATTCATCCATTATCGAAGGGATCAACAAATCATCATCATTTATCGAAGGGATCAACAATTCATCCTTCACATTGAAGGGATTAAAAATTTATCCTTCATCGAAGGGATTAACAATTCATCCTTTATCGAAGGGATCAACAATTCATCCTTCATTGAAGGGATATATAATTCATCCTTCATCGAAGGGATATACAATTCATCCTTCATCGAAGGGATCAACAATTCATCATTCACATTAAAGGGATTAAAAAATTCATCCTTCATCAAAGGGATCAACAATTCATTCTTGACATCAAAGGGATTAATTGGCAATTCATCCTTCATTAAAGGGATATTCGCTGAGAAATTTCTTAGTCACTCAGCCTCAGAATCAGTCAGCTCCAGAGCTACAAACTTTGACTGCATAGTCGATCTAGCAATATCGTCCGTTTAGCTGATTTCCAGGATATTGCACCACCACCTAAGGTAAACACATATCCGTCAGTGGATTTTTGTCTCATTTCATCTGAATCAGAAATCCAGGTTGCATCATAATATCCTTCTAGAGTAGAAGGAAATCCACTATACACGATACCATAATTCATGATTTCTTTCAAATATTTCATCAGTCTATTCAATACAAACAAATGCTCATTATTGAGATTATGAGTATATCTACTCAATCTACAAATAACATAGGCAATATCAAGTCTAGTAAAATTCATCAAATGCAATAGACTTCCAAATGAGCATATATAGACTGAGCAACTAGGTCAACATAAATTTAGAGTTAGTAATAAGGAGTGACTACATGTGTTACCTCAAGACATTCAAACCTTTTAAGAAGTCTTTCCACATAATGTTCTTGTGACAACATTATACCATCTTCACTCTTTGTTACTTTAACTTTCAAAATCATATTTACTTCACCCAGATCTTTCATATTAAAATTAGTAGACAAAAATAATTTGGTACTATTCACAATATTTAAACTCGTACCATGTAAGCAACATATAATCATATTACCACATAATCATTGTCTATTTTAGTATAAACACATTTATTCACTTCAACATAGGTAAAATTGTCTTTTGATAAGACTTGATCTAATTTTTTATGCCACTGCTTAGGAGCTTGTTTTAGGCCATAAAGAGATTTGATCAACTTACAAACTTTATTTTCTTGTCCAAAAGTAATTCATTCTTCAGGTTGAACCATATAAATTTCTTCTTCTAAATCACAGTTTCAGAAAGCTGTTTTTACATCCATTTTATAAATAAGAAACTTGTGGATTGATGCTAAGGCAATTAACATTCGAATTGAAGAAATTCTGGTCATTGGTGCAAATGTATCAAAATAATTAATATTATATTTTTTTAAGAAAACCCTTTTGCTATTAAATGAGCTTTAAATTTATTTGTAAATCCATCAGGATTAAGTTCCTTCTGAAAATCTATTTACAACCAACAAGTTTTGCACCAGGAAGTAAGTCAGTCAAAATTCATGTTTTATTTTTCATAATAAAATTCATTTCAATTTTTATTGCCTCTTTTCAAAATTTAGTATCAGAAGAAGATATAACTTATAAATAATTTAATGGTCATTGTCGACAAGAAAAGTTTGAAAATCATTTTCATAAGAGAAATACTCTTTTCTTGGCCTTTTACTCCTCCGCAGTTCCTCAATATTTGAGATATTCTCATTATTTCTTTCAACATGTGCATGAGAAAATTAATCACAAAGTGGAAAAATATATTCAAAAAATTCAGCATTCTTTGTCTCAATAATAGAATTGCAATCAAACACATCACTTTTCAAAACAAGAAATCTATATGCAACACTATGATCAGCATATTCATAAGCAAGCAATTAATCAACAGTTTTAAACTTATTTGATTGCATGCTTTAGAAACATATTTTCTCTTTCTAGGTTCAGGCAAAAGAACTTTAGCAAGACACCCCCACACTTTTAAATATTTCAAGTTAGGTTTATAACCTTTTCACAATTTTTAAGGAGAATTACCAGTTCTTTTATGAGGAATTCTATTTTGTAAGTGACATGCATATAATATTGTTTCATCCATATATTTTCAGGAGCATTAGAATCAATTAACATAGAATTTATCATTTTTATATTTTTCCTTTCATCTACTCCATCAGAGTCAGGTGAATAAGGCGGGTTACTTTATTCTTTTTCACATAAAATATTTAAAGATACAAATTCTCCACCTCTATTAGATCGAATTCTTTTGATTTTCCTATCATGCTGATTTTCAACTTCAGACTTATAAGCAAAAAAGCATCAAATGCAATATCTTAATTTCTGACCAAGTACAATTTAGTAAATCTGAAAAAATCATCAATAAAAGTCGCATCATATTTTTACCATCTCTAGTCATAGTCTATTTCAAATCATCAAAATCAGAGTGGATCAAAGACAATAATTCAGTTTCTCAATACCATCAATATCATCAATAGTTTAAGGACACAAGTCATCAAAAGTTTCAGGACACATTATATGCAAATAGTTTCTTAGAATGTTGGGGAAATATTAGAAAATTCACAATAATAACAATAGTATTAATAATAAATAACTTTATTATTAATCAAAAATGGTCCTGAAAATAAGATAAATATTACTACAATGATATATAAAAATAGTGCATAAATTAATAAATACTTGAGTCGTGCAGGGCACTGTCCTAAGAAACTATTTCAACGGTGTGAAATATTTTCCCAGGATTAAACAAGTACTTCCCTATCTTAAATAGAGGCAACAGAAATCAGCAAATTAATTATCATCACCAAGTTATAAGGGATAATTAAAATAACAAAGCCAGAATTTATAAGGGGTAATTAAAATAACAAAGCCAAGTTAAAAGAGGAGAACGAGAGATTGGGAGGAAAGGGAGAATATGTTTTTTCCATATATGCACATAGCAAATATGTAGAGAAGTCTTAAATAGAAGCAAAAGTTGATGGCAAGAACTCTTCATACAAAAGAACACATAAAGAATGTGTTGTCAACATAAGAAAACTCTTGCATTTTAAAAAAAAATCTTTTAAAATAACAATATTTTTCCTACACATTATGTATCATAATCAATTCATGGACCAGATTCATCTTGTTATTTGAACGCCAATTACTTTATTTTATATTTTAATTTTTCCTCCTTTTTGTTCTGTGACAACATGTTATCTTTGCCAGACAAGATCAGTTTTATTTTTAAAAATAAATAACAAAATTACATATTTAAAATTGAAATTTGTACCTCTAATTTTGTCCAAATACATAAACAAACACGAATTTAAATTTGAATTCCAAATTTACATGACCAGCCCTTTAAACTTTGATGGAGTTAGTATACTTTGTTGAACTATGTGTATATTTCGGGGGGGGGGGGGGAACCGTGTCACAATTTAAACATAAAGCTGTTTTCTGTTCTCCACTTTAAAATAAAAATACATGGGAAATTAAAAAATAATGAATACTAGTAAATCGAATAAAATGAGGCGGAAATAAGTGATGAGACCAAAATATCTTATTCGATTTTTTGTTTTGTTTTTGATATAATAAATATGGTCTTCAATATATATATATATATAAGATGATCAAATTGTGTGGATAGCAAGAAGATTAGAGAAAAGAGCAGGACAATTTATGACGTGGAAGAAGATAAGTCACCTACCTGATTTGTTTTATCCTAAAATTTCTTATATAATAGAACTCTTAAAAATAGATTTAATTTAATAAAAGAAAATTATTTTAAAAATTATTTATATACTTTATTTAAGCACTCTAAGGATATCGTCAATATAGTCTATGTTCGTTGGGAAGGTTTGGCTTGATCCGTAATTTAATAGGGCTGGACTAAGATTTTTGGAATAATCCATTTAAGAAAAGAACTTTTTAGTCCGGTCTAAATAAATCTGACGATTTGACGTGCTTGAGAAATATCGATAGGGCCGGCCCGTGGTCAGTAAAATTTAATTAAAAAATATAATATAATATTAAAATTAAAAATTAAAGAGAGTCCAAACTCAAAACAATTAGGGTAATATTTCTATTTAGATATTTATACTTTTACTTGAAAAAAAATTTAATATTTTTTTTTTTGATTTTAAAAAATGGTAACTTAACTTAATAAATATTTTATAAAGACAATTTTATTTGAGAAATTGATTAACAAGTAGTAATATTAACATCATTTAATAGTGTCTTATCGATATTAAAAAGTGGGCTGACCCAGCAAACCTCTAATACACATACTTGTGGTTGGGCCGACCATCTTCTAGCTCATACAAAAAATCAGCTAGTCCAACCTGACCCGTAAAATATCAAAGCATGTATAAGTTAGCGAGAATGAGGTGAACTAACCCATATTGACATATCTAATGAAAAGAAGAGGAAGATTACTAATGTGAAATTGTGAACCACCTAAAGTGTATTTTATTTTACTTTCATTTTAATAATTTTATTTACTTTTTTTCTATAAAAAAGACATTTCCAAAATTATCGACCATTTTTTTTTTTTGGTAATAAGAAAGAGTATCAAGTTCTTTAAAATAGCTTACTCTGCCACACTAACAGTAACCAGTAACCACCCTTTATATTGGCCCTTATTTTTTTCTCCTTATTATTCTTTTCTTAGTAAGGTATGTTTATAATTTAATATATAGTAAAATAAAAGTAGGAAGCATTGAAAATAATTTCTCTCTTTTATTGACCAAAAACAGAAAAAAATAAAATAAACTTGTCATAGCTGACTAGACACCTCGTTGTCCTTATCCATATTTTATCTTTTAATTTTAATTAAGTTCCACAAACTGTGGCGCCTCTCCGCAGTAACCAAACTGCTGTGTTTTTTATTTTATTTTATTTGATTAATAATAATAATATTATAATATACAGCCATTTTATTCACATGGCAGATATTTAACAAAAGTTTTTAATTACTTCTGTGGCATTATTATTACTACTATTATTTCTTAATAATTATTGACAAACTTGAGTATATATTAAATAATATGGAAAGGTGGGAGCATATTCTTATAAAGTAAAAGTATATATTTTAGATAAAATCAAAATGAGGTGTACATAAGTGATAAGTACCATCTTCCTAGCAATTGGATATGCTTTTGGAATTTGGATATATTCCCTTCCCACATATGCATCTCCAATAACTAATTGAAAAAACAAGTCTCTGTTTCACATGCTAAAAATCATTTAAAAAGACTTTGCTTTTAATTGGCCACAATAAACAAATACTTGTAAAAAACTTTTTAAAAATTGGACAATAAAAAAAGGACATGTCTGTCCTTTTTTTATAGGTAGGGGATTGCAAAAAATTTATTTGGCCCCGTTAGTTTAATTTGTTTTTTTCATTTCCTTTTTTATAAATAAAATATTGGTAGTTTTTTCAAGCTTTAGAAATACAAAAAGAATAAAGAGAATTTGAAGTAAGATTTTGAACATTTGAGTTGGTAAATAAAATATATTTTTTTCAAAATTAGACTTCAGATTCAAATCTTAACCTAGATAAAAAAGATAGATTTTTTTTCACATCTACCATCATAGTTTATTTCATAGAAGATGATAAATATATCATAAAATTAGTTAAAATACACGTAAGTTATTCCAGACGGATTTAGACCGTGTAAACCTAGTCAGCAAAGATAATGACATTTACTAACATTTTTCCTTAGGCCTTATCTACTCATTTTTTTAACAACCCATTATTTACCTTCCACACCAACTGTGGCGCCTCTCCGCAGCATCTCACAGCCAAAACTGCACATGTTTTTATAGGGTTTCTCTCTTTAACACTCTAACTTGATTCTTGAAACTCAAAAAATGGCTTCACTACTCCAATTCCTTCTTCTCTTCCCTTTCTTTTTCTTGATTTCATTCTGTGTTTCTCATGGACCCTGTTTACCAAAAGCCATTATTCTCCCTGTAAACAAAGATCCATCTACTTTTCAATATGTTACTCAACTCTACATGGGTGCTACTCATCTTGCTCCCATCAAATTAGTTGTAGATCTTGAAGGTTCATTTCTATGGGCTGATTGTGGCTTGACTTCTGATTCTTCAAGTCAAAAACTTGTACCTTGTAATTCACTCAAATGTTCCATGGCTAAGCCTAATGGTTGTACTAATGACAACAAGATCTGTGGTTTGAAATCAGAAAACCCCTTTACAAGATTAGCTGCAACAGGGGATTTAGCAGAGGATATGTTTGCTGTGGAGTTTATTGATGAGTTGAAAACAGGTTCAGTTGCTTCAATTCATAAATTCTTGTTTTCTTGTACATCATCTACTCTGTTACAAGGACTTGCTAGAGGTGCTAAAGGTATGTTAGGGCTAGGAAATTCAAGAATTGCATTGCCATCTCAGTTGTCTGATACATTTGGTTTTCAAAGGAAATTTGCTATTTGTTTGTCTTCTTCAAATGGTGCTATAATTTCTGGTGAAAGTCCTTATTTGTCACTTTTGAGTCATGATGTTTCAAGATCCATGCTTTATACACCTTTGATTTCATCTAGAGATGGGGTTTCAGAAGAGTATTACATAAATGTCAAATCCCTCAAAATTAATGGAAAGAAACTATCTTTGAACACATCTTTGCTTACCATGGATGGGGAAGGTCATGGAGGTACAAAAATTAGTACAATCTCCCCTTTTACAACTATGAAGACCTCAATTTACAAGACATTTGTTGAAGCTTATGAAAGATTTGGTTTTTCCATGGGATTGACTGAAGTAGAAACTATAGCACCATTTGGGCTTTGCTTTAGCACATTAGTTGAGGAGGGACTAAATGTGCCAAGTATTGATCTTGTGTTGCAAAGTGAGATGGTTAAGTGGAGGATTTATGAGAGTAATTCAATGGTGAAAGTAAGTGATGAAGTGATGTGTTTGGGATTCTTGGATGGAGGGGTTAACCAAAAAGCATCAATTGTTATAGGGGGTCACCAATTGGAGGATAATCTTTTGGAGTTTAATTTGGGAACTTCTATGCTTGGATTTACTTCTTCATTGTCAATGGTGGAAACTAGCTGTTCTGACTTCATGTTTTCAAAGGACTCTTCACCTTTTGATTCTTGACATGAATCCTTAACCAAAGATTGACAATTCCCCTTTGTATAGTTGTGTTAAGAACATGTACTGGCTCTTAATTATAGATAATCATAACTTAGGCCAATCTTAGAATATTAGAGGAGTACTAGTTTATTGTGAGATAATAGTGTTTTTTGACTCACTTTTTGAGTTGTGAGAAAGTTTTGATATGTAAGAAACATTTTTACTATGTCCACTATGTTATAATTCTAATTTTCACTATGTTCCTTTGCTATTGATTTGATGTATTGTTTTGTACTTTATACTGTTATATTGGGAGTTACTCCACGTATTGGTTGACATGAAACAGATAGCGAATTTGCTTAGGTCTCTTGTTGATTCTTTTACGGTTTAACACATAATTTGATTAGCCAATAATTTTTGTGTTTCAGAATACGGTTAACTAACATGTTAATTAATTGATTACGATTAATTAGATCAAATTTTGTTGTAAATTTCAAAAATATCGAAGTTTTTTTTTTTTTTTGGTAACAATGTAAACATTACCATTAACCATCAACCAAAACACTTAAAGAGCACCTAACTACACAGCAACGACCTTTCGTAGAAGGGCTATGTAAGTTGAGCCTCAAACAAACTAATTATAAGATAAAATGTTGAGTCAAATAGTTACATCTTTGGCCTTTCCTTGTTTTTCTAACTATGTCTAATCTAGTCTTGAAGCTTTGCTTTATCTGAGTAATTATTGTATCTATAGTCAGCTTTGCTCCTCTATACAATTTCCAGTTCCTAGCCTGCCACACATGATACACTATTGAGGCCCAAAGTGCTGCGATTATCTCCTTTTCCAGTTGTTTCCAATTCTGTCTCTTAATTTTCTCAAGCACTTGTTTCACATCTCCTGTTGGAATCAGCATCCCGGACCATTGCGACATCTCTGTAATGATTCCTCTAGTCCATACACAATTAGAAAACAGATGTTTTTGTGTCTCTACAGTTTGAGCATCACATATACTACATGCTGTATGTATGTTTTGCTTGCCTGTTTTTATATTACGCTTTTCAATATACAAATAGAAAATTTGTATTATACACAAGGAATTTTATAAAACCCTGTTTGTATATTACACTTGCCAATATACAAATAGAGTAATAACTGATTCCATTTCAAAAAGAGTGATCTAGTTTGACTTGACACGGAGTTTAAAAAAATAAAGATTTTTGAATCTCGTGGTCCTAAATGAAAGTTATGTCAAATGTGCAAAATTTTCCTTTAATCTTGTGGTCTTATTGTATACAAATAATTAGGATAAACATATACAAATTCTTAATTCTTAATTTATACAATCAACGACTGAATTATATTTTTGAATTTATACCAGTAATAAACTAAATAGCAAATTTTCGCGAAACTATAGCTACAAATTAAAAATAATTGAAATTATATTTTATATTACATAATATACTCTAAACGTTTGTCATTTCACGTAATTTACCCTGTTGCTACAATACCTTGACGTGTCAGTAGCGTGAAAGGGGTCATAATCATGTACTCATATTCTAGTTTAAAGTGAAATAGATATCATTTTTCAAAGAGAAAAATATAAAATTACCATTAAAATTGTCTAAATTTTCAAAAATACATCTAAATTTTGTGGGTGTCCTGTTAGCCCACAAAATCATTTCTGAGGATTATAAATACACTATTTTAACTCATTCTTAGAACAAGCGTAATATCACGTATTGGGAGCGCGTGAATGAAAAAACCCTAAATCAATCTAAAAATGCCACGTAGCAAGATAGTAAGCCTCCATTTTCTAAAAAAGTTCAAGAAATAGAAGATTTCTTGGTCAATGCCTTTCACGGTGGATGTTGAAGAACATCTTCATATTTACATAAGAATTTAAAAAGATTTTATACGATTTCTAAGAGAAAATTATCACAATATTGTAGTCCTAAAATAAAGATAAATGATATTTTTAGGTAATTTTTAAAACATGAGTGACTATATATGAAAATTACTCAAAGATGAATACATGGATAAATCCTCAAAAAATTTATACAAAAAATTTAATTAATACTTTCTTAAATAATAAATTAAAAAATAGATACAATATATATTTTGAAACGATAAGAGTAATAATTAAAAATCCACAAACCACAACTACTTGATGAATTATTTATCCGTTTTAAAAAGAGTAATCTAGTTTGACTTGATACGAAATTTAAGAAAAATAAAGAAGACTTTTGACTTTTGTTATTCTAAATTAAAGTTATGTCAAATATACAAAATTATTCTTTAATCATGTGACCTTAAACATGCCACGTGAAAAATTGAAAATAGATTGTTACAAGAAAAGAGATTATTCATTTTGAAATAAACTAAAAAGAAAAATAATAAAAACAGAACGAGTATTAATAGGGTTGTTCATGGTTATGGTTAACAACCAAATCAAACCGCAATCCTAACCAAATTGATTAAAAAAAAAAACGATATCTGATTTAGTTTGGTTAGGTTTGATTTTAAAATTTTGAAAACCGATACTATTTGGTTTGGTTTTGGTTTTACTAAAAAACAACCGCAAAAGTAATCAAATCGAACCGATAAATTATATATATAAATTTTATAATTATTTATATATTATTCATAAATAAATTAAAAATATTTTGTTAAATTTTAATTAACTTAAGTCTTTAACTTTACTATTTTTTTCAAGCCTAACTCTTTAGCCAAGGTATAACAATATTAAATTCAAGTCCATCAAAATTCATTTTAGTCTTTACTTAATGTACTTCACACAAAATAGTCACACTTTATCTTAAATAAATCACTTTGTTCGTGTAATGATAACTCTAATATTGCTTAATTGCTTGACTGAACCGACATTAGTTTTTCTGTAGATTGTTCATATACTTGGTGTTTATGTCTATCGAGATACGTACGTCCTCAAAAAAATTATTACTTTCAAACCGAATAAATTAGACAAACCGACAATAACCAAACTGATGGTTATTTTTTTCGTTTAGTTTGGTTTGTTTTTAAAAATTTAAAAAATTGACTAAACTAATTTGATTTTAATTTTAATCAATATCCGATCCAAATCGAACCACGAACACCCCTAAATATTAATGTTGAGAAAGTGTACTCCTAGAAGCTAGAAGAAGGGGTGTTCCTCTTCGGTTTGTATTCCTTTCTGGTTGAAATTAAAATAATTTAATGAATTTTTAATTATTAAATTTAAATATAATTCATATTTATCGGCTTGATTATTGTTAATTTGGTTAGTTTTTTTTCTTCCAATTTTAAAAAAACTTAATGTATATATATAAATTGCCTATAATATAATTCGTTATTTAACCTTTTAGTGTGGTCAGTATAATTTATTTTTTTTGAATTTTGAAAAAAAAATATATTAAGCTCTAAAAACTTTAAAGCAAACATAGTTGATAAGAACAATTTTTAAAGGTAAATCTTATAGTTATTTTTTAAATAAAATGAGTTTGGATTCATGAATCTTGTTTTTAAGAAATGTGGCTTAAAAGTTCATTAATCTATTAGAGGTATATAAATATAAATATTTTATAAGAAAGTATACAAAATATTTACAATTATTTATAAAAATTATTATATATAAAAATTAGTGTATATATATATAGACATACATATAGTTCGATTTTTTTCTTTGGTTTATTTTTAATATTATCAAATCAGAATATGAACTTTTTAATTTAAAATCTAACTAACTGAAACTCAAAACTAAATAACTAAACATTTAATCGATTTAATTCAATTTTTAACCAAATCATGAATATCTTAACAATAGGGATGTAAAAATAAACCTAGAAATTCATATATTTTTTTCCTGTGGGTCATTTAATGAACTATTTTTCGAGTTAGGGTAATAATTTGACCGTATAATATTGGTGCCGACAATTAGAATAATATTTTCCTTTATACCGTATAATAATTTGACCGTATAATATCGATGCCTTTATTTTATCCACAGCACATAGGGAAATTAATAATTATACTGAAAAATAACAATACAATGGGGAGGAATTCAAAGGCTAAAATCAAGGGATTTGCTTCATCACAACACATTGTATAAGCGTCACCTATTACGTATTGAGAAAAAATAAATAAAATATGAAAAGTAATACATATATTTCTGTTTTAAAAAAAAAGAATTAGTACGTTAATTATACGATTGACAGAGCTAAAATTTCAACTAAGAAGTGACAATATGTAATATATATAAATAAAAATTCTTATCTAGCTATACAGTGTAATGTTTTGATTGGCGAATGGTACGTGTCTCAACCACAGTTAATTACCATTAACAAGATTATATCATTTGAAATTTGAGCAAGTCAATACAAACATATAACGGATTGAACTGAATTTAAATAAACTTAAATAAGTTGAATTAATAATTAAATGAGCTATTGATCCTTCAAAAGTTACTAGGGCTGAAATAAATCGGGTAGAGATCATCTAAAACGTAGATCATAACTCAACTCACTCAGCTTTTACTAAGATTTAATTATTTTAATTTGTTTTATATATATATTTTAATATATATTTTAAAATATATCTTCGTCATCTTAGACCATTATTAATTTAAATTTGCTTTTAGAATTTCAAACTTTCAATTACACACGTCTTTGATAATATAGTCAATAAATTTATCTTTTTAATTGCAATAAATTGACAGTTCAAACTTCAAAGTGAGCATATCTTAGGAGCATCTCTTTCAAATTATAACCATTTAGCATCTCCCTTATCTTAAAGGATTATGTTTTCAATGTACAAACATTTATAATATTATCAAATATTGAAGTTTGAACCTATGACTTAAATATATTTTTAGCCCCTGGTTAGTTGATGCGTACAACATAATAATAAAAAAATATAAAAATAAAAAACAATTACAATACGTCTTAATATAATATAAACCGCAAGAATTAACTATATAAATTTTCACTATTCATTAGCTCCATCTCAGCATAATAATTCACTTTAATATTATATATAATCTTTGACACGCACAATAGATCCAGGCAATTACTGTTCAAGATAATGTCGGTGTGAATTTTGCAAGGCATATCTAGATTTCAATTTCAATTACAACATAGAAAAATAAAATCAATAAAATGATAAATTAAAGTCAAATCAAGCACACAAAGTCAAAAAATCAAAGCCTCTACGTTTCTTGATTTTTTATTGAGTTGGCAAATAAAACTCATTATCATAGACGCTCTAAGCTTGCACGTCTTCATCATTATAATTATTTTTTAATGTATTTTTCAAAACTATATAAACTCCATTATTTTCCTCTAATATTACAACACCATCACACAACAAATAAATTATTTCATGGCTTCTTCTAATTGTTTACATGCCATTCTTTTGTGTTCTCTTCTTTTCATTACTTCAACTATAGCTCAAAATCAAACTTCATTCCGTCCCAAAGGCCTAATTATCCCAGTCACAAAAGATGCTTCAACTCTCCAATACCTTACACAAATCCAACAAAGAACACCTCTTGTACCTATAAGCTTAACTCTTGATCTTGGTGGCCAATTTTTATGGGTAGATTGTGATCAAGGTTATGTTTCTTCCTCTTATAAACCGGCCCGGTGTGGCTCCGCCCAGTGTTCACTGGGCGGAGCGTCTGGTTGTGGAGAATGCTTTTCTCCACCTAGACCGGGTTGTAATAATAACACGTGTAGTCTACTTCCTGACAACACGGTTACTGGGACCGCTACTAGTGGAGAGTTAGCTTCTGATGTTGTGTCAGTACAATCATCTAATGGAAAAAATCCTGGTAGAAGCGTAAGTGATAAAAATTTCCTTTTTGTTTGTGGTGCTACATTTCTTTTACAAGGTCTTGCTAGTGGTGTTAAAGGTATGGCTGGTCTTGGTAGAACAAAAATATCTCTCCCTTCTCAATTCTCAGCTGAATTTAGTTTTCCTAGAAAATTTGCTCTTTGTTTGACTTCTAGTAACTCTAAAGGTGTGGTACTTTTTGGAGATGGTCCTTATTTTTTCTTACCTAATAGAGAATTCTCAAATAATGACTTTCAATACACTCCACTTTTTATAAATCCAGTAAGTACAGCCTCAGCCTTTTCATCAGGTCAACCATCATCTGAATACTTTATTGGTGTAAAATCCATCAAGATTAACCAAAAGGTTGTACCAATAAACACAACTTTGTTGTCAATTGACAATCAAGGTGTTGGTGGAACAAAAATTAGCACAGTAAATCCTTACACAATCTTGGAGACTTCACTATACAATGCTATTACAAATTTCTTTGTGAAGGAACTAGTTAATGTGACTAGGGTCGCGGCCGTGGCGCCATTTAGGGTTTGTTTTGATTCAAGAGATATTGGAAGTACAAGAGTTGGACCAGCAGTGCCATCAATTGATCTTGTTTTACAAAATGCAAATGTTGTTTGGACTATTTTTGGAGCAAATTCAATGGTACAAGTTAGTGAAAATGTGTTGTGTCTTGGAGTTTTGGATGGTGGTGTTAATTCAAGGACTTCAATTGTGATTGGAGGACATACAATTGAAGACAATCTTTTGCAATTTGATCATGCAGCATCAAGATTGGGATTCACATCTTCAATCCTTTTTAGACAAACTACATGTGCCAATTTTAATTTCACTTCAATTGCTTAGGTAGTGTGGACCTAAGTTGTTTTAAATAATGTATTGAATTTTAATAATGTTCAAAATTTGTAATAATTGGATCTATAAGATTTCCTGTGATTCGTTTTTAAACTTGTATGTGTTTGATTGACAATATAGTTTTCTTATAGTGTCTCGTATAATGGTAATAATTACTTATACAAAATAAACCACACAATAGGATTAATTATTAAAGTTATTCGACTAAGTTATTCTTTGTATCTTTTTTCAGTCAATGGAATTTATTTGACTCTATCAAAAAAATTGTTTACTAAAAAAGAATGACACTATTTAATTTTATAAGACACACAAATTTTATTAGGAGTTTATTTTATCAATTGAATTTACTAGTTATATTTTAAAATTTTAAATCTGATTATCATTGCTTCCGTTCCATTTTATGTGAGGTACTTTAGCACGGAGTTTAAGAAAGGAAGAGTGACTTTTATAATTTTTGGTCTAAAATAAATGATAGAAATTTGAAAGGCTATAAATTCATTTCATCAAGAATAAAATGAATATTTTAAAGTTGCTCGAACGGTAAGCACTCTCACTTCCAATCCGAAGGTTGCGAGATCGAGTCACTAAGGGAGCAAAAAGAGGTGAGAGCTCGTAGGGGTGGGTAAAAATAAAAAATAAAAAGATTCTTTAAAAAAAGAATATTTTAAAATTAAATTGTTATTAATAAAAAATGTATTTTTTTTTTAAACGGACTAAAAAGGAAAGTTACGTAGTTTAATGATAAGAATAGAATTAAATGAAAATAATAAATTTATCTTAATTTATTAAAATATAAATTTAAAATAAAAATTATTAAATGACTAAAATACCCTTTAAATCAATACTAATTATGGGAAGCGAACACGTTGACGGTGACGGGTGTTAGTCGTCATAACTAATATTTTTCTTATCGACTCATTTGATAAATGCCAAAGATATTATAAGTGTCAAGTATTTGTAAAATGAAATTACCAAAAAGTCACAATGTCTATTTGTGAATTTTAAGCTTCTAAAAACCCTAATAATAGAGTATTAAATTTTTCATTTATATTATAATTTGGTCAAGTGTTACGAAAAATAAAAATCTCTTCTAATTATGTTCATCTCTTTATTTATACAGCTTAAGCTGGCAGTGAATGTGACTATTGCTTCTTTTGACTAAATGATAAGATATTGGCTAGTGTATATATCCCCTTACTTATATATAGCTAAATTGAAAGGTGTAAAAAAACAAAAAAAAAAAAAAAAACAATTGTTCAAGGATAGAATATTAGCCAGTGCTGGAAATGGAAAGCGGTTAGAATGTAAAAATGTTGCTAGTAAAAATGTGTTTTATACAGGTACTTAATCTCTATAAGTAGATGATTATAGTTTGTTTGGTTAAAATTTTAAAACCGATTTATTTTTTTAAAAAGTTTCTTTAAAATTTTTTTAAAAAAAATATTTTAGTAAGAAATAATTTGTGTTTAAATAAATGCTTTTGAGCAACCATTAATGTTTTAGAAAGTATATTTGAGGAAAAACTACTTAGCTTCTAAAAGATAGTTCTTTATAATTTATTTTTCTCTTTGGTCAAACATCTCAATTTTTTTTTTAGAAAAAAAAGCATTTTTAACCGTCCAAAGAGGTTGCCAAACGATCTATAGAATGCAAGAATCAATCTTCATGTTTCAAAAAAATAATCTACTTTACTCTTTAATTTTTTAAAAAAGAATGATTATTTTTTTTTAGTAATACTTTAGTTTTTTTACATGATATATTTAGAGTTATAAGATTAAAAGACATTTTGATACTTTTGACATATCCATAATTCAAATCTAACATTATAAAATCTTAATTAATTTTTGAACTTTAGCTCAAATTAAACTAAATTATTTTTTTAAAACAGAGGAAACAATACTACCTGACCCACCATTTCAGGTTCTTTAGAAAATTGGACAGCTACCTTTTTTTGCCTTTGCATGAAAATTGTTTATATGATCCAAATTTGCACCCCTCACTTTCACGTGCCCATTTTTAGGCGTTATTCAACAATTTTCCTTTAAAACATACTTCCATTCTATCAAAGAATCACACTTCTCTCCACCATGAAAATCCCTCAACTTTTATTGTGCTTTCTTCTTTTTATTTGTTCACCAAATTACTCCATAGCCAAAAAAAAATCTCACAGGCATCACCCTCTTTTTTTCCTTCCAGTACTCAAAGATGAAATTACACAACAATATGTTACTCAAATCTACCAAAGAACCCCTCTTGTCCCTGTCAATTTAACCGTCGACCTCGGTGGACGATTTCTATGGATGGATTGTGAAAATGACTACATTAGTTCCTCTTACAAAAATGTTCCATGTGGTTCAAGACCATGCAAACTCTCAGGTTCACAAGGGTGTTATGGATCTAGTTGTCCTGTTCCTCCTAGGCCAGGGTGCAACAATTACACATGTTCACACATTCCATATAATCCAATTAAAAGATCTAGCACTGATGGTGAACTTGCTCAAGATGTTATTGCATTATGGTCCATTACTAATAATAGTAATAATGTGTCCAAAATGTTATTATCATCAACTAGTGGAGTGATGTTTAATTGTCCTGGAGATTTTTTGTTAGAAAAATTAGCCAATGGAGTTAAAGGTATGGCTGGACTTGGAAATGGTTACACTGGACTTCCTTCACAATTAGCTAGAGCTTTTCATTTACCTCGAAAATTCGCTATTTGTTTGAGTGGTAACACTAAATCAAATGGTGTTATTTTGTTTGGTGAACGACGATCATATTATGCATCTAATGAAGTACTAACTTACACTCCTCTGCTCAAAAATCCTGTTAGTACCGCGGGGGCTTATTTTCCAGGTGAGGCATCGGTTGAATATTTCATTGGAGTCGAAAAAATCTTAGTAAATGGGAAAATTGTACCGATTGATAATAAGTTACTAGCTATTAACAACACTAATGGAGTTGGAGGAACAAAGATTAGCACTGTTGTTCCTTATGGTACAATGGAATCTTCAATTTACAAGGCGTTTAAGGATGAGTTTCTTAAAGCTATTGCTAAACTTCCAATAGCTAAACCTATTACTCCATTTGAGTTATGCTTTAACTTGTCGAATTCGGATACTTTAAAAGGGCTTGTAATTCCTCAAGTTAGTCTTGTTTTGCAAGGTGAACATAATAATAGTACAACTTGGGATCTTCCTATGAACAATTTCATGGCATATCCTACTATTAATGATAGTAGTGATTTGTTGTGTCTAGGTTTTTTGGATGGTGGTGAAAATGCTGAAACATCGATTGTTCTTGGAGGGATGCAAATTGAAGAGAATTTGTTGGAATTTGATCTTGTGAAGAAAAGAGTGGGATTTAAGTCTGTGTATATGTCATCTGATTTAGTCAGTTGCAGCAACAAGTTCAGATAAAATTGTTGTGATGTTACATGATATTGTACTAAGGCTAGAATGCTAAAAAGTATGTTCACTACTTTTTGTATGTTAATGCTACTTTACTTTATGTAGACAAATACTTATGGCGTGTTACATATGTTTATCTTTTTGTTGACGATCACTTTAGTGTATATTGAAGACTGGAGGATACACACAAGCCCAAATACTCCAGCTTTATATATTAATTAGAGAAAAAGGATAAATATATTTTCGAACTATTGTAAATGGTATGCAAATTATTCTATTATATTTTTGAGATAACTGGTGTCTCTAACGTAAAAAAACTAGAGCATATGTATGTCCTTCACTCTAAGGGAAGACTAAATAGGAACACGTGACACAATCTTATCCGTCGATGAATGTTAAGATTATACCACGTGTATGTCCGTTAGTACAAAGGATATATATGTTCTAATTTTTGGACGGCAGGGGCACCAATGTCCCATAAGTATGACGGAGTAATTTGCATATTATTTACAATAGTTCGGGGGTATATTTATCCTTTTTCCCTATTAATTAACTAATATCCAAATCACAATTACCACACTTAAAATTACTGAATTACAGTGGAAGATACTGAATTAGCAAGTAACAAAGGATATGTAGATAAAAATGAGGATGAGAGATTCAACTCTTACAAAGAAGATAAGAGGAATAGACAATTTCTTCACAGTATATGCATAATTTTTCAAAAACCGCTGATCACAACCATTTAAAATCTACTCAACGTAGATCCCACACAAGTTCAAAACTTACATAAATATACAATTTTAAGAAAATATTTATCATTTATATAAAAATATTTTTTTTTCGCTTTATCACTTTTAATATATTTATAATACAATTTTAATAAATATTACAGTGAACACTTTATAAAACACATATAATACAAGTTTTATTGATGGATAATACATTTATCACATTTTAATATAATGTGTCAATTTATTACCAAACAAATATAATGTATTTTAAAACAGTTATACTCATAAGTTATAATACATAGATATTGCATACATAATTCACTTTTTAATACATATTGTGATTTATCATAGTATTGCTATGTATTACTAATTTACTATAAATAAAAAGGTTTGCTAAAATGAATAATTATTTATCAAAAAATACCCATTCAGATAATCTTTCCTTTATTATTAGACTGTCTAATTCTTGGGCCTCTTGGTGGTTTAGCCCCACCAAACCCAATAGCTTAGGCCAGTCTCTGGGCTATCCGTGTTTACAATAGTATTTTTTTTTTGGAAAAATTTCGCAGTTAAGCAAACTTATACTATTTAATTACTCATCATAGATATAGTTTGTTATGATTACCAGTCACGACTCATTATACATTAATTATGTGGGTTGACTTCGAGTTTGTATAATTAGTCACATTTGTATACATATAATTCGTCAGAAAATACAAATACATATGTATAATATATAATTATTTAATCAATATACATATACAATGCACCTCTCTCCCATTCTCCTCCCTCTCTCGCTCGTCTCTCTCCTCTCTCTCTCAATTTTTTATACAAATGCATATGTATGATATACAATTATCTAACCAATATACATATACAATTCACCTCTCTTCCACTCGCCTATCTCTCAATCTCGCTCGCCTCTCTCCTCCCTCTCCCAATGTCACTCGCCTGTCTCCTCTCTCTCCCGATCTCGCTTCCCATATATACAAATACATATGTATAATATATAATTATCTAACCAATATACATATACAACTCACCCCTCTCTCCTCTCTCTCCCGGTCTCGCTCGCCTCTCTCCTCCCTATAACATGTAGCTACGAATTGTAATTATGAAACTATAGCTATGGAGAGTAATTAGGCTATTTTTTAGTGGCTATATGTGAAAGTTTACTTTTTTTTTTTTTTTGGGGGGTTGTTGTTGTTGTTAATTGGGCAGGCCTGAGATTTAATTGCGAACGCTCAGCTTAGCAATATTTCTAAAAAGACCTTATTCAGTAATATGCACATTTTTTATTTGTGCAGTAATATCAGTAGTTTATGCAGTACTCGAAATTTATACTGTTTAGTACATTGAATAACTAACAATATAAGCAGAAAGTTAGACATAATAGAGTTCTAATACACGTACACGAATTGGAAGATTCAGAATGGCACGTAAACAAATTATTATTTTTTTGACAAAATTGTTTTTTTCTTCCTCTTTAAATGAATCATTTCTTTTATTTTCATGTATGATTAATAATTGAAAAATCATATTAAATTAATGACAATCAAATTGATAATATATTTTATATTTGATTTGATTCTAATAATTTAAAAATTGATTAACACTACTAAAAAAAGGCCAAAAAGAGACCTAGAAAAGAGACCTCATGAGGTCTCTTTTCGGGAAAAAGAGATCGAAAAAGAGACCTCAACGGTAGGTCACTAAAATGCAGGTCACTTTTTTAAAGACACCTCATGAGGTCGCCAAACGGAGACCTCACGAGGTCACCAACAAATTGTCAGATTTTTTTAAAAAAGAGACCTCATGATGTCACTATTGTATTATTTAATTTAATTTTATATTTTTTATATAGAGACCTCATGAGGTCACTATTTTATTATATTATTTAATTTATATTTTAATAAAGAGACCTCATTAGGTCGCTAAGATATTATTTAATTTAATTTTATATTATTTTAAAGGAGAGACCTCATAAGGTCTCTTTTCTGCATTTATTTTTTAGCGACCTCATGAGGTCTCTATAATGAAATTTACGGAAAATATAATGCAAAAAAGAGACCTCATGAGGTCTCTTTTCTGCATTTATAAAATATAAAATGTTAAATAGAGACCGTATGAGGTCTCTATAATGAATATCTGGAAAAATTAATGGAAAAAAGAGACCTCATGAGGTCTCTTTTTCTGGAAAAAAACTGGCAGCTAATTATTATTTATGCGGCTTCTCATCACCTGTCATTTTAATTCAGTACCCAAATCAAGCTCAAAGAGCTTCCAAAAATCAATTGAAGCAATACATTTACTAAATATTCTCTTATCAACTCAATTGCAACTCACTTCAACATAATTATATATTAAACAAAAATTATGATATCCATAAGTTATATAATACATTGCAATGTTATCATGTATTCACAAAACAAATAATTCCCATCACAAAATTATAAAGTTAACAAAATTATCCATAAGTTAACTTAGATTATCTATCACAAGTCTAAACTTCACTAATGTGGTAGTGTGTTTGCCACATAATCATCACTTTCTTCATCACTACTAGACTCATGTGTCATATTTCTTTTTTGACCATACATTGGATATTGAGTAGGTTGAGATTGAGGAGGTTGAGGAGGGAAAGTGACATCACCAGAACAAGGGGGAATCCCTCCTGAAGCAAGTAATGCATCGAATTGAGCCTTAAGACCCGCAAACTGTAATTCCAACCGCCTTTCCCTAGCCCGTGATTCTTCGGCTTGGCTAGATAGCTCAACAATATTTTTCTCCATAGCCAAATTTTTCTTCATCGATTCATCATGATTTGAACTATTTAGGCCTTCAAACTCAGAAGAAAATTCACGAAAGGTTTTATGCGGCATTCCATATGCATACCCATATCTACTCGGCCCACAAGTCAAGTCTAACCAAACTCTCTCATCCTGTTCTTGAGTAAGTGGCATACCTCGATTTTCTTCCGGCAGAGTTTGTTGTAAATCCTCCAAAGCTTGAAGATATCGATTCTAAATTGAATGTTATCATATGAGAATATAAATTTAGAAAATAAGTAATTATTTTTTAAAATTAGAGGCTTACATAGGTCACTACGTTGAAAAGGATCTAATGTCTTTGCATACTCCACAAAACCAGTGACACCTTCTACAAATTCAGGTCTTAGCCCCATTCGACCAAAATTAGTCATATTATACATCCAACTACGATCCATCTACATAAGAATCATAAATTAAATTTGTCAAGCACTACATTATGTAATAATTTACTGAAAACAAATTATAACAATACTAGTAGGGATTGGTTAACGAGCCTTGTGCAAATGAATTTAACTTATTAACCAACTTAACAAATTTCTAAGTCTAATTAGTTTAGTTTTAACTTAATTCTAACACTATAGTCACAAATTTAACTTATTAACCAACTTAACAACTTTCTAAGTCTAACTAGTTTATTTTTAACTTAATTTCTTATACTATAGTAACAAGTTTAACTTACCAAATAACTTAACAACTTTCTAAGTCTAATTAGTTTAGTTTTGACTTAATTCCAACACTATAGTAACCAATGTAACTTATTAACCAACTTAACAACTTTCTAAGTCTAACTAGTTTATTTTTAACTTAATTTCTTATACTATAGTAACAAGTTTAACTTACCAAACAACTTAACAAATTTCTAAGTTTAATTAGTTTAGTTTTACCTTAATACTAACACGATAGTCACAAATTTAACTTATTAACCAACTTAACAAATTTGTAAGTCTAATTATTCTAGTTTTAACTAAATTCTAATACTATAGTAACAAGTTTAACTTATTGACCAACTTAACAAATTTCTAAATCTAATTAGTTTAGTTTTAACTTAATTCAAACACTATAGTCACAATTTTAACTTATTAACCAACTTAACAAATTTTTAAGTCTAATTAGTTTAGTTTGGACTTAATTCCAACACTATAGTAACCAATGTAACTTATTAACCAACTTAACAACTTTCTAAGTCTAACTAGTTTATTTTTAACTTAATTTCTTATACTATTGTAACAAGTTTAACTTACCAAATAACTTAACAAATTTCTAAGTTTAATTAGTTTAGTTTTACCTTAATACTAACACGATAGTTACAAATTTAACAAATAATTATTTCTAAAATTTAAAGCTAAGTGTCAACACTAGATGGACACAAATTGATTTTCAAAAGAAAATCAATTTTGTCATCAATAGGATCAACTAGTGTTGGTACTTATGCTTAACAAATAATTATTTCTAAAATTTAAAGCTAAGTGTCAACACTAGATGGACACAAATTGATTTTCAAAGAAAATCAATTTTGTCATCAATAGGATCAACTAGTGTTGGTTCTTAAGCTTAACAAATAATTATTTCTAAATTTAAAGCTAAGTGTCAACACTAGATGGACACAAATTGATTTTCAAAGAAAATCAATTTTGTCATCAATAGGATCAACTAGTGTTGGTACTTATGCTTAAACAATATATTATTTCTAAATTTAAAGGTAAGTGTCAACACTAGATGGACACAAATTGATTTTCAAGGAAAATCAATTTTGTCATCAATAGGATCAACTAGTGTTGGTACTTAAGCTTAACAAATAATTATTTCTAAATTTAAAGCTAAGTGTCAACACATATTTAAAGCTAAGTATCAATATTAGATGGGTACAACACATATTATAGAAAACAACTGTACTTCAACTTTATTAAATTTAGAATTACCATACCTTATCTCCTACTTTGATTAAATTAAAGAAGTAGTATAATCTTGTATCAACTTTTTTAGATTTTGAGCTTCCTTAGTGGCCTAGCAAGAAAAAAGGGAAAAAAGTTAACACTAGAAAATAGAGTTTGAACTCCAATGGTGAAAATCAAGTATTTGATCCCATGTACTAACTTATTTTCAAAGAAAATCATGTACCCTATTAAAACTTTATGTTTATTGGCAGTGGAATCAAAATTGAAGAGGTAATTACAAATTATTATTGATTGGGAAACTTTTTCAATATCTATTTGACACAAATTCTTTTAAAAATTTCAAAGATAATCACATTGGGAATGATCAAATTAATAATACAACAGGGTAACATTCAATCTACTTGCTACTTTTTAATTATTTTAAGCACTTAGAATTATGAAAACCAACTAGTTTGTTCAAAAAATTCACCTGGAGTCAAAGGGATGGGAACGCCGACCCACTGCTGCTGCTGCACGACCCGGCGGAGATGGAGGTGGCGCGACCTCCACCTGCTGAGGCCCGACTGCAAATGGCGCGCAGAGATGGAGGCGGCTGACTTTCTCGTTAGAAGAAGATGAAGGCGGAGATGGAGGCTGCGCCCGACTTCGCGTCTGGAGATGGAGAAGATGAAGGCGGAGAGAGGACGATGAAGGCGGAGAGAGGACGATGAGACTTCACGTCTGGCGGAGAGAGGACGATGAGATAGAGAGAGAGGGACGATGAGAAAGAGAGAGGGGAGAAAGAGATAGATAAATTTGGCTAGGGTTTTCATATTTTTGTTTAAGAGACCTCATGAGGTCTCCCATATTTTAATTCTTTAATTAAATTAAATTATTATTTTTAATTTAACAAGTACAGACCTCGTGAGGTCTCTAATTTTATGAGAATCAGACTAAAAATTTGAAAATTTGAAATAAGTCAGTTATAGGAAAAAATAAATTCATTAAATTGACCTCACGAGGTCTCTCCTACTTTAAAAAAACGTTAAAAAAATATTAATTCAAATAGCGACCTCATGAGGTCTCTTATTATAGACCTATTTTTGAGGTCTCCTTTTCTAGATCTCTTTTTGGCCTTTTTTTAGTAGTGTAAATTAATTTGATTTTTATCTTAATTAATAACAAATACGTGGACACCCCCTTGTAATGTCTATCGTATATGTGATGTTTTTGGGGTGACTGTAAAGTGTATTTAAGTGTATAGGTAAGTTGATTTTGCATCCAAGTGATTGTTGGGAATAAATCCGTAACAGAAATAATATTTGCGATAATAAAGGCAATAAATGCGGAACACAACAATACGGTTAATCAACGAGAATAAAAGAGAAATAATGACACCAAGATTTTACGTGGAAACCCTCCTAAATAAGGGGAAAAACCACGACCCGAGAGGAGCAACGAATATCACTATAGTAAGGATTTTACACTTGTAGATCCTTGCAAAACTCCAAAGATCACTACACACTCAAAAGAAATAACCCTCTTTTGATTTTTCCACCTCACTATAATATCGCTCACACTCTCTATTTTTCCTCACAGATTATTTTCCTCTGTGATGCCTCACTCTTCTTTTCTCTCCTTTGTAATTTCCTTTTGGTGTACTTAGAATGAAGAATTGTCCTCCCTTTTATAGAGAACAAATACACTACCCTCCAAATGTGCTACAGAAGAAAAAACAATTTTTTCTTCTTCATAGCTTACCAACTCTTGCCAAACTTTGACATTAAAGAAAGAACAATTTTTTCTTTACCAACTCTACCAAACTTTGAAATTGAAGAAAAAAACAATTTTTTCTTTACCAACTCTGCAAAACTTTGAAATTGGCAGAAAACAATTCAAAGTTTGGTACATGGGGATGGACCCCACAATCTCCCCCTCCAGACCCATTCACCTGAAGGAGGTAGCTCTAGGTTTCTAGCTTGAGTGCATGCCGACAAGTTCTTTGCATAGCTCAAACTTGTCTCTTGATACCGCCTTGGTCAGCATATCTGAAGGGTTTTCACTAGTAGGGATCTTCATGACCTGCATAGATCCGTCCTCTATCTTTTCACGAATCCAGTGATATCTCACGTCGATATGCTTTGTTCTTGCATGATACATGGTGTTCTTGCTCAAGTCTATTGCACTCTGACTGTCACAATAGACGACATACTCCTTCTGATGCAATCCAAGTTCTTGAAGAAATCGTTTCAGCCATACCATCTCTTTGCCAGCTTCAGTAGCTGCAATATATTCTGCCTCAGTTGTAGAGAGTGCGACACACTTCTGCAACTTTGACTGCCATGATATAGCTCCCCCTGAAAATGTAAACAAATATCCAGTAGTAGATTTTCTATTATCGAGGTCACCTGCCATATCAGCATCAGTATAGCCCTTCAAGATTGGATCAGATCCTTCAAAACACAAGCAGTCTCTTGTGGTACCTCTTAGGTACCTGAGTATCCACTTAACTGCCTCCCAGTGTTCTTTTCCAGGATCTTCAAGGAATCTGCTAACAACACCAACTGCATGAGCAATATCAGGTCTTGTACACACCATCGCATACATCAAACTCCCCACTGCTGAAGAATAAGGAACTTTAGCCATTCCCTCTTTCTCCTCTTTTGTTGTAGGACACATCTGTTTGCTCAACTTCAGATGACTCGCAAGAGGCGTGCTAACAGGTTTAGCACTCTTCATGTTAAAGCGTTCTAGTACACGTTCAATGTACTTCTCTTGAGATAGCCACAACTTTCTTTTTGTTCGTTCTCGAACAATCTTCATCCCTAGAATTTGTTGTGCTGGGCCCAAGTCTTTCATGTCAAATGACTTGGACAAATCTTTCTTCAACTTTGCAATCAGCTCTTTGTCTTGTCCTACAATTAACATGTCATCCACATACAACAACAAAATAATAAAATTGTTGTCAGAAAATCTTTTGAAGTATACACATGGATCAGAATAGGTCTTTGTGTACGTTTGACTTTTCATGAAAGAGTCAAACTTTTTGTACCATTGCCTTGGAGCCTGTTTCAACCCATAAAGACTCTTATTCAATTTGCACACCATGTGTTTTTTTCCAGATACTTCAAATCCCTCTGGTTGCTCCATATAAATCTCTTCTTCCAAATCTCCGTGAAGAAATGCAGTTTTCACGTCCAATTGCTCCACTTCAAGATCTAGACTAGCTGCTATGCTCAAAATAGTTCGAATAGAAGTCATTTTGACAACAGGTGAAAATATTTCATCAAAATCAATACCTTTCTTTTGTTCGAAGCCTTTTACAACCAATCGAGCTTTGTACCTGACCAACTTGCCATTTCCATCTTTCTTGAGTTTAAAGACCCACTTGCACTTAAGCGGTCTTTTGCCTTTTGGAAGTTCAACTAGCTGGTATGTGCCATTTTTCTGTAGAGATCCCATCTCTTCGTGCATGGCTTTCATCCATTGGCTCTTTTCTGGATGAGACAACACCTCCTTAAGATTTTCTGGCTCACCTTCATCATTGATGAGGACATACTCTGAGGAAGGGTATTTGGTTGATTCTACCCTTTGTCTTTCTGATCTCCTCAGAGGTTGAGATTGTTCTTCTTCTTCTGGGTACTCTATTTGCTCGGTATTATCACCGAGTTGCTCCCCCTGCTCAACAATCTCATCAGGTTGCTCTTCATGCTCAGCAACTTCATCAATCGTACTTTCTGCACTTATGGGATGGTTAGAAGAAGAGGGAATGGTAACAAGATTAGGGACTATACCATTCTTTTTCTTGGCCTTCTCGGATAGATCATCAGCAGTTCCAACTTCACTTTCTCGAAAGATTACATCTCTGCTTCTGATGACCTTCTTCTTTACAAGATCCCATAGTCTGTACCCGAACTCTTCATCTCCATATCCGATGAATATGCAGGGAACTGATTTATCATCTAGCTTGGTTCTCTGCTCCTTCGGTACATGTGCAAAAGCTTTGCAACCGAACACCTTTAGGTGCGAGTAAGACATCTCTTTGTTGGTCCAAACTCTCTCCGGAATGTCAAACTCCAACGGAACTGATGGACTACGATTGATAAGATAACACGCTGTCCGGACTGCTTCACCCCAGAATGTCTTAGGTAATTTAGCCATTCTGAGCATACTTCTCACCTTCTCAACAATGGTGCGATTCATTCTTTCAGCTACACCATTGTGTTGTGGGGTTCCAGGAACTGTCTTTTCATGTCTGATTCCATGGTTTGAACAGTACTCTTCAAATTCTCTTGAAGTGTACTCACCTCCATTGTCAGTTCGGAGACGTTTTAGCTTCTGACCTGTCTCTCTTTCTACCAGAGCATGAAATTTTGAAATACTTGAAACACCTGATCTTTGGTTCTCAAGATATAAACCCACAATTTTCGAGAAGCATCATCAATAAAGGTAACAAAGTATTTATTACCTCCTATCGATTCTATCTCTATTGGACCACAAACATCAGAATATACCAAATCAAGTATATTCGACTTTCTTTCAGATGATGTCTGAAATGAGACTCTATGTTGTTTACCAAATAAGCAGTAGTTACAAGGTTTTATCGTTGTACCTTTGGCAATAGAGATGAGTGATTTTTTGGAAAGAATTTGCAATCCTTTCTCGCTCATATGACCCATTCTTTTATGCCATAAATCTGCAGAATTTTCTTCGTGAGCCGCATTTAATTCCCCTTGGCATATTTCTGCATTTGTCCTGTACAACGTGCCACGAGCAACTCCTTTTGCAATCACCAATGCCCCTTTGGTGAGTCTCCATTTTTGATTTGCAAAGTAGTTCTCATATCCATCTCGGTCCAAAGCAACTCCCGAGATCAAGTTCATCCGCAAATCAGGTACGTGG
The DNA here is from genome assembly GCA_022817965.1 of Solanum lycopersicoides. Classification (NCBI taxonomy): domain Eukaryota; kingdom Viridiplantae; phylum Streptophyta; class Magnoliopsida; order Solanales; family Solanaceae; genus Solanum; species Solanum lycopersicoides. Next base: position 109,581,067 of record CM040618.1, read on the forward strand.
CGCACATCTTTCAACACTAATGTGCATCCAACATTTGTTTTTAAGCAAATGTCTCCGATCCCCGCAATCTTTGAGTAACTTGTGTTACCCATTTTCACATTGCCAAAATCACCAGCTACATATCTGCAAAAAAGATCTCTTACCGGTGTGGCATGGTAAGATGCTGCTGTGTCGACCACCCATTCCGACTCTACACCTGCCAAGTGCATGCATTCTTCTTCCTCATTTATGAAGAGAACAACATTGTCATTATTTTGCACCATGGCAGCTGTGTTGTCATCATTCTTCTGGCCGCTGCTTTCCCCTTTGCCCCTTTTTAGATTTGGACAATCTCTTTTGAAGTGTCCTGGTTGATCGCAATTGTAGCAATTTCTGGCCTTCGATTTTGATCGGACTTTGGACTTTCCACGGGCTCCGGATCTACCATAGTTACTTGAGCTCCTTTGGTAACTTCTGCCTCTACTTTCCGTGATGAGAGCCTGTCCGTGATTTTCAGGCCTTTTTCTCATCTTTTCATTAAGCAAAAGGGCTGATGTGACATCCTTCAACTCAATAGAGTCCTTACCATGTAAAATGGTTGTTGCTAAAGTATCGTAGGAAGATGGCAACGAGTTTAGGAGCACTATGGCTTTATCTTCATCCTCGATCTTTACTCCGAGGTTTGCTAGCTGCGTGATTAGTCCATTAAGTACATTTAAATGAGACAAAAAATTTGTACCTTCACCCATATGTAGCGCATATAACTGCTTCTTTAGGTACAATTTATTTGTCAGCGTTTTGGACATGTATAGATTTTCTAACTTTGTCCAAATGCCACATGCACTCTCTTCATCGATGATGTTATTAACTACATCATCTGTTAAGTGCAATCTGATTGCACTGGCAGCCTTTTCATCCATTTCTTCCCAATCCTCAAGTTTCATGGATTCGGGCTTTTTGGATTTGCCGCCTAGTACCTTGTGCAAACCCTGTTGGATGAGCAAGTCTCTCATCCTTCTCTGCCACATTGAAAAACCGCTATCACCGTTGAATTTTTCTACCTCGTACTTTACTCCAGACATTTTTTTTTCCACTGAGTATAGTACAATAAGCTGCAAAAATATTTCTGTAAATGGGCAGAACCTGTGCTCTGATACCAATTGTTGGGAATAAATCCGTAACAGAAATAATATTTGCGATAATAAAGGCAATAAATGCGGAACACAACAATACGGTTAATCAACGAGAATAAAAGAGAAATAATGACACCAAGATTTTACGTGGAAACCCTCCTAAATAAGGGAAAAACCACGACCCGAGAGGAGCAACGAATATCACTATAGTAAGGATTTTACACTTGTAGATCCGAGCAAAACTCCAAAGATCACTACACACTCAAAAGAAATAACCCTCTTTTGATTTTTCCACCTCACTATAATATCGCTCACACTCTCTATTTTTCCTCACAGATTATTTTCCTCTGTGATGCCTCACTCTTCTTTTCTCTCCTTTGTAATTTCCTTTTGGTGTACTTAGAATGAAGAATTGTCCTCCCTTTTATAGAGAACAAATACACTACCCTCCAAATGTGCTACAGAAGAAAAAACAATTTTTTCTTCTTCATAGCTTACCAACTCTTGCCAAACTTTGACATTAAAGAAAGAACAATTTTTTCTTTACCAACTCTACCAAACTTTGAAATTGAAGAAAAAAACAATTTTTTCTTTACCAACTCTGCCAAACTTTGAAATTGGCAGAAAACAATTCAAAGTTTGGTACATGGGGATGGACCCCACAAT
>CM040618.1:109582869-109635369 GCA_022817965.1 Solanum lycopersicoides
GTTTGGAAGGATCGATATTATATGCACAGAGATACATTTATTATGTGGACGAATGCAATTTATTATTCCACTATATTTTGATATATGTATGTATATATATATATTATTATGTTTAGAAGTGGGACTTGGGTTGGACTAACACAACTATGAGAAGTGATACCAAAAGCATTTCAAGTTGTACCTTCGGATAGTTAAAGGATATGCAGATAATTTTCTCTTTTCGATTGATTCATTTTTTGCCGCGATGTTTATATTTGCTTATTCTAAAATATTTCCTCTCTTTGTGCCGCGTGCTCCTTAATCATTCTTAGACAAATTAGGAATTGCTTGCGGAGCCATTGTTTCCTTCCACACAAAGTTTTTAATGATTTTTCCGGTGATCATTTCGTCTATGCGGTAAGTTCTCCTATTTGTTCCATATTGATTATTTGTTAAGGTAGATTGTAGATTCTACCCTTCAACTTCAGTTTGCATAATCCAAGCTCTTCGTATGGATTTCTCGGCAGACTAAAGGATAAGTCGATAACTTCTTTTTTTACTTTCTCTTTTGTTTTTACAAATTCACACCTACGTTCTTCAATCTCCACATTTGCCAATCTTAAAAATCTTTCCTTTATGCTTCAAGGAATTTTCATTCCAACTCGACAAAGATTGCTCCTCTAAACAAAAAGGTGCACTTCTTTATGTAATTCCTTTATTCTTATTTCTCTGTTTTCAAGGGAGAGTTTTTTTTCAGACATTCCACGGGTGAACCTGTCATTTATACACTGTTTCTACATATATACATTTGTTATGGAGCGAATTAATATAAACTTTGTCATAGCATACAAATTCTCCCTTTTGTGTTTCATAACCAAATATGGGTATGTGTCTTTTGAGCCTTTCTTCTTTCATCGTGTCCTACTGATGTTTTGTTTGAGAGACATTGTTTCAGGATTCTGCGCGTTATGTGGGTTTACTTGAATGTGTTTTTGCAGAAAAAGAGCTATTTTGAATGTTGAAGTGAGAGTACTTATAAGGTCATTCTCCTTTTAGCAATATGACACTGGACGCAGAACACAAACATCATTTCAATTATGTACTCCACACACGTCACCAGATACTTTGATACTATTTCGGAGGTTCATCTTGTTTCTCTATCAGAACTAAAAAGGGCATGTCTCTGTCTCTGCTGTGTAAATTTTCTCGTATTCCTAATGCAATTGTCTCCGTTTGGCTTACAAAAGTGTTCATTTTGCTTACTTCCTTTATCAGTGACTTTTTGAAATCTAATAAGAAGAATAATATTCTTTTTTGTTAATTTTATGTAATCACCATCTTAATGTTTTATTATCATCCAGCAAATGGGGTTGATATTTCTAGCATTTATTCAATTGTATATCTTGCACGTTTGAGATTGTGGTGTCTGAAATTTATAAGAAGATAAGTTTATCTTGCTCTCGTGCTTCGATCTATAATTAATATATATATTTAATAACATATGGGCAGATTGTTTAATAAAAATAAATATATATATAAGAAGTTATTTTATACAATGATTACTGGATTACCTAAACCATATAGATCAACTCAAATATGGCTGGTTGGTTAATCAACATTGATGAATAACACAAATTAAATATTCACATCGTAACTGTACACTTGAGAACAAAATTGACAGAGATACAAAATGTAAGTTATTAGATAAATTATGAGGATATATTGTATTAATATATATCATATATTTTAGAAGAGGTGTTAAGAAAACCTGAATAATATACAGTGATATTACCCTATTGCTGTTATGTATAAGTATGAATACTCTTGTATCTTAGGAATTTCACGAGATTAAATGATTTTTGAATTTCTTCTCAATGAATTGTTATGGTAAGAGTATGAATTACTTGATCTCTTACATTTCAGAGTAATTTAGGATTTAAGCTATACATCTACTATTAGATAATTATTTTATGAATGTATATTATTAATACTTCATACTCAATAATGTTTTGTAAATTGTTATGGAGTTACATAACAGAAGTAGACACACACATAATCAAAACACGTTAAATGAGCACTCGAGCATAGATGTGTGATCAACGCAATACCACTGCAGAAAATTAACGCATAAATAATAGCTAGGAGAATTTTCTAGATACCGCAATATATAAAAGATCACACAAGCCTCTTGTCGTATCCTTTTATTTTTGATTGAGTATTATCATTATTTTATTAGACCATAATTGAGAAATGGTGTACCGATGCTATGCGGAAGCCCAAACTTAAACTTAGTACTATTCTTCATGATTGTGGATAGGATATCTACTAACCCTTTGTCTAATATTATATAGACTTTTTATATTTGCCTTTTGTTTTTCATTAAATATTAATGGCTAGATATAATTACTATAAGCTATTTTTTCAGATTGATATTGTTTATGTTGTTTGAAGGACTAACCAACCGATGAAACAAGGCACACCATTTCCTACATTCCCGAACCACGTAGCATTTACCATCAATCTCGAGAGGAGTTAGGACATTATATCTCATTTCTTTGCATGTTTTATACTTTTTAGCACGAAAGGGTCACAATCACAAGTTACATAGTATATCACACTGAATTAAGCACCACAAATAAATTTAATAGTCTATCACAGGAGGAAGTACTAGATAGAAAATATAAATATTAAACAACAAAATTTCAAAAACAAGAATTGAAGACCATGGAAGATACACATAATTGATCTCCTTTTTTGTGATTAGCATGATGTGTTAAAGATCACATTGTTAGAGTTTGTGTTAACATAATAGGAATGCAGAGGAGCTAAACCTTATATAATAATTAGAGTTGATTCCATTCCATATATGAGAATAGTCTATTCACATGACTCAATTCACAATATGTGAATAAAATGGTCCATAAGATTTACATGTGAAACACTCAAAATTAGTGTTCGTTACATCACCTAAAATTTCAGCACAACAACAAAAAAATAAGATGCGTATGACCTAGTTTGAAGCTCTCTTCTAACCATAATGGCTAAGAGAGAATTTAAATACTGGCTTGACATCCACTCAATATCTTCTCTATTAATTATGAAACGATTGTTCGAGCATACTAAAAGAATTATCAATACATACTTTCACTGAAACTTGGCACGTATTTACTATCCATTTATTATTTATGCTCAAAACTTTTACTACTCAATTCTAAACATATAAATTACGAGGTATGCATTCCTCAATGGACTTTCTAAATCACAACATTTAAATATCTCCACAAATTGTATTTCAAGAAACAATGTGTATGATCCCAGTTCAATATCATATGCTTGATATTCATTGCATCCGACTCATTGTATACACACTTCTTATATCACCTTTTTTATGAGATTCACAAACTCTCAAGCTTTCAGGTATACTTTTATATCGTCATTGAATATAGAAATTAAATCATAAAAATAATTGCACACCAACCTATCATTTCATACTTGCATAACATTCTACGTAATTGCTATAACACTTGGGTTAATATCTGGGAGCATGCAAATAAATCAATAAATTCTTTTTTTTTGTCCCCACGTCGGTATTCGGAGGCCCACATGTGAGAGCTTCTCGACCGTACCCACTATTCGGCAATTTGCGAACACTATAAATGAAGGCGTCTTTTCATTTTTGGTGGTTTGGGGCGGTTCTTCCCAGCAGTGTCTATTTGCTAATTGACTATCACATACGCAGCAGCGCTGACTTCCGAGCACACTCAAAAAAACTCTGATTTAATATTGTGATGGTTGTAACCTACATCTCTCTCCACCTATGTGCAGCCTCAACAATCTACACCATAGCGTCTCTCGGTTAAAAAGTCACAAATGACACCTTTCAAGCCTTGAACATTTAGTTCATATCTATTCCACGACAGTTCTTCATTTATAATTTACCAATTGTATTATTTTTCTGCACCTCACTAGGTGGTAGGCAATATTTGAAGGACAAAACTTGTGTACTGCAGTCGTAGACTTCCTTATACTAACTTGTATGAGAATTGTGTTATTGCAATAGAAAATCTATACATTCACACACCAGTAGGTCACTTTTTGTATTGATAGCTTTCCGTATAAGAGTTAATTTAAGTTATTCCTTACCCATATTTTGCAATAATCGTAGTTTGAAAGGCTCTCAACATATTTTTCATAAAAGAAATAAAATAATACTTACTCAATTTCTCTAGTCTAGAAAACTCCTAATCGCAAGGAATGACTACTCAGTATCATAAATTGAATATTATTTATATTCCTGTAGAATCCATTATATATAAAAATAGCCTGTTACCTACATGATTTACTAATTTGGCTACACAGGATTAGAGTGCTAATTTTCTTTTTCACTGGTTGACCTGCACTTTACTAATAATCTCATCACTCATTAGAAAGAACAAATTTTTATTCACATTATAATACAAATTTTAATGATAGATCATTCATAGCGTTGTGCAAATAATCATCCAACGCACCTGTCATCAAAATTACAACATCTCTAAGGACTACCAAATAGCTACTCACGGATACTGTCGAGAGTATTGGTATTTCTTACCAACACAAACCATTAATTGAACATTAATTTTATAAAATAAACACATGCTATTAATTCAAGTATCTAGATAATTCACTCATTATTCTATATCTTTAGTGCAGTGATAACTAGCCAATCTACACTATAGACTTATTATGAATGAGGAGTACAATGACGGAAGTGCTATATACCGACTTCCGATTTGTTCATGCATAACCGAATCGGTTTTTAAGTACTCTTTTTCAAATTTCTTTTCTGAGATAAATAAGTTTCTGTTGAAATGTCCTATCTCTTTTATCTCCATGCCAACAGAATCTTCTTTGCCTCACCGAATTTATCACCTATCCATCTCAAAATCTCCTTCTCTCAGTTGAATCTTTAGCTTCCCTCTAATTTTCTCTTGACTTTTAGAAGCTATTCCAACATCAATAATCATCCAAACACAATAATAGGCAAACGAAGATATAGTAAAAGGGGAATGTAAGGTATTCAAGCTTGCGCAAAATACCACACAATGATCGAGTAATGGACGTCTAATGGTATCCGTTTTGCTGTCAAACACATAAAGACTTGTCAAAATCGTATTGTACCATTCTTGCGCCAGAAGAATTGTTTTCAATTGTCTCATAATCACTCAGATATTAGTTTGCACGAGATTAGGCTGACACACATTATTTTCTTTGTCTCCATTCGCAACGTTTGAATCCTTCTGGCTGACGATCATATATATATATGATTATATATGAAAATACTTTGAGTTTATTCTAAAAATGAATTATGTTTGTTGTAAACAATTGACATATTGGTATTATCATTAATGTAGTTGTTGAAATGTGTGATAATGAATGATCTATCAATTAAAATTTGCTAATTATATGTGATTATACAATTGTTCTTTCCTACATATGAATTAAAGTGGGATCAGAGTCTGACAAAGAAATATTATTGCTAATATGAAATTTTTTTTGTAAAATATATTAATGTGTTTTCAGCAAAATAATTTATGAAAAAGAATTGAATTTTTTTGAAAAATAGAGCCTTTGCAGAAAACTGGAATCATAAGAGAACTAAAACATACTTATTCAATGCTTCAAGAGAGTGAATTTGAGAAGATTCATAGCCATTAAAAAACTCTATGTTTCTAAAAATTAGAATAGTTAGAATATAAATATAATAGATGGATGTTTGATGCAGAGTTGCATTGATTTACCAGCATGGATTGTGGTGCACTGGTGGGAGTGTTTCATCCATTAATGCAAGATTTTGAGTTCGGGAGCCCTGAGTATGGAGAAAATCCTGCTGGGGCGCCACCCTATTGGTTCCGAAATGAGCCCATACAAGTTGCGTTCGAATTAGTCGAAGCTCTAATGTTGGGCTTCCGAATAGCCGAGGGGACAAAATAAAAAAGAATGTTTTGATTTATCTAATGCAACCCACGTGAAGATTGTGATTGTAGAGCTAGATGTTTCAATATTTTAATTTTATTTTTTATGAATTAAAGTTAAATAGTTGAGTTAATTTTAAAAGCAAAAAAGTTTAAGATATAAACAGAATTGTCATTTCTTATTTGAATTAAATATTATATTTGAGAATAGCAACTAAGTTTAGTAAAATTTATTACTATTAATTTTATTAAATAGTAATTGATATTCTCATTATGCAATCGCACAAAGAGCCACCCTTTAAACTGCTAAGGGAGAGCTACTATCTCTATTTATTTTGCTATTTGTACGAAAGCTTTAATATAAAATCAATATAATTTCCTTGTTTCAATTTTTTTTGCCAAATCAAAAAAAATTAACAAGCTAAAAAAATAATTACCCCCATATTTGTTTTTGGAATTTTGTTGTTAATTTATTTTTTTTATTCCGTAAACTTATTTTTCTTAATCTAAAATTAACTTGTGTTTTCCTTCTTTATTATGCGAATGAACTGATCTTCATTGATGAAAGCAGGGGCGGAAATTAGGAAGTGGAATGTCACGTAACTGCTTCATCTGAAAATAGCTAAAAACGCATTATAAAAGCAAAGCATATAACAAAGTGCTATATAATAAAAGGAAACACAACATGAAAATAGGAATTGTGTAGCTTATAATAAAAGGGTCTATATAAATAAAAGGAACACGCTGGTTTTTTTTTTTCTTCTGAAATTCCCTTATTTTTATGTTTTTTTTTTTCTTCACCTTCTTTGTTTACTTAATTTTTTTTGTATTTTTGTTTGTATAAAACAAAAAATTGCGTATAATATTATCAAGGAAATTAATTTGAATACATTTCATTATAAAAAAAACTATACGAAAAAATTATAACGCATTTTTTATTTATTTTTTAGAAAAAAATTATAACAATATACATGATTGTTGTTTTATTTGTGTTTTTGTTAAAAAGAATATGGTTTATTATTTTATTTATTTCTCATTTTAAAATGTGATACCACTTACGAAAAATCATATGTATACGCAACTAGGATGAAAAAGAAAAAAATAATTTTTTGATGACAGCATAAGAAGAACTTGAGCAATGAATGAGCAATAAATGAAAGACAAGCGTTATTATATGTGGTTCTTTGCAAAAATGACTAAAAATTTCACTCCTAAAAATAGTTTTTTCAAACACATATACAAATAGGATAACTTTCACATAATAGCAAATATAAAATTTAAAAATTTGTATGCTATGACAAAGGTTATATAATTTGCGCTCCATAACAAATGTATATATGTACAGTGCTTCAAGAGACCAAATCTCAAATTATGGGCAGTACTTTTTCCAACCTTAAGATAGAAGCTCTGTGACATATACCTTTAAGTTTCTCTTTGTCCCACATTCTCTTTCCAGTTCTGCCTCCAAAGTTATGAAAAGATCGAAATTAGCTCATCTTTGCCACCTCATCATCACCATCAAGTAGTAAGAAGAATTTGTTTTTGGGGCTTTTATGTCATAAATGAATACACCCTTTTTTGTGAATCATCTAAGGCCCTAAAAAGTATATGACCTATTCGGCATATACATATATACAAAGAACACATTGTATAATTCGTTGGTTTTTCCTCTTTCAGATTTGTAGAAAATTTCGCTGGCAACCATTTGTATAGATTTGTTATTAGCCTCTATTTTTGTATAAATGTTTGTTAGCCTCTCAATTCAATTGTATGTGTTTATATAATCTGTATAAAATTGAACTTGGTATAAAACGAGAAAAGGAGAAAGACAAAAGAGACATGGGCAGAGAATATACAATTGAAATCAAATTGTATAAACGAGAAAGGAGAAATTATATACAATTTGAATTTGTATAAAAACCGAGAAAAAGAGAAAGACATAAGAGATTGGGCAAGAAATATTTTGTAGTTGTTAATTTAAGTATATAAAGATGAGATATATGTATTTTGGCATGCGTATATAAATTTTCTCTCGCTTTATACAATTAGAAATACTTTTTATACAATTCCTATTGCATAAAGCGTAAGAGAGGCAAGCGACAGGAAGCGACAAAAGAGAGGAGAGTGGCGAGCCGAGAATATGGAGGGAGAGAGGAATCTGACCAAAACACTTTGCTATGGAAACACAAATAAACTCAAACGGTAGTTCTATATTTATTTTATATTAGTAGTTTTGTCATTTAATGCAATTATCTCTATACAATATGCAGTTTTTAGAAATTGTGTTTGTTCTTGTCCCCCATCTTTCATTGTATAAGCCAAAATTTGAATTGGTGTATCAAAAAGTAACAGAGAAATTGTACAAATACAGTTCATGTTGGTAATTAACTAATTACTTTCTAAATCAGTGTTGTGTATTTCAATTAGGAAATATGAATTCTATGTGACTGATATGTATATAATAATCACCCATTCTTTTTCATTTGATTTAATTCTATCTTCCTAGTTTTGAAGAAAAAATATTCTCAAATAGTAAAGCTCTCATCTTAAATTTTCGGATTAAACTTAACTCTCTTAAGTATGTGCACGACGATATTGTCTTCCTTCTTCTTTTTTTCCTCATTTTAAGTTTTGCCTTTTTGATATTTAAGGTCGCGTTTTGTAAATTTATTTTTCATCCAATATGAACTCTATAACAATATTATGTGTTCTCTTAATGAACCTAAACAAAAAGCAATCGTCACACATTTATAAGTAATAAGACGAATATTCATTAAGCACCTTCAATAATAGTACTATAATATTTATTTTAACCAGTACTTAATAGCATGTGTCCAAATTTAAAATATATGAACCCTTTCATAATTTCAAATTAATGTATGATTATTATGAGTTTATAACAAGTATATTTTATAACATATAAAAGTTGAACAAAAACGTTTTAACCCATTATATACATAACATGCAAAAATCTTCAGTGTCCAACTGATAGTGGCTTTTCTTTTCTTGGGTCTCATATTGGGCTTGTTTTGATTTAAATACCGAACTTTATTAATTTAGCATAAAGTTTTGATTAATGAGATAATATGCATTATGCTACCCGTAAGAACAAGCTTTCAAACTTATTCTTTAATAACACTAGCAATGCACATATTATCATACAGTATCGAAATCCTTATTTTGTAATAGAATCCCTTATTTTTAGATCTAAATACCCTTTTATTATCTTTCTCTTTGAAAATCTGAAATTTAAATCAACATAAAAAACTGGCATGAATTCTATGAGGGCTATCATTTGAATACAAATATTTATCAAATTTTACACAAAGGCCGTACTGTAAGTGCTAAACTAAAAATTGTGTCTTCTCACTAGACTTTTCCATTACCCAAAATCTCTTAATTGTGATAAAAGGTTTAAGTGTGGAGTTCTTGAAAACGTGTGTGTTCCATTCATACCTTTGTTGTTAGTTCCGGGTGAGTTATTTTTTTGCAAATTCATTTATTAAATAGAACTTTGTTATTAAATCTTTGTTTACGTATTGTCGCATCCAATATTTTTTAATGAATTCTTTTAGTTTTTATAATTTTTTTATAGTTTTTAATTGCAATTGTTGTTTAATTTTTTCTCATTCCAGTAATTATTCTAATTTGGTGGACACGGGCTTCGACCATGTGAGTTGAACTTGTTAATCAGAAACATATTTTTATCAATGAGTCCCATTTTAAAAATACATGACTTTGAAAATAAATTCATCTACCAACCATATGATAATTATTAAAAATGAACATGAACTTCGAAAATAGCAAGTAGTGGCTTCATAAGGGTGTTTTGGAAATTTGTCTCTTGTTGAAATTTGACAAATTTTTAAACACTATCAATAGAGGCAAGGAAATCTTTTAGAAAAAAACATAAAAGGAAGCAACTTGGGTTATGAGAAATCTGGTAAAAATACTTGTTAAATTTTCAGTATTACAAACTAATACAAGTATCAAGATGTTTCACATAAGATGGAGAATATAATTAATTATAGATGGCACTCCGACTAAAGTATGAAGTCAATAAATCATTGACTTATAAAATTGAGGCTCTCATGACTCGAGAGTCACCTTTTGGATCATTAGGACTATATTTTTCCAAGAAACACCAAATAAATACATACATGTTAAGACATTTATTCCTCAACATTGTGCCTCCAAAATAGGACACTAAAAAAGTTATTTTTTTTCATGCACTATAAAAAGGCAATATTTATTTCTTCGATAGAGAGAAATTGTATAAATTTTACACTTGAAGAAACATATTTGAACCTACAAAGCCCGAGAAGGGGAAAAGAAATAAAATAGACCACTTATGATCGCACTATAATAATAAATAGTTAAGACATAACAAATGTGTAACTACTTTTGTAGCAATGTGCTGATAAGTAAGGGCCAACTATTTTTTTTTTTCAATAAATAAGATTAGTAGTAAAGTCAGAACAATGTTTGCGCATAAATATGAAACATTTTATGGTACGATATATGTTCATAAGAGTATTAGTCTTATCTATGTGGAATCATTCTAAAAATAATACCCTAATAAAATAAAATCATTTCACAAAACATGATTATAAATGGTTTTTTCAGAATTAGCATGAGTGATGATGTAAAGATGTAGTCATCACTTTAGCCAACTCAATTGTCAAGATATTTGCAAACTAATTTTATCAATACAAAAAGCAAGTAAAAATACGAAGTTTTCATCATATACTTTGTAATAACATCGTAAAAGTGCAACACACATTAAGAGAATACATTGGAGGATAATGTGTTTAAATTGTAAGATTTTTAAGCTATTATAGGTAAATCAAAATTTTGTGTTCATTTCCGTATCAACTCAATCCACTAAGCTTCTGATTTGAAACACTACATATCCAGGTTGATTCATCAACGCTAGATACTTTTTTTTGAGACAATATACTCAAGTGTATTGGCATTGAACGCTAAATATATAATAATAGTTGAGTTGACATCTTGGTCAAATAAGAAAATATTGATACTTCCTTAAGAAATATTGAAGTATTAGAGAATTTCAATATGAGCACAGAAAACTTTTCCCTTTGTATCGATTTAAAGCACCAAAACCACTATCTCAGTTTTCAATTTAGAGCATAGAAACCTGCAGTCCATTAAAGTGATACATTTTCTTTTTAGATATATGTCAAAAAAAAATGTAATAATTTTTTATAACTAGAAGAAATTATGACTTAAATTTTTTCTTTTTCACCTAATCAATTTTTTATAAGCCACTTATTTTAATTTTTTTTATAACCAAATCGATTCATTTAATCACATACACAATCTTGGAGACTTCACTATACAATGCTATTACAAATTTCTTTGTGAAGGAACTAGTTAATGTGACTAGGGTCGCGGCCGTGGCGCCATTTAGGGTTTGTTTTGATTCAAGAGATATTGGAAGTACAAGAGTTGGACCAGCAGTGCCATCAATTGATCTTGTTTTACAAAATGCAAATGTTGTTTGGACTATTTTTGGAGCAAATTCAATGGTACAAGTTAGTGAAAATGTGTTGTGTCTTGGAGTTTTGGATGGTGGTGTTAATTCAAGGACTTCAATTGTGATTGGAGGACATACAATTGAAGACAATCTTTTGCAATTTGATCATGCAGCATCAAGATTGGGATTCACATCTTCAATCCTTTTTAGACAAACTACATGTGCCAATTTTAATTTCACTTCAATTGCTTAGGTAGTGTGGACCTAAGTTGTTTTAATTAATGTATTGAATTTTAATAATGTTCAAAATTTGTAATAATTGGATCTATAAGATTTCCTGTGATTCGTTTTTAAACTTGTATGTGTTTGATTGACAATATAGTTTTCTTATAGTGTCTCGTATAATGGTAATAATTACTTATACAAAATAAACCACACAATAGGATTAATTATTAAAGTTATTCGACTAAGTTATTCTTTGTATCTTTTTTCAGTCAATGGAATTTATTTGACTCAATCAAAAAAATTGTTTACTAAAAAAGAATGACACTATTTAATTTTATAAGACACACAAATTTTATTAGGAGTTTATTTTATCAATTAAATTTACTAATTATATTTTAAAATTATAAATCTGATTATCATTGCTTCCGTTCCATTTTATGTGAGATACTTTAGCACGGAGTTTAAGAAAGGAAGAGTGACTTTTATAACTTTTGGTCTAAAATGAATGATAGAAATTTGAGTTGCTATAAATTTATTTCGTTAAGGATAAAATGAATATTTTAAAGTTGCTCGAATGGTAAGCACTACTCACTTCTAATCCGAAGGTTGTGAGATCGAGTCACTAAGGGAGCAAAAAGAGGTGAGAGCTCCTAGGGGAGGGTAAAAATAAAAAATAAAAAAATTCTTTAAAAAAAGAATATTTTAAAGTTAAATTATTAATTAATAAAAAAATGTATTTTCTTCCTGAAACTGACTAAAAAGAAAAGGTATGTAGTTATTTAATGATAAGAATAGTATTAAATGAAAATAATAAATTTATCTTAATTTATTAAAATATAAATTTAAAGTAAAAATTATTAAATGACTGAAATACCCTTTAAATCAATACTAATTATGGGAAAGCGAACACGTTGACGGTGACGGGTGCTTAGTCGGCATAACTAATATTTTTCTTATCGACTCATTTGATAAATGCCAAAGATATTAATAAGTGTCAAGTATTTGTAAAATGAAATTACCAAAAAGTCACAATGTCTATTTGTGAATTTTAAGCTTCTAAAAACCCTAATAATAGAGTATTAAATTTTTCATTTATATTATAATCTTGGTCAAGTGTTACGAAAAATAAAAATCTCTTCTAATTATGTTCATCTCTTTATTTATACAGCTTAAGCTGGCAGTGAATGTGACTATTGCTTCTTTTGACTAAATGATAAGATATTGGCTAGTGTATATATCCCCTTACTTATATATAGCTAAATTGAAAGGTGTAAAAAAACAAACAAAAAAAAAAAAAACAATTGTTCAAGGATAGAATATTAGCCAGTGCTGGAAATGGAAAGCGGTTAGAATGTAAAAATGTTGCTAGTAAAAATGTGTTTTATACAGGTACTTAATCTCTATAAGTAGATGATTATAGTTTGTTTGGTTAAAATTTTAAAACCGATTTATTTTTTTAAAAAGATTTCTTTAAAATTGTTTTTAAAAAAAAATATTTTAGTAAGAAATAATTTGTGTTTAAATAAATGCTTTTGAGCAACCATTAATGTTTTAGAAAGTATATTTGAGGAAAAACTACTTAGCTTCTAAAAGATAGTTCTTTATAATTTATTTTTCTCTTGTAAATTTGGTCAAACATCTCAATTTTTTTTTTAGAAAAAAAAGCATTTTTAACCGTCCAAAGAGGTTGCCAAACGATCTATAGAATGCAAGAATCAATCTTCATGTTTCAAAAACAATAATCTACTTTACTCTTTAATTTTTTTAAAAAAGAATGATTTTTTTATTTTTTTTAGTAATACTCTAATTTTAGTTTTTTTACATGACATATTTAGAGTTATAAGATTAAAAGACATTTTGATACTTTTGACATATCCATAATTCAGAATCTAACATTATAAAATCTTAATTAATTTTTGAACTTTAGCTCAAATTAAACTAAATTATTTTTTTAAAACAGAGGAAACAATACTACCTGACCCACCATTTCAGGTTCTTTAGAAAATTGGACAGCTACCTTTTTTTGCCTTTGCATGAAAATTGTTTATATGATCCAAATTTGCACCCCTCACTTTCACGTGCCCATTTTTAGGCGTTATTCAACAATTTTCCTTTAAAACATACTTCCATTCTATCAAAGAATCACACTTCTCTCCACCATGAAAATCCCTCAACTTTTATTGTGTTTTCTTTTTTTTATTTGTTCATCAAATTACTCCATAGCCAAAAAAAAATCTCACAAGCATCACCCTCTTCTTTTCCTTCCAGTACACAAAGATGAAATTACACAACAATATGTTACTCAAATCTACCAAAGAACCCCTCTTGTCCCTGTCAATTTAACCGTCGACCTCGGCGGACGATTTCTATGGATGGATTGTGAAAATGACTACATTAGTTCATCTTACAAAAATGTTCCATGTGGTTCAAGACCATGCAAACTCTCAGGTTCACAAGGGTGTTATGGATCTAGTTGTCCTGTTCCTCCTAGGCCAGGGTGCAACAATTACACATGTTCACATATTCCATATAATCCAATTAAAAGATCTAGCACTGATGGTGAACTTGCTCAAGATGTTATTGCATTATGGTCCATTACTACTAATAATAGTAATAATGTGTCCAAAATGTTATTATCATCAACTAGTGGAGTGATGTTTAATTGTCCTGGAGATTTTTTGTTAGAAAAATTAGCCAATGGAGTTAAAGGTATGGCTGGACTTGGAAATGGTTACACTGGACTTCCTTCACAACTAGCTAGAGCTTTTCATTTACCTCGAAAATTCGCTATTTGTTTGAGTGGTAACACTAAATCAAATGGTGTTATTTTGTTTGGTGAACGACGATCATATTATGCATCTAATGAAGTACTAACTTACACTCCTCTGCTCAAAAATCCTGTTAGTACCGCGGGGGCTTATTTTCCAGGTGAGGCATCGGTTGAATATTTCATTGGAGTCGAAAAAATCTTAGTAAATGGGAAAATTGTACCGATTGATAATAAGTTACTAGCTATTAACAACACTAATGGAGTTGGAGGAACAAAGATTAGCACTGTTGTTCCTTATGGTACAATGGAATCTTCAATTTACAAGGCCTTTAAGGATGAGTTTCTTAAAGCTATTGCTAAACTTCCAATAGCTAAACCTATTACTCCATTTGAGTTGTGCTTTAACTTGTCGAATTCCGATACTTTAAAAGGGCTTGTAATTCCTCAAGTTAGTCTTGTTTTGCAAGGTGAACATAATAATAGTACAACTTGGGATCTTCCTATGAACAATTTCATGGCATATCCTACTATTAATGATAGTAGTGATTTGTTGTGTCTAGGATTTTTGGATGGTGGTGAAAATGCTGAAACATCGATTGTTCTTGGAGGGATGCAAATTGAAGAGAATTTGTTGGAATTTGATCTTGTGAAGAAAAGAATGGGATTTAAGTCTGTGTATATGTCATCTGATTTAGTCAGTTGCAGCAACAAATTCAGATAAAATTGTTGTGATGTTACATGATATTGTACTAAGGCTAGAATGCTAAAAAGTATGTTTACTACTTTTTGTATGTTAATGCTACTTTACTTTATGTAGACAAATACTTATTGCGTGTTACATATGTTTATCTTTTTGTTGACGATCACTTTAGTGTATATTGAAGACTGGAGGATACACACAAGCCCAAATACTCCAGCTTTATATATTAATTAGAGAAAAAAGATAAATATATTTTTGAACTATTGTAAATGGTATGCAAATTATTTCATTATATTTTTGAGATAACTGGTGTCTCTAACGTAAAAAAATTAGAGCATATGTATGTCCTTCACTCTAAGGGAAGACTAAATAGGAACACGTGACACAATCTTATCCGTCGATGAATGTTAAGATTATACCACGTGTATGTCCGTTAGTACAAAGGATATATATGTTCTAGTTTTTGGACGGCAGGGACCCCATTATCCCTTAAATATGATGAAGTAATTTGCATATAATTTACAATTGTTCGGGAATATATTTATTTTTTTTCCCTATTAATTAACTAATATCCAAATCACAACCACACTTAAAATTACTGAATTACAGTGGAAGATACTGAATTAGCAAAGTAACAAAGGATATCTAGATAAAAATGAGGATGAGAGATTCAAATCTTCGAAAGAAGATAAGAGGAATGGACAATTTCTTCACAATATATGCATAATTTTTCAAAAACCGCTGATCACAACCATTTAAAGTCTACTCAACGTAGATCCCACACAAGTTCAAAACTTACATAAATATACTATTTTAAGAAAATATTTACCATTTACATAAAAAATTTTTTTTTTTCACTTTATCACTTTTAATATATTTATAATACAATTTTAATACATATTACAGTAAACACTTTATAAAACACATATAATACAAGTTTTATTGATGGATAATACATTTATCATATTTTAATATAATGTGTCAATTTATTACCAAACAAATATAATGTATTTTAAAACAGTTATACTCATAAGTTATAATACATAGATATTGTATACATAATTCACTTTTAATGCATATTGTGATTTATCATAGTATTGCTATGTATTACTAATTTAATATAAATAAAAAGATTTGCTAAAATGAATAATTATTTATCAAAATATACCCATTCAGATAAATCTTCCCTTTATTATTAGATTGTCTAATTCTTGGGCCTCTTGGTGGTGTAGCCCCACCAAACCCAATAGCTTAGTAGCTTAGGCTAGTCTCTGGGCTATCCGTGTTTACAATAGTATTCTTTTTTTTTTGGAAATTTTTTGCAGTTAAGCAAATTTATATTTAGTTTGTTATGATTATCAGTCATGACTCATTATACATTAATTATGTGGATTGGCTTCGAGTTTGTATAATTAGTCACATTTGTATATGTATAATTCGTCAGAAAATACAAATACATATGTATAATATATAATTATTTAATCAATATACATATATAATGCACCTCTCTCCCATTCTCCTCTCTCTCTCGCTCGTCTCTCTCCTCTCTCTCTCAATTTTTTTTTATACAAATGCATATGTATAATATACAATTATCTAATCAATATACATATACAATTCACCTCTCTTCCACTCGCCTATCTCTCAATCTCGCTCGCCTCTCTCCTCCCTCTCCCAATGTCGCTCGCCTGTCTCCTCTCTCTCCCGATCTCGCTTCCCATATATACAAATACATATGTATAATATACAATTATCTAACCAATATACATATACAACTCACCCCTCTCTCGCCTCTCTCCTCTCTCTCCCGGTCTCGCTCGCCTCTCTCCTCCCTATAACATGTAGCTACGAATTGTAATTATGAAACTATAGCTATGGAGAATAATTAGGCTATTTTTTAGTGGCTATAGGTGAAAGTTCACTTTTTTGGGGGGGGTTAATTGGGCAGGCCTGAGATTTAATTGCGAACGTTCAGCTTAGCAATATTTCTAAAAAGATCTTATTCAGTAATATGCACGTTTTTTATTTGTGCAGTAATATCAACAGTTTATGCAGTACTCGAAATTTATACTGTTTAGTACATTGGATAACTAACAATATAAGCAGAAAGTTAGACATAATAGAGTTCTAATACACGTACACGAATTGGAAGATTCAGAATGGCACGTAAACAATTTTTTTTTTTGACTGAATTGTTTTTTTCTTTCTCTTTAAATGAATCATTTCTTTTATTTTCATGTATGATTAATAATTGAAAAATCATATTAAATTAATGACAATCAAATCGATAATATATTTTATATTTGATTTGATTCTAATAATTTAAAAATTGATTAAATTAATTTGATTTTAATCTTAATTAATAACAGATATGTGGACACTCCCTTATAATGTCTATCGTATATGTGTTGTTTTTGGGGTGACTGTAAAGTGTATTTAAGTGTATAGGTAAGTTGATTTTGCATCCAAGTGATTTTTGGGCAAAGATCGATATTATATGCACAGGGATACATTTATTATGTGGACGAATGCAATTTATTATTCCACTATATTTTGATATATGTATGTATATTATATATATTATTATGTTTAGAAGTGGGACTTGGGTTGGACTAACACAACTATGAGAAGTGATACCAAAAGCATTTCAAGTTGTACCTTCGGATAGTTAAAGGATATGCAGATAATTTTCTCTTTTCGATTGATTCCTTTTTTGCCGCGTGTGTTTATATTTGCTAATTTTAAATATATTTCCTCTCTTTGTGCCGCGTGTTCCTCATCATTCTTAGTCAAATTAGGATCTGCTTGCGGAGCCATTATTTCCTTCCAACACAAAGTTTTTAATAATTTTTCCGGTGATCATTTCGTCTATGCGGTAAGTTCTTCTATTTGCTTCCATATTGATTATTTTCTTAAGGAGATTGTAGATTCTACACCCTTCAACTTCAGTTTTGCATAATCCCAAGCTCTTCGTATGGATTTCTTCGGCAGACTAAAAGGATAAGTCGATAACTTTCTTTTTTTACTTTCTTCTTTGTTTGCCGCCTGTGTTTTTACAGATTCACACCTACGTTCTTCAATCTCCCACATTTGCCAATTCTAAAAAGCTTTCCTTTATGCTTCAAGAAATTTCATTCCAGCTCGACAAAGATTGCTCCTCTAAACAAAAAGGTGCACTTTCTTTATGTAATTCCTTTATTTCTTATGTTCTCTGTTTTCAAGGGAGAGTTTTTTTCCAGACATTCCACGGGTGAACCTGTCATTTCCCTTTGTGGTCATCCAAAAGGTATGGTCTTTGCCTTTCTTCTTCAGCTGCCACGTGTTTTTGACTTCGATTCGCGTGTGGTCTGATTTCAGAAAGCTCTGATTTTGTAAAGATCCTTTATTTCATGGGAAAACAACACATTCATTATGTCCTCACTCAAATGAACTCTTCGGAGGTTCTCTTTTTTCTAAAGAACAAAAAGGCATGTCTTCTGTCTCTGTTGTGTTAAGTTTTCTTGTTCTAATGCAACTTTTCGTTTGTTCAATGTTTTATTTGTTACTTTAAAGTATTTTGAATTGGAGAAAATTTGTTATTGGAACCATCTTAATGTTATAGCTGCAAGGATTTTTTCAGATTATATGTACTTCACGTTTGCGATTGTGGTGGGTTTAAATTTAGAAATATTTCTATCTCGTGCTTCAATTTTCAATGAAATAATTATCTTGCTTTTTTTTTATTTTATAATTTTGAGTTATTTCATGATTAGGTCCTAAAAGATCAACAAAAAGGCTGGTGTTTTTACTTTTGATGAATATAATTTTCACTCCTATGTTCAACGAGAACAAATGACAGAATACAAAAATGAAATGGAAATTATGAGGATATACGAAAATAAATTTTCTTTTGGGTGTAAAGAACCCTGAATCGTGTAGTACCTATTGTTTAGAGTTGAACTTGTACTTAGTAATAGAATATTTGAATCTCCTATGAAAATGAAAGGTAAGGTTTTCTCATCTTCATTGTATTTGGTTAAAAGCATAAATCATCATATTTTTAGTAATGTATATATGCTTCTATCATGTTTGTAAAAGTTCGAGAAGAGCACACCTTTAACCTCAACTGATTTGCTTTTCCTCTGTAGAAATTGAGCATGAACAGTTTCAATCCTTATAAGTAAACCTGCCATTATTTGTCATTATTTTTATTAAAATGAAAGGTGTTCGAACGTCTAGACAAAGTGTTATGTACTTGTGGCCTTATAATTTTTAGCTCATGTGAGAACTATTCAAAACATCCTAAATTTGTTTGAGTACAACTTTCAAGCTACAATCTCTTCATATCCGCAAATTCAAGTTATTGAACTTTACTATATCTATGTTACTGTATTTTAGAGTATGATTTGAGTTTGCTTCGTGTTCTGGCATTACTTTGCATATTCGATATGCTTATTTACAAGTTTGATTTATTTTTTTTACGAAGATGTATAACTAAATTTTCTGTGGGCACAGAGTCAATTTCCCTATTGCCCTGCACCCCAGTGTGTGGCATATATATATATATATATATATATATATATATATATATATATATATATATATATATATATATATATATATATATTTGTGTGTGTGTGGGGGGGGATTATCTACTTAGAAAACACAGGAGAGACTACCCATACACCTACAAAGATTAGGCCAACAGATATCTGGCGCCATTTAGCCAAGGACGTTACCCTCTACATTTACTTGAAAACACTAAGATCAATATTGAGATAACATCTAATTCTGTTGTGTTTTTTAAGAGTATATACAACTTTTTGGATCGTTTTATGTGTACTAAAGCTGATTTTCTGAGCCATTCGAACTTATTTAGGTTAAAGACTTAGATATGGATTCACTTCACATTACATCTGATACAAACAAAAACCTCATGGGTGCACCCAAAGTTTACTTGAAATAAAAAGCATGCTCCAAAGTGCACAAAATTGTTAGTGTTCTTCGAAATCATAAACTTGGGATGTATCTTTAGTAATTCCATACTGTAGCTGGGTGGAAGTGGCCTTGAACCTGCTCATGCTGGATTTGTTGGAGAAGCGATGCTGACTGCAACTATCCATGGACACGTTTCTACCTCTCCAAATGTTGATTCAATTCTTGCTGTCTCTTACCTAATTTAATATAGGCAATACGAACCCTTACAAATCCCATGCAGTGCCTTCTTATTGCCAAGGTACCACTGATTCTTGCTGTTAATTTAACTACTATCATTTTCTAGGATCACCAATTATTATCCTATTGTTGGTTTTAAGTTGTAAGGGTCATTTGCTTTTATTTTGTCTTTTCTGAATTTCACTTACTATGTTTCATTATCTGTTTGCACGTTGTCAAAGCAGGTAATTTCAGACCGTTTACGCCCAGCAAAGATAGAGCTTAGTCTTGAAATTGTAAGTTCCTTCATAGCCACAGTAGTGCTCATCGTTTGTTAATTCATGCTTTACTAGATGAAACATGTCATATTACATTCATTTAGATGTCGTTGGTCTCTTCAAATGTGTATGTGCTACAGTTTAAACTTCCAAGCTCTAACTTCTTAAAATGTTGTGATCACTTCTGCATTACCGAGTTGTTTTCCCTATTTTCCCCCTTTTCCAGCATGGCAAATCAGGAGCTGCTGTAACTGACCTTCGACCAGTTAATGCAGTGGTTTCTCATATTCTGAAGAAGATTTTTTCTCTGGTATGTGAACACTTACCTCATTCACCCTCTTCCATAGCCTCGGGATATCACTCATGTGAGCTATTAATAAATGAAGATGGAGTTGAGGTAAATGGATGGGAGCTACCAGAGAGAGGCCAGTTGCAACAACATCGTTGTGTCTATTAAAATCATATCCATGTATGAACACAATTTTATGTTTTTCTTGGTACACCATGTTCTTTGTAAGCTAAGTATCGTCCATCGCTATGTTTAATTCTAGGTGGTGTGACAGGAGGACCATCTGGAGTGACACAAGTTTTCGAAGGTAGAGGTAGCATTAAGCATAAGCTACAAAACCCAACTAAAAGGAGTGATACAATTTTCTCAAACATCCCTAAAAAATTTCCCATTATAAGCTTGGAATGAAATATTAAAAGCAAGAAAACACTTGCTCTTCGACAGGAACATATATGCTATGATGCTCAGGTCAAAAATGCCGAAAAAAGAAAGATGTTTCAATGATAATTTTATTCTATCTCTCGACTTTAATTATGATAATTTTATTCTATCTCTCGACTTTAATTTTCATTCAACCAATTTAAATTTGTAATTTCAATTTGGACAATTAAATTTAGTTTTTTTATTTACAAATATGAATTGATATTGATAAGCGATCAATCTAAATTTCTTGGGTCTGTGACTTGCACGGGCATTCAATATCTAGTATGTATATATATGTAAAATCTTATTAAATTAATACTTCCTCCATCCAGAAATGTTTGTCATGTATACTAAAAATAGATGTCCATTGTCAATTTAAATAATAAAGAACTAATTAGCTCATTTTTTCCAATTCTACCCTTAATAATTATTTAATTTTATTAATTATTGATTTAAAGTTACAAGAAGACTTTAATTTATAAAAGGTTGCTTTTGTAGTTTTCAATAAATATCAACCATTCTAAGTACAGTTTTTTAAGAGTCATTAGAGTAGTAGTACGTACTGTATCTTATTATAAATTTCAATTGCCTTTAACAGAAATAACATAAATATCCACTCTTCTGTGTATCTCACAAGTCCAAAATCAAGGATTCAAATAATTAAAAAACATGAACACCATAACTCAAGTTAAAATTTAAGCTGCTCTTGCAATTAATGATTCCATTAAAGTTGAAAATTCCATGAAGATAATTGAAGATTTTGAAGAAAGTTGAACACTCAAAAGAAGTTGGTGAGGACTTCAACTTAAATGTTGTTGTTGATGGATTGGACTTGAACAAGTTTTCATATGAAGGACAGAAGCATTTGAAAATGCAGAACTCCAACAAACATTCTGGACAATGTTAAGATTAGTTACTCTTCATTTTCACTTTACATGAAGAACTCCAACAAACATTTTGGATTTATAAATTTATGAAGTTACTTTGTTAGTGTATGCTAAATTCATTTTCACTTTACATGTAGGTATTTTCATTAGATATTCAAAATTAACGCGATGATAAACATGATAATTATTTTTGTGTTTGTCATGATCGTTTAAAATGAATGTGACGAAAATCAGGATATCACAATTCTTTGTATTACGACTCAATTTGCAAACTACAATTCACTTTTCGTATCCGTCAATCAATATTCTCATACAAAACATGAATTATATCCTCAATTATGAAGATCTAATTAACGATTTGCCATCATATATTAAAAAACTTACGAACTAAATTGTCCCTAAATGATCGAGTATTTCATGTACCAATTCAGAATACATTTCAATTGAGTAGGAAGTTGTCCCTCTTTTTCTAACGTAGATTTCTTCATATGTGGAATTTTATACTTGTGAGAACCTGATGTACCGTGGTTTCACGGTACTTTTAATGCCTTTTCCTTAAGTTTAGGGTGTGTCTAAGGCCTTTTTGTATTAGTTTTAATGTATTTTCCTCTTTGTTTGCAGGAGATCTGTCAAGAATGAAAATGCGGAAGAATTATGCTGAAATTGCAAAAGTGACGACCTACGGAGCCATCGACGGTCCGTCGACCCCTCGACGGTCCGTAGGTGGCAAACGTCGTATGAAGGAAATGCTGCTGAAGGAAGATCGGGGAATTCTGACTAAGTGTGGGGCTAGGAGACTCTCGACGGACCGTTATCTCCACGATGGACTGTTTAGCACATCCGTCATTGTTAACAGAAAGTAGCCCCAGTACCTGTCTTGAAAGGATTCTAAGTGTGGAGAAACGAAAGCCATCGACGGACCGTCGTGCACTCAACGGATCGTCATCCTTGTTCGTCGATGGTAACAATGAGTTGGAGAAGAAAGCAGCTGAAAAAGAAGCTAAGTGTGGAACGACGGAGGGCCTCGACGGTCCGTCGTGGCCTTGACGGTCCGTCGTCCCGGTCGTCGACTCAGACGCATTTTTTGGGCAGATTTTCCTTAAATAGATTTCCCTTTTATGTTAGGACTTCTTTATTATAAATACTTGTAAAAACCTCATTTTTGGGGTTAGACTTTTTGGTATTTTTCAGTTTTATTGTTCTAGTTGTTGAACTTGTGATTTTGGAAATTATTCTATTTTCCGGAATCGTTTGTTGCAAGACTTTTGATTAGTTCAAGTAATTTTCTGGGTTTTCTTCAATCTCATCAAAGTAAATACATGAATTCTTATCTAATTAACGTGAATTGTGTGATTATTAACATGGGTAACTAAATTCATAACTAGGGTTGTGAGAACCATGGGTAAATAACAAGGTAAAAACTAGCTAAAATAACAATTCTAGAATAGTGTCTTGCATGTATTGATAATTCTTTCATTTAGAAGTCTTTTTAACGAGTGCACGCGTTATAACTCGCCTTGTTGCTACTTGCCAGACCAAGGAGGTAGATAATAAGAAAAGAATTATCAACGTAGATTTAGTATACACTATCTAATAGGCTGGTGTCGATTGGTGCGAAGTAATAACTAAGCCAAACATCGATTATGATGCTTAATATAAGGTAAAGATAAGGTTTAGTAAAGCATACACACGTAGCTGGACCAAGGTGCGAAGTGAAATTTCCTAGTTGCCGGACCAAGGAATTAGGGATATATAACTTACCACTTGCATGCAAGATACTAGGAAATGATTGTTATTAGCTAGAATACCGCGTTATGAACCTGTGGAGAACACTTATGTCCTAGTTACTCTCATTACTTGATAAAAATTAAATCTTTGAACTTGTCACTTGTTTACTTAGAAATAGTTAATTACATTTGTTACTTAAAACCCCCTTTTTGTTACTTGTTTTCGGAAAGGACTTGACTAAATAGAAGTAACCGTAGGTTAAAGTTAAGTCTATATTATTTTTCTCGTGGGATCGATCCCAACCTCATAGTTGGGTTCTTTATTTGATACGACCGCTTATACTTCTTTTCGAGAAGTAAATTTGAGCGTATCAGAACCTCTTGCTCGCATAGTTTCAATCATGCATGATTGCAATGTTAACAAAATACGATTCGACGTCACTGTAGAAAATTCTTCGTATGCCTTCACAACTACACTAACAAGTTCATCAATAGATTTTTGGTGTCTCTTTATGTTGTAAGGATTGAATAGCACTAAAGAATTCAAGGTCTAGAATATCAAGATCTGGAGAATTCGAAGGTTGGCACATCAAGCGGATATCGGATCCATCATTTGTAGCCGCTCAACGAAATTCTTCATCATCATAAGTGATATGTGTTCTTGCATTGTCCTGTTGAATAAAAATTGGTTGACTTGAGTCATTTCTTGGCCATTTTTCCTTAATGGAAGTAACAACTTTTTCAATTAAATATGACCTTATAATATCTCTATTTATCGAAGTTATTGGCTTCGTCTCTAGCGTGCCTGCAGCTCTATTGACGCTCGTTCTCTTAGCTGGCTCTCGTGTGACAAAAGGAAATATACCTATTTTTCGGAGAATAATTCATTTTCTTCTGCATCAAACCTCGGCCGAGCTATGGCAGCTAAAACATGATCTTTACAATATAATTTTTGCTCTTGCAACTACGTAATGTATTGTCTTCATCTTGAAGCATATAGTAAGACTCCGACTTTTTAGTCATATAGAACCACTTCTCATCAATATGAATTACGTTATGCATATCCATGAAAAGTGGATCATGTGGTATGCTAGCAGGATCAATCATCGAGAGACAAAATCGTAATCGAGATACTTTATTTTCTTCAGTTAAATGTGATTTGATTGCATTCGAATATTTGTATACCTCCATTGTTTAAACAATTATGCAAAGTGGACTTCTTCATACTCAATGCACAAGCTAGAGATCGAATAGTCGTTCGTCTTTGTAAAGGAACCTCACAAAAACGAGTATGATCCAACTCAATTCTCTTTCGACCATAATTTTTAGTCATTCTGTGAGCTACATCTGAACGTAACCCACATTCAGATTGTTTCCAAATACGTTGTACAATTCTCCATGAAACTGAAAAATGTGAAGCCACTGTTTCCAGTGCTCCTTTTTTCAATTTTCCATCTTCACTTTTTTTTAAGTAGCATTTCATAAATCGCTCGACGTTCAAGATTATTCAAATTTTTTTATTGTCTTGATGCTCCATATGTTGTTTCATTTTCATTTCCATCACCCATGCCTTCACATGTATCCATTTATAATGAAAAAACAATAAGCATACAATAGTGAAGATTTAAAGTAGAGATTTTTTTAAAAAAACAAAAACAATACATGTATCCATTTATAAAGAAAACAATCAGCATACAATAGTGAAGATTTAAAGTAAAGGATCTTTTTTTAAAAACAAAAACAATAGTAGCTTACAAATTCTACATTAAAAACACTAGTGTATTCTCTTAATTTAACACTATTTCAGTAGTCAATACTCCATTAAATAGACAAGACAAACAAAAATAATATTTGTATAAGACAAAAATCACACCAAAAGTGAAGTGCTAAATGAGCCTATCTAAATTAAAATAAAGATTTAAAGCATACAATAAGCATAATTTTATAAGCTCATTGACAGTACATGTATTTGATCCTTCATGTACGACGTCCATTTCTTCTTCCTCTGTAATTGTATCATTTTTGATATTCGGCTCAATATTTAAATTCAATAAAAAATGATTCGTTGAAAATATTTCAACAGTTACATTCGTTGGAAAATTATTCAAATTATAAATCGAATCTATCGCAATATTGAGATCAGACAATTATTTTCTAACATCATTATCATTACCAGATTCAATAGACATATTTAAAACTATTTGAAATAATGAAATTTGATAACTTTATGTGATATTCATATTTTTAAATATCATGTATTCTTTTATAATGTTAAATTTGGTGGAAAATTTTAAATTTTCATATTCTAAATTTTAAAAATGAAAAATTTCATCCACAAAGAAGAGGTAAAAACTTTCATGGAGTAATGTAGAGTCTGGGTGGATCTTTGGCTTTCCTTAATCTTTATCCAATTGAAAAGTTAATTAATGAAGAGAAAGTGGGTGCTACTCCCTAATTAATTGACAATAATTGATTGTAGAGTTATATTAGTCAAATTACATATCATATTAAATTTTTTTTGAGGGGTGTGTATCATCTTAACCTGACAAACATTTCTGGAGGGAGGGAGTATTTGATAAATCAATAATATCTTTAAGATAATATTTTCTCTAATTTTGATTTGGGCCAATGAAAAAAATCATTTAATTCGATAAGATAATATATTTTCAAAAGACCCGGTTATAAGCATATAGTCGGTCTCTTTAATATTATAAATTAATAATTTTTTAAAGGTACAAATAGTTAAATGTGATTCTATTCTATTTTGTCAAACTTTAAATCTAGTTGAAGTTTATCTCTAACTTCTCTTTTTACATCCAAAAGCATCAATATAGTCTTTTCGAATTGATCCATAAAATTTTGAAGAGTTGTAGATGTGATAGATGTTTCTTTATGCATAACTGGTTCTAAATGTATTGTATCATCTTCAACTTCATCATCAACATTGTTTTTTATATGGGATCCACGATTTCTTTTAAGCTCTGGACCTCTAAACATGTATAATTTTCTATTGGGTAATCTAATAGGTTATTTGCGTCCATTTTATTGCGGTAATTAAGATCATTAATCATAACCTCAAGTTCATAAATGATGTTTTCACAAGTGGTTCGTTCAAATTCTCTGACATTTCATCCTTCAAATAAATTTTGTTTTAGTGTCAAAAATAATTTGCCATTATCTCTTGCTAAACATTGTATTTTTCGTCCAAGCGGGCATTGCAAAATTGAGAGTATCCAAAATATTAATCTTTTCTGGATCAATTTGTGATCCCACTTCATAGCCTTCGATACAATCTGTTGCAAGAATACATTTTGAAAGTTTTTATAATTCTAGCATTACAAGATTAAATCTCAAAATACTCTTTAAATTAATAAATATTAATTTATCAATTAAATAATAATATTTTATAGTCTCGATTATATTAATTTAGTGAGATTTTAGTATATCTTTTCTTCTTGTAATAACCAAAACTGTCGCTATTTTTTTGCAATTATGATTGTGACTATGGCAATATACAAAATTTTATCATTTAATGACTATACATCAATATGAACCGATTAAACATCATTATTTGGTCACATGCAAATCCTGTTCAAAGTAAGTAATAAAGTACCAAAAATTGTAAACAAATAGCGACTGCCGTCCTCAGTATAATTAAGTGGCAACTAGTTAAGATTTTAATTAGTTTCTTGTAAGGGGAATCATTAAAATTTATTAAAAGGGAGACATTTTGGTGTTTTTAATGTATTAGAAAAGATATATAATTTATTGGCACATGCAATGAATTCATTAATTAATCAAACACCGTGAATTCATTGGGACAATATTATAGGGAAAATTACGCGGCTAAGCAAACTTATACTATTTAATTACTCATCATAGTTATAGTTTGCTATAATTACCACTCGCGACTAACATTATACATTAATTACGTGGGCTGACTTCGAGTTTGTATAATTAGTCATGTTTATATATGTATAATTCACCAAGATATACAAATACATATGTATAATATACAATTTTTTAACCTATATACATATACAATTCACCTCTCTCCCACTCTCTACCCTCTCTCGCTCGCCTCTCTCCTCCCTCTCTAAATCTCGCTCGCCTCTCTCCTCCCTCTCCCAATCTCGCTTGCCATTTATACAAATATATATGTATAATATACAATTATATACAATTATATACATTTACAATTCACCTCTCTCCCACTCTCTGCCCTCTCTCTCTCGCCTCTCTCGATCTCGCTAGCCTCTCTCCTCTCTCTACCAGTCTCGCTCGCCTCTCTCCTCCCTCTCCCAATCTCTCTTGCCATATATACAAATATATATGTATAAAATACAATTGTCTAACCAATATACATATACAATTCACCTTTCTCCACTCTTTTCCCCCTCTCTCTCGCCTCTCTCCTCTCTCCCAGTCTCGCTCGCCTCTCTCCTCTCTCCTCTCTCTCCCATGTAGCTACAAATTATAGTTATCAAATTATAGCTATATAGAGTAATTAATTATTTTTAAGTGGCTATATGTGAAAGTTTTTCAATATTATATGCAAGTGGCCGAATAAATTATTAAATAAATTAATGATCAAGTGATAAATACTGCTCTTTTATTCTATTTCAAATTCAAGATTTGAAAGTAGAATTATTTTTAATCGTAAGTATTTTACCTTCAATGATTTTTTTAAAATTATGAAATTAGATGAGTATATTATTATTGTTGTATTTGAATTCCAAAAAAGTAAGGAATGGGAAATCAAATAATAGAAAATTTAGAAATTATTTATTCGTAATATGTATGGGAAACAAAGTTTCCTCTTTGAAAATAATTTAAGGATATTATGAACAATAGACCCGTAATTTAAGGCCTATGCTAATTCATTCTTTTCATTTCCTATAAATTTACTTATTATTTTTTTAATTCTCAGGGAATCTATGCTTAGATCTTTATATGTCAGTCTAACTAAAGCAATTTTGTCGTTAATCATTTTCTTTTTTTTTTCTTACCTACTTCTTCAGCAAAAATATAATGGAAAAAAAAAATTTGGTTCTACCTACGACTTCTCTAAAAAAACATGGACATAGACAGGTAGGCTTCCCACTTTCATGTGTCTTTTGGCAAGTAAAATCGCGTTATCCTCGAAAATATATATTTATTTATGCAAATAGAAAAAAATTAGGTTTTTCCTATTTTAGTTACAATTACAAAAAGACAGCTAGTTTTGTATCCTCATTTGTCCTTTGACAAATACTCTCGTCATATGATGAATTGAGAGGGGAAAGATTTGCATAAAATGTCTCTAATATTTTAGGCTGCGGGTCTTATATTGATGTATATTATGTATAAATAAAATATCTATATTCTAACCAAAAAAAATAAATTGAAATACTGCGTTTATACCAAATGAATGAATATAAAATATATTTTTATCACAAGATTGCAAAAATGGCCATTGAGCTATCATTTTATTATATCAAAATCACTAAACAAATTTTTGGTTAAAAAAAAAAAAAAGACATCCAATTTACCTAGCTAGTATCACAAAAAGTCAATACAATATTATTTTATAAATAATAATAAAGTCACTCAACTTTAAGCTAAGCATCACATATAAAATTGCTAATTGTAATACACGTAAGAAGGTACCATAGTAATTAGAAAAATGAAATGACATTTTTGTTACAAAAAAACATAATTTTCTGTAATACTATTTTATAGATAAAAGGTGAAAGTCCATTCCATGTAACTAACCTTTTTTTTTTTTAATCATTTTAAAATCATATGGATTAAATGATATGTATTTTCATTAACAACTTTTAACTAGTAAAATTAAATTATTTAATTTAGTGCCAAAGCTCTAAGTTATCCTAATTATTTTAGTGTCAATAAATATAACCGGTAAAAGAAAAATGTTCCATTACCACAAAAATTCTCTTTGGTGTAATGTCTTGCCGGATTCAAGCATTATAAAGGAGAAAAGAAGGGACAAAACATGAAAACGAAATATATTGGTTTTTGAAGAAAAAATTAAAAGGAAGATTAATTAGGTTGAGTGAGTAGCTTAGTTGATTTAGACCTTCTATCTTTCACGTGTGATCGAAGGATTTATCAAATTTCATGCACCCATGCTCCCCCACACACAAAAAGGAGGATTAATTAGTCCATGTGGCAATGGAACATTATTGACGTGCAATGTGACATTTATGTGGCATTTAACAATTTCCGTTAATAAGAATGTACTTTTGACCCAATAGTTTGACGGAAGGGTAGTTTTGAGCCGAAATATAGTGTAAAGGTTAAATACGAGCTATTTCGAATAGTTTAAGGGTATTTTTGACCCTTTTTCATTTAGTGTATGTAGCAGTGGAACCCTATTAGTGTGCAATGTGGCATTCACATGGCATTTAACAACTTACGTTAATAAGAATGGTACTTTTGACCCAATAGTTTTACGGGAAGGGTAGTATTGAGCCGAAATATAGTTTTAGGGTAAATATGAGCTATTTCGGATAGTGTAAGAATATTTTTGACTCTTTTCCTTTTAGTGTATGTGGCAGTGAAACCCTATTGGCGTGTAATGTGACATCCATGTGTCATCCACATGGCATTTAAAAACTTCCGTTAATAAGGACACTTTTGACCAATAGTTTGACGGGAAGGATAGTTTTGAGCCGAAATATAATTTAATTTAAAGGTAAATATAATCTATTTCGTCTAGCTTAAGGATATTTTTAGCCCTTTTCCGATTGAGAAATAAGAGGTTTTTGGCCTAGCCTTGTGATTTTGTAATTGTTTTCTGATAATTTCTATCACGCCTTGACATAGGTTTTCTCTTTACACGACTTATTATTGAAAGTAGGTGGATTTGTTATTTTTAATTCCAACTTGTCTATCAAGTTGAGTTTCAATCCAACTTATTTATAAGTAAAAATCTAAGAGACATGTTCATGTGGCCTTTGGGTATATACTAATTCATTACACTACTCTATTCCTCTTGATTTACGTGAGTTACTTATTTTTTAAATTTATTCAAAAGAAATTATACCATCTTTTATATTTCAAAATAATTTGATGTTTGAAATTTTCATTTTATCTTTATTTAAATTAATTAGCGTAGCCATGTTACTTGTATACTCAAAGATGATCAATTAAGATAAAAGATTAAACATTATCACATAAATTGAGACGACCGATGATTATTATTTTAAACCATGCACTCAAAGGAAACCTTGCTCCATTATAAATAAACATGTTTATGCTATCCACTTTTTTCACACACTCCTCTTTTAACTCCTACAATGGCTTCAACACATATTCCTTTGTCTCTCTTTTTAACTCTCCTCCTTCTCTTCATCAGCTCCTCCACAGCCCAGCCCGTTAAACGCCGTGCTCTTCTTCCAGTAACCAAAGACGCGGCCACTAAGCAATACGTGACACTCATTAACCAAAGAACTCCCCTCGTACCCGTTAAACTAACGGTAGACCTTGGTGGACGTTTCATTTGGGTGGATTGTCAAAATGGCTATGTTAGTTCAACCCTAACACCTCTCCTATGTGACACTATGTTTTGTAGACTTTCACATTCTGGAGCATGTGATGGTAATTGTACGGGTTCATCACCCGTACATCCTAATAAAGATTGTACTTGCTCACATCTTTCATACAATCCTGTTTCTCGCACCAGCACAGGTACCGGGCTTAATGAGGATGTTATTACCATCCAGGATACGGACGGGCTCAAGCCCGGCCCGTATCTAAAGCCCGGTAAGGTTGTGTTTGGATGCGCGGATACTTCATTACTTAAAGGTTTAGCTAAGGGGGTTAAGGGAATAGCTGGATTTGGGAATGGCTATGTAGCCATTCCAAATCAATTAAGTTATCGTTTCTCTAGACCTAGAAAAATCGGACTTTGTTTAAGCTCTTCGATAAATTCTCCTGGAGTTATATTTATTGGTGAAGGTCCATATGTATTACTTCCTAACATTGATGTGTCTAAAAACCTCCTTTACACACCTCTTCTAACAAACCCGATTAGTACTGCTGGATCATCGTTTGGGGGTGAGCCATCGACTGATTATTTTATTGGAGTAAAATCTATTAAAGTTAACGGTGATTTGGTCCCTATAAATAACTTATTATTAGAAATAAACAAAGAAAATGGAGAAGGGGGTACAAAGATTAGTACAATTGATCCATATACTAAGTTGGAGAGTTCAATTTACAAGGCATTAATTAAGGCATTTGTACACTCACTAACTATACCTAGAGTTAAAAAAGTTGCCCCATTTGAGATGTGTTACAAAAGTAGTAGTTTACCTAGTACTAGAGTTGGCCCTGGTGTTCCAAATATTGAATTTGTTTTACAAGGTAAAAATGGCGAGACGCCTTCGTTTATTATATCTGGAGCTAACTCAATGGTGGCCGTTACAGATGAAGTGCTTTGCTTAGGATTTGTAAATGGTGGAGAAAATCCAACTACATCGATTGTGATAGGAGGACATCAAATTGAAGATAATTTGGTACAAATTGACATTGATAACAAGAGGGTTGGTTTCAGTAATTCACTTTTGTACCAGCAAACTACGTGTGCCAATTTTAATTTTGAATCGACTCAAGGACGGGAGATTGTGTAAAATGTTGTGTTATTAATTTGTTGTGTGGTGTGTTTGGACATTTTTTGTCCAAATCAATGATGTTTTATAAGGTTTATGATCTACTATAATAATTTATGTTTAATTTGCTTAGGATTCGTGGATGGTGAAGAAAAATAGACTACTTATTATGATCAGAGGACATCAAAATTGAGAACTAATTACAAGTGGTATATATAAAATGGACATTAAAAACTTGTCATATAACATAGGGGAGACCCTCACAGCTATGATCAAACACAATTTCTAAGTTAAAAGATAAGTTTTTTACGCTATGCTCAAACACAATTTTCACTACAATACAATCATTAACAAGATAACCTTTTTCCCGATCATGCTATTGAGTTAAAGACATAAAACCTGGATAACCCCAAGAAAACATAGCTTACTGCATCCACCATTTATTATGTACCTTCACTTTCTTATGCTGATCGAAATCCTTATTAAATTCATCCTTCTGCTACAATATTTACAAGTTCAAATAATTATAAAACTTTGAATTCATCCTTCTGCTACAATTTGTCAATAAATTAACAAATTCTACACAAAAAACATGTATTGTCACTACAACAAAAACTGTCAATAAATTAACAAATTCTACACAAAAACATGTATTGTCACTACAACAAAAACAATTTTTGACACTAGTAAAGAGTGCTAAAGTCTTTACCGACATTAGGTAAGTGCCATTAGAACCAATGTCGCTAACGACTTTAGGGAGATGTACAAAGAGTGACAATTGCCGCTAAAAATATATATTTAGCAACAATTAAAAATTAAATTTCGCTAATAGTCATTTTTGTTGTAGTGTGTTTATACTACTCTAAACAAAAAAAATCCTCCATATAATTTCATTACCCGTTGGAACTATCTCACACACAAAAAAAGAGAAAATTATAATTATTTGATAGTTCTTTTACACTCTTTAAGAAGCAATATATCTTATTCTATTAATAATAATCAACCACATAAATCTTTCTTGAATCTTGACGCATAGTACTTCAGTTGTCTTAAACTTCTCCTAGTATTTTTTTTTAATTTTTTATATATTAAAATAGTATACAATAATCTTTTCTAAAAAAAAAAAAAAATCTATAACCTATTTTGATGGGGAAAATGTGGCTGCAAATTTGGGGGCCTAACAACTTGGCTTTGTCCTAACTCATTAGAGCCGCTCCTGGTGGGAGCTAATATGGTGGACAACAGTAATGATAGTGAATGATAACATTATATAATGGTGGTTGATAGTGATGATTATTTGTGGTGATTGATGACTATATTAATGATAAATTGATAATTGCTAATGATGATTTATACTATTGAGAGAACTATAAACTTTGTAAGGATCCTTGAATAAATATATATTATAAAATCATAAATAAATACACTTGATACTTAAGATTCAAATCTAAGATTTGTTAGCTAAAATTTAAATAATAAAATTAAGATTTTTATTTAGTAAAAACAAATGAAATTTTAGATGACTTAATTTGGTTTATGGAGAGTACTAGAGGTCACTCTTTATACAAAAATAAATAAATTAGTATCAACTATGTAAAAACAAAGTTATGTAACATTATGAGAAGAAGATAAATTGAGCTAATAAAAATAAGCCAACTAGGAAACATGCATATTATAAAAAAAGACTTCATTATTGTAAATTATGGAACACAGTTGCCATTGGTCCACAGTTTTCCATGTAATCTGCTAAAATATTGCTGACTGCAAGAGATATAAGCATTGGATGCTGTCTTATAAAGATTTCCACCTACTACTGTTTTGCTTTCTAATTTAAGAACTTTGTATTATTACACGTGGCTTATAATTTTAATGTATTTGCGATTAATATTGCACATAATCTATTTGTTTGTATCCTTTTATATATATATATCTCTTTCCACTCTGGTCGTGCTTTAATTTCTATTTGAATAGGAATCACAAGTCATCGTGAAGTCTGTAGTTGTCTAGATCTACTTTAATCAATACACATATGTACATTGGATTTATATGCGACAAGAGAATTGTTTATATATTATATTTCTGAAAGGTTTGGTAGTTGCAATTTATATACTGATTAATTAGAATTCACATGTGATATATTAAAAAAAAGTATGTATATATATATATATATTCTTTACTAACTAAAATTTGAATTCAAAATTTTTAATCAATGATAAAAAATATTGTTACAATACTAATTTGAGATTGTGGTAACATCTATTTTAAATTTACCTTGATAGATGAGCTAACTCTCGAGCACATAATATTTTTAAAAAAAATGGATGATAACGAATAAAACATGAATATCTCAAACAACACTTTCATAAATAAGAAACATTCATGTATAAATGAAACCAATTCAAGACATGTACAAGAGTGTCTAATACAAAGAAAGAAATCTAATAAAATACGAGACATCATTGTTTGAACATTAAAAAATAGTACATTATTAAAAGTATAGTGTACTTTTAGTAATACACTATCACTCAATATTCATCATTCCTTGGATTCTCTACATGTCCACTTGTATAGACTTAAACAAATTAGTAATAAAACCATTTCTGCTTTCCTCTGCCCCTTTCCAAATAAAAATAATTCTTCGGTCAGAAACACTTTATCCTACAAAGTACAATTTTCAACATGAATTCAGATTAATCCGACCAAAACAGTTTCCAAACGGCTCCAAAAAAAAATAATTAAGATTAAATAAGCTTCACATCACTATAAATCAAGATGCTACATCTCCAAATTCTACTCACTCTATCCAAACTTAACAATGGTTTCCAAAATAATTTCTCTATCCTTTTTTCTTCCTTTGCTCCTCTTGTTCTCCCTCTCCTCAGCCAAAACACCTTCGAAACCTCGAGCTTTTCTTCTTCCTATAACCAAAGATGCATCCACTAAACAATTTATCACAACCATTTACCAAAGAACACCCCTTGTCCCAGCCAAACTTACTATCGATCTTGGTCAACGATTTTTATGGGTTGATTGTGATAAAGGTTATGTTAGTTCATCTTATAAACCTGTCCCTTGTGGTTCTATCCCTTGTAAACGTTCTTTCTCCGGTGCGTATGTTGGATCATGTGTAGGTTCTCCTTCACCAGGTTGCAACAATAACACTTGTGGACAAACTATTTATAACCCCTTTATTCGTACTAGCACTAGTGGTGAACTTGCTCAAGATGTTGTCTCACTTCAATCAACTGATGGTTCGAATCCTCGTAAATACTTATCAACAACAAATGGAGTAGTTTTTGGATGTGGTTCTACTTTCCTTCTTGAGAAACTAGCAAAGGGTGTTAAAGGGATTCTTGGACTTGGAAATGGTTATGTAGGATTTTCTACTCAATTAGCTAATGCTTTTAGTATACCTCGAAAATTCGCTATATGTTTGACTTCGTCCACAACCTATCGTGGTGTTATCTTATTTGGTGATAGTCCTTATGTTTTTCTTCCTGGAATTGATGTTACAAAGAGACTTGTTTACACTCCACTTCTCAATAACCCTGTTAGTACATCAGGGTCATATTTTGTAGGGGAGCCATCGGTGGAGTATTTCATTGGAGTAACATCTATCAAAATAAATGGTAACGTCGTGCCAATAAACACCACATTGTTGAACATAACCAAAGATGGTAAAGGTGGAACAAAAATTAGTACGGTTGATCCTTACACAAAATTAGAGACTTCGATTTACAATGCTTTAACAAAGGCATTTGTTAAATCGCTATCTAAGGTTCCAAGGGTGAAACCATTGGCTCCATTTGAAGTGTGTTATAATAGAACGAGCTTGGGTAGTACTCGTGTTGGCCCTGGTGTTCCACCTATTGAACTAGTGTTGGGAGCTACATCTTGGAATATTTGGGGTTCGAATTCTATGGTGGCGGTGAATGATGATGTGCTTTGTCTTGGATTTTTGGATGGAGGAGTTGAATTTGAACCAACAACTTCTATAGTCATTGGAGCACATCAAATTGAAAACAATTTTTTGCAATTTGACATTGCTAACAAAAGGTTGGGTTTTACTTCATCACTTTTATTTAGTCAAACAACATGTGGCAACTTCAATTTTACATCCAAAGCTTGATGGTTTTAATCTGAATATTAGATTCAGATGAAGGAACAGTTGTAGTAGTAATTAATTTCTTTTATTTTCCATGGAGTTGGGCCAAGAATAAATGTACTACTCCCTTCGTTTACCCTTCGTTTAAAAAAGAATGACCCTATTTTCTTTTTAATTTCTTTAAAAAAGAATGACACATTTCCTTTTTTGACAAGATTTTAACTTTAATTTTCCACGTGGCATGTTTAAGACTACAAGATTAAAGGCATTTTGATACATTTGACATAACTTTAATTTAAAATCACAAGATTAAAAAGTCTTTTTTTTTCCTTAAACTCTGTTCCAAATTAAACTAGGTCATATTTTTTAAAGAGTTAATAACTTTGATGGTCACTCAACTATCAATTGTTTTCACAGAAAGTCACTCA
Source organism: Solanum lycopersicoides (assembly GCA_022817965.1). Classification (NCBI taxonomy): domain Eukaryota; kingdom Viridiplantae; phylum Streptophyta; class Magnoliopsida; order Solanales; family Solanaceae; genus Solanum; species Solanum lycopersicoides. The sequence continues at coordinate 109,619,880 of CM040618.1, forward strand.
ACTTTTATTTTCAACTCAAAAGTCACTCAACTATTATTTATTTGCACAGGAAGTCACTCAACTTTCATTTTCAACTCAAAAGTCACTCAACTATGACTTCTTTGCACAGAAAGTCACTCAACCTATTTAATTATTTTTTCATTAAAATTTAGTGACATGAAATTTTGATTATCAACCAAAATCTTAAGAATAAAATATATATATCCATTTAATTCATTTAATGACCCGGCTATTTAATTCAACCCGCTAAAAATATAATATTAAACATTTTATTTTTTCATTAATTCTCTTAATCATTCCCCATTGAACATTGAACATTTTATTTTGCCATTAATTCGCTAAAAGAATGTGGAAGACAAGGGCTAATGATTTAGGGAATTAATGGTAAAATAAAATATTTAATATTATATTTTTAGCGGGTCGGGTTAAATGGAGCGGGTCATTAAATGAGTATAGATTCAATTCTTAAAATTTTGGTTAATAATTAAAACTATATGTCACTAAATTTAAATAAAAAAATAATTAAATAGGTTGAGTGACTTTCTGTGCAAAGAAGTCATAGTTTAGTGACTTTTGAGTTGAAAATGAAAGTTGAGTGACTTTCTGTGCAAAGAAATAATAGTTGAGTGACTTTTGAATTGAAAATGAAAGTTGAGTAACTTTCTGTGAAAACAATTGATAGTTAAGTGACTATCAAAGTTATTAACTCATTTTTTAAAACGGAGGGAATATCTATTTTCTTTTGGTAGTTCATTTTCTAATTGTCATAATGGCCTGGCCAATTATACAACGTCTCCAATCCTTTTGAAAGAGACATCATAAATGTAGTGGGCACTGAACAATTTAAAATTTTTATTAAGGGGATTTCAAATCTGAAAAGTAAATAAATTAACTAGTGAAAGAAGTTCAACATCTATCATATATATATATATTTAAAAAAGAAATTTACTTATGTATAAATAGTAAATATTTTTTATCGAGGAAATTCAGATTAACTCTATTAAGTACATAATGCCCTCTGCCCCTGGTAGTAGGGTGTAAGAGATATAATTTCCAACTATTTGTGTAATCAGAAATGGTATAGTTATAGTTAAATTGAGGTCCAGTGTTTCAAAAAGTGGAGTGTGTGAAGCTAACTTAATTTATATGTGATGTATCTTTAATTTTATAATTTTATTATTAAAAAATAAGTAAGGAGTGAACTTTTCAATACTCCCTCTAATAAATTCAAACAAATTACTAATAATGTAAAAAATATATATGTCATAACTAATATTTGAGAAAGGTAATACTAACACTAAAATATTATAATAGCTGTGACAATCTTTAAAACAAAACTATCATACATTTCATCATGAATCAACAGATTTATTATTCATTCAACCCCAATTAATATTTACACAAATTATTATTTATATAATTAAAAAATGAATAAATTAAAGTTGATTTTCGAACATAGTGTTGTGAAATCTGTATCCTATCAACTTTAGCATAATTATCTAAAAAATATTTATGGCTCATCATTTTCTATTTAATTTGCTTTTTAAATTTATATATTTTAGTAAAAAGTCGCTATAATGTACAAAAATTAGAAAATACTTATTTCAAATTTACTTATAAAATTACATTATATTTTATTATATCTACTCACACTATAAGAAAAGTATAAATTATATAAAAAAATTTTTAACATTAATATAAAAATTTACACGTAAATAAATTTTTAATAAATTTTCATACTAATTCTCAGACAAATTCTCATATAATTCTCACTTTTCTCATCATCCTCATCTTTCATGAAAGAACAAATTGGATTTTGGAAATGGAATTTGGAGCACATGATCAACTCAAAGTGTGTGCCCGCACCTTTTTAAAAGAAGCAATGAAATCTCTTTTCTTGCCTTATGTGTTGAAGTTTTCCTTCTTAAACATCTTCGAGTGGGGGTGCACGTTTGATATTTGATTTGGAATTTTTTATCCTTTAAGTTTGATTATTTTTATATTTTATAGTTAAAATTAACGTAGATATCAAGTTTAAAAATTTTGATTTGAAATTTCAATAAACAGTAAATTAAATTTTAATTTTCTATAATATTCGGTAATATCATATTAAAGTTATAACTGATTGTATTACAAAGTTAATACTATTTCTTCAATTATTTTCATTTTTTTATGTAGAGGGACAATATTATTAAAGATCAACAAGAAAGAAGATATCAAGAAAATCAAATTGATACAACTAAAACACATATGTATTTGAATTGTTAATGCTTATTCAATAATTTTTTCTTTTAACTTATACTAATGAGTAATGAATATGTCGATATAAGATCTTTATTAAGTAAATAATTTGATATTTGAGCGATACCGGATACCAAATGATACTAATATCTCGTACCAAACTCATACCCGAATATCATAATATTAAAATTTTACCCCAAATAACATATCAAAAACCGAATTACCAAATACCAAATTTTTTATTCCATTCTATAATTCAATCTTCAGTATTTTATGCCCAACCCTATCTTCACATACTCGGACTTGTTCGTCAAAGTTATTTAATGTGTGTTTGCGAAAAATTTCTAGTGTGAAAAATAACATTTCAATCATAAATAAGCTATATTAAAAAAAATATGAGTATTTGTGCATACAATTTTGCTATTCATTTAATTCTTCTCTCCAAAAATTTTCATAATTCATTCTAAATTTACACTACTAACTTACAAAGGAGACATGCCACAATTATGAGCCTGCCTTTAGTCTCTAATTTTATTTTATTTATTAGTCCATCCAATAATATTTATTCAATTTAGAAAATTAAGATATGATTTATTTTATGTGACTATTTTAATTTTACTATTAAATATTATTTATAATTTTATATATTTTTCAAAATATTAAATTTAATAAAATCAAAAAATAATATAATAATATTAGCTCTATATTTATTATTTCTTAAATGATATACAAAACTCATAACGAACCAACTATTAATGGACAGAGATAGTTTTTCTTCTTTCTTACAAGGTATTCAATTCGGAATATATCAATCTTATTATGAGTAGTATGGGTGACAAATTTAAATTAATTAAAACTTTAATATGGATATAAATATCAAAATATTGAATGAGAAATTAAGAAATCTAACTTTTATCTCATTAATTATATTCATCAATGAGAAGCAAGGCCGGCTCTATGGTATTGAAAATAAGTCATTTGTCTTAGGTACCCAAATTTCGGGGTCTCAAATTTTTGTTAAGGATAAATTATGTGTTAAAAAAATTATAGAAAAAATTGATCAAAAGAAAAAAATTTAAAAATATATTATTTTATCCTCATTAACCTCTGTTGTATTCTGTAAAAAATAAGAATTAATAGTGAAAAGTGTTGAAAAAAGTGAATTACAAATTATTATTTTTGTAAATTTTAGTTTCAAACATTACTATAAACATATTAAAATGAGGTATATCAAGCCATCAACTTCTTGAGTCGAATTGTATGATTCTAACTCTTATTTTTATTTAATATGGGCAACTTTCACATATAGCAAATAAAAAATTCACATTTGTATGCTATAGCAAAGTTTGCATAATTGCGCTCCATAGCAAAAATAGAACTGTATAATTCGCTATACATATACAGTTGAAGCAAATTGTATAAAATGAAGTGTATAAAACGAGAAAGAGAAAGACACTTGGGCAGAGAACTGTATAAAAACGAAGTGTATAAAACGAATTGTATGATTATAAGTGTATAGAACGATTACATACAATTTGAATTTGTATAAAATGAGAAAGAGAGAAAGACAAAAGAGACTTGGCAGGGAATATACAATTGAATCGAATTGTATAAAATGAGAAAGAGAGAAATTAGATACAATTTGAAATTTGTATAAAACGAGAAAGAGAGAAAGGCAAAAGAAACTGGGAAGGGGAGTATTTTTATTGTATAATTATAAGTGTATAGGATGAAAATATAGGTACTTGCATGTGTATATACAATTTTCTCACGCTTTATACAAACAAAAACGCAATTTATACATTCCGCTTCTGTTTGTATAAGTGAGAAAGGCGAGGGTGGCTAGCGAGATTTGGGAGAGTGGCGAGCGAGATCTGGAAGAGGGGAGAGAGGAGAACAAAAATATATGTATTTATACAATTTCCTCTGCTTTATACAAATAAAAATAATTTTTATACACTTGTGTTTGTATAAAAAGTGAGGAAGCGAGCGAGAGATTGGAGGAGAGTGGCGAGCGAGATATTTGGGAGAGAGAGGACTGACAAATTTTGGTAAACGTTTGCTATGGAGCAGAATTAAATCAAACCCTAGCTACTCCATCTATTTTAGGTTATTAATTTGCTATTATATACAATTATCCATTTAATATTTGTCAACTTATTACTTATAGCATTGTGTTAACAATATATAGAATAATTGTCTCACTAAAATAACTTTTAATGTTAACTTGATAAAATCTTACCTAAAATTAATAACTGAAAAAATATATATTATAAATCGATAGTTTTCATCTAAATAGTGTAAGAAAAATAATTTTTAAATAAAAATATATATAAAAATTATTTATATTTTAGATTGCGAATTAAAATTTCATTTTAGGCCCCGAATTATGTTAGAGCCATGAGAAGTGGTGGCATTATTGACTAATTTGAGAATTTAGACAGCGTCATTATTACTCTTCTTTTTCATAATTAATCCAGATTTCCATATTGGTCTATACTCTAGTCTCTATGCTACATAATTTATCGTAAAATAATGTTTGTATGTAACGGGGCAATGTGGAAGGGGAAAAGAAATTCAGATAGCACATTAATACATAATTAGTTTACTCATGCAACTTGCACTTTGGATATGTATATACAACTTCTCTTTTCATTTGTAAGTATATAATGTTTTAATATTCCTAATAACTCGTGCTTTTCTTAATTACTTTTTATAAAATATATTTTTTGTAGCCTTTAATCATTTTAATCAACCGACTTTAGATGAGTCCCAAGATTCAGATAAATTCGTTGCTTTGATAATTGTAGTCTACTCAAATTATGTATTTTACGACACAGTTTAAAAGAATGCTGTATACAATCTTTCTATATTACCAAAATAACTGAGACTTTTTTCCTTTGTCAAAATTCTCGAACTAGTAACCACAGCGGACCCACGTGGAGAATTAAAAATACACGTATATTCGTTAACTTCGAAAAAAATCTATTTACAACTTAGACTCATGAGCTTTTATTGTTCGACCCGGTTTGAACCTTTGGTTACATGATTTTCGTTTTTAGTTGGAACATATAGGCGGCAAGTTTCGCAATCTAACCTATGCAAAGTGGTGCATAAACGGAAAAAACTTATCCGTACCGGGTGTTTATACTAAGCAAATGCGGTACGTGATTTAATGAAGTAAAATACATATAAATTAATTATGATTAAGTAAAATGAACTATTAATATAAACACATGGCATGCATATATTGATTTGATATAAACACCAATACAGATAATTTTACTCGTGCCTAAACCGCCCGTCTTCGTTTTTAGATGGCAAGTAAAAATATTCATAAAACATATAGGTGGCAAGTTTCGCAATCTAACCTATGCAAAGTGGAGCCTGAACCGGCAGTCTGCAGAACGAGCCGTCGAGCTATACAATGTAATTCATATTTATTGGTTAGGACATAAGTTCTATGCGTATTTAATTAAAAAATTAGACGAGATGGTGTTAGCGTTATATCAAGTCAATAATCTATGTCTTCTTTAGTGGTGTCCCTTTGTTTTCGAATTCTAAATTCGCATATGCCAATTAATATCTTTTTAATTATAAAATCATTATAATCAGATTAAAGTGAAATCTGGACCACTCTAAACTACCAAAAATTAGAGATGGACTTAGAATTTGATTGTGAATTTGATTGAACTCAATAACTTTTGCTCAAATAATATATTTATATCAGAATATTAATTAAATATGTATACATTAAATATTAAGTTTAAATCCCAAATATTAACACTTTCGGACTTCATATTCATCATTTTCGAAAGCGAGGGGAAGGGATCTCTTTTCTGCAACGGAAAAAAAAGGGAGCAGATTTGACTCGGCACAACCTAACGATACATCCAATACCAATGATCTGTGCCTAGAATGCGTTGCTAGATCTCTGCTCTAGAAAGCTATACAGGCAATAACGAACGCACTTTGACCCCGGGCTTCCCTTTCATTACTTCTTTCACGACGAAAGAACCGCGTCCGCATCAGTCGAAGTGGAGTTGAAATCCTCACTATAAAAATCAAAATCATAAAATTGAAAATTTGATTTCGCTTCTAGCAAAATCGAACTGAGCCATCTTATCATATATAAACAAAGTGAAATGATCATATGCTAACGCATCCCGCTACACCAAGCTACGTCTCATTTAAGCCATTCACGCACTTAAAATTGGTAGTCAACATGCTCTCACTAGCAAAAGTCTACTCAACATGCTCTCACTAGCAAAAGTCTACTCTATTTAGATGGTTGTTACTTATTTTTTAGAATATATCGTATTGTATTATATTATTTTAATGAATATAATATTTAAATATTGCGCAGGTTCACGATTTTTAGTAAAGGGATTAGGAAAAAAATGTTATGCTTGAGATTTGAAGTTGGACCTTAAGGTGAATTTTAAACCCTCTAAACCAATACAAAACCAACCTCGTTAGTCTTATGCTTAGAGGATTTTAAATCTATATATCTACATAAATCCTAAAAAATTGAATTGGGTGAACACCCTCCCGTCCCCCTAATTTATCGCTTTCCGTCGTTACATAATGCAACACATTAACAATATGAAGGATATACCTACGAGAAAAGTAGGGTACAATGAATAACTAGTATAAAAAGATAGGGAAATGATACAATAAGATAATCAAATAACAAGTAAAGACAAATGAGAAGAAAAATGTAAGGTAAAAACACGATTACACCAAATCAATCACTATATGAAATGAGACTTTTCGAAATTACCTAACGATGAGCTTAAGAATACGAAATATTAAAATTTAAGTAACAGTTAAAAAAACATTTTATTTAAACTAAAAATAAAATGGTTAACAACCATCCAAATCCAAAGTGTAGATATACACAATTAATTATTGAGACTTTTGCTAATTAACACCATTGCGTCTAAATTCAACAACCAAGCGAAGTTGAATACATTTATTCTTGATCAACTCCATCCTTTGGAAAATAAAAGAAAACATTTATTTGAAGCTAAAATTACAAAAGCACACTTCTTCTTTTTTTATAACCATCAAGGTTTGGTTGTAAAGTTGAAGTTAGCACATGTTATTTCATCAAATAAGAGTGATGAAGTAAAACCCAACCTTTTGTTAGCAATGTCAAATTGCAAAAGGTTGTCTTCAATTTGATGTGTTCCAATGACTATAGAAGTTGTTGGTTCAAATTCAACTCCACCATCCACAAATCCAAAACAAACCACATCATTATTCACCGCCACCATAGAATTTGCACCCCAAATAAACCAAGATGTATACGTAGTAGCATTTTTGTTACGCAACACTAGTTCAATGGGTGGTACACCAGGGCCAACTTGATTACTTCCCAAGCTCGTTTTATTATAACACACTTTAAAAGGTGCCACAGGTTTCACCATTGGAACATTAAGAAGCGCGCTAACAAATGCCTTTGTTAAAGCATTGTAAATCGAAGTCTCTAATTTTGTGTAAGGTTCAACCGTACTAATTTTTGTTCCACCTTTGCCATCTTTGGTTATGTTCAACAATGTGGTGTTTATTGGCACAACATTACCATTAACTTTGATAGATGTCACTCCAATAAAATAATCCGTTGAAGGCTCCCCTTCAAAATATGACCCTGATGTACTAACAGGGTTTTTGAGAAGTGGAGTGTAAACGAGTCTCTTTGAGACATCCATTCCAGGAAGAAAAACATAAGGACTATCACCAAATAAGATAACACCACGAGAGGTTGTGGATGAAGTCAAACATATAGCGAATTTTCGAGGTATACTAAAAGCATTAGCTAATTGAGTAGGAAATCCAACATAACCATTTCCAAGTCCAAGAATCCCATTAACACCCTTTGCTAGTCCTTCAAGAAGAGAATGAGGAGCACAATCAAAAACTACTCCATTTGTTGTTGATAAGTATTTACGAGGATTCGAGCCATCGGTTGATTGAAGTGAAACAACATCTTGAGCTAGTTCACCACCCGTGCTAGTACGAATAAACGGATTATAAGGAATATGTGAACAAGTGTTATTGTTGCAACCTGGTTAAGGTGGACCTACACATGATTCAACACATGCACCCGATAAAGAACGTTTACAAGGGATAGAACCACAAGGGACAGGTTTATAAGATGAACTAACAAAACCATTTTCACAATCAACCCATAAAAATCGTTGACCAAGATCGATCGTAAGTTTGACTGGGACTAAGGGTGTTCTTTGGTTAATGGATGTGATGAATTGTTTAGTAGATGCATCTTTGGTTACTGGAAGAAGAAAAGCTCGAGGTCGTGGAGGTGTTTTCGCTAAGGAGAGGGAAAATAAAAAGATCAAAGAAAGAAACAAGGATAGAAAATTTATTTTGGTAAGCATTGTTACGTTAATATTGATGGAGTGAATAGAATTTGGAGATGTAGCATCTTGATTTATAGTGATGTAAAGTTTATTTAATATGATTATTGATGAGTTATGTCATGACGTTATTTTATTAGCCAAGGGACAAGACGAAAGCTGAAAGAAAGCATAAATCTATATAACATATTGTGTATTTAATTAATGTATATACAAGTTGGGGTGTAAGAATTCAAGGATCTATGAATAGATACACATAATTAATAGATATTGCCTGCCAGTTAATGATTTCGTCCAAATGAAGAAAGAAAAGGAATGGTGGAAGCATTATCCTATCATTATTTTATGTCAAAAACAATTGGTGAAAGAACCGCATTTGATGGAGTTATATATTCATATTAAAATTACTATATGGTATACAATTGTTTTATGTTATAAAATAACTAGCTTAACAAATTTATATTAATAAAAAATAAACTAAATTAATAAGAAGCAAAGAGGGAGCATAATCTATTTTGAACTTTCTTATATCTATTTTTGTGAATGAAAGGAATGATTATTTATAGTCCTTACTTAATGTACAAATTAACACTTAATCATAAGAAAATTACGCACTTGGTCAAGTGATGACACCTCCCATATAGATGACCAACATGACATCCATTTAGTATGACAAGTGATTACAATATAAAATGGGTGACCCCACATGACATTCCTTTAGTTTTACAACATTTTTAAATTTCTCCTTAGGTTATTTATTAGTCAATATAAAGAGACATAGAACTCAGGGACGGAACCACGTGAGTTTCTGGATTTATCCGAACCTTCTCCGTAAAAAATATATTGTATAAATAAAGTAACTCTTTATTTATGTAGATATATTAATTTTCAAACTTCTCATGAATAAGAAGGAATCTATAGCATAGTGTACGACTCATTTAAAGTTGACCCTCACATCCATGGTTTGAATCTCATTGTGAACATTTCTTCTTTTAGCTTAAGTTAAAAGTCTTTTGTAACGGAACGAACTATATATTATTACTACTTTGGAATTGTGTCTTGTTGTCTCTTTCACACATTTATATTTTTATTTTTTAAAATTTTTTGAATGAAAATTCTAGATCTGCCCTTAATAAAATTGACTCTACGTTAGATGATGAATCACATTGCATTTTTGAAGCTCTATAAGTCGCATCTAACCATGTGTTTTGTTATGATGAAACGATCTATCAAAAATAAAAAATTTAAGTCATCAATGAACTCTTAAAATCTCACTTAATAATTTTAATTCAACTTTATATCTATTAGATTCACCTAAATTATAACTTTGACTAATTCTCCATATGCCAAAATTATTTGTTTTTTTCAAGCACAAACATTAAATGATAACAAAATAGATTTATACGGTATAAATTTTGATTAATATTTAAAATAATATTTTATCTTATTAATATACACGAGAAGAACTAAATTTATAATATCTTTTATGTAACTTTTTTATATTTAAATTTAACGTTTAAAATATTACATTAAGTTAATTTAATTTAGCTTCAAATTTCTCAACTCGACTTCAAAAAGCAAAAATATCACATAAATTACAGAGGGAGTGTGAAATATGAGCAACCAAGAGGTTGTGCAACAAAATACTTGCCTTTATTTAATATTGGTAGTTTGGTACGAAATTAAATGATTTAATTTCAAGTGTCGTCACATGTTAAATTGAGAATAAAATATATATTGTAAAGTATTCATAAAATATTCATAAAATTTTCAAGTGTATACAATATAAACCCTTATGCCTCTATTTATAGTGTAGCATAGAGGCATACAAAAGATTAGTCGTAAACATGACATTAACATGAATATAATGGGGAGGTTATGAAAGTGAAAGGTTACAAGAATAATGGTTATAAAGGTGGAGGTTATGGAGGTTATGATTAAGGCTGGCAAAAGGACCGGTTTTCGGCCGGTCCGGTCCGGTTCCGTACCCGTTCCCGTACCGGTTCGTCCGGTACCGGTTGAACCGGTTAGGAACCGGTCTTTTGGTGTACCGGACCGGTTCCCGGTTTTTTATCCGGTTGAACCGGTTCGGTAAGAACCGGTTCCGGACCGGTCCGATCCGGTAAGGTCCGGTTTAGCTGATTTTTTATTATTTTTTTTTTAATTTATGTATCCGTTTAAACGACCGTTGGGCCCTTCTAGCCGTTGGACTGGGGCCCAAAACGGTCAAATAGCACCCCCACCCCTTTCTAACCCATTTATACTATAAATATACCCTCTTTTTTCATTTTAAATCACAAATTCACTACCACTATTAAGTAGCCAAATAGAAGACCAAATAGATGAAATATTTGGTGAGAATAGTGATGATGGCATGGAAGCAATGGAAGAAGAACGACAAATGTCAATTCCAAAAAATCTTTCTTTTCAAATGATACTAAATTTACAAAAAGACTTTAAAAAAAAATGCAATTGTTAGTATAGTAATTAATATTTAATTCCTCCTAAATTATGTACTCTTATTCTCTTTCTAATATTTGTATTGTAGAATTTATTTATTTGAATAAATATACGGCTATTCGCCTTGATTTTCTTTTATAATAGTCTCTTCTATTTAATTCATGTCATTTTATAAATTTAATTTTTATTTATTTTAATATAAGTTTAAATTAAAACTTTAAATTCAATATAAACTTTAAAGTTTAAATTCAATTTCAAACTTTAAATTCAATATAAAGTTTAAATTGTAAATTCAATATATAAAACTTAAGTTCAATATAAAACTTTAAATTCAATTTGAAACTTTAAATTCAATATAAACTTTAAAGTATAAATTCAAATTCAAACTTATATAAACTTTAAAGTTTTCAATTGAAGTTTTAATATAGATATATAATATTTATATAATAATTAAAATAATTAAAATTTATTAAAAAAAAAAAAAATTACCGGATGAACCGGTAAGACCCGGTTCCAAACCGGTCCAACCCGGTTCCAAACCGGTTACTATCGGACCGGGCGGAACATTTTGATTTTTTCGGTAAAATCCGGTACCGGTAAGAAAATCCGGTAAGAAAAATCCGGTACCGGTACCGGTTCCGGTAAAACCGGTCCTGTTGACCCGGTCCTGTCCAATAGCCAGTCTTAGTTATGATCATCTTCATAATGAGAAAAATAGTAATGGGTGAGTAACTTCTTGGTGTAGTGGACATCCACATTATATTATTTTATAACACTCCCTCTTGGATATCCATAGATAATATGCCTCGTTAAAATTTTACTAGGAATAAACCATGTGGGAAAAAATCATAGTGAAGGAAAAAGAGTACCCATATCTTTTAATACGCTTTGAATGTTGCCTCGTTAAAAATCTTACCAGGAAAACACAATTGGGACAAAACCATGGTTAAGGAAAAGAGTACAACGCGTATTTTTCTCCCCCTGATAAAAACTTCACTTGATATCTCGAAAACAATGCATTCCAATCTTGTATCACAACTTTCCAAATATTGATGTTGGCAATCTTTAGTGAATAAGTTTACAAGATTATCACTTGAATAAACCTTTGAACGTCTATCTCACCATTTTGTTGAAGATCATGTGTGAAAGACTTTTGGTGAACTATACTTTGTTCGATATCTTTTGATTATATCCTCTCTTCAATTGAGCTATATATTATTGTCGTATATGGTGGCTGAAAAATCACATATTTTCTGAATATGATAGATCATGATTCCAACCAAACACACCTCAACTGACTTCATAGATCAGTATTATTTATGCACGATTTGAAGAAGTGGTTACCAATGTTTGTTGAATGCCAAAATATTGTTGTGCCTCCATATGTAAGAAAATAGCTCTTTTGCAATCGAGCTTTGTGTAGATCAAATAAATATTTTGCATCTACATAATCAAATCATTTTTAACTCATGAGAGATTGATCAATTTTATTGAAGCTCGTCTTTTCTTCTCAAAGAAAATCACACATCTTCTAGCATTTGCATGACCAACAATCTGTAAGTGTATCAATTGCACCAATACATAACATTTTAAATCATATTCATGAGGTTGAAAAGATTCTTTCTTTGTGTTAAGCAGTCTCAAAACCATTGGTCACTCAATGGAATTGCTTTAAGACCTTTTAAATCCTTCAAGGATTTTCGTATAACCTTCATCGTCTAGTTAGACGTAATAATCAGTCATTATGCATATTCAAGTATTTCATCTATTGCCAGACTGAAACAAGTCTTATTGCATCCACCACTAGAGAATATATCTCCATTTAATAATGTCAGGATTTTTGTGAAAACTCTATATGCCCCGAGGCACAAACCGTACTTCATTTCTTACGGTTAAACTTTCGCACAATGATTCATTTGTACCCCACTGACATATATTTTGATCTACGAACTATAAGTTCAAAAATATCACTTTTCTAAGACAAACAAAATATACTTGAATAGTGCATTTTATTTGGCTAATCATTTATCTGTCCACACTATATGACATATTCAAATTTAAAATCCTCGTAATCATTTATAGCATTGAGTGCTACTTCATATATACCGTTGACTATCATTTTGATATCGATTCCAATACGACATAACTTATCGAGATCTCTTCATTTTTTATCATTTTCAGGTACCTGAACCTTTGCCAAGATTTTATGAACTGTTATGTCATAGTGCTCTTTCAAAGCACGTACCTCATTATCAATGACCATTTTGATAATTTGCTCCTCTCCTTCCTTAAGAAGTTTTACATTTGGAATCAATTGGTCTATCACACTTCTGGCGTACTATAGACTATGTCCTTCAAAGACTATTTATTGAAGCATTTGCAGCTTAATTAAAATATTGGGTCAGCAAATACATCTGGCAAATTAATTACTTGCAACATTTTGCAAATGAATTATCTCTTGAACTTCAAGTTCACATTTTTTTAGCGAGGATCTAGATAATTCACGCCACACATAATTTTCAGCTACTACACATATCTCCCCCTAATGTTAGAAAATCTAACATTCACCCTCAATCTCAATTGGGGAGCCATCTTTGTGCGTGGTGGAGCAATAAAATCATATGTGCGCACATTAAATTTTTAGATGGAAATTATTTGGTTCCTGACCCTGAACCAATTGTGTTGGCAGAACCTTGTTGGTTTGATGCATACATGTTAAATAAACTCATCACATACCAAATTTTATTTGAGAGATTTGTTCTCATAATCAATGGTCTAGCTATAATTGGAGGCAACAATTTCCGCTGAACCAACCAGCATTATCAACATGACTTTATAGTTTGAAACTGTGCTCTTAATTTAGTAATTCGAGCAAACAACCTTACAAAAACCAATTTGTAAGTTGATACAAATGCACATGTGACCATACCATAGATGCATCTATTAAATCATAATAGCAAACGGTCCACATGGCAGGTGAACGGGCTCATATTCACCTTGTAATATGTTTCAAACAATTTTAGGGGATACGATCCCAACCTTAGCTGGTACAATGATCATTTTATCACTAGAACAAGCTACAAAAGAGAATTCTTGATGAATCTTTTATTTCTTCAACATATAGCCACGTGATTTCTCAATTTCGTTTGCATCACATTTGAATCGGAATGGCCAATCGATTTTGTCAACTGATATTTATTCAAGTAAACTTCTAGTTTACTTGTGCATGTGATTCCATCACCATGCACGTATTTGTATACAACAAACAATGAAAAAAAAATTGAATAATCTTATACGTAAATATTTATTACCCACTTTGTTTGTAGTAATTTGAAGATATTAAATCTTCCCATAATTTATAGTTTCAATACAATATTTGTTTTTCATTCTTCTGAAACTTAAAAAGTTTCTTTTGAGACTTACTACAACCCCAATATTATGAAGAATTTCATTCCTCCAAATAGTAACAATTAGTCCTTTCGGAACTATCAATTAATTTTGTGTACTATCACAATTTTTACAATGTCATTCTTATGGTGACCATCTCCTTCAAGGAGAAATTTTTTATTATTGTCATGATTAAAATTATTACATTCAAGACTTATCTTGATAACCAATGACAAATTTGTGTTGCCACACAATAACATTTATTTTGATCATGGCCACAACCTTTACAGAAAAGATTTATTCTTTCTTTTGTCCTCCAATAATTCATTTTAAAGTATACCACAATATTTGTGTAGTACTCAAAGTATATATATGACCAAAATGACTATTTATGTCAAAAGATTTTCTTTCAATCTCTCAAACCTCCTGTAGAGGTGAGATGTGACATTCATCTAACAACATGAACATGTTCTTATCCATACGAACACAAGTGATATTTTTTTCAAGAAATGGACCATAACCATTTGTACATGTTTCATAAGTTTTTATTAGAAACTCATTGTCATGTGTTGGCATTATGTAACTCACCTCAACATCACTTTAAGAGGTCAAATGTATCAAATGTACTACTACTTTGTATTCATTTATTTTGATGGAGGATTTACAATTTTTTTTTTAAATTGGGTTACACAAACAACAATGTGCACAACTTCTCATACCACTTTGATGGATAAAAATTACCTTTAACAATTACCTTCACATTTGAAGGACCATCTTAAGTACAATGTGTCCAGTAACCTTTTATACAATTTTAATGGACAAAATTACCTTCACATTTGAAGGAACATCTTAAGAACCCATAATGTTCTTCCATTTTAATTACCACAACGATGACCATTAACATTTTACCATACCCATATTCATACATTTAATCACTTGTCATTTTTCAGACATATTAATACACTGCTACCACATTCACATAAGAGAATGGAGAAAATTAATTGGGTAAATTTCATGACTTT
>CM040618.1:109640369-109657645 GCA_022817965.1 Solanum lycopersicoides
TAAATGTATGACATGTATAAATGGTTATGGTCAACTCATGAAGAGATTGTGACTTGTTATGTGAATGTTTGTCAATTCTTGAAAGTGAATGCGTCAAAATATGAAGGAAAAATATGAATAAGAATATACTCATGTATGGTTGAAAATATGTCACAACTCACCTCTACGGGAGGTTTGAGAGAAATAAATAAATTTTATTTGGCAGAAATGATCAATGGCCGTGTACGTTTATACGTAATAAATATTATGGTATGTTTATTGTGAACTAGCGAAAGAGCAAAAGAAAGAAATAATTCCTGCCTATAAAGGTTGTGGCCATTATTGTGTGGCAATACAAATTTGTCATTGTGTTTGTGTACCTATGGTACAACAAAAATAAAGCAAGAAACATGTCTTGCTCATAATGATTTTGATCGTGACGATAATAATATAATTTCCTCCTGGTGTCATGCAATATGTGAAAGTACACAAAATTAATAGCAAGCTCTAATGAATACTGTTATTGATTATTCTTTATTTTTTTAAGTGCTTAAGAAGTAATGTTTCTATTTATATTATTTTCTTTTGAATTATTTATGTTTTGTCAAAAATTATTATGTAGGAGAATTCATGATTAAATGTAATTTTCTCTTATTCTTTATGAGATATAATATTTTGTTTTGTTATCTTTGAATTCATTTTAGGACTGATAATTTATTTATTATTATTATTCTTGAATCTTGTATATAGGATGAAATGAAAATATCCAGAGATGGAGATTAATGGATTTTGAGTTATATGTATTGATTATTCTTTTTTTTTTTAGGTGCTTAAGAAGTAATATTTCTATTATACTATTTCCTTTTGAATTATTTATGTTTTGTCAAAAATGACTATATGTGTTTAAATGCAATTGTCTCTTTATTCTTTATCTTTTTCTTCTTTTGGTAGATAATTTATTAACTTATTTAATCATATTTTACCGATTATAGGATTATATCTATAATGAAAATGGTTAGACATTATTCCATAATTTGATTTTACAAGAAAAAATAATTTGATATGTCTAATATAATTACAACTCTTTATTTGTTGAAATCATACATTTAATATTATTTGTTTGTGTTTGTGGAGATATAAATCCTGAAATTTTTTTTAAAAAAAAATATTTAATTTATTCTCTTTAATGATTCTTAGATAATTTGATTATATTATAATGATAACACTCTTCAAAAATAATTATTTGTTCAGGTAAATTCATCTCTCACTTTTTTATTGATAATGTTAGTTTATTTTGTTTGTGGCGTATAATATTTTAAAACATAGAAGTAGGAAATGAGTAAATGAATACCGATATGCTACTTAAAGAAATACGTACATATACTTTCATAGTCCGGTGAAGCAATTTTTATCAACAAAAATGATAGAACATAAGAATGTAAAGTTAATTTATAATTTTGAAAATACAGTTGGTTTTATTAAAAATAAATTATTTACTAATATGTAAAATTGCAATCCTTAAATTTTTTATTTTGTTGTTTTTTAGAATATTTCAAGTTGTTTATTAATAAATCAAGTTGCCGTCTTTATATTTTTCATATTTGTTATTTTTTGAGAGTTTTCAAGTTATTTCAAAATTGCGATTAATTTATAATTTTAAAATATATTTGGTTTCCTTCCTTTCTATTTACTTATAATAAAATATAACTCTAATCTGAAGCATCTGGGTTAACTACGAATGCAGGCAAGTCAAACATCTTGTTAGGGGAAACGTGAAACTAAAGAACAAGGAAGAACAACAATATTTAACGTGGTTCGGATCAAAATGATCCTATGTCCACCAAAGAACAACTGCACTGATATTTATTTCACTCTACAAAGAATACAAGTGAAATACTACAAGAGAGAGAACACAAATGCCTTAGAAGGTGAGAAGGCAAGTGAGAGGATGATTTGAAAATGAATTAAGAGCTACCTATTTATAGGAATAAATTCATCCTATTGATGTCATCCATGACATCACTATGTGTCAAAATTGTCAAGGTTAAGATAGCAAACCATTTTATGGTTTGCCTAACTTTCACCTACCAAGATACAATCTTTGACTTGAATTTTGTACTAATTATCTTCCTACCAAATATTCATATTAATTCATCTTCCATTTAGTTTGATTCCACAAGAACCAAAACCAACTCTTTCAATCTCCACCTTGGTTTGTGTTCCAAGCATGCGTATAAACAACTCCGGCCAAAACTTCTAAGCTTACTGGGCAATCCCATTGTAAGAAACAAGAAGAATCAAACCTTTGTTGAACATACCAGCTCCACCTAGCAGTTGTTCTCTTAGAGTTGCATCAATTGATGCATACTCCCGCCAAGTCCTTGCAGTGTGCAAACTTGGCAAGCGGGACTATTTTGGTCAACATGTCTGCAGCGTTATCGTCTGTGATAACCTTCTCAACCTTGATAGCTCCCTTTTCTACGACATCTCGAATAAAATGAAATCTGACATCAATGTGTTTGGTGCGCTCATGAAATCTTTGATTTTTAATCAAATGAATAGCACTTTGACTATCACATTTTAGAATTGATTTAAGCTGAACTGAACTCAATTCTGCCACCAAACCTTTCAACCAGATAGCTTCTTTCACTGCCTCCGTTGCTGCCATATATTCTGCTTCTGTTGTAGACAAAGCGACAATCGACTGTAAAGTCGATTTCCAACTAACGGCACTGCCAACGAGAGTAAAGATGTATCCAGTTGTGGACCTCCTTCGATCAAGATCCCCTGCATAGTCAGAATCAACATAACCGAGAATTGAAATACCTTCACTTTTTCGAAAGGTTAGGCCAACATCAGGAGCTCCTTTGAGATATCTCAATATCCACTTGACAGCTTCCCAGTGCCTTTTTCCTGGATTTGCCATGTACTTGCTTACCACACTTACAGATTGGGCAATATCTGGACGTGTGCATACCATAGCATACATAATGCTACCAACTGCACTCGCATAAGGAACCTTTGACATATGCTCCACCTCATCCATTGATTGAGGCATTTGTAACTCTGAAAGCTTGAAATGAGAAGCTAACGGTGTACTTACAGGCTTGCTCATATGCATATTGAATCTTTCAAGAACTTTTCCGATGTACCTCTTCTGAAACCAATCTCGCCTTGAATCTAGCATCTTCCACTTCTGAAATACCTTCTTTCTTTCGTAGACCCATTTGCATCCAACTGTCCTCATCCCCTTTGGCCTTTTAACTAAGACCCATGTATCATTTTTGTGAAGAGACTACATCTCTTCCATCATGGCTAACTGCCATTGTGCAGCATCTTTGCAAGAAGTTGCTTCAACATACGAAGAGGGCTCGAGATCCTTAATCTCTTCTTCTGCAGCTACGAACGCATGTGCAATCAGATTTTCTTGCTCTATAAGACGTTCCGGTTTCCGTATCTGCCTTTTGTCCCTTCCCTTCGCAATTGTGTATGGTTCATTGGAAGCAAGTTCTTTAAGATCTGCATCTTTTGACTCATCAATTTGAGTCTCTTGATCCCGTTCCTTGGTAAGCTCCACCGGTAGCTCCACCTGCTCGTTGTTCTCGTTTCTAGATAACTCCACAGAAACTTTACGAGGATCAAGTATAGAGGATTCATCAAAGGTAACATCTCTACTAACTACAAATTTGAGTAAAGACAAACACCATAGTTTGTACCCTTTTACTCCATCTACATACCCTACGAATATGGCCTTTTTAGCCCTTGGTTCAAGCTTACCTTCATTAACATGATAATAAGCTGGACACCCAAATATTCGCAAGTATGAATAGTTAGAGGGTTCACCTGACCAGACCTCATTCGGAGTCTTAAAGTCAATCGCTGATGCTGGAGACCGATTGACAATATGAGAAGCAGTATGAACTGCTTCAGCCCAAAATACTTTGGACATCTTAGCTTGTAAGAGCATACAACGAGCCTTCTCAAGAAGAGTTCTGTTCATTCTCTCGGCAACTCCATTCTGCTGTGGTGTGTGTCTGACCGTCTTATGCCTTGCGATCCCATGAACCTTGCAGAAATCATTGAACTCTTCACTGCAAAACTCCAAGCCATTGTCCGTGCGAAGATACTTGATTTTCCTCTCCATTTGATTTTCAACTAAAATCTTCCACTCTTTAAATGCTTCAAAAGCATCACCTTTTGTCTTCAGGAAACGCACCTAAACCTTTCGTGAAAAATCATCAATGAATGTGAGAAGATACCTCTTTCCTCCCTTCGATGGAAGCTTAGAGGGACCCCATAAATCTGAATGGATGTAGTCTAGCACCTCTCCCGTCTTGTGCTTGTCAGTGCTGAAGCTGACCTTTTTCTGCTTTCCTAAGACGCAGTGCTCACAAAATTCAAGTGTGCTGATCTTCTCACCATTCAAAAGGTTGCGGTTGCTCAACATATCCAATCCTCGTGCGCTCATATGGCCTAGTCTCATGTGCCATAATTTTGCCTTGTCATCATTAGATAACTGCACTGTAGATGCATTTACAGAGCCAATAATGGTGCTTCCCGCAAGTGTGTAGAGGCCATCCTCCAGCTTGGCCTTCAACATGACTAAAGACCCTTTAGTCACTTTCATAGTTCCTCCTTCACTCATGTACTTATAGCCTTGTTTATCTAAAGTACCCAGGGAGATCAAATTCTTCTTTAGATCAGGAACATGACGGACTTCTGTAATAGTCCTCACGATTCCATCATGGCAGCGAACATGAACTGAACCAATGCCAACTATTTTACAAGTTGCATTATTGCCCATTAATACAGTTCCTCTGCTTGTTTCATAGCTGCTGAACCAATCTTTTCGGAATGTCATATGCAGAGTACAACCAGAGTCTAAGACCCATTTGTTGTCATAGACTCCACTATTGCATGATGTTGTTAGTACATAATCATCATCATTATCATGTACTTGCTCAACAATGGATGCGCTCGCCTTTTCTTTGGACTTCGACATAGGGCAATCTCGTTCAAAGTGCCCCTTCTTGTGACAGCCCCAACATTCCGCATTCTTTTTGTTCACACGAGACTTTGATCTGTACTTCGATTTTCTCCTTCCCTGTTGGCTAGTACGACCTCTTACAAAGAGTCCACTAGCTTCGTCACTTTTGTCTCCTTCAAAATGCATCCGCACATCACAAGAGTTTAGTGCTTGCCGCACTTGCTCAAGTTTAATAGGTTGTTTGCTATACATCATTGAATTCTCAATATCACGATATTTTGAAGTCAATGAAAATAGTAAAGAACATGCAAGTTCTCCTCGTCCTTTTTAATTCCAGCAGTTTGTAAGTCCATCACAAGTTTATTGAACGCATCTAGATGGTCTTGCAACAAAGTACCTGAATCCATCTTAAATGTATGAAGACGCCGTTGTAACAACATCCTTGTTGTCACTGACTGGTCCTGGTAAAGCCCTTCCAGCTTTTCCCATAATTCTTTGGCCGTCTCTTCGGTACTTGTACTCACTTCACAAAGTACGTTAGGTGCAAGGGACAGTTGGATTGCACTCAATGCATCTCCTTCAATCTTTTCCTTGTCGGAATCCGATATCTTATCGGGGTACTTTCCGTCAATAGCATGGATTGAACCTTCCCTCCGCAGTAACGCTATCATCTGGATTTTCCAGATATTGAAGTTGTTGCGCCCACTAAATCTATCAATTTCAAACTTCATGGAACTCATTCTTTTACTTGTTCTTCCTTTTCTACTATAATGTATTTGGAACTACAGAAAACCAAAGTAATCCTTTTCTGATGTGGAAGTTCAGACTGTGCTGCAACCACAGAGCATACTCAGACAGAACCTTGGCTCTGATACCAATTGTTAGCGGAAACGTGAAACTAAAGAACAAGGAAGAACAACAATATTTAACGTGGTTCGGATCAAAATGATCCTATGTCCACCAAAGAACAACTGCACTGATATTTATTTCACTCTACAAAGAATACAAGTGAAATACTACAAGAGAGAGAACACAAATGCCTTAGAAGGTGAGAAGGCAAGTGAGAGGATGATTTGAAAATGAATTAAGAGCTACCTATTTATAGGAATAAATTCATCCTATTGATGTCATCCATGACATCACTATGTGTCAAAATTGTCAAGGTTAAGATAGCAAACCATTTTATGGTTTGCCTAACTTTCACCTACCAAGATACAATCTTTGACTTGAATTTTGTACTAATTATCTTCCTACCAAATATTCATATTAATTCATCTTCCATTTAGTTTGATTCCACAAGAACCAAAACCAACTCTTTCACATCTTTAGTGCTAATATGGAGAGGAGGTGTTTAGAAGATATATGTGAGATCACTGGGTATGCAAAAGGATCAGTACCTTTTAAGTACTTGGGGGTCCCCATTTCATCTAAGAAACTAACAGAGGTAGATTGTGAAATTCTAGTGGACAAAATGGTATGTCGAATAAGAACATGAGGGACAAGGAATCTGTCGTATACAGGAAGAGCACAGTTGGTAAACTCAGTTCTGCTACATATACATACTTACTGGTCGTCTATTTTCCTGTTACCTAAGAAAGTTCTAAAAAGTATTACAGCAGTGTGTAGGAATTTTCTATGGAAGAAAATACAAATAAATCACCACTCATTGCTTGGAAAAAAGTGTGCAGAAATAAAAAAGAAGGAGGGGCGGGTATAGTGGATTGCATGATATGGAATGAAGCTGTTATAGCAAAGTATGTATGGTTTCATTTTCCTCCTAAAAAGAAATTTCTGTCAGTCACCTTGCAGCGAACCATCTTCTGAACAATCGAAATTTTGTACTTCTGTTGGATCTTCTCTATCTCTTGATCGAGCTTGTGTAGGTAGATGTTGCCTGGTACATAGCTAAAAAGGCAGACAACTTATGAGTAAAATGGGGGAATCAGATATACTTGAAAGGAAAAGATTGGTGGCAATATCAGCCAACTACTGACAGCTGTTGGTACTGGAGGAAAATATGCATTATTAAAGAGAAGTTTGCGCCTGGATATGATGGGAATATTTGGATATTAAATAAAGGAGTATACACGATTCAAAGTGGATACCACTGGAGACGAGGAAATGAAAGTCAATGGCCATGGTGGAGGGATGTTTGGAACAAAATGAACATACCAAAACATAGTTTTATATGCTGGATAATCATGCACAGAAGGATTTTAACCAGGGACAGACTTGCAAAAATGGGTATTTGCCAGGAAGTGGAATGCTTATTATGCGGAAGTAAACTAGAAAGTATCAACCATCTATTCTTTGAATGTGTTTTCAAAAAAAATGCCAGAAAGGAGTCCTTAAATGGCTGAAGTTTGGGATAAAAAACACAAGCATTGATGAATTTTGGAGAAGAGTAACAAGAAGAGTTCAGGGAAAGATTAGAAAATCAGTAATCAAGGCAATTATTGCGGCATCTGTATACCACATTTGGCGGGCGAGGAACGGGGCCTTGTAGGACAAAGTTGTAACAAGACCAGCAAAAATCCTGAAGATTATTAAGGAGGAGAGGAGAAGTAGAATCAAGGAAAGCAACCAAAAGAAACACACAAGCAAAGATGCGACATGGTTAGATAGAAGATATAATTGAAGTGGATAGGAATATAGATACAAAGGATGTAACAGGCATAGAGCTGGACTTGGAGCAATACATTGTAATTGGGATATTTGATGGAATCAATAAAATATGTTAGTTCGACCAAAAAAAAACTCTAATTTGATTGTCTTTTCTTTTTCTATAATTAATGTTCTTTATTACTGTAAGAGAAAGAAATAAAATTACCATTGAAATTGTTTCAAATTTTTAAAAAGATACTTTAATTTTGCAAGTGTTCTATTATCCCATTAAAATATCTAAATCTACAATAAATATACTATTTTAACTAATTTTAACATCACTCGTATTGTCACAGAATATGGGCGCGTGAAGGACTGTTGATATAGCTTAGTACCAATGTAAAACTGTCATTTGGCACTTTCAATTTGCCTTATGGAAAAAAAATATAAAGACCCATGTATTAATTATAAATTTTAAAACTTTATTAGGAATAGTTCTTCATTTTTCAAATCTTTTTTCTCATCTTCCCTACCATCATTAGCTTATCCATATTTCTTGGACATCCATGTCTTCCTTCATTATTATTTTTTTCTTTTTTTTCTTTCTGGTGTTTTTTAAAAAAAAAAACTAAAGTTATTGAGTTTATTATTTTTTTTGAAAAACAAATTAGTTTAGTGGGTTATTTTCCTCCTACAAATCAAGATTGAGATTTGGGAGTAGTTAAAATATGAAAAATCCAATTTGGGAGTAAGAGTTGGAGAAGGTGGTGGTTTAAATGTCAGATTTTGACTTGATAATATTTGAGTACTTAGATTTTAATTATTTAACAATATTTATTTTCATAAATAAATTAATTCATATAATTTACAAATAATTGAAAGTGCTGCTGCGAAATCTGCTCCGCCACAATGGGTTAGATGATTGTTGCAGCACGAAGAGAATGGGAAAGAACAAAGTTGAGGTGAAGAAGAAAGAGAAAAAAAAGAAATACAAAGAAATTAGATAAAAATAATTAAAATTATTTTTAGCACCTGACAAGTGACTATTAATGCCTGACATACATATATCTTTGTATAAGTGGTATTGGGTGAAAATTGGGTATACATACTATTTTGAAGTTGTTTAATGGGGTAATAGGACACCCGCAAAGTTAAAGTGTCTTTTTAAAAATTCGAAACAACTTTGATGGTAATTTTATGTCTTTTCTCTTAATGCAATAATATACAAATATTAATCCTATTATGTTACATACAAGTTCAAAGCCATATTATTAATCCTCTAAATTACTGTGACACTTTATTCTTAGGAATTTTTATATTGAATACAATATTTATTTAAAATGTGAATTATACTTTTAAATATTTTTTTGCTTAAGCCAAACAAAATTAAAATAACAGCTACCCGTAAGAGACCTTATATACTTACTACCGAAACTCCAAGCACAAGAAAGACGACTACGACGGCTTCCCTGGCGATGGTGATCGAGCTCCGTTACATCAATATCGACTATTTTACTAATGAGGAAAACTTGACAAACTGCTGGGATGACACATTCAATTTCTACTACATCAACAAAGACCTAGTAAGTCTTTATAGATTTCTTAATCTATTTTTTTTATTACCAATTACCATATTTTTGTTCAAGTTTTGAGCTTTTGTGGTCCCTAATCTAGATTGTTAAGAAAGTTTTAGATTTTGTGAAAAGTTAAAGAAACATTCAATATATAGATGATTTAAGGATTAGTACCAAAATTAATTTAAATTTTGTTTAAGTTATGATCTTCAAAGTACAACATATTAGTATCGAAATAAAATGGAACTGAATTGAGTCAATGTATATTGTATATTCATCTAGATATACCCAAATAAGGAAAGAATGAAATGAGGGGTAAAAGAGTGAAACTAGGACTTTAAGTTGTCTATGTGGAGGTTGGGGTGTATTTGACGTGCACATGTGGAACACATGTGCCATTTTAGCACACACATTGATATTTGTTAAATAGAAGGGTAAGTGTGGTCAATATTTAGATAAGGACATTTTTGAGCTGAAATATAATTTAAGGATATATTGAAGTTATTTCAAATAATTTAAAATAGTTTTGATTTTTTTCCTAAAATAAGTAGGATGAATATATAATTGTTAAACATATCAAATTAAATAAATACTTCACTATTGTTTTATTCTTTTAGTGTAACCAATTAAATTTGTATAGGGATTTATCTTAATTTAATTTAATAACATGAACTTGGATATATAATAATACTATAAGGACAAAGATGTTAAATTTACAGTTGAAAAATGAGATAAGAAGTAATTATGAGGAATCTTGAACACGCGTATAAATCCGTTTACTACTCCACTTGCCCATATGCACTAACTTTCCTGTCCATTTTTTACACGCATAAAACATTTACAAAAAGGTTTGATTAAATTATTTTAATTTATTTTATTTTACCACAACTATATTTATCCAGTAATTGTAAAATTAAAAACTTATAATTAGTTTTATTTTGATTTTTTAAAATAATAAGCACGTAAAAAAAGTTAAAATTGATCTTTCGAATATCATAAGTTCTTCTAGCAAAATTTTAAAATGGTCTAAATTGGATAAATATATATATATTTTTAGCAAACACTACATATGAGATAAATAGAGATAGAGTAAAATGAGGACCCATTGTAGAGCTTCATATTGTCTTTCTTTTTCTTTTTTAATTTTTATCAAGTGTCTGATATTTATATTAAAATTAAATTAAATTTAAATTTTTATCGAAAAGCTTCAAATTGAGAATAAAATATTTCATAACAAAAACGACTTCATACTAAAAGAGAATCGAGCTCGAAACTTTTGATTAAAATGTTTATTGTTGTCTTCAAACAAAGGTGGGGTGATGGGTCATATTGTCCATTAGACTATAGTAACATTTTTGAAAAAATAAAAAGAAAGGAGTTACTCTACTATAAATTTGCAACTCTATTCCTCATTGGTCTAATACCATTTGCTTTATTCTTTCTCTGTCTAACATAATGTCATTGAAACTTCCTTTATCTATGCTTGTCAATTTTCTTCTTCTTGATATTGTTCTATGTTCATCTGAAGTATTATATCTTCCAGTCACTAAAGATGCATCAACTTTACAATACATTACAGAAGTAAGTCAAAGAACTCCTTTAATTCCCATAAAACTTTTAGTCCATCTTGGTAGTAGAAGTTTATGGGTGGATTGTGACAAAGGTTTCAAAAGTTCAACTTACAAACCTGGTGTATGTAATTCCACACAATGCACTTATTCCAATCCTAATTACTGTGGTGACTGCATATTGAAACCTAAACTTCAGCCTGGATGTAACAACAATAGTTGTTACATTTGGGGTGAAAATCCTTTGATCGATTGGTTTGATGATAGCGCTGAAATTGCTGATGATGTATTGCTTATTGGTTCAACTCCTGGTGTTCGTGTAACTTGGCCGCGATTTATTTTTACTTGCTTTGTTAGTCCCAATATGGTGAGACTTCTCGCCAATGGAGTCACAGGTATTGAATTATACTACTACGTGAACTAATTACTGCTAAAAAATAAATTACTAGTGTTTTATATATAAAAAGGCGAAACGATTTACAAGGCTTTGTACTTGATTTCATTTGTCAGGAATAGCTGGTTTTGGACGTGAAAGTCCAATTTCCATACCCAATCAACTTGCTTTAGACTCTAGATTCACCAAGAGATTTGGTATATGTTTGAGTTCATCTACAACATCTCGTGGAGTTATCTTCATCGGTTCTGGTCCATATTATGTTTACAATCCTAAGAAGATCGATATATCAAACAATATTCTCTACACCAAATTAATCGCAAATGAAAATGCATTTTTGGTAACTCAAGAGTACTATATCCAAGTTTCATCCATCAAAATTGCGGGGCAACAAGTTCCACTAAATAAAACATTGCTATCTATTAATAAAAACGATCTAGATGGTGGGACGAGAATCAGCACAGCGTCACCTTACACAATTTTACACCCAAGCATTTACGATGCTTTTAAAACTGCTTTCATCAACGCGCTTCCAAAGAATGTGGCACTTGTAGAGTCTCCTATGAAACAATTTGGACTTTGCTTTAGTTCGAAAAACATTAAAAGTACCAACGTTGGACCAGATGTTCCTGTGATAGATTTTGTGTTGCATAAGCCGAGTGCGTATTGGAGGATTTATGGAACAAATTCAGTGGTACAAGTTAGTAAGGATGTCATGTGTTTAGCATTTGTGAAACAAAATGAAGAAAGGGAACCGTCAATTGTTATAGGAGGGCATCAATTGGAAGAGAACCTATTGATATTTGACCTTATGGAAGAAAAGATAGGTTTCAGCTCCTCACTCAAACTTCAACAAACATCATGCTCTCAGTATGACAATACAATTCTAGGCTAAGCCCCTCTATTCTATATATGTAATTTTTCTATTTCGATAATAAACTAGATGGTCGATGCCCGTGCATTGCATAGGCGTATGACTAATTGTATCGTTTTATGTTCTTTATCCTTGATAATTTGCACTTTGTTATTGCGTTGTGCCTCCACAATATTCATCTCCCACTAAAAATGATTAACGATGAGCATTTACCTAAAAGCAGGGGAAGACCCATGGTTGCACGATAGAAAATAAATATAATTAACAGTGACCCCGTAAAAAGCATAAAAAGGTTGTTTTGTACTGCTGGCACAAGCTAAGTAACACGTACATACACCCACGCGACCTGATTTTTATCCCGCTTAATATTGGTGCTCGGAGTATTCAAAACCTAAGTTTGCCTCTGCCTAAAAACGTCCTCTAAATCTATCAATTCAATCCATTTGTACTTTAAACCATGTTACAAATTAAATCATATTTTTTTTATTGATAAAACAAAGATCTGCATTCTGCACACAATTTGTTACCGCACACAGATACAAAATGGAGTAGTCTTTTTATCTATTTTCTCATATAACGGTACCAACAGCTAGTCCCAGTACATCAATACTGGTAGTGGTTAACTGGATTTATCTTTTGAGCAGAAATACTAAGCTACCGTTTGGCCATAGATTTCCAAATATTCTTGGCAAATATTATTTGGTGAAAACTTGAGTGAAATTTGGCCATGTCATGTGTTTGAGAATTATATTTCACTTTTTTAGAAAAAATATATTTATACCCATAAGTTTTAAAAACTATCAAAACTAACCATAAGTTTGTATTATAAGTCAATTGGATTTTCATTACAACAAATAACAAGTAGTGTCCGTGACACTAGAGCAATTGGGTAGTTTGGAGTGAGTGCAACAGGCATCATTCCATACATTGTGAACTAGACAAAACACATGATTTTGTTACCCTAAGTCGATTGTTCATCATTTTTATCAACAATCATATCATTATTTTCATATTCACTGAATATTTTATTACTACTTTGGTGATCACATAAAAAATTATGTAATACAAACACAAATAAATACTATAGAGGGTGTTTCTGTAAAAGATAAAAATTTGGTCTAAAATTTTAATTTTCAAAAGATCTCAAACAATGAGATTGACCCAAATACTAGAAAAAACAAGTATTTCGAAATTTGGGATATTTGCCAATAATAACAAATTGTATAAACATACACTATTTATCAAATTTTCTTCAAATATTATTTGAAAAATCTATGGCCAAATGCGATAGAAAATATAAACTGCCCCTCCCACCATTTTTGTTAAAAAGGATATTTTGAAAATCCTAAATTTGGTATAGTTAACTCTACTACTTTCAATAACTATTAAGTACTATGAGTTTTGAACCCATAATAACACAAATGCGCAATGAAAATATACATATTCAACGACAATCATTGGACGAGGCTGCTTCTTTCTTAATCAGAGGCTTTTGGCTTGAGCCTGGATATAAAAAAAATCTTTGATAAGGTGCAGCCCTCAGCCCCCTCCCCTCGAATGGGCCTTATAAGGTGCAAATTCAAAATAACCAAAAATAAATATAGATATCAAACATCGATAAATAAAAATAAATAACTAAATATTCTAATTATTAATTAAATTTACGTTTGACAAATGAGATAAGATGTCAACATCAAAGAATCTCAAATACGCGTATAAATCTGGCCATGTGCATGAGATAACTCCATGCTGACTAGATTTTATTCAAAGTCAAAGTTTTGACTTGTGATGATATACTCTCTTCTATCCATTTGCACACAGAAAGCATTAATTAAAAGGTAATTTAATTTGATTTTGCATTTTGATCTATTACTACTTTTCTTTTAATCATAATAATTACTCTTTATATTTATTGAATAATTATCAAATTAAAATTTTTGTTATTAATTTTATTTTAATTTTTTATATCGGACTGTTTTTTATAAACACGACATCTAAAATGGATTCAAAAGAGTAAAAAGTAAGGAACCATTATAGAGCTTCACTAAATGTCAACGGAAATAAACAAAAGAATCCATATACACTATACGT
This sequence comes from Solanum lycopersicoides, assembly GCA_022817965.1. Lineage (NCBI taxonomy): Eukaryota > Viridiplantae > Streptophyta > Magnoliopsida > Solanales > Solanaceae > Solanum > Solanum lycopersicoides. The sequence continues at coordinate 109,654,441 of CM040618.1, forward strand.
GTCTAATGCTTCTATAAATTTGCAACTCCATATTAAGAATTTATCATTGGCCTAATTATACCATTTGCTTCTTTTTCTTTCTTTGTCTAGCTAGCATGGTAACATTCAAACTTCCTTTATCTATGCTTCTTTTATTCCTTCTACTCAATATTTTTGTATGCTCAAGTGAAGTGCTATACATTCCAGTCACTAAAGATGCATCAACCCTAGAATACACTATAGAAGTAGGTCAAAGAACTCCTTTAATCCCCATAAAACTCTTAATCAATCTTGGCGGTAGAAGTTTATGGGTGGATTGTGACAAAGGTTACAAAAGTTCAACTTACAAAGCAGCTGTATGTAATTCGACACAATGCACTTTTGCCAAGTCACATGCCTGTGGAGATTGCATATTCAAACCTCAAGTGCAGCCTGGATGTAGCAATAATACTTGTTACATTTGGGGTGAAAATCCATTGATCAATTCGTTTCACGATCGCGCTGAACTTGCTGAGGATGTATTGGCTATTGGTTCTACTCCTGGTGTTCGAGTAACTTGGCCGCGATTTATTTTCTCTTGCCTTCTTGATCAAGATATGATGAGACAATTCGCGAATGGAGTCACAGGTATCGAATCATATATTGTGTGTTTGAATGTCTTACTTAAAAATTTAAAATTGGTTAATTGTTAAATTAAATTAATATGTTTGTATTTTTATCTTTTTTTTTTGCTATATACACATTTTTTAATGAACCTTGAAGTACCAAAAGGAGGTTGTAGGAGCCACCACCTACCAGCTCTATTCATAATATATAGATGGTAGGATTTTTAATAAAGCTCACAAAAATTCAAGTGATAGACCCAATAGACAATAGAAATCACAATGGGACCGACCTAATTCCTTTTGACTTTAAAATATATAACTCAGAGTGTTACATAGTGAACAAATTGAAGAAAATGTCATTTTAGTACAGTATTTATTTTTCTTCTCCTCAACATTTTTAGGTAGCTAAGGGGGTTAAATTGGACCATAAACAAGTGTAGAGGGTAAGAAGTCAACCATACAATATTTTTTGGGACGATTTATGCCTTTTTATTTAGTTTTTTTTTAAATATAACATTTTTTAATTATTGAATTGTATTATTTCTTAACAGGAGTTGCAGGTTTTGGACGTGAAAGTCCAGTTTCCATTCCCAATCAACTTGCTTTAGACTCTAGATTCACCAAAAAGTTTGGTATATGTTTGAGCTCATCTACACAATCTCGTGGGGTTATATTCATCGGTTCTGGTCCATATTATGTTTACAATCCTAAAAAGATCGATATCTCCAACGATATTCTCTACACCAAACTAATCGCAAATACAAGGGGTGGATTTGTTACATCTGAAGAGTACTATATCCAAGTTTCATCGATTCGAATTGCGGGGCAAGATGTTCCACTAAATAAAACATTGTTATCTATTAATAAGAAAAATGGAGTTGCTGGGACTAGAATAAGCACAGCTACACCTTTTACAATTTTACACACTACCATTTACGATGCTTTTAAAACTGCTTTCATCAAGGCACTTCCGAAGAATGTGACAATTGTAGAGCCTCCTATGAAGCCATATGGACTTTGCTTTAGTTCGAAAAACATTAAAAGCACCAACGTTGGACCAGATGTTCCTGTGATAGATTTTGTGTTGCATAAGCCTAGTGCGTTTTGGAGAATTTATGGGACAAATTCAGTGGTACAAGTTAGTAAGGATGTTATGTGTTTAGCATTTGTGGGACAAGACCAAACATGGGAACCATCGATTGTTATAGGAGGACATCAAATGGAAGAGAACCTATTGGTGTTTGACCTTGTAAGAAGGAATATAGGGTTCAGCTCATCACTTAAGCTTCAACAAACATCATGTTCTAAGTACGATAAAACCATTCTAGGCTAAGTAAAGTTCTAGTCTTATGTAATTTTCTATTTCAATAATAATAATCTATATGGTCATTGTACGTGCGTTGCACATGTGTATGATTTATATCTTTTTTTTTTTTTTTGTATTCTTTTGAATGTCTTCAAGAACATCAAAAAGGATGAATGTACTTGTTTCAATAAGGGAAAGATAAATTATCAAGAAACCTTGCAGAAATGGTCTAAATCAGAATAATATTAGCACTTGCATATATTTCAATCATTCAAATTTAAGAGAAATCACTTATACACATGAAAACTAAGAGAAGTCTATTGTATTGTATCTAGAAGCTCTGTAAAAGCATAGCACAAAAGCTTATCATTGAAATAAACTGGTTAGATGTCCTTCTTAAAGAAGTGGATTTTGAAATAAATACTATCTATTGACATCTAAAGTGATAACAAGATTGCTATCTGCAAATTACACTCAATTAATGTCTATTATGAAAGGAAAAAACACGTTGAAATTGATTGTTACTTAGTGAGTATTAGACCATTTCTTTGAAGCTAGTTTTCAAATTTGTAAATAATTTATAGTCAAAATCAAATGTCTAAATAATTTATAGTCAAAATCATCGAAAAAATAATCTTTTCGCGGTCATTGAACTTTAGGTGTATTGAAGTTTAATATTTGATTTTTGTAAGCAGAACGAAAGAAACTCATTTAACTTGTGACTGCCTAGGCCAAGACAGACCGCTATTGTCAGATAATCCCACTTGAAACACTTTGGTAATGCTCAAATCATGATCAGTAATGAGCCATTTCCTTATTTTTTTTATGTCAAGAAAAAAATGGGCAGACTAAAACTGATCTTAGGATCAGTTATGAGGAGCCCAATCAAAAATGCATGTTGGGTCTTTGAAACAGTTCAGATCATTTTAATAATAAGAATTGATCTGTTTTAAATAACAAATTTGGATAAGCTCTGACTTTGATACCATGTTAGAATATGACACATGGACCTAATCAACACAGAAAGCTAGCTCATGAGGGGAGGTTTAGTCCAAGTCCATATAAAAAGACCAAATTCTCATCTCGTGTGAACATCTTACAATATCAATATATTACATAATTATTTATACAATATACATGCAACTATATTATTAAAACAAATTGTCACCATATACAATTACTAAAGAAGGACTTGGTCTAGATGCGATATAACTCATACTCCAAACTTAAAAAGCAGCCGTTGGAATCTTCATTTCCAAAAAAGAATACATAAATATACAAATCCATATATACACAGATATAAAAAAATAACACA